>CM014278.1:89244311-89266657 GCA_004135705.1 Alloteropsis semialata | reverse complement strand
GATCGTGGCGCGACTCAATTGGTCCTAAATGGCCTACCTGGGTCCTGAGTCGGCCACATTATTGGCGCGACTACCGCATCAGTCGCGCCATAGATCGAGGCGCGACTACCGCATCACTCGCGCCATGGATCGAGGTGCGACTAAAGCATAAGTCGCGCCATGGTACGTGGCGCGACTCAGGAGACAGTCGCGCCATGGATCGAGGCGCGACTAAAGCATAAGTCGCGCCATGGATCGAGGCGCGACTAAAGCAGAAATCCTTCCAGACAATCCAGACAATTTCCCAGACAATTTCCCAGGCCATTCAGACAATCCAGACGTATCCAGACAATTTCCCAGGCCATTCAGACAATCCAGATGTATGCTTTTTAGAGAATCATTATTTAGCCTTTGTTAGTGATTCAGTGGACGAGGACGACCACGGCTAGGACGGGGCACCGATGCCCAGATATTTCACAAAAATCAAGTCCAAACACATAGAAGAGAACACAAGATTGGTTTAAACATGACACAGACAAAGTTCAAAGTTCATACAAGACATATAGAGTCCAACAAATGGAAAAAGGACAAAGTTCATCACATAAACATAGTTCATGACAAAGACATGGGAATTCATACACTTCCAGCATCAGGCCTAATCCGACTCACACCCAGGGAACACCTCGTCGTCGCCCCAATCCTCCTCGTCCTCATCATCCGAGCAAATGACGACCTCTCCTTTACCCTTGGAGTCTCCTTTGCCTTGACTTGCCTTTGGGTTGGGCAAATCTGACACTAGAACCCTCATAGCCTCCAGCTGTGCCTCTTCTGCCCTCTGCCTCTTCATGTTCTCTGCCTCTATAGTCGGCGGCGTCAGACTTTCAAGAATATCAGCATCTGGCCTCCTCCTAGAATTGTTCAGCCACACAGGCTTGTCCTTCTTCTTTCCATTTGGTCGAGGCCACAAACCCATCTGTCGCGCATCCTTCCTTTGCTTTTCCTTATGGAACTTGAGAAAGGTCCTCAGCACCTCTGGATGGAGTCCCGGCTTCTTTCTCCTTGCAATCTCATCCTGTACTTGCCGCTCCAAATAATGGGCCTCATAGTCACACTTTCGAGTACTCTGCAAACAACAAAACATACATTTTCACATTCAACATAAACATATGAACCTTATATAAGCGGATATTGATTTCAAGTCACGCTAATGAACTCACCAAATCATCGCCAACCATATGCCCGCAATAGTATCCTATTCCAAGCTCCGAGGGCAGTAAACCATGATTAGCTACTACACCACAAGCACACTTCCTATCTGGGGCAGGGTCAATGTACCGCTTTTCCCCCTTTTTCCTCCTAATCCCTTCCTGCTCAGGCCAATAAGATTTGGGACCGTAGTCATATTCCGAAAATAAACAAACTGGATACCTATTCTGCTTTTGTGTAAAACATGAAATTAGCAACCACAACAAATTAAGCAATGCAGATGGATGGAAACTAGATTACACTTACGGCTGTACGGTTGGGACACCCGAAGGTGCGAGGCCAAGGACAGTTGGGCATCTGCCGACTAATCTCAGCTGGATCACCGCAATTGCATAATGGTGGATTTGACATACGTCTGGCAATGACTTCTTTCTTCTCCTCAGCTGTCATGGGTGGTGGGTTAGGAGGAGGAGGTAGCCACCGCTGGAAAGTCTCATAATTCTTCGCGGAATTGGGTCTGAAGAGAAGAATGCGTTGATCCACCATCTCAGGGCCATCTATCCACTGAAAAAGTTGCATTGCTCCCAGTCCTGCATCAACACAACCAAATTAGCAAATCTTCATAATATATGAGAGTTTGGGCAATCAAGTAAGACAGTCTATGATTGCATTATCTTACACGGTAATCAGGACACGTGTAGTACGCTCGAGCCGCAGTATCTGGATGCATCGATTGAGTGACCTTCGCAGGCTTCCCACACTCACACAGAGGTTGCGGGAGAGTGGGAGGAACAGGCGCATCCTTGCAAGACACGTCGGGATAACTCTTCTGTCCACGTTCCTTCCACTTTCTCTCACGCCACAGGGCATCCATTGATTTCCTGTACAATGTGTCAACCCATGACTTTATATAAAAAAACTTAAACCATTCAAAATAAACGCACAAGCAATGTAACACTATCTCACAACCTTACATTGGTGCAAAGATACTTCTATTTCTAATCCTAAGTCATTCACTGCTCCATTCCACTACTACTAGTCCTGGTTTGTTGTCTTCTTTGGTTAGGAGGTCTATTTCTTTTGGTAGGATGCAAATTTTTTGGGCCCTCTTTGTGCCGTTCCATGCGGTGTCCTGGTTTGTGGCATATACCACAAAGTATTGTGGACTTGTCTTGGTTGAAGTCCCCGTAACCGTACATATCATCTCCATAACCATTAGATGCATCCATCTCGTTACGGAGACGCTTTTTCTTCCTTCTCCCAACCTTGTCCTTCTTTGTGGTACTATCCGGTATATACTCAGGACCGTTGTACAATGGCCAAGCAGAAGGGTCAAGTAAAGGCTCAAACCGGGGTGTCCAGGTCTTTAACACGGTAGCCTTTAGGTAAAACTGAGAGGTATATAAAGCGGCCCGATGATCCACCCCTCTAACACGGCACGAAGCAATCATATAGGAGCAAGGCACATGCAACAACTGCGGCACGCAACAAGTACAAGTCACATGTGTGAGGTCAACCTTGTATATACGACCACCTGTACTCTCACCACCCACCGTTAGAGCGTTTGCGGTCCTAACGGAGTACACATAAGAGTTAAGGTCAAACAACTCTGCTGCCATGGTATTCGCCTTGTCCTCTTCCGTGCCTAGCAGTTTTGCCGCACCTTTGCCCCACAAATTCTGGTTTGGCCTCGCATCAATTTGACTCTTCGCTTTCTGCCACCTTTTAACAAAGTATGAATTGACCTTGTAGAAAGTGTATTCAACAATTTCCGACACAGGCATGCCGCGAATTCCTTTAAGTACCTTGTTTAGGACTTCAGAGATATTAGTGTTGCAGACACCAAACCTCCAACCACCTTCGTCAAAGGCATTGCACCACTTATGCATGTTTTCCATTTGACTGTCAAGCCACTCTGTCGCTTCTTCATTCATCATTTTCTTAAGTTTCGCAAGCCGTATGCCAAAAGTTCTCTCTGCCTTCGATGAACATACCAACTTCAATTGTTTTATTACATTCTTGTTTTTGTGCCTATGCCATATGTTTGCAGCAAAGTGGCGCATGCACCAACGGTGCACGATCGGTTGGTAACCATCAATGTGCTCTTGAACAGCATTTAGAATGCCTTGGTGCCTATCAGAAATTATACAAATCTTTCGATCCGGTCCCACCACGTCCCTACGCACCAAATGAAGGAACCAAGACCAACTTTCGTTGTTCTCGCTCTCCACCAAAGAAAAGGCGAGGTAACAAACGATCCTCCCCGTCCATTCCCGTTGCAATCAACAAACTCCCCCTATACTTCCCGGTCAAAAAAGTGCCATCAACACTAATCACCGGCTTGCAATGTTTGAATGCCTCTGCACATTGTGGAAAGCACCAATAAGCACGCTGCATTACTTCCTTCATTACCCCATTGTGCAACTCCAGTGCTCCCGTGGTGCTAGTGCACCATTTCGTCCCCGGATTGTAATATGCAATAGCATGTAGAATCCGCGGAACTCTACTGTAGGCTTCAATCCAATCACCCCACAGCACGGCCATGGCGTGTTGTTTAGCCCTTCAGGCCTTTCCATACTTCACCCGATAACTAGTGAATCCGACAATTGCTTCAACGAGCGCTGACACGGAAATGTCAGGGTCAGCATACACCATTGAAGCAATCCGACCTCCGATATATCGTGCCGTACACTGAGAGTGCTGGTGGATTGGTCGGGAAGTACCACATGTGTGAGGCTGCTGCACTTTAGTTATCCTCCACTTCTGCCTTTCATCGGTCATTGGACGGGCCCATACTTTCCAACCACAACCAAGTTGGCATGCTACTGTGTAGCGCAGCTTAGAGTCAGAGTGCACCACATCATATGGACGATGGTGCCGCACCGAGTAGTCCCTCAAAAAGAATTTCAGCTCTTCCATACTGTCGAATGTCATCCCTCTCTGTATCAACTCTTGACCACTGTCAGGCTCTAAAGAATTAAGACGCAAGCCGGAATCACAATATGCCTTCTTAGGGGTGCATGGAAGAGAGGAACCTCTGGAACACCCACATGAACTGCTCCAAGTTGTCTCGACTCCTCAATAGTGAGAGGGGCCAATCTAGCACCAAAAATTGTAGCCATACTAGAGGACGGTTCAACCATAGGAGATGGTTGAACAAACGAACGCCGATGCACCACATAGTTCGGCTCAACCAGTTTTGGTACACCATGTGTTGGCTCAACAAACGGTGCTTCATTGACTGGTGTTGGCTCAACAAACGGTGCTTCATTGACTTGGGTTGGCTCAAAAACTTCTTCTTGGGTTAACGCTTCTCTCATTTCTTCTTCTTCTTCTGATCCCGCAGAGATTTCATCATCATCTTCCTCCTCAACATCAAAAGTGCCCTCGTCAAAGTCATTGTTCACTAGACAATCATCCTCTGGATCTGGCTCATTTGCCATGTCAACCTCATATTCTTCATCGTCCTCAGCTTCACCAACCTTATAATTACTNAAAGTCATTGTTCACTAGACAATCATCCTCTGGATCTGACTCATTTGCCATGTCAACCTCATATTCTTCATCGTCCTCAGCTTCACCAACCTTATAATTACTTTCTACACAGACACTCTCACGAACTTCAACTACTAACTCAGCACAACCAACTTGGGAACCTTTCACCAACTCCTTATAAAAAGACCAATCTTCATCACATGAAATTCTCATAAGCACATAATGAGCCCTTTTGTCACCGGCATCGAATCTACCATGTAGGATTATTTCACTATGTTCTTGATCAACTTGGAATATTGAGCTAGCTCGAACAAAAACTTCATCAAATGAAGGAGGGCTATCAAATCTTGTGACTTCATGCTTCATCCTCTCAAACTCTCCATTCTCATTAACCGAACCACCAGAGAAATAACGAACTAAGCGATCCATCTACATACATTTAACGGCCACATTACAATTACCATTCATGGACTTGTATAAAAACTAGAACCAACTAGTTTCCATAACATCATTCTACAATAAATTCTACAATAAAACCTATATTAAAAGATCATTCTATAGTAAATCCTAATTTCCATTTCTTGCCAATATTAACAAGAATATCTACCCACTAAAATCTCATCGAAATCGTTTCATGATACACAATCTACACGTTACAAAAGCGTTGCCAAGAATCAATTACACGATAACGCTCAACTAATCTTACCCTTTTCGTACTAATTTACCAAATCCAACCCAAACCCTAGGTTACCCTACCACAAGCTATGCCAAGGGAAACAAGCAAATGGCACAAATCTACACGGATAAAGTGGAGGAGTTACCTTCCCGGAGTGTTTTCCCACCGTTTCCCCTTCGAATCCGTCGAAGAAAGAGGGGGATCTAGAGGGGGGAGGTGGGGGGCGGCGCCATGGGAGAAGTGGAGCTCAGGTGGAGAGGAGAAAGAAAGGGAGGAGGAGGAAGAAGGGGCTCGGGTGCGCGGCTGTATACAGGCGAGTCGCGCCACGTCCTTTGGCGCGACTAAGTCGCGCCATGACATGTGGCGCGACTCCGCTAGCCAGGTCAGCAGCCGCGCTGGCCGCCCGCGGCCCGGCCGGCCGACGTGGCAGCCCAGTCGCGCCACATGCTCTGGCGCGACTACCTCATCAGTCGCGCCACGAGTCGTGGCGCGACCAAAAGGGTTATTTCTTGGAAATACAGTTCGGGTGGGGTTTTTTTTAAAATTTCAGTTTAAAAAGGATTAAAAAATAAAAAAAATTCGTGGTCCGCCCGGCCGAAGTGCGTGCGAAACAGGTGACGAGGCCAGGCGCGGGCAGCAAAGGGCCACTCGGGGCCCGGGGGTCCCCCCTCCTGCCTCCTCCCTATCCCCAGCAGAAGTCGACATCACGCCGGCCGCGCCCGGGCCCCTGCCCCCGCCACGCTCCGCCCCTCGGCAGCAGCAGCGGCAGCGCTGCGCTACTGCGCCGTGCGAGGCAGGCGCAATCAATGCGCCGCAGTACCATGCTTGATGACGTCCTCTGCATGCCCCGCCTGAGCCCGACGGCCCCGTCGGCCGTCGCCCCGACCCCGAGCCGGCGAGCTGAGCTCTTCTCTTTCCTCAGCTTCCAAGTCCCAGGTCGCGCCGTGCGCTGCGCACCAGTGCCCGCCACGGTTAAAAGCGAGCGCCCCAGAAAGTTTTGACGCCCCGGGCCGGGTGGGTGAGTGGTTCTTTCGAAATCCGCAAAGCGCGCGACGCGACGTATAAAAGTGTCCATTCCCACTCCATTCGTCGTCTCCTCTGCTCTCCAAAGCCCAAAGCGTCGTAGAACCTCCTACGGCCGCGGGGGGCAAAGGTCCAAAACCACCGTCGCTGCCTGCAGCCAAGCCGCAGCTGTGGAAGAAGCTGCGGGCTCTGTGCGGGTCCGTGTGGACGGACTCTGTCATCAGGGAGTGAGCTAGGCCCGGAGTGGGGGAGCGATGGAGGCGGCCGGAGCGGAAGGGAGGAGGGCGGTGGGCAGGGCGGAGGCGAGCCCGGAGCGGGGCAGGCCGACGTACGCGGCGGCGGCGGCGAGGCCGGCGCCGGCGCGGCCCATGAGGAGGGTGCAGATCATCTACTACCTCTGCAGGAACGGCCAGCTGGAGCACCCGCACTTCATGGAGCTCGCGCAGCACCCGCACCAGCCCCTCCGCCTCAAAGGTACCTCGCCATCGCGTGGTGGACATCTACTCGCTTGCTCGTCCTTCGGACATGCTGACGCTGTAAGGGCATGTTTAGTTCACTCTGAAACTTTACTATTTATCAAAAGAAATTCATTTCATAACCCCCGGTAACTTTGCGAGACGAATCTAATGAGTCTAATTTCGCCATGATTAGACAACGTCGTGCTACAGATCTCTAATGACGGATTAATTAGGCTTAATAGATTCGTCTCACGATTTCCCGTCCATCTGTGTATTTAGTTTTATAATTAGATCATATTTAGTCCTTCTAATTTTTGATTTAGAAGGGTGAAACTTTCTTTCACAAATTTTCTTTTCAATCTAAACATGCCCTTAACTTGTTTTTGGTTCTTGTGGCTGCGAAGATGTGATGGACAGGCTCACGCTGCTGCGGGGCAAAGGCATGCCTGCTCTCTTCTCATGGTCCTGCAAGAGGTACTCCTTTCTGCTTATTTTTCCACTCACCCCAGCATTGTACTCTTGGAACACTTGGTTGGTTCATCTTACAACTGATTGCCGTGCACTAGGAACTACAAGAACGGGTACGTGTGGAACGACCTGTCGGAGAACGACGTGATCTACCCGTCGGACGGCGTCGAGTACGTGCTCAAGGGCTCCGAGATCTTCCCTGGCTGCTCTTCCGGTACGGACCACCGTCTCCCTACTCGACCTTCAGCACTGCATGCACCTCACCTTCATTTGCTCTAGCGTTGACCATGCTGAAAACTGGCCATGGTTTGCATTCACATTAATGCTGTAGCATGTACATTATTAGCAATCTGTTTCTGGTAATTACTGCCAATCCCCTGTAAGTTTTGGATTAAGGCCGCGTTTGGTTAGGGGTGTAAAAAATTTGCCGCGTAATAAATGCAGCTTTGACCACTAATTAAAGGTATTAAATAAAGTCAGTTTATAAAACTACCTCCACAACCCCCGTATAAATCGCGAGACGAATCTAATAAGGGCTTTCACCGCACGATTAGAGGATGAGTACTGTAGCATTACTGTAGCAAATCATGGATTAATTAGGCTCGTTAGATTCGTCTCGAAAAGTTGCACTCATGTGTGAAAAGGTTTTGTAAATAGACTTTATTTAGTATTTTATACAAGATTTCTTGAAGGAAAAATTTTCCCTGTAACTAAACGCAGCCACGGGTACGGTACTGGCGTACTGCACTGCACCATTTTTCTTGGCCTTGCCCTGGTGTCTGAACGTCAACCGGTTGGACCGTGGGAGCTGGTAAATGCCAGCGCAGCCTTTCTACACCGTGCACGTTGCCTCTCTGAGCCACCTCGTAATTCGCGAAGACTTGTGATGTGAACCCCCGTACCCAGAGCACTTGACTTCATCGGCCGTGCCCATCATCTGAATTTAATGGCCACCTGTCTTGGTTGCCAGGTCATTCAATTCTTTAACCTTTTTTTCGTCTCGTCCTGACACTTTCTCTGAACCTCGCAGCGGATCGGTTCCCGCACCTCCGCGCCACCGACCGGTCTCCGACGAAGCCCATGGCGCTGCCCCACAGCCACAAGCAGTACGTGGAGAGCTACCGAGACGACGCCGCAGAGGATCCGGAGGACGACGAGCTGGGCTACTCGTACCACCACCGCCGTGGCGGCCCGGCCCGCCTCGCTCGGCCCGACAAGCCCGCCGTCGTCTCGGCCCGCACCAACCGGAGCCGACCCGTGGAGCTGCCCGTCGAGGAGACCTCGCCGCCGTCCTCTACCTCCTCGGACAAGCCGTCGGCGCTGCAGCCGGGGCGGGGCGAGCACCCGGAGCCCGAGCCGAGCCGCCCCGGCTCCATGCTCCTGCAGCTGATCGCGTGCGGCTCGACGGTGGGGGCCGCGGCCGGCGGCGGCGGCGGCGCCTCGGGCAAGTGCCGCGCCGAGCCGAGGCGGAGCTGCGGGCTGGTGAGCCGGCTCTCGGCCCGCGCCGGCGCGGACGAGGTGGACGAGGACGACGCGGCGGGCGGCGCCGGCCTGGGCCGCCGGTTCGGGCACCTGGCCGTGGATGAGAAGGCGTACTTCAGCGGCAGCATCGTGGAGGGCGCCGGCGGCCGGGGCACGCCGCTGCCGGCGTCGTCGCTCAAGCGGTCCAACTCGTACAACGAGGAGAGGTAACCTCATGGAAACCGTCCGGTTCTCGTTATCTCTACGCCCTACCTAGCTTCGTTACAGTTTTTTTTTTTTTTGGTTTGTGTGACAATGTCACGACAGGATTAAACGCCTGATTAATTTGTGCTTTCATAGCCGCAATCGTGTGGTCGTGTCTAGCCAAAGTCCAAAGAGGCCACTCCTAGGTCTCGTACACATGTAAACGTAGGTGGGGCATGGCATGTTACATGTTACATGTTAGTCGTGACAGAACATAGAGGTCAACAAGTGAGCAGTAAGAAAACGAAGGCGAATGTGTGCCCGTCGCAGGGATCGATCGGCCGATCGGGGTTAACCGGAGAATGCTGACGTGGCAGTACTAGTGTACTGTCTCGCTGTTTCGACGACTAGTCTATGTTCGATGGGTTCGTTGGCTCTTGGCTGCATGCTGCCCGTCGTGGTGCGATGTGGACTGTGGACTTTTGCATGAATGCTTGGCACTTTGGCAGGCACGGGCCACCGTCGGCCATGTGCACTGTTCCGGGGGGAGGCTCTGCACTGGCGGCCGTGCTTTGAGCACGGTGCATGCCTCTGTAGCTGTGTACAGAGTACGAGTAGTATAGTGTAGCGCACAGCCAGTCAGCCACTACTGCAGAGCTACACACTGTCAGACGAGGTAGAGCTAGCACTGTGGCACACGTATACGCGAAAAGGTTATCCATCGCTTACACACGTGATTACTGTTTGGCGTTTGCGTGGAGCATCTAGGCGACCTACTGACCTGCGCCATTTTTGTTCGATTTTCGGATAAGAAATTGGTCTATTCGATGAGCCATTTTTGTTCGATTTTTCTTTTTCAGGAGGCTTGGCGTTGGCGGGATTGGTGAGGACGGTGCCGATGAGCAGATGGAAGGCGACGGAGGGATCAAGGGAAGGTGCATCCCGGGTAGGAAGAGGCAGCCGCCGCAGAAGTAGACCAGAGACCAGGCGCCTTCCCACCCGATCTGCGGCAACTACCTGTGTAACACAAATCTTGATCGAACTGAACACTAGCGAGTTTAGCATCTTTAGATTCTGTAATGTTCAGGGCATGCATGCGAGTAGTACACTAGCTGGTGGCCGGTTTCATCAGTGCTCTGGATTCATTTCGCTGAGTAGTCAGCGATCAGCTGCGCTGGGAACAGTTGTGGAGGACGGTGTCGACATATGGCTGAGAGGGATGCATGCCATCGTTCATTGCTGCTGGATCTTGTCCTGCCCTGTGTGCTTCCTGTGTGCTTTTCTGATGGCTGACGCAACGCACCGGCCATCGACTCCTGCTCATTGCAGCGTCGGGCGTGCAGTGCTTTCCCTGCCGCGCGCTGCCGTTCCAGTCTGCCAGGCTACATTTTTGCATAGCGCAAGCATTGCAATGGCCTGCCGCCTGCGCCGCTGCGCGCGGCGGAACCATCTTGATTTGTCCCCTACCCTGCTAGGCCGTTGCCCGTTGGCAATAACTAAAATTATCACTCACCACTTTTGTTCGCTTATTAAAAGAGGTTGAAATGCTGAAATAATAACTTTTCATGTTAAATTTAATTTGGCTATCAATATTTCCATCACAGGACATATCTTCCATTTTTTAAAAGTACATGCTTTGTTCTCCCTTTTTTTTAAAAAAAGAAAAATATCAGACAACTCATGCCAAGGGAAGAACATCCCCATTCCTCCCAATACACAGTCACACAAGTCACACTCACACAGCCTTGGTCGGTACAATCCGGCGGTTAATAGTTGACGAGGAACGGCACCGGTGAGGACACAAGAAACGCGCGCGCGAGCGCGACACCACCTTTGCTCCGATTCCATGCCGGCCCCGCGTGCGCGCCTTCTCTCAGTCTTCCATCTTGGCGGCCTGGGGGAGCTCCTTCCCAGCGAGGAAGGAGTTGAAGAGCACCAGCACGCGCTCCGGCTGGTCGATCGGCACCATGTGCCCGGACCCCCGCACCGTCACGAACGTCACGCCCTTGTACTCGATCACGTACCCGGCCACCTGCAACGCACACCACCATCGGTTCTCATCTCGTTCAGTTCTGTAGTCCATGTCAGGAATGGAAGCATCGATCACAGGAGGATCGATCGAGCAAAGGTAAGTGCGTACCTCCCGTCCGTCGGTGGACCAGGGGCGCCAGTCCGCGGTGACGGGGAGCCCGAGCTTCTGCATCGACTGCTTCGTCGCGATCACGGGGACCATGGCGTCCAAGTCGCCGCTGCGTCAGAGATCGCCGCATTTGTTATTAGCTTATTAGGTGTCGTCTTCTACCTGCCGATGCCTGTAATATAACGCTACGAACGAGCATGGAGAGGGAGAGGACATCCGATCCGCCGCCGATCGACGTTTACCTGAAGACCCACACGGGGACGCCGCTGTTGGCGATGGCCTTGATGTACGGCAGCATCGACTGTTTGGGCGAGTCCCCGAATTTTAGCAGGTTGTAGGTGTTGCTCCTGCAGTTCCGTTCACCACATGCATATGTAGAGTCAGTCAGTTTTGCTCGATCGCGGCGGCTTAATTCGACGCGCTGCAGTACTGAGTGAACAACGACGACGTGTAGGCAAGCAGCAGCTGTACCTGCATCTGGTCCATGGGTACTTGAGCTCTGCGTTGGCATGGATGGCCTTCTTCACCTCCGGCGAGTTCAGGTACGCCTCCACGTAGTACTGGGCGCAAGGGTCAGCCAAGTCCTGCGAGAAACACATACGTCGATCGAGCGAGGTGCTTGTGAGCTACTAGAAGGAGCCAGGATGAATGCAAATCCATTTGAACGGTCGGCAGATGGAACGGAACGGAACGCGACGGACGTATGTACCATGCAGTTGGATCCTGTTGCCCTGGCCTTCTTGTCGTGGCAGGTGTTGGCGTAGACGTTGTAGACGTCGATGTTGCCGAGGCGGCCGTAGGCCGTGTCCTTGGCCCCGGAGCAGAGCGGCGAGTTGTCGTCGATGCCCTTGCAGCTCTGGGCGATGAGCGCGTGCCCCGAGTCCGACAGGAAGGCGTGCTGCCACAGGAACTCGTACAGCGCGCTCTGCTCCGCCGCGAACTCCAGGATCGCGTTCCCCAGCTGCAGCAGCAGCATGCCGGTGAGTACTGGATGTATGTGTTCGGCTACTGATCGACGATCGATGACATCGGTCTGGGAACTACGAACTTACAGCGATTCCCTTGAGGTTGATAGGGACCTCAGCGGGGCGCGTGATCTTGGCGACCTGGAGGGCGGTGGCGAGCTCCGGGACGTAGTGCCCGGCGTAGCTCTCGCCGACGATGAAGAGGTCGCGGCCCTTGTACTCGGGGAACCGGTCCAGCCACTTGAGCAGGAACTCCACCGAGTCGGTCGCCGTCATGTTGTCCCCCATCAGCTTGTACACCGACGTGTCGGCGGCGTACGAGAACCCCACGCCCGCGGGGCTCTCCAGGTACAGGATGTTCGCCACTGCACCACCGTTCCATCCATGCCGGCGTTGATTTTACATTAGCACTGACAGCGAGAATTGCAATGCATGCAGCCTGTGTCTATCCTAGCATGCAGAGGCCTCACCTGAGTTCCAGGTGTATTTGTGTGGGCAGAGGGTCTTGCCGTCCGTGTCGACACGGTACGGGCCGATCTCCTGGAACGCCCCGATTCCAAACGACGAGCAGCCAGGCCCTGCAATCATCAATCAGAATTTAAAGCCGTGAATATATACACAATCATCAATGCATTCATATGAATGGATAATATATCTTTTCTCTGAGAACGAGGGAAATCTTCTGATGACTGTGAGGATTGAGAATGCATGACAAGGATCGGATTTACCTCCGTTGAGCCAGAGAAGCAGCGGCTTTTTAGCCGGATCAGCGGTGGCCTCCACAAAGTAGTAGAAGAGCGACTTGCCGTACTTATCGCCGAGGTTGATGTAGCCGGAATACTGCTGCAGGGCCGTGTCCTTGGGCTGGCCGGGCAGCGCGGCGATCTTGTCCGCCCCCTTGGATCCCTCGCCGGCGGCGAGGGCCTGCCATGAGAGCACGGAGAAGACGAGCGCGACGGAGAGGCACGATGCTATGGCGTTCGCCGTCGCCATTGTGTCAGCAAATTGAGAAACACCCGGTGATTCCGATGGAAAGGGCCCCGCCGTGTATATCGAGCTCCGGCCTCCGGATTTATAGACAGACACCAATTTTCGGGAGGCTAAATTTTGGGTTCTTCAGTTGATGTCCGTTCCTGAACGTACGTCCTCGCTTCGTCTTCCAAGAATCGTCCACAAGCTTTAGCCTGTCGAGATGTCTTCGCCAATAATAGGTCTGTCATTTTTCCTTCGATGATGACGATCGAACAGATGAGACTCAGAGGTCGTTTGCATCTTTGTGCTATTAATATCTGAGACTCAGAGGTCGTGTCGTGCCCTCATTTGGGCAGAACGAAATACCGGACATGAGCTGCGATGCAAATTTTATTAGGGCCGTAGTGCGTGAGCATATACAGTACCGTGGTATTGGCTCATCAAGGACCATGATTTTGCAGAAATGCTCAGATATTTTCATCATGCCAATGTGTATGCAGGAGCAAATTGCTACTCCTTCCTCCGGTCGCAATAAGTGACATTTCGGACCTCTACATGGTTTCCTAATAAACACATAATTGACTGGTAAATTTTGTTATAGAAGTTCACCAAATATAGGAAGAGTACACGTTTATGAAACTACAAAGCGGGACAAAATTGTTCGTCAGTCTCGATTATCCGAACACAGTACATTACATCAAAACAAACTCATAAAGAAAGTTGAAATGGTTAACTTAAGACCACCCAAAAAGTTACTTTTGACTATAAAGGGAGTATTATATAGGCTAGAAGGGCATCCAGATATGTGATGTATCGAAAAATTTTAACTTTTGATGTTTATTATTTGACTATGGATATTTAATAAATACACACACTAATAGTGAAAAATATATGTATTCTTAAAATGTTTTATGGCAAAATACCTCACTAAATTTTTGAAAGATCATTGATGAGCAAAATTCTCATTTAAAAAAAAGAGCAAAGTGCAATATGCGGGTTGGATTAGTTTTTTCTACCAATCCTATGGTACATCCGATGGCAATTATCAAACCCGTATCTATACCGAATTTCAGGGCTTAGGGTTTTAGTGAAGGTTAGATCATAATAAAGGAAGTAATGGGAATAATATGTATAAAAAGGGACCATATAAAAATCTGTGGAGACGTCAACGAGAACACGTTTTGAAACATATAAATCAATACATCCCATTGAAAATTTTTGCATCAAGATTGATATAAACGTCTAAAATTCAAATAAAAAACAAACCTCATGTATGTTATAATGTCCTTGCGCACATGCCAAAATACTTTAAATGTCTAGAACATGTGTGTACGGACCTCTCGATACCTTTTTTTTTTTACGAAACACACACGCACATATGAAGTAAAGAGACACAAAGAGTTTTTGGCCAAAACACGTCCGATCACCATGAATCATTTTTTTTTGTTTCACAAAATGAACTTAATGACAATCCAATCGTCTACTAAAAAGCTCATACATTTGAAGTTTGGTCTGTTTAATTTTTTATTAATTCTTCAAAATTATACACTGACTTAGATATGTATTACAAACAAATATCCTTTTGTTTTTTAAGAAATTCCTATATACCATTGAAAATTTGTCTCATTCCTTCTATATCATCCAAATTTACCCATCCCTTTTATGTCACTAGAAATTTAGCTCTATCCATTGTGTGCCACTGTTGTTATTTGTTCACATAAGGAGCAAACTAATGCCGTTAAAATGGAATCCTGCACCACAACTATGACAATTTTATCCCTCTTGGCCCTTATCCAATAATCTCCAACCACATCTCATCTTCTCCCAAAATCAGAGTACATGGGACCCGTCCTAAACCCTAGCGCGTCTCCTCGATCTACCGTACAACCAGCGACATGGCCCCTCCAGGCAGCCGGATTGCACCGCCCCCGCACGGGAGGAGGGGGGGGGGGGCGTGCCACGGACCCCTCGGGCGACATGCATGTGAGCGCGTGGGCGCGGCCCCCACTCAGGACAGCCCCCCTAGAGGCGCCTGTCTTGCCACCCGGTCAGCCGCACTCCAGGGATGGCAGTGCCGGAGCAAGACCCCGCCACTTCTTGGCTCTCGAAAGGGTGAGTTCAATATCTTCACATATTCTATGTTCTATTTGTTCTATAAACTACATATAGAAACAATTAGTTAATGGTCCGTTCATCAATAGGATGGACCCTACGTCAAGTTACATGCTGAAATTCAGACTCACCAGCAATCCTAAAGAGGGTAGGAATGATTTTTCATGCTTTAGCTTCAGCAAGGTTGTGGATTCTGATCTATGAAATTTCAAGGATCTTTAGGAGAAATTGTGGATCAGTACCCTCATGGACACCAGAAAATAGTTCATGTTTTTTATTATGATAATGCCAATATTTCCCAAAAGTCACAATCGATCAGGAACTACTTGAAATATTTAGCAAACATGTTGATAGCAAGGTGGTTAACATGACCACTGCATTTTTGTAACATATACAATTGCTAATAAATCCTAGTTAATTTCAATAAATTGCAAGAAATTTATTTAAGCCTTAAATAAATAATAGAAAAAACACATGAATGTTTCTATAATTTTTTATGATGAAAATTTTGGTGTTACATCGCACAAGAGTCTCAATAAAACAAAGTTTGAGAAGTTTCGAGAGGCACTCAGAATGGTCTGCAAGACTACTCTGGAGAGAAGTTTGCATTGAGGGGAAGTGTTGAAAGAAGAGCAACGCAACCACCTACAACATTCTCACAACTCATGATCTATGATTTCTTTTCCATGAAGGCACTAGATGTTGTCATGAAGAAATTAGAACAATGTATAATATAGATATTTGTCTTGTAAAGTTCTAAAAGAGGGACACATGTCAACAACCTTTGAGTCCCCTTGGCCTATAAATAGAGGTTCCCTCCCTTGCCATGCCATTCATCCATGAGTATGGTGGAGTGAGAGTATGCTAGAATAGCCACCAAAAAGAGAGTTGTGTATGCCATGGGTAATATTTGTGTTGTTGCAATAAAAGAGAGATTTGGTTAAGTGTAGGTCCTCCCATTTGTAGTGTTAGACACATCTCATTCTCAACAGTTGCGAATATGATCATTCATTAGAGAAAAATAGCTTATACTGTATCTCTATAAGCCACTAACAGACTTGAGTTGTCAGATCATCCAAAGTTTATTGGGCTACATGGATAATGACAACAAAAAATATTCATATAATTAAGTGAACACAAATGATCAACATTTTAGTGCTTATGGGTTACATTTAGGTTCAAAATCATAAGGTCATTACTAAAATATAATAATAAAAATTTGAAGAAAATGTGTTGTCAAATTTACACAATGGTCGAACGGACAGATAGTATCATCACGGCTAGTATGCAAAGTAGGAGGTGGAGTGTGTAGCATCGATGACAACAGTGCGGCCTTCTTGATGTCCGGCATTTGAGACACCATCGATGAGGGTGTGCGTAGAGGTGATGCCAGAGGCGTAGTGGCCTTGATGTCCAGCATCGTCGGAGATGCCACCGGTGAGGCACCCGCTGCCAGACCCTAGCAAACATACGTAGCCAGTGCAGAATGTGGCCAAGCAGGCGCCTTGATGACCGCCCTAGACGTCGTCGCAGTGGCCCTGATCGAGACCGGCCATGATGACGCGGGAGAGCGCGCGAAGCCGCCGCCTTGCTGTCGGATCTATTGACCGGCAGTCCACCCGGGGGTACCCAGATGGTTGATTTGTAGGCAAAGGGAGATCGCTGGACTAGGGAGCTCGAGGTAACACAGGGACACAGGGATTATACAGGTTCGGGCTACCCAGAGGTATAATACCCTACGTCCTGTGCTCGGGGGTCTTGTATTGATCTGCTCGGCGAGTTCCGGGGAACAACGGCGAGCTCTTGGTTACAATGAGGGATCTGGTAACTAGGAATCGAATGAATGAAGGGGTCGACCTAGGCCGCATTATATAGGCTGACGGCCTAGGGTTTACAAGTCGGTTATCTCTAATTGTATCCGGCTCTGACTAGGAAACTAATCTGAGTCGGTTGCCATATAATCTCCATAATCTCCGGGCGGGATCTGAGGATATCGCCGAATACCTTGCGGGCTAAGTCTTCTCCAATCTTGTCCATCAAGTCGAGGATCCTCGTGGGCCGGCCTGGGGTCGGCCCACCTCCTTGTCAGGTGTGGGACCAGGCCGACTGTCTACCCGGTCGGTAGTGGGCCCAGGGTTGCCCATATCCCACAAGTCCCCGAGCAACGTGCAGGCGCGTGTCGGACTGTCCATGAAGAAACAAAGCCTTCCAGGTCGGCTGAAGCATCTTGGTCGGCAGGCCGACACAAGGGTGGGCGGTGCTCAAAAAAGAAAACCACAGGCCATCCGGGGATGACCCTGGGCAAACCCGGGGCAGAGCCGCGAGTGGCATAGCGCCGAGTTGTGGCCGAGTCGGACACCGAGGAGCTGCGCCACTTGGGAAAAGTGACACATCCTGATGGGGCATATGGAGGGCGACGTAAGGAGCCCTCTATATGGAGTAGTCCCCAAGCATTGGGCCGACTAGTAAAGTCAAGCCAATGGTCAAAAGATAAGGATCTCCAGGCTTCGGGGTAATCAGGCCGCCCAGATAAGGATCTCCAGGCTTCGGGGTAATCAGGCCGCCCAAAGGATAACCCTGACAGACGAGTCATGACAAGAACAGTTCCCGCGTGAACGCACAGAGTGTTTCCGTGGTCGGATGAAGCCAAAGGAGATAAGGGCGGACTGAGGATCTCGAAGAGAGGAGCTGCTGCGTGGCCCAGAGCTCACGCGCCGAACAATGCAACCGGGGTCACAGCGAGGATCGCCGGAGGGGCTGGGTTCTCCTTGAGGGTCGGCATGTCCAGGAGATATTTCGTCCTGGACATGAACGATTCCAACAAAAACTGGAGACAGGAATGGTTCTATGTCTCGAACCAACCCCCTGCGCAGCCTGCCAGAACTGGCCACCGGTCGGCAAAGAAGGACTGTTGGGAGTCACAACCGGAGGGCCAGGAGCTTCAGGAGGCCGAGGAGCTGCTCAAGTTGGTTGCCGAGTTGAAGGAGCAGAACTTGACTGCGGTGGCCATAATGATCTCCTTCATCCGACGATTGACATAACCAATCAAGGACCGGGTGCATCCTGGGTATGAATTCTCGGGTGGTAATGACCCGACCCGAGAGCAGATCCGGACTGTATCTGTCGTTGAGACGTGTGAGAGGATCTCCGGCTTCATGCGCGGCAAGATCTTCAACCAAGGGACACCGGTCCCATTTTCTTTACAAAATCCTCCTCCTGCGGTTAGTCTCCGACTTACTTGCGAGTTGTGTATTTGGTTGCTGAACTGCTGGATGTCTGACGAACTGTATCATTACTGACGCCGTGCATCTGTCTTGCAGGACCGAGCGACGAAGTACTTCTGCCCGGCACCCCTGCCCGAGGGAGATGTCAGGGTGGAAAAGCTGATGATGGCGGAGGAGGTGTCTCGGGCACCTCAAGTCGTGGATGAGGAACAAGCCGCCTGGGAGATGGCCGACTTCATCTCGGCCCTCCAGGAGGAAGCAGAGGATGACCCGGTGGCGCGGGTTCTTGGGACTGGCTTAGCGCGGCCGACGCGTCAGACCGTGCGCAAACTGACCCCATCACAGACGGCAGCTCGAGCAGGGTCCCCCAAGCCGTCTCCGAAGCTGGGGCAGGGCGCACAGGCCGAGACAGAGGCGCGGGGGAAGAGGAAGGCGGCGGGTGATGCAGGAGGTGGCGCTGACGGGTCCCTCTCAGGGCCTGGGTCTGAGCAGCCGGTGCTAGACACTCAGGCCAGCCAAGGGGGCAACTTTGCGCCGCCCGCACTGCGGCCAGGCTCAACGCTACTGCCGAGCGAGACACCCCCACAGTTGCTTCAGGGGGTGCAATTCAAGCGTCCACGGAAGGGTGGGTAAGTTTCCTTGAGCTTCTGTTTGTTCTGTTGGTTCGCTGGGCTTAAATTGTTGAACTGTTGGATGCAGGCCCGGGAGCCAAGTGGGTGCCAACGTCTTGCCGCGCACGGGGGTCGGTGGCAAGACGCCGCCAAGTCGACCTCCCACCATGGAGGCGGGGTCCGGAACTAGCACTGCGCTGGTCATGCTGGAATAGGTGCCGGTCAGCATGTCCGGCCCGTCGCGCCCGCCGAGTCCTCCACACATCTTGGGGACGGGCGCCCCAGTGGACGACCGGCAGGCCGAGGTGCCCAAAGCCGCCGCCAAAGAGGAGGAGCCGGAGCACTCTGCAGGGGCGGAGCGGTCGAGCCTCCCCCCGCCGGCGCTTGAAGATGATGATGAGCAGTTGCTGGGGGAGCAGCTGAATGCTGGCCATGGCGCCGGCGTGCCGCCAGTTGTTGAAGCCGGTTCGGTCGGGCTCGGGGCCGGGGCGAGCTCAACTGTTTTGACGCCAGAGCGTGGTCTGGAATTGGACATCGCCGACCACGAGAGCGAGCTTCGGAAGCTACAGAACGTGGCTGGCGTGCTGAACCGCGTGGTTCAGGTATTCTCGTCTTGCTGTATTGAATTCGTGAGTTCTGTAGTGGCTGATCGATTGCTTTCTCTGTGAATCAGGGCTTCACAGCTCGATCCGTGACGGATCTTCGCTTTAAACAGCAAGCCTTGGAGGACCGCCGGGCCTTGGCGCGAATCCACATGGACCGGGTTCGTGAATCTGAAGCCACCAAGGAATACCTGATGCAGAGGGAGCAGGAGCTCGCCGACCTGCAGAAGACCAACGAGGACCTCATGAATGACATGAAGGTCATGGTCGAGGGTACGTTGTTGTTTTTGTCTTGAGTGTTTCATTGAATCAAGCTATCCATGCCCATGAAACTTCTGTTGCAGAGACGAGTAAGAAGGAAGAGGCTCTCCGGGTGAAGTGGATAAGCTGGCCGGGGCCAAGAAAAAGCTTGAGGAAGAGCTGGCCGAGGCCAAACGGAAGCTGGAGGAGGAAGTGCGGACACTGAAGGCAGCCAACCTCCGTCTGGCGGCCGAATCCGAGCACCTGAAGGAGGCCAACCAGGCATTGAAGGACTCGCATGACCGGGACATGCATGGTGAGTATCTCTTTACCGAGTCTTGTGGAGTTTGAGTAAGTTGGAGTGCTTATTTAGGTCCCATTGCAGCACTTCGGGTGGAATTGATGGAATTGAAGCAGGCGGCTGAGTTCAATGCCAACTCGCTGGTGCCTGCCGAGTCGGGCCCGGCAACGTTGACATTGGCGCAACGGCTCTGGGCCGGCCCGAACCGCGCCGCTCAGTTGATGCAGCAGACTGCAATTGGCTTCGGGAGCCGGGTACTGGCTTTGTTCAGAATTCACTTCCCGACACAGGAGCTAGCCCCAATCGCCAATGGTATACTCAAGGAGCTTGCCGACGAAGAGTTCGACGGGCTAGTCGACGAGTGTACCCCTTTGGCCGAGGCTGTTGCAAGAGAACTGGGCCTGTAAAAACAATTATAGATGTAAACTCTTTAGTATTCCAATATGTATAAAATTCTGGGTTTATTTGAAGCATTGATGTATATTAGTGTGTTGTTAAACCCTTTTCCCTGCCAACTAAGACCTTGTGTCACCCGACTGGCCACTGCCTTGTGCCGTTTAAGCGCCCTTTTGGACCCGCTGACCACTGCTCACGGAGAGGACGGCCTACCCTGCTACACTGCTCAGCGGGGAGGCTTAGGTGTAGGGGGGGCGTGGGTTGAGCACGGAGCTCAGGGTTTCACAGTTGGGACTCGGACCAGCCCGGTTAACTCAGTAGTCGCCGGGAGGAGCATAGGGTTGGGCAAGGACTCGGAAGTCGGAGTAAACAGGTACTCCCTCGGGTATCGTGGTGAAGAAAACGCAGTCTGGGTCGGGCCCAGTCCCTGAGCATCAGCATGGGTGCCGGGGAAGGTGTTAAGATAAGCCATATAACGAGGCAAAGATTCTTTCATTAATATGAGACAAGGAATACATAGCTTTGTTAAATTCTACGGGTAGAACTTGACGAGGTGCTTGATGTTCCACACATTCGGGACAGGGTCGCCGTTGGCCCACTGGAGGCTATATGTTCCTGGCGAAACAACTTCTTTGACGATGAAGGGGCCCTCCCAGGGGGCGGATAGCTTGTGCTTGTCTTTGGTAGACATGACTCAGTGCAGGGCCAAGTCACCAACGTTGAGGGAGCGTTCCCGGACGTTCTTATCGTGGTAGCGCCGTATCTGCTGCTCGTGTCTGGCATGCCTGACCAGTGCAGTGAGTCGATGTTCCTCTATGCAGTCGATGTCGACCTGGCGGCCGAATTCTGCTTCGCCTTCCTCGTAGTGCTGGATGCGCGGAGCACCGTGGGTGATGTCGGCTGGGAGGACGGCTTCGGAGCCGTACACCAGGAAGAAGGGAGTATATCCTGTTGCTCTGCTCTTCTGGGTACGTAGCCCCCATATAACATGGGGTACCTCTTTGGCCCACCGGCCGGGGTGCTTGTTGAGTTCGTCATACATGGCTTTCTTGAGCAAGTCTTGGACCATGCCGTTTAGCCCGCTCAACCTGGCCGTTGCACCTGGGGTGCGCCGTGGAGGAGTAATAGACGTCGATGCAATTGTCCTGGCAGAAATCCCAGAACTCGTGGCCTGTGAACTCGGAGCCGAGGTCAGTCACGATGCGGTTTGGGACCCCGAACCGATGGGTAAGCTCTTGGATGAACTTGGCAGCTGTGGCCGACTTGGTGTCGGTCACAACCTTATACTCGATCCACTTGGTGAATTTATCAACCGCCACCAAGATGTGCTTGAATCCGCCCGGAGCGGTTTTGAAGGGCCCGATGTTGTCGAGTCCCCATATGGCAAATGGCCAAGATGGGGGATGGTCCTTAGCGCATGAGCCGGCAGGTGCTTTTGCTTCTGGAAGAACTGGCAGCCGGTGCAGCAGCGTACCAACTCTCTTGCGTCGGATAAGGCGGTTGGCCAGTAGAACCCTGCCCTGTAAGCTTTGCCGACTAGGGTGCCAGCTGCCGCGTGGTTGCTGCAAGTGCCCGAGTGGATATCTTGCAGGAGGGTGATACCTTCATCGCGGCGGACACACTTCATGAGTATTTGTAACGACCCGAAAATTCAAAAATCCTAAATCACAGTTTAACGAGTTTTCAAATCTTTATCGATGAGTTCTAAATCTAATCTTTCAATCTTTCCGAAATTCCTAAATTCCAATCTACCAAAAACCACCATCGATCATCCGTTCTTTCCGACCGTTCCTCGATCCGCGCGTCGCGTTCT
>CM014278.1:89202278-89243311 GCA_004135705.1 Alloteropsis semialata | reverse complement strand
CACGCGCGGCGGTCGGCCGGTCGGCGCGACACGCATATCGAAAAAAAGGGGAAACGGCGGTTTAGGGTTTTCGGACGATTGATTTTCTGGAGATCGGATTTTTGGAGCAACGGAAAGATTGAGATTGATTGGATGATTGGTTTAGAACTCAGAAACTCATCGTTAAAGGTTTTTGAAAACTCGTTAGATTATTATTTTGGATTTTGAATTTCCAGGACGTTACACCTGATCACATCTTCCTTGAATAATTCCCAATTACGTTGGAAAAACCTGGCTGGAAAGCCATCGAGACCTGGCGCCTTTAGAGGCCCAATTTGGAAGAGCGCATCGCTTATCTCCTGATCGGAGAAATCCCTGCATAATGTCTCATTCATCTCTCCTGTTAGTTTTTCTTCGAGCAGTTGGGCTATCTCCTCAGGAATCACAGATTCATCTTTGGTGTAGAGATCCTCAAAGAATTTTCTCGTCATACTTGCCATCTCCTGCTGGTCATTACACCACTCATCGTTCTCCTTCCTGAGTTTCTTTATTTTATTTTTTCTTGCTCTCCATCGAGCCTTCTGATGAAAGAATTTTGTATTGCGATCCCCTTCCTTAAGCCATGAGATTCGTGATCACTGTAGCCACATCATCTCCTCCTTGTACAAAATTTCATTCACTCTATTAGTTGTGCTCTTGATCTGTACATTACTTTCTTCATCATTGGCTTGCTGCAAGTATGACAGTTTTTTCCTTAACTCTTCCAATTCCTTCTTGATAGACCCAAACTTCTCCTTGCTCCAGCTCTGTAGGGACATCATGACCTCCTGTAATGATTTAGAGATAGAACCCAGACAAGTTTTCTGACCTGCTTCCTTCCATGCCGTAGCAATTTCACCCACCAATGAGTCTTCTCTCTCCCACATGATTTCATAGCGAAACACTTTCTGTCCTTGCATCCATTCGTCCTTACCTAATCGAAGGAGTACAGGGCAGTGGTCTGAACATGGAGAAATCAAATGTTCGACCATAGCCTGTTCAAACATGTTGGACCATACCGTAGATGCCACTGCTCTATCCAAGTGCACTTTAACATTTTGCTTATTATCATAAGTCCATGGTAAACCTCTAAACCCAATATCTTGTAGTTCACAAGCTTCCAGTGCATTGCGGAACGCCTCCATCTGTCTCTCTCCTCTTTTGCTTTCAGAAAAATGCTCAAACTGCCATAAAGCTTCATTGAAATCCCCCATGACAATCCACGGATGTGGTGATCGAGGTTTGATACGTTGCAGAAGCTCCCACATGTGGTGTCGATTCTCCACTCTTGGCTCACCATAAACGAATGTGATTCGCCAAATTGGAGAAGACGGGGATTCTTGTACAGATACATCAATCAGCCTATTATTTATTGTGATTAGCTTAACATCTAGATTCTCCTCCCAGAAAAGGGCAATTCCACCACTCAATCCCACACTGCCCACTGCCAAACAGCCTTTCAAACCAAGCCGCCATTTCAAATTCTTGATTCTTTCTTCACTTTGTCTGGTTTCCAATAAGAAGACCAGTTTGGGGTTGTGATACTGCACTAAGGCAGTGAGATCTCGAACTGTCCGGGAGTTTCCCACCCCCCGGCAGTTCCACGCTAAAGCATTCATTGCTCCTGGTGGGGCTCATCCTGAGCACCCACCAGGTTTTTAATAGCTTCATCATGTTTCCCCTCATTTTGCAACTCCTTAATTCTCTTTGTATCCTGCAGCATAACATCCACATCCATGTCACTGCCTCGCTTCCTTCCTGTCTCTTTCTCCCCATACATCGCCTCAGCCTTCCTCTCCCTCTGGACTCTTTTGTATGTTCCAGTTTTCCGACCTTCCGAACTTGCAGCAGGACCATCGTCACGTGGTGTTGCTAGGATGCTCCTGGCTGCAGTGCTATGCACCGCCATATCCTGCATGCCACCACCTGTCGCCACCTGAGATTCTTTTGCTATATTTGCTTCCTTCTCCTTCTCCGTGATCACCGCGCTCGGCCCCTCCTTGGTGAGCGACAACACTGGTCTTGGTGTCTCATTCATTCCCTTTACCGCCTCACTCCTTTCCTCCTTTTCCTTCCTCCAGTCACCATCACTGCGTCCCCATTTGTTTCCTCCCTGCCGCCTTGGAAAATTACTTCTATAAATGTCCTCTGAAAATCTCCTTCATGGGGGTAATACACGCATCCATTTTCCGTATTGCCTCTCCTTCACAGGAAGCATCAATGAGCATTGTCTATCAGTGTGTCCGATTACCCCACAACAGTGACAGAATTTCGGGAGAAACTCATACTCCACAGGGCACCAGCGAGGCTCCCTCTCCTCCTCCTCCAAGTCTATTGTTACACCCCGCATCAGGGGCATACGAATATCAATTTTGATCTTCACCCTTAGATACCTGCCTGCAGCCGTACCATTTTCTTCAACATCCACATCCATAAACTCCCCCATTTCATTTCCAATGATCTCTGCCACCTCCCTATTCATCATACCCATCGGGAGTTTGGAAACCCGTATCCAGATGGGCACATGAGTGAATTCCAATGCTTCCAACTCCTTACTCCCATCAAACGGTACCAGTATCATGAGACTATGGTTATCCATCCATGGACCATCTTCTAAAGCTCTCTTCCTTCCCACGGAATGACTGAAAGAGAAAAGGAACTTATTATCGCCAGCATCCTTGATCACCATTCCTTTGTCGCCGCACCATATCTTCCCTAGGGTTTGATGAATGCTCTCAGTCGAGACGTTCCTTTCCGCCAGGACTTTTCCTACCACCTGCCAGTCATCTTCTTCCTCCATCCACCCTCGAAGCTTGCCAATCTTGATCCCCCTCTTCTCCGCCGCCGAGAGATCCAATTTCCGCATTGCCTTCTCCAGAACGTCCTCTCCGTTTGCCATGGCTGCAAACGGCCTACACCGGATCAACGTCACGATTGGTCGCCGATCGATGCGGTCACAGACGTTTCTCCTGGCTTCGAGTCGCCCAAGGGAACCCCAAGCGCCGAGACGGTTGTCGTATCGTTTGTTGTATTTCTTCAGAATGTCTAGCTTTATTATATAGAGAAACTGACCATGCCAACCGACAGTAACCAGCCAGCTATTCCCTAGAGCCTTCCTTATCTTTTGTGAATGGTACAGCTATCAGCGTAGTTGTGTGCTTATTGCTTCTTGGTCAAAGACTCTTGATCCGAACAGTCTGTCTCCAGCTTCCCCACGATTCTAATCGCTCAATCTAGAGAACTCGAGAGCTAGCTGGACGCCTGGACTAGCGACTCCAGCGTCTTCCTCGTCCACCCGCAGTCCGGCTCGCACGCAGGCCCCACGCCACTGACCGTCCCGCTGAGCAGGATCTGAATCGAGAATCAACTGCTAATGAAAGAGGTGGAAGTCTCCAGCTGCAGGACCCCGCCGCCGAGCCAGTCAACTCCGGCGAGCTGTCGGTGTTCCCCGCGTCGCCGTACGGTACTCCCAGCAGCAGGTGAACGTGGACGCAGCCCGATGGCGTCGTGCAGCAGCTCGTCCGCCTGCGAGATCGACCCTGGGCGCAGCAGCAGACGAATGGATGGCTTGGTGGGGACGCAGCTCCCTATGCGTCGTCGCCTGTTATCCTGGAAAGCCGATCACCGGAGCTCAACTCCGAATCGCCCATGGTCGAAGACGCCAGAAACCAGTGCTTGGGGAATCGGGGAGCTACGCACTCGCTGAGGTTCCAAGCTCCAGAGTGATGCGTCGATAACGCTCGCGGCAGGGATGCGGCGCAGAGGCCGGAAACGGCGCCCTCAAGTATGCCGGACGCGGGCACCGACGACAGCCTATTCACCGGCTTCGGCTCCGACGAGCAGAGACGAACTCCGTCGGAGACGAGCTCCAAGCTTGCCGAGGCAGCCGGAGACGAAACGCCGGTGATTACCGGCACAGCGACGCTCGCTTCCGCGAGTCGCCCTCCGAGTCGCCCGTGGGCGCTGGAGACCAGATGAGCCCCTTCAGAGAATAAATTATACTCGAGTCTTTCTTCTTTTGAGATTACCGTCTTCTCATCCGAGTAAACATTTACTTTTGAGGAATATCCGAGAAAACAAATATAGCATCAATGTGTTTGAACTCCAACTTTTGTTTTTTTAAAAAAGGAACACTACCGGAGCAAGCTCTTGCCAGGCTTGCCCGGCCCAATGGAGTAGCAGTCAGGACACTCCACAGAAGACACTGTCTAGAAGATTAAGGTAGACCGAACATTCAGGTAAAAGAGATAACAAGGTAAAACTGAATCTTTCTTTTGAAGTACGGAACTTCGTTGCTTGCAGCTTACTCCTACTAAATCAACCGCGTGCATTGGAGGACCAAGAGAGGCCACATATACTAAGCCTCTGTTTGGATCCGTTCAGCTAGATTTTATCAGATAAACTTTAGTTAGATGTGAGATAAAACTCTGGCTAAATTTTAATTGGGGATCCAAATATGTCTCCAGCTAAAATTTAGCCGGATGGATTCAAACAAGGCCTGTACTTACCTCTATCAAGACCTTCTTGACACGAAGCTACACATTTTGGGCTATTGGATCGATCAAAAGACTCGTGGAATAAACTAGAGTGGTATTTTGTGTAATTTTAGACGAGCTATAAACTAGAGTTGCCTGACATCGTGATTAACCTGCTTGTATATATCTGACATTGTGATTACACAGGCGTATTTATTTAGAGCGAGAAATACAAAACACCCCGCTAGCTTAACATCCACCATGGTAGCTGAACACTGATAGCACAGCAGTGATAGACCAGCCTACCGCCCTCCCTGTGCTCGGAGCAAGGGGTGTTTACTTCACCCCATTTTGCAAAATGGGCACACGTTGGGTCATATACATAGAGAAAAAAAATACATTAAAAACATGGGTTATGCAAAATTTTAAAGAACAGAGGTGAAACTAAACACCCCTTAAGTTGCAGTAGAGAACGCCATCGACGGCGCTGTTCAGCTCTCTCGGTACGGAAGGAATTGTTCCGTGTATCCTGTATTGTCATACTCATGGCATTGACCGGCGGCGGACGGGCGGGCCTTAATTCCGGCGTTACTCCGGTACCGTCAAGCACGCTGCCACTGCTCCAAATTTAAGCTCCCATTCAATTTCTCCATCTACCGCACCTATACAGCCCTCTCGTCAACACCATCGAAGCCCATGGCCCCCCGCCCGGGGCCGGGTCCCCGTCGTCGGCCATCGCCTCGCTCGCGCTATTCCTCTGCTCTGCCTCTGCGCCCCCGGCCGGCCTCCATCGGGGAATTAAGGGCGGCCCCGAACCACTAACCGATACTAAACCCTACGAGTCGCACCATAACTAGTAGATTGCACAAGCACCCATCTGTTCCATGTTCTCCGTGGATAGTTGAAAGTTGCATGGAAAACGAGGAGCGAGACTGCGAGAGGCTCTCGCTGTCCTCGCGTACAAGAGGCATGCCGCGCTTCCGATCGTAGAAAGACGAGGAAGTTGCGCAGCATCGATCGGGACCGATGGAGGAGAACTTGCAGGGAAATGGGCCGTGCGGATCGGATGGCGTCTGATCTCTACGCTGGTAGTACGGGTGATGGTCGTGCTGCAGCTAGTGCGCGCTGAAAAGGTCCAGATGCGAGGGGAAAATCGAAGACAGCCAGAGTTTTGCTCAAATTTCATTTCTCGCTGCGAAATACAGCTGCCGATCGTGCAATTCTTTGCGACCGCATATGCTCACGACAAAGCATCTTCATCATCAGTCATGTAAGGTTAGGGTTTCGGATTCGATCATCTGACCTCATGCAAAGAATTATTACAGCCTGTTCGGTTGGCTGGCGGCTGGTGGCTGGTGCTGATTTGTTGTGAGAGAAAAGTACTGCTGGTTGGCTGGTGGCTGGTGCTGATTTGTTGTGAGAGAAAAGTATTGCTGGCTAGTGACTGATAAGCCAAGCGAACAGGCTGACAGGGTAGCAAATCTATCGCTCATGCATGGGCATGGAATGATCAACAGGGGGTTTGATCGTTGTTGCGCTTGACGAGACCAGACAGTGTTGGCGTCTACTACAATCACACTAGACATAGATGTGGGCCTCACTGATGCTGATTCGGCGCCGTGTCAAGGACGACAAACATATGCCGTGAAGGGTACAAGTCCTTTCTGTCCGTCGTCGTTTATACCTCTACGAAAAAAAATCCTTGATTATCCCACTCTCAAAAGTGAGTGACATGCATGGAAGATTGCTTTAGCAAAAAAGAATAAGATCGGAGTAGTAATTAATATGCTGGTGAGCGTAGCATTCGTCGTTTCTTATTCCCGGAACAAGAAAACGATCAGAAATGAGCACGAGTTAATGTTGCCCACTGTATCCAGCTCGCCCGGCTAGCGACACCAGATATACGTACGCGATGCAATGAATTTGTTTCATTGTCGTGACAAGAGAAAGATGACAACATTATATACGTGCGATTCAATACGCGAGAGGACAGTTCGTTGCATCCGCCATCCACAGCTAGTAAATGAGGCGCATTCAAACTCCCCTTGCACTAATCCGGCCCGCTGCCGAATCAGCTCGTGCCATCTATTCGTGCCGGTGCACACCCTATCTGCTTGCTTTGGTACATACTCCCACGACAGTATCCAACGGCGTGTATGAGTATGACACAGGAAAAGACGAACAGGTTCGAATTCCCAACGGCCCTGGCCTGCGTACGTCGGTACGTGCTCGCCGGACCTGCCCCATTTCCGTTTGCCGGGGCGTTTTCCACTTGCTAATCGCTCTCCAACTGGGTGGTGTCTGTATTAATGCGTGCGTGGCGACAGCGCGCCCTGTCACAGAGGCGCCAACAATAAATTCGTGCGCACCAACAGCCAACAACCTTTCCGCAACGAGCAGAGCACCGTGGTCGAGTCGACCGGTCGCGGGTTCGAATACGCGCACGGACAGGTGACAGGTACCGAAAGTTCCGAGCTACATTTATATGCAAATATATCTACATCACCATGCATCATCGACCGCCATACACTACCACCACCGATGCAACGATCGATCGATCGGTGGCCGGTCGGCGCCGCCGCCAGCTCCACCCTGTTTGATTACCGCATCTAATTACGTGCACTACAGTGGCCGTGGCCTTGATCACTACTCCATCCTCGCACACCACATGCAGGTGGCAACAGGCACACGTGCGGTATACCCTCGCACGGATGCCAAGGTGCACGGGATAGAACCATCTATCGGTCGGTTGGATCGGATGCTCCCCCACGACCGTCGTCTGGTCGATCGCTATAGCTAGTCCCTGCAGCAGAGCAGCTGGAGGCCGAGCTTGAGGGGCGCCGGCGCCTCGGGCTCCGGCGGCGGAGGGGCGGCGCGGCTCGGCGTGTGGAGGAACTTGCAGTTGGGGCACGCGGGGCTGGCGCGGCACATCATCACCAGCATGTGGCACCGCACGCACACTGCCGCGACCATCTCCCGGCTGTCCTCCGCCTCCGCGGGCGGGCGGCGTTCTGCCGCCGGTGGTGGTCGCGGCGCCGGCGCCGCGGGCCTGGGCTTCTTCCTCTCCTGGGCCAGCGCCCGGCGCGGCTCGAAGTTGAGGTTCAGCTCCAGGTCCAGCCCCGGCGGCGCGCAATTCGCGGGCTCCTCCTCCTCGTCGGCTGCCGGCGCGGCGCGGTAGTCCGGCTCCCCCCTCGGGTCCTTCCACGTCCGCTTCTGCGTCCTCGTGTTGTAGTAGTGGATCTGCCCCGACTGCGTACACGCACGCGCGGCACACGGATCAGGACGCGTACACGGGAGGCCATGAATCAGGCACGGCGACACGAGTCGCCATGCATGGATGTTGGATGATCATAGACCAGCAGGCAGGCTGCACACGTTCGGTTACCTGGATGTCGAGGCAGCGCTGCCACTCGGGGGGCAGCGGCGCGGCGTCGAAATTGAGCTCGATCCCGTCCACGACCTCGCCGCGGCTGTTCTCGCGGTCGTCGTCGCCGTCCCGCTTCCGCTTCTTGCTAGTGGCGGTGGAGGCGACGACGCTGCCCACGAGGGAGAGCCACGGCGGCCGCTTGCTGCTGGCCTCCGGCAGGAGCGCCGACTGCAGGGACACCATGCTGCACGCACGCTCTCGGCTACGGCCGCCGCTGTCGTTGCTGCACCCTCGGTCGGTGCGGTCGAGCAGTGGTGGCAGCGTACTTGCTTTGGTCGGGCGCTATCTCCTGGTGATGTATCCGATCGATCGAGTGGGATCAGGCGATCGGTCGCGTCGCGTTGGCTCCGGGCGGTGTGATGTGTTGCTGTGGGGGCGCTGGATTTGGGCGCTGTGGGGGTTTATATAGGGGGAGAGGGGCCGCAGCCGTTGGGCCTCGTCGGGGGCCGGAAATTTATGAGCACGGAAGTGGTAGCCAGGATCTTAAAGGGGACACTGCGACCGGGCCCACGAGATGTCCACACAGCTACTTACACTTACTACAGGTCAGGTCGGGTCAGGTCCAGTCAGGCCTGGCCTGGCCGCTGCATCGCATTCGATCTCGATTGCGTTCGCGCGTTATCCGCCCCCACTTTAACCGCTGTGGCGCCGTCCCGCCGGCCGGCCGGGCACGGCCGCTCCTCCCGTCCTCCGCTCCGCCAGAGGCCCGGTCCGGTCACCTCTAGGCCTCTCCCCGCGCGGCACTGCCATTACTGCTCCGGCCACCACCACCACGCATCCGCCCATCGCATCGCTCTCCGCCCTCACATGCTTCTTAACGCTGCATGGGCTTTTGCGGTTAACCATCGTTTTAGCTCGCCATCAAGGCTCGCTAGCAGCGCATTAACCGCGCTCGCTCCCTCTCCCGTCAGATCGATCAGCTGCGCTCCCGCCTGCCCGGGGCCGCGCGCGTCAAGCTCCACACTCGGCTCCGGCCGAAAGCGGGCAAGGCCGCGCTGAGAACGAAACAGGGCCTCCATTAAAATCTGGAACGGCGATCCAACTTTTCCGTTGGGATACGACCGCATTGATTGCCGGGAGAGAAACGGATAGGATCATGTCATATGTCATGGAGTGGGGTAGCGGGAAGGATCCCAGGATTAAGCACGAACGTCCGTTGAAGCTAATCGCCTGCCTGCGCGCGACTCCTTGCAGAAGGTGGCGCTCTCGCCTTTCTTCGTCTCGTCTCCTTTTCTCCCTCCTTCCTTTTCCCTCATCCGAAGCAAGGTGGTTGGGGCCATTAATCACTTGTGTCCGATCAACCACAGCATCAGTATGGGGGAGGGAGGAGCAATTGAGGGTCGTAGGAAGCGTGGTTCGATCTGCTGGGTCAGCTCAGCTCGCTTTCAGCGTGCTTCGACTCATACAAGTTGAATTAGGCCCGTTTAGTTCCGCCAAAAACACATAAAGTTTTCACCTAAAGAACTGTGTCAGTTTATTTTTTCTCTCTGTGCACGCGACCCAATGCATAAATACTATGCATAATAGGTGCATCTAGACACCTCCTTAATACACGCTTGTGGAGTTGTGAGTGAGATTTACGGAGCAAGTAAACACGGAAATGTTACTATACGGCCGATTGACCAAGCGTGTACTACTGGCCACTTGGGCCGCTTTAAAAGCTACCTGTATCTAATTCTGCTCCTGAATGCAGTAAATGTGAATACCAGTAGTGTTGCTCATACTAGCAGGAGTAAATGAGTAGTATAGCATCAGCAGGCCAGAGGCCAGCAGCAGTAGCAAATTCAATCGTACAGTCAGCAAGGCATGAATAATGAGGGCAATAGGTACAGAACCATTACGGGGTGCTCCGTAATCTTGACTCTTTTTTTTTGAGAGTAGTAATCTTGACTGTTACCACTTACCAAGCCGTCAGATGGATCATACGGCGGTCACCGCCGAAACTTCCATGTCAACTCAGCCTCACGCGTCACGACCACAGGCCAACGCGAGCAGCTGACACGTGTCTCTCCTGCGGGAACCGGGGGGACGGGGACGGAGGTGAGAGCTCGCGCGGGCGCACCGGTGGGGTGCCCGGAGCCTGTGACGAGAGGGGAGGGAGGCCGGAGGCGAGAGCTCAGAGCTGAGCCGGGCACAGTTGAGGCCGGATTGAATGCGGCGGCCTAGCTCCTCCCCATAACTCCGACTTCCAAATTTGGGTCGCCAAGGGAGACTCCAATTTAAAGCAGCCCAAATTTACAGCCGCGGAATAAATTTCGCCAACCTATCCCTTTAAATTCGGAGGAGGGGGTGGCGTGCCTGGATTTACGAAAACGCCCCTTGCATCTGCCTCCCAGGAGATTAGCTGCGTGGCCTTTAAGAACCCCTGCTGCTGCGATGGTTTATGGTGGCTGCTGGCTTGGCTGGTGCAACGCAATTGCTCCGTCGTACTATGATAGTAGCCATTAGGAGTACCCTAGGCTAGCATCTAGGGCGGCTAGTCTATGCAATTTGCTTCTGTGTCATCCGTGATACATCTTCTATTATTGTTAGTTGTCATGAAAACAATTGGGCTGGGCAATTGGCTTAGACTGTCCGCACTCGTCGTCCTTTATATTTATCTTTTAAAAGGCATATTCTATCTTGGTCATCAAGATTTTTTCTTCTATACTGATTTCTCCGTACTCGCCATCCTCTATATCTTATACTCTATATCAACTACCAACCAACCTATCCTATAGGACCCATATGTCAGATTTTTTTTTAAATTTTTTCCCACCCCATCCTTATCTTCTCCTAGATCCCAGCCGCCCACCCTTCCCTCACCTGTCACCGCACGCCGCCCTTGCCGCCCTCCTCTCTTCTCGCGTGTCGCCTCCCTCCTAGCTCCTACCTCTCTCCACCTCGAGCGCGCTGCCTCCCTTCTCGCTCCTGCCGCTCCCTATCTCCCTTCCTCCTGGCGGCGCGAGCAGGAGCGCTGCTGTGGGACCCGCGTCACGTCTGCGCTTGGCAGAGTCCTGGGAGTACGCCCAATTTGGCGGATGGAAAGCCATACGCTTCTTTAGCATATGGCTTCCCGTGCCCGGCTGCGGGCTTTTTTTCGCTATCCCCGTCCTCCCGAACGGGATAACGAATGCCGGTGCAGACAGCCTTAGAGCATCTCCAGCATCCTCCAATAAACATTTTCCAATAATCACCTAATGGGAATGTTCCAATATCTTTTTCATGATTATTGGGGAGTTGCTTGTCCCAATCCAACTATCGTATTGGGAGAGTCACAACTCTCCCTCTATTTGGGGAGAGTTGGTGTGGATTATTGGTTCGTCCCAATAATTATTGGGAAAAAGGAAAGACAAAGGGAATCTGCTGAAGCACTATTTTTCTAATAATCTTCCGAATATGGTAGTTGGAGTAGGGATTGGGAGACCGCTGGAGATACTCTTACAAGCAAGGTTCATGTCTCAATTTCTAACTAGGGTGAACATGAACAATGATAATCAAGAGCAATTTAGCTTGGTATGGAAGTGAGAATTACGGATGCTGAACTCTCGGGACACCTCATCATGGTGAATGTTAATGAATCGCTGACCGCCATGTAAGATAGGCCATGCAATTGTTTGACTTGTTTCTAGCTAGCTTACCGGTCATTTTCATTCAGGGCTTGTTTAGTTCGTGTGAATTCGATCGAATTGACTGTAGCAGATTCTTTTAGGTATTGAAAAAGTAGAGAGAGGGCACGTAGTTCAATGCGTTGCTTCAAAGCAACGCATTGAACTACGTGCCCTCTCTCTACTTTTTCAATTTCCAAGAGAATCTGCTACAGTCAATTCGATCGAATTCGTGTGAAACAAGCCGTAAACAAGACACCAAAAGCTTGCATGAATTTCTCTGAACGCGGTGATTTTGGGCTCTACTGTTCCAGTGCAAGAGGAGTGAATGCTGTTGCTGGGGCTGCTGCAATGATACCGGTAGTTCCCGATTTGAAGATCCCCAGAATGCTAGAACAAGTGTGTGCGCCTCACTTCTGAACCTCTAGTAGATTGACGTATAGATTTAAGAGCTGGATGGGCCACAAACCCATGTGAAATTGCGTCAGATGGAAAATACGCACGGGAAATGATAAACACAGATCACATTACCAGAAAACTCGTCATCGATCACTCCTCATTGGTACCGAATATTTTGGACCTGGTTCCAATGCAAGCATTGGTACCGGTCCAACGGCTAAACATTTTGTGGGCACATTGGTACCGGTTGGTGGACTCACATAGGTACCGGTTGGTGCCACCAACCGGTACCTATGAGCCGGGAAGCTTTTGGTACCGGTTGGTGCCACCAACTGGTACCTATGAGTGCCCCTTTGGTACGGGTTAGTGCCACCAACCGGTACCAAAGGGGCTCTGCATATATAGCCCTTCTTCCTCCCCTTGCCTGAGCCATGGCTCATTTCTTCATCCTCCATTGAGCTCGGGTTTGGGGAGGTCATGCCCGATTTTTCCATAACTTTTAGAGATTTTGCAATCCAAGTCCGCTAGAAGGTTAGCAACTTCATCCTCTCTCTTTTGACCGTTAGCATGGTCTATTTCATGCTCTATATTTGGGGTAATTGAGTGTTTTGTGTAATGGATAGGAATTGGAGATTTTAGAATTATAGATCAATTTTATTATGATTTTGTGGTAGAGGTGACCATATAGATAGTTGTTGCATATGTAAAGATGATGCTCAAAGTTTTTAGAGATTATAGATGATATTCATATTTATGCTTATTATGAATTTTAGAGATTATAGACCATATTCATATTTAGGCTTATTAATTATAAACTTTAAAATTAGATCTTTTTAGAGCTTCAAATGATCATATTTAGGGTTATTATGAATTTTAGATTTTTAGAGACTATAAATGATATTCATATTGGGGCTGAATTTTTCGTTGTATTTTGTGAATAGATGAATCGACAATGGATGTACAACGCAGACAGACGCTCATCTGACTTCATTAATGGCGTTCATTGTAAACAATATATATATATATATATATATATATATATATATATATATATATATATATATATATATATCTGTGATAATTTCAATTGCGTGAAAGATTGTGTAAGACATATAACGCGTACGTACACACGTAGACAAATTGCATCTAATAAACAAAAACATCAAAATTTAAAAAAACATCCTTTGGTACCGGTTGGTGTTACCAACCGGTACCAATGGCTCTCATACGTACCAGTTCTGCACCCGGTACCAAAGACCGAGGCCTTTAGTCTCGGTTGCTCAGTACCGGTTGCATAACTGCAACCGGTACCTATGAGGGTTACCAACCGGTAACCGATGTGCGTTTTTCTAATACTGTCAGCACGGGAATGTGAGTCGAACTTCCTTTTCAAGTGACATGTTAAGGTCAAAGTACTTCCTTTTATTTACAAATATAGGACATTTAGGGTAAGCTAATTACTAATTATGAACACATTATTTGTTTGAGACAACAATAAACCACTAGTTTTTCATCATGAAACTTCATATATTTAAAACAGATAGAGTATTTTATTTGGACATCAAAGGGACTATAAATCTGTATACCTTTTTTTACAACAAAAACTCCTGTATTCCACCGTCCTCCTATCTACTCAAATAGTTGACTTCTGTCATTCATCGTAGGCTAATCGTCCATTCCATATTTGATCGTTCTTTTCATATATCAACCAGTGATCGAGGACCGAACCTTGACTATGATTGCCAGTGCCAAAGGTGAGTTGGGTTGGTTCGTATAGGTTTTGTCACTTTGGAGTTTCAGTCACAATTTACAAAAGCTAGTATGCCTTTAATTGGTGATTTTTTAAAACGCACCCACATTTATTTCAATGAATGCGCACTTTTTTTATTAGATTTTAAGTAAAATAACCATTGATACATCGCTGTTAGACGGCCGCATCACCTACCGATGGAAAAGCAACGCTGTTTTATTCCTACATTAAATTTAGAAAAAAAAATATGTGTGCGTTTGCTGACTTTAGGACTCAAACAGCCCGTTCGGCTGGCTGGTGCTGATTTTCTGTGAGAGAAAAGTACTGCTGGCTGGCTGGTGGCTGGTGCTGATTTTATGTGAGACTGAAGTACTGCTGGCTAGCCAGCCGAACAGGGTGAAAATTGGGTGAACTCATCCCAACCACAAATAATCTTACCAACTGAATTGCATCAGCTTGCTATCGAGGTTTTTTCTTAAACCTCAGCATTTTGCGAGTTGGCTTGAGCTCCGGCCAAGGCGAGTGAGGGCCCAATTTCTCCAGATCCTAGTTGTGTCCCGACTAGCTCATGGACTCCATCGGGGCAAACAAAACCGATCATAAATCTAGCTAGGGACTCCCTTCATCCTGAAATACAAAACATTTTGATTTGTCCTTAGTCAAAATATTCAAAGTTTAATCAAATTGGTAGAAAAAAGTAGTAATATTTACAATATCAAATGAAAATAATTAGATTCAGTATGAAGTATATTTCATAAGTGGTAGTGAGTACTAAAATTTAGCCCTCATTTTTAGCTCATTCAAACAGCGCCGGAGCTAGAAGAGTCAGCTTGTAAAGTTTTATGGGAAACTGGACTAGTATAAGCGAGATTAAAATCTGGTACCTGTCTTTTTTGTTAAATGAATGTCATCCTTGTTGGTTTAGCCTCTTCTACATGTTATGTTAGGCCATTCTCACTGCGAGTTTCTTGTAGAGTTTTTATTCGATGCCATGTTAGCATTTTTATGACTTGGCAAAGAGAGAAGGTGATAGTTAGTGAGATGAGAGAGGAATTTCATCCCCATAACACTCATCTGGCACATCTATCTAGTTTCCAGTCTTGATAACTATGCAATGAAGTTATATACTGAGACTGACCTTATTAAAACTTCGACGATGTAGTTTTGACCCTTTTTTCAATCTTACCCACATTAAGTCTAGGGGCGGATATAGTACATGGACATGGGTGTACAGATGTACACCCAATAATTTTGCTAAAAAAATCTCAGTTAGTATGTATATACAAATAAGTATACTAGTAAAAGGGTCATTGTGGCCCAAAATGAAACAAACAGCTACTCACAAGTAAAATGACACTCACTGCTCCCTACGTACCGTGCTGGCCAGCCCAAGAAGCCCGCAACACATCCCTCTCACGGTTTGCACATGGAAAAGTGTCGGCGTCTCTTGTATTTCTTCGTTCTTCTCGTGTCCAAGATCTCCAATTTTGTGTTTTTCATGAATTCCTTTCCTCCCACTGAAGCTAGGGCTTTCCGGCTTGGCATTGCCCCCTTAGACGCTAGTTAGTTGGACGGCAGAGCGCCGTCGTGCCAACCTATCGTAGCTCGGTTGCGCTGCTTGCGGATAGCCATGCATGCTGAGGATGAGGGTAATGGGCAATGGCATGGCTTCGGCGGGCAGAGATGCAAAGCAAGACACAACAACAATGGCGAGTGGAGAGGTGTAGCAGCTGCAGGAGCAGGCAGGCATATGGCCGCCGCCCGCCGAGGAGGCCATAGCAGCAAGGAAGAGGAGGTCGAAGCTACATCTACAACAAATTCAACAGAACGAAAGGTTTGTGTGAAATACAAATTGGACAACTGGAAATCAATTCATCAGTTCAATAGTTCTAATCATGTTTGATGCAATTAATTATTTCTTATGAAATTAGTTAATCACTAGTTAGCACTCAATAGTTTGACACCTATGCTTGACTTGACTTGAGTACAGTGTGAAATAAGAAGCTGCGTCATTTTCTTTGTTTTCTATTTGTTCATGTTGAAATAGTGAAAGGCAATATTTTAGAGTATTCTCCACCATGTAAGAAGAAGATATTTTTTTCATAAAGTACTCTAGAATTACTAATAAAATAAAATAAGAAATTATATAATATCTAAAAAATCTATAGAAGGGGACACTTGGCTAAATCCTATTATCACCCTTGGCCTATAAATAGAGTACCCCTCCCTTGTCATGCCATACACCTATGAGAATGATGAATGGTTGAAGGGCAAGATAGTAGTGCTAGAAAGATAGAAGGAAGAGTGTGAGAACTAGGCTAGCCACTTTGTGTAAGTACTCCCTTGTTGCAATAAAGAGTTTTTCCATATTCATGTCCTCACATGAGTAGTATTAGACTCACTCCATTTTTTCAACAAAGAATAAAAAATTCTAAATATGGAAACAATTTCATAGATGAGGGAAACATGCTACCTACAAGTCTCATTGTTTAGCCCAAGAGAAATATAATTTATTCTTTAATATAGCAATATCAATTATAAACAAATTTTAGAAGCAAACCACACAAAAGAAGACGATGTAGCTACTCAAATTTGGCGTGTACTGCACCGAGGTGGAGAGAAAAGATGAAACCACAGTATGCGCATTTCTGTAGGTCTTGGGTGCCGCTTGATTGAACCGAAGGACAGAGTGCAAGTTATGTTCTTCATCGCTTTTCCGAGCCATGTAGTACCATGTGGGATTTGACTTAGAATCTTCGGATACTTCTTGTTGTCCATCTGTGCACACAACTTCAAAGATTTGTGCATTGCAACAAAGGTAGCAGATTTGACATCTTCCTCTTCATGGCATACATGGTTTCTTACAAGCTCTGAGGAATCTCTAAGATAGTTTCGCAGTAGGCCTAACAGATGCACAAGATCCTCAGGGAGGTCTCCTGCGTTTGCATTAATGCCATGCTCAACAATTCCAGCAACAGTTTGCATATCCTTTCTCCTCATGTCCAGCGAAACTTGCTTCACCAAAACCATTTTAGAGCCATCACATCTGAGATTACTCATATAATCAATGCCAAAACTTGCAGCGCTGAAAGCACCATCAAGAGAGCACCCCAAGTCATGGACATTGCAAAACCATCTGATGAGTGTTGCTGCACTCCTTGCATGCTCGGAGAGCTTTCGATAACATCTCGAATCCCCAGGGACATGGACAAGAGTAACTGATGGTTATGCATTGGCATATTGCAGCATCCTTTCACACATCTCCTGTGCATTGGTGAAGAAAAAACTCTTGACAGCTGCCTACAAAACAATGCCCCCATTCAAATAAACTTAGAGATGGTAATATGACATAGGCCGTGTTTGGAAGGACATGTGAAAAAAATTGGCGGCCAAAAATTTGACGTGTTTGGGACAATTCTTTGAGAAAAGTGGGCCCGCTGCGGGCGCCACGTGCGGGGCTCACGGGCGACCACGTTAAGCGTCCCCGTGACCCTTCCCCCGCCGCAACGATGCGCAGCCCTGCTCCCCGCTCTCCCTCCCGGGTGAGCACTTCCCCCCCGCCGCCGCCCGAGGGCCGCCGCGCCGCCGGCCCCATCCGAAGCTCCGCCACCCATCCAGGCCCGCGCGTGCCCTATTCCGCCACCACCCACCGCCAATTTGGCAGAGTTGGCGCCGCCGCTTGCCGCACCGTGGATATCGGACACGCGCGCATCGGCGGCCCTAGCTCTTGGGATTTCACCGGCGAGCGGCGCAAGGTGTTCGGCGGCGAGGTCGGCGCCCCGGCCAACGGATCCGGTGCCGTCCCTCGCCCTTGGGACTTCGTTCCGGGCGCAAATCCATCGGGCGCCCCTCTTCGTCTCCCGTTGCCAAGCTCCATGAAGCCTCCATCCGCCGCCGCCTTCTGCGTCCGCCCGGTGAGCCTGCCCACTTGCTTCCTTCCCCCTCCTCGTTCATCCCCTATTGGCGCCGCCTTCCACACTCGTGCTCACTTCACCGCCACGCCATCCGCTCCTCCTGCGCCCCCGTCCTAGTACTCCCATCCGCCTGCATCGCGTCAGTTCCCCCCCTTCACCTCTTCCTGCACCCCAGCATCCTCACGGCGGCACCATGTCCGGAGGAGGGGATGAGCCATTCCGTTCGTACTCGCAGCCGGACCCCTGGTTTCCCTCCGGGTACTACCCCATGCAGCCGTCGTTTACGAACCTCCCGGTCCCCGGCAGTGGCAGTCAAGCGCTGCCTCCTGGGTTCCCCCGCTTCGACATGAACAACTACTTCGGAACCTACAGTACCCCATCGGCCCCGCCTGCGTACCATGGAGGCGGCGTCTAACCGGTTTACTACGAAATGCCACCTCAATCCGGCGTACTCCCCATTCATGAGCCCGCACGGCATTCGACCTCGTCCACGACACCCTTCCAACCAGGCCCCTACGCATCCCTTCCGCCGATGAACATGCCTCCAGTGCCTTCCGGATACGGTGAGTGGCCTGCATAGGTTTGACTATTTTTCTTGCAATCCCTACTAATTCAAACATTCTTTGGTCAATGAATACTTTGCAGGACCTTATGGCGAGGGCAGTAGCCGTCCAGCCCGTGTGGACGTGCCACTGTTGACCCCATCATGGCCTTTGGCGCCTACGGCAGATGAGCCCGCTGCGTCCGGTGTACCCGGCCATCAGATGACCCGAAGCCATTCCCTCATGCTGGGAGCGTCCCCCGTGCATGATGTGGGTAGCAACAACAATTCAATGGACTCTGATGGTGCTGAAAACGATATGTCCTTAGTGAGGATAACTTCCCTCTTACCAGTCCATTTCTTGTGTCATTTCCACTGATAGAACCAATTCACTGAGGCTGTTCATACGAAGATGTTACAACTAGGAAGGCCCGGCGCGCTTCGCCGCGCCTGTGGGCCTGGGCGTTTTTTTTACGTGGGCCGCTTTTTGTGAATGGACTTTTTTCATCTGGGCTGTTTCGGGTGAGGGTGCAGGTACCTTGTTTTTGTCATCGGTAGTGCGTCGCCATCGGTGTGCGTGTAGCGTATGAGACATCGCCATATATGAGAGTGGGTGCCCCTCGGATGCATCGGATCGGTACTTTCTTGGAGACATCGCTGAGGTGCTACCTCGCACACATCGCCTGTGCCGGCGATGCCGATGGCGGGGACCAAAAGGCCAGCTGCTGGGGATCTGTCGCCAAGGCCGTGGAAGGTTCAGCGTTTGGTAAGTCGGCGATTTTTGGTGTCCGTATCCGTTTGGCCGATCCAGTTAAGTAATGTCTACTCTTTTTAATGGATAGGAAGTGGATCGGCAGACATGACCTGCGCGGTAGGAAGGACGTTGCAGCAGACTGATGAGGAAAACGACGGTGGTGCAGCTGATGGATCTCTCGTGTTCATCAACGCTACTGCAGAAGCCGTTTCTGCATTCGATTGGTCAGATGTGATTGGCGCTCTGGACGTTTCTGAAGCAGTGGCGACGCAGCTTGCTGCAGATGGTGATCTACTGGTGAATGTTCTAGGGGTAAGCCTTTGTTGATGGAGTCTATTTTTGGTGTTGCTCTGATTGTCAGTTGCTGTGAGATTGGGCTTTGTTTCATTTTTTGTAACAATCAGATATTCCTGCTTGCCGTTGGTTAGGAAAAAATTGGAAACCATGTAATTTCAGTTGGTGATACGGTAATTTGTGCTGTTGTGTGTGGTTTCAGGCTGCCCGGCGTGTTCCTATATCTAAACGTGTTCTTTTGAAGGAGATAGTCAGTCACCTTAGCCTTAAGGTTTTTATCTATGGCATTGTGATGGAATCTAAACACTTGGCGCGTGGGTGGATCGATATGGAGATTCCTTCTTGCAGTGTGTCTGGTGTGAAAGGTCGTAAGAAATTTTTCAGTGATGAAGAACTTGATAAGTATGCTGCTATGGAAGGTGCCTGCGGTGAAGCTATTTCATATCTGCGTAAAGCTTGTTTTGTTTTGGTGCATGATGTGAACTACGAAGAAGTCAGGGCCCTTCAAAAGAGAGCTTTGGCAGCGGAGACCTGGTCCACGCTGTTGAACGATGTGCTAGATGCTGGAATAAAGAATCAGAAGGCAATTCATGAGGCATACACTTCCTTCTTCATAGAGGCAAAATGGCTGTGCACCAATTTTAGTGATGTGTTTCCTGGTGGGTCTATTAGCATTGTTAGCAGCTCATTGGCGCCTGATGATGGAAAGATCTACTATGGTGGCCCCAGGCCTCCTGTTAATCGTGCTGAGCAGTTCGCCTATGGACTTGTGGACTTGATCAACAAAAGCAGTGATGTGAGACCACTTGATGATGATGTGGTGAGTAGAAGTCTAACTGAATGATGCTATGTCAGTAAAACTTTGGTGTGTAGCATTTTCAGGTTTCTGATAATTGGGTTTTTTTTTTGTTGTATCTGTAGGTGTAAGGTGGAGCGAGTTTCAGTATGGCAGCACTGAAGGGGCCTGCTGTTTTGGTAATGCTGATGTACATATGGACTACTTTTGAGGACTGCAACGTGACCATGATCGGTGCCTAAGGAGATGACTTAGTTAGTAAATGGGAGCCCTTTTACATTTAAGCAGGGTGACGTCGTAGGTGGATCCTCAGCAGTGGTGCTGTTGTTGTCCCTTGGTAGAACTAGTTATTAGCACGTTAGTGAAGCTTGTTGCTTTTCTGGCATTGCAGTCTATGTATAGGATGCATAGTTGTAAGGCAGTCTGATGGAACTGAGGGTATGCAGCCTTTTCATATGTAATATAAAGCATGTGGCTATCCTTGTTTGCTGCGCATGGTTCACCAAATGTTTTAGTTATGTTTAGTGCTGCTGTTGTGAGTTCCATCCGGAATGGTACGGAACCATGCGTGTTTTCTGTTTATGCAGGCAACACAGCATGCGGTGGGTGGTAGAATCAGTTCAGCTACACAGAGGGGATGTATTCAGTCACGAAAATTGTGTGCATAGGCACAGTAGATGGTTTCATTCGTGTGTGTAGGACTGTAAGATTACAGGAATTTACAGGAATGTCATAATGCTAAGTCCACAAGCGGCATGCCATTTGACACGCAGCTACATTGTAGTTGTCATTGAGAGCAAGAGTCATAATTTGTAGTTCAGTTTCGAAGGGTACTTCATAGCCTGAACTGAGTGCAAACCATCATATAGGAGGAAGCGAGTTCAAACAGTATCATGAGACCTAGTGCAGTTATAATTTACAGGCAGTAAGCAGTGTTGTATAGCAACACGTGCCACTGATCTCGGCTATTACACAAACTGTAAGCGTACAATCCAATTCACGCATATGGCTGAGGGTATGGCTTAGACACAGCAGGAGCAGATCTGTGGTCATCAAAAGCCATGTGATCGAAAACCGGCGTGCTACTTCCATACTGGCAAGGACCAACCATTGAAGGGGCAAGGCACTGCTGTAGGTTGCGGTCATCTTCTGGTGGTAACATGTGTCCAAAATAAGCAGGGGCTGTTCATGTGGCGTCTGCTTTACGTTTCCTACATAAGGGAAGGAGTCAGAACATAAATCTCATGTCTATGGAAAATAAGGTGTGAATGTGTAGGAACAGATAACATGTCTTTGATATCACCTGCTCAGCCTCACAGGCGCTTTCCATGGCAAGACGCCTCCTTGTTTTAGGCAGAGTGCTGGTGTCTGCATCACTGCGTGCGACAAAGTATTTTTTTCATGTGATATCATTAAGTAAGGACAAATAGGCTATGAGGCTAAGGCGTGGAGGCACATGTTAAGGGTACAATTTACATGCGTAGATCAATCAGCGCTATTTTTGTGTTGTACATATCCAGTATATAAAAGCGGTAGGATTGAGCTAATAACAAAGGACGGATGAGATGACTTGTTGCATTAGTGAAACACAACATATGATTGAACAGAAAATACATGGTTGTACCGAGCTGGCGAATAGATGTATATAGAAAGTTAAGAACATGTTAATAGGAGCTCATAACAAAATAAAAATGCACAGGTATTGGTCATTGCATATAACATTTGACATAACTCTGGTGGCTATATCTGATATAGGTACCTTTCGGTCATCTCGTTTTCTTCAGCCTCTGCGCAGGTTGACTTCCGCTTAAGCGGTTTTTTTTTCTGTAAATCATCATTGCTAAATCAGAGGTATGGCTTCAAGAATCCGGCATAGACATGTGTTGCACAAAGGCAGTCAACAAAGAGATGTGGAGTTGCAAGTTTGTGGGTGACTGCGTACCTCTGGTATGAATGGTGTTTGCTGCGGCACATTTTTTTCGATGGGAGTGGTGTTTGATCCAATTATCTAGAATGGTATTGATGTCAGCAACTCTGTATGGTATTCCGAAACATACAATTCAATTTTGGGATAATTTCGATGTCTACCTCTATACATGCTGTTATTTGGTTGGCAGGTGTGCTTGGTTCAGGTATCAGCGTGTTGCTGGGAGGTGTTTTTTGCTGCTGTGGAAATAATAGCTTGAATAAGAAACACTGTATTGAAAGAATGAAATGTCGAATTAGCAACGTGCCATTACATATGTAAACGTAACTACCTCTTTGGGTGTGGCTATTGTGAGGTCACTTGCAGAGGACGAAGCGTTTTCATGTAGTTGACCAGCTGCTTCTGCATGTTGAACTGAGGCTGTGAGGGGATGTCATTGCATGAAAGCAACATGTTAATGTCATAAAAGGAAATCACTTATATGGTGAACTAATCAGTGAAGCTGGATCTTACGGGGTTCTATGATAGGTGGCAATGGCATGGGGGCATGGACAGTGCCAACAATGGCGTCAACTTGATATGTGATATCAGTCCTCTGCAATGATGCTTTCGAAACACTTATGCATAGTTCAAATTTTCTTCCGTATAGTTCAGTTATCTGAGTCCGTAGGAAAGCACCAATTCCTCCGTCTGAACCAATCAATGTATCAACTGGGACTCCAATTATCTCTTCAGCGACAGTCCCAAAAAAAACCAGCTCCACAGTTGGATTGTCTTGTGCGGACGGCGACAATGCAGGGTCCAACGCAATGATAGGAAGGCGATATCTGCAATAATCAATCATTCTAAGAATATGTTGAAATTGGCTGAACCTCTGGCATATATGGCAACAAACAAAAAGAACGAAATAATACCTGGGTCCAGCACTTGTTGATGGGCATTTAGGGTTGGAGCATTTATATTTATCACCATCTGCTTGCGCTGCTCTGTTGCATTTTTCACATGCAACATACCACCAAGATTGGTTACCCACAAGTCTTTCAATCTTCACCTGTGTTATATATATTTGTTGTTCTGCACATAGGAAACTTGTATGGGTCATCATTACCTTAAGAATTCATCTAATTACTGCAGAGGAGAACTTACGTAGATAATATGAGGATTGTCGAATTGAGCGAGCTGTGCAATAGATATTTTTTCAGGATTAATGTGAGCAGCACCTGGGCCGTGCCACATAGGTGGATCGATGCATCCAGTGCACCTAAACATGTCACGATAAAAAATCAAAGAATGGGTTTAGCGCAGTAGGTTCGTTGGGGGTCACGAACCAAAGACCATATGGGACAACCACAATGGCAGAAGCAACGATTTAGATAAGAAATACCTAGCCTGCAAGGCAAGTGCCTCGGGTATCTGTGGATTGGCGTACCATTTGCACAGCGTCGATCCTTGGAGAGTTAGTTTCCCTGTATACAAATATTGTCAGAGGTACAACATTATTTTTAAATATGGAATGATCAACAGTATCATTGCTGTAACACATTTGCAGATGTAAGTTGTTCCTTCGAATTGTCCACATGTTGTTCCAACAAAAAGAAAAACGACAGGGCCATGCGTGCCCATCTCCATGTAAGACTTCGTGTCGAATGCGTCAGCATGTTCATTCCACAGGGCAACAACAACTGTCTCCCTTTAGTTTTAGAGGTTAGTATCGTAGTGTTGCGAACCAACATGCTGCTGTTCTGTTTTTAGCATTTATTTACCTTCCATCGGTTAAGTGCACATTCCGGAGTTTCTTTTGGCCGCTTTTTGTGTTTTGTATCCTCGCATGTGTACAGCCAGTGAAGACCCCGATGGCATCTGAAATCAACATATGAGCACTGTAAGGGACAGGTTGTACACTTTGCATTAGGTTTAGCACAGTACATGTTACCATAATTAGACATGTTGTTCCAGTTTTGTATATGCAGATAGGGGAAGGCCGGAAACCTAAATATTCTTTAATGAGAGCAGATCACATAATTATTTGTGAAACATGGCACCACTGGTTGAATGCATGGTCTATAAGCTGAGCAATAAATTAGGCATGGAGTTGGCTACACAGTTTCTTCATGCGCAAAGTAGTGGACCATGTTAGCAGGGGGGAAAACAATAGGTATTCAGTTAATGTGGATGTGGAACAAAAATTGTTGTTACCAACATTTCATCGCAGGTGAGAGAAAAAAGAATTCTGGTAACCTGTTCTGCGTACAGGAAGCATTTTACCTGAACAGAATTTGTTGTGGCCTATCCTAGTTCGCAGGACGTCATATGCGGCAAGCCGATATGCATAGCTTGGGAAGCTGTCCACCACTATGGTGACTTCAGTGACCTTTGTGTGTGCGGTAAACTTCATCATGTACGGGTGGTCGACGGGCCGATAAGAAAATCATGGATCACAGACTTGGAAATACTGAATGTAGTACACTGAGCCTTCTTTAAGCAAAGGCAGGAATAGATGGGTCCATCTCTGCGGGACCTGGCCTTCCATGGCTGTTCCCTGCAAAAGGAAAAGGGAATTTTAACTATGTAGAGTTTGGTAGGTTCATAAATAGTACTATGTAAAAACATAACAACCTGTTCATCAATTAGTATGAGGTCCATTCGAAGCGTCTTTCTTGGCTGTTCATTGCTTAGGTACTTCGAGAATCTAACAGCTCTCGTCTTGATTGTCCACTGGTGGGATTCGGAAGTGATATCCTTTAACAAAGAATACTGCATCCTGCGAGGCACAAAGAGAAGCAAACAGCAAGCACTGTCATTGGAGCAATTTTGAATTAGCATATATATGAATATGTGGATGGAGTGAGTTTTTTTGGTGCATATACTTAAACAGAACTCACAGAAGAACAACAGACTGTATATGAATACGAACGGCAGGGAAACAGAAATTTCATTGCATACAAAACAGGGACCACAAGAGAAGGCAACACAACTGAAGCGTGTACATAGCAAGTAGACAACAGGTAAACTTTTTTTATAGAGAAACAGGTGAACCATGAAGCTACACGAAGAACTCCACTTCTATACATGGTGCAGTACTTCTTCGTACACTATGTTTTTGGTTGTGCACGATGGTTGTCCATCTTCGTCTTCGATCAATATTTTGAGGCCACGGTCTGAATTAACCCGAGATATGGCCACGTACAGCTGCCCATGAGTAAAAACTGGTTCCCTGAGGTACACTCCTACCTTGCCCAGTGTTTGGCCTTGGCATTTTTTGATTGTCATTGTGTAACAAAGCCTGACAGGGAATTGGCGACGTTGCAAAGTAAAAGGCCATTTAGGACTTGTTCCATTCAGGATGATGCGGGGTATGCATACAATATCTCCTGCATGGTTTCCAGTCATTATCCTGGCTTTCAATAGCCGATCGCCTAGGCCTTCGATGAGGAGTCTTGTACCATTGCAAAGGCCAATAGATTGATTGATGTTTCTAAGCAACACCACAGGGGCACCAATTTTTATAGATAGGCGATGAGCTGGGAAATTATTAATGGATATGGAATTTAAAAATTCAGGAGGATACAACATTTCAAAATCTGGTGGCTGCTCTGTGGAGTTAGCAATATTGTCGAAGCTAAGATACTCTCTTACACATCCAGGTACCTTGGTGATCATGAACTGATTAATCTCGTCGACCACAGAATTAAACGGACAAACAATGCATCTTTCAGCAAGGTATGGCACAGAGGAGTAGCAGCTATCAAATTCGTTATATATGGCTGCTGTAATTGCTTCGATTTTAGGTCCTGCTGGCGAGAGGATGAATTCATTTGGAATGTTTATCGTGTTTTTATCAGAATCATTGTCTGCATTTTGCGTGTTGACACGCCCTTCCCCAACATCAAGGACCCAGCGAGCAAATTTATTCATATTGACTTTTTCTTTGCCGCATAGGGAAGGATCAGAGAGTCTCATATTTTTGCGTAGACGCATGACCTCAATATGGCGCCACAGATAAGATCCTAACAACGACGCCTTTATTATTTCGATGCGGCTGCCACCTTCAACAACAGGCAGGACCTGTCTGAAGTCACCACCAAATAATATTGGTTTTCCACCAAAAGGGAGGGCGGCGTTCTGTCGTCATCAACTGATAGGATATCACGTAATGAATGGTCTAAGGCCTCAAATGCATATCTATGGCTCATAGGTGCCTCGTCCCATATAATCAAAGACGTCCTGTTCATGAGGCCAGCAAGTCTTGTGCCCCTACTTATTCCGCATCGGCTATTTTCATGGATATCCAACGGTATCTTAAGCCGAGAATGAGTAGTTCTACCCCCAGGCAGAAGAAGAGATGCAACTCCACAAGACGCAACAGCTAGAACAATGTGGTCGCGTGATCTAAGCGTAGCTAAAATTACGTTCCATAAGAAGGTCTTCCCAGTTCCACCGTACACAGAAACAAAAAAGGCAAAAGGCCTTTTGCTGGATATGTGCTCCATAACCCGATCATAGATAGCTCACTGATCATTGTTTAGAGCAGCCGACATTTTCACGGAATCAGCAAGAAGAGCGGTTTTGTCATAAGACATTTCCTCTAATATAAGCCTGTTAGCACCGGCATCTAAGGAAACAGTAGACACACTTGGTAGGTCATATGACGCTATAGACAGCACATTATTCGAGAAGAGGTGGGTCAGTTCTTTCATAAGGTTGGTCTGAAGAATGGAATCAGATATAGCATACCGAGGATTATGAAGAGCAGCTCTAAGACGGTACGCGATATCGTCAGCCATGTACTTCCAGTACCTATCAAAGAGCGCACGGACATTGCCAACATCGCAATACACAAGGACAGTCATAAATAGATTTCTTAGTTGGCTTGCGGTTGCCCAGACGATGGCCTCATCAAATAGACAGGCCCATTCTGTATCGTCCCCAATGAGCCCCCTAGCTTGACACGATTCTCTGAAAGTAGAGTGAAGCACTCCTTCGTAGGTCCTCACCTCTTCATAGCTTTTTGCACCACGAACAACCATAAGAAGCATCCTAAGATAGAAGGTTTCCCCTGTGCTAGGGTGCACGTACCTTAATCTGCCCAATTTGAAACCCCTTTTCCTACGCGTCCATACCTTATTATCCGGATCCCACCTATATCTCGATGGGAACTCACAATACGTAAGATCATGGCCAGCAGAAGATAAACGATTAGCAGTAAACCATTCAGTGAGAGAACTCATTTCAGACTCAGGGTTATCCACGACATCTTGCAACTCAGTGTCTTCATGGACAGTCACAAAATTCAGACCTGGAAGATGAACAAAGAGCCGCTCAACAGAAGGGTACTTACCATGGATTTCAAACCCAAATAACCTCCATGTTGCCTCACAACATGAAAGGTACCTAGATCTGATATACTCAGCGATTTCATCAACACCACCATCAGAAGGTGTGGTGCTACCATCGCCATTGTTTTGTGTGCTGGATGTAGAGGGCTGTTCAGATTGGTGGTCTTCAGGAACTACTCGTTTGTGAGAGAACCCTACTCTTGCACAGTCAAATCCTTTATTGACATACTTAAACAAATACTTGATGAGGTAGGTTTTGTTGCAAGACTCTACATTGATGTGGGCCTGGTATTTCTTGAGAGCGAGCAGGTTATGAGGCACTACCCAGCGGTTATCAAGCTGAACATTGTTTTTCCATGTAACAACACCGTTATCTCGGCGCCTATACAAAGGATATCCATCAGGATCGAACGATGTTTCATTTTGGAATGGCTTTGGATATCTTTTTGAACACAGGCCATCTTTCATGCATGGGCTATTTGGATTAGCTGGGCCACATGGCCCATGCATCATGAACTCCTGGACCAAAGAAAATCCCAAAGGATCTTCTTTAGGATCAGGTAGTTCCGCCGATATATATTTATCAACCTCAGCTGCCGAAGGTTCACGACCGGTTTCAGCCTGCCAGACTATAATATGAGAATGCGGCAGGCCTCTTTTCTGGAACTCATTTGTATGTGCCACTGTTTAAGGAAAGAAGAGCAGATTTCAGTTTCGGGTTTGGAAAGACAAAGAAAGACTATAAGATGGATAGAGTGCAGTGCAATTTCGACCTGCACGGACAGGACCAAATATGCGCCCTTCTTTGATATCCTCTAGGTACTCTTCGAGTTTCATATGGAAGACCTGTACCACCATATCTGCTCTATCGGTTGGTTTCTGTCCTGGTTCGAAACGAATAGCCTCAGTGATTTTAGGCCACTTTGAGTTGCAGGTGAAGGTCGTGAACTTATCAGGAGGTCCATATATGCAGCAGATCACCATGCAGTCATGGTAATTTTGTTGCATATATCTCTTACTGCCTATATGTGAGGCTGGCAACATTTTCTTGATGCCCACATCCTTCCCAGTACTGGCTCCATGACAAATGGCATCAGAAATGCCCTGATACGTCTCACAACGCAGGAGGTCTTGCTTGAACATGAAGAAGCTTAATTTGTTGGCTTCCACGCAAGAGTAACTATTGACCTCATACTGCTGCGATAGTCTACCTGAGCACATCGCAGGGTTGGGCTCACCTTTTCGATAGTGCATTTCGGACGCGTAGAATTCTAGCATGGAAACATTTTCTCTTCCACCGGCAGGGCCATCAACTTCCTTTAATTTAATTCCAGAATGGTAACCAATGTCACCATATGGAAATAGCAGAGGATACTGAAGCGACATCAAAGCTGGGTGGATAGGAGAAATATGTTTGAATTTGGACATATGAGACTCAACGACGATGTCAAAGGAAGAAACATTAGGAGTTAATCCACCAATAAGCAGCCCTGCTAATTCTGGAACTGCAGGCAATGAGTACCTGTCCCCAAGGTTGTCTACGGTACCAGATAATTTGATGGAGACCTCAGGAGCTGTAGGCGACAACAGTCTGTCTCGGGCCATTCTAAATTGTTTCACTAACGGATTGTGGGCATCCAGCATGGCAATGAGGTCAGAAACTATGCATGGGACAGGACGGTCATGTCCTTCTGAAGTAGCAATAGCCAACCTATTGTGTAGCTCATTAGCAGTATCGTAGATGTATAACTGCACGTACTCTGGTCGCCTTCCAACAGGAGGAATAAGAGACCCAATACGATGGTGCACAACTCCGTTTATACGGAATACATATGGACCATTACCGGTGTTAATAGAGCCATCAACATGAACACCCAGGGAGGTGAACGCAAATAGAGAGTTATATTGCCTGATAAGGCGCATGAAATTGTTAGACCGTGCGCCGCCGTCGAATCGCACTAATTCTTGCAGCGGCGATGGTAGTGGGGCATGTCTAGGCAATGAAACCCTGCCTGAACGACAGCACTGCGTGTAGACCATCTTAGAACAGTTACTTCGTGCCTTGATCCTTTCATCATACCAAAAAATAGCATAGCAATGCTCGCAAACATAGTCAGGCCCCCCGTAATAAGACCGTTGTGGATAGCGTGCTGACTAGGTGACCAAAAAAATGTGCACATTAAAAGGTTAGGGAAAGCTGGGAGGGCTGAAGGGAAAACCTAAGGCAGAGGAAGAGCAGACGGTATACCTTTTAGCATATCAATATACTCTTTAGGGAAGGCTCTAACAGGTTCAACATAAGGCGCACGACATATTCGATCTACAAAAGCGCGAGCCAAGCCACAAAAGTAGAACTGAATGAAACATGAAACGCAAACGAAACCCGAACCTTTTATCGCTAGTACTTTGACCCTATTTCGTGACATGCGGTTAGCACGGTTCCAGTTTGACTTATTTGGAGGAACCACGGGACAAAAATGGTCGCCTGTAACAATAGCAAAACATCATGTGCATGCAGTAGCACATTAGGAAAAGGAAACAAAGAAAATAACATTTCACAAATAAAGAAGAAAAAGGCAAGGTACTAATGCACTACACGACGCCAGCCCGAAGCAACAGAAGGGTGATGACCTATCCCACTGGCACGCCGAACGGACAGAGGCGACCGACATGATAAAGGGACTGAAGGATGGCACCGTTTTGTGGAAGCAGCAGAACTTGAGGAAGATGCCTGATCACGTGTCGGGCAAAACCGACCACGTGCAGAGGTACTGCTCTTAGCCGGCATGGCAATACAGGTGGACGTACGCACCTAAAGGCAAATCTTCTAGGACAATTTAAAACCAAACAGGGTCATGATATGCAGGCTGTCCAAAATCGTGAACGCATATACTTAAACAGCGCAACAAACTGCAGGTGCCATCTATTTCAGGAAGATCCATGACATTAGCAGTCAACAAACTAAACAATCCCATGAGGACGGCATGAAGGCAAAGAAGTGACGCTGACATGAGTTGATACAGTATAGCTTTAAGATAGCCATCACAACGGAGGCCATGGTACCTATGAAGAAAAAAAACATGCAGGCCTACACGCTGCCGGGAACGCGAGGAAATGCAGAGGGAAAGCACACCCAGAGCAGAACAACAGGAACACAGGACCTTTTTCCCCTAGCAGTCTACTAACAACAGTATACATCTCTTGACAAATCAATACACACTTAAAAGGCAGCACAGAAACATGAACAGCACACGTTTGGACAAATCAATTTGCACCAAAAAAGGAGCATAGAAACACGAACACAACAAACGTCGAAAGAACTGACCTGACACAGAGAACGTATGCACATCCAGTAGGTCAGCAAACTTCAGAGTTGAGTCATAGGTCCTGCCAGTGCAAAAAGAGAAGGGAATAGAGAGATAAATCCAACACTGCAGGGTCCAAAAACACCATGCGATACTGAACGCAATAGAACAGAACCATGAAGAGGCCGCACCACACGGCGAAGAAAATGGACCTGAGCAATGCACACACACCGAAGGCGTCCACAGCAGGCTGGATCCCAACACCGACAGGAGCACGGCAGAGGCTACATCAGAACCCACAAAGACAGTGAGACACAACACTGAGGCAGCAGGAAATAAGAGGAAGAACAAAGCAAGGAAGAGACGCAGCAGATCGACGACGTACAGGCACGACGAATGGCAAGAGCACCCGGCGATGGCCGGCCGTGGCAGCGAGGCCCTGCGGCCCAGAACTGGGACACCGCACGGCACCGCCGCCGACGCAGCGGAGGCCACACGAAGCAAGCAAACAGCGCAGCGCGCCATCCTGCCGTACACCGCAATCCGGGACGAACCTGGCACACATTGAGAGCAAGGATGAGGAACCAGCAAAGAAACCGCAGATCCCATTATAAGTGAAATCAAGAGGCGGCAAACGGAGTTGAACAGACCGACCATGAAGGAGAAGAAACAGGAACCAAATCGAACAATCGTACCAGTAGCACGAGCGTCGATTGACGGGGACGGCAGCGCGAGCGAGAAGCGAAGGCAGGACCGACGATGCGTTCGAGGCGAGACGACGGCGGCGGCGGCGTCGAGAAAACGATACAAAAGCAGGACAACGACACAAGAGGAGGCAAGGGAAAAACCTAGAGTGTAGGCAGGTTGAGCCGGGCCACGCGGCCGAACACACAGCAGGCAAAAACTTGCCGAGACACTGGGCTGGGCCGTGGCAGTACAAATCAATGGCGACGCAGCCCAAAAAAAAGAGCTACAGTAGCACGTTAGGCGGATGGCTCCGAAATCCTTTGGCGATATGAGGTTAGTTATTCATTTGAAGCTGTTACAATTTCCATATATTGCTCTCCAATCACTTCTGAGTCATATCTATGTACCAATTCATGATATATAATTGTGAGTGCTCTAGCTGACCTTCTTATACTTAGAGCTAATAGAGCTCAGTATTAGGTTGGCCTTGCCTGACCACTTGGTCTCCAGGGCAGGTAGTAGTAGTAAGTGTTATAGCAAGTTGCAGCATGGTTGAGCTGACTAGCAGCAGTAGCTAGCAGTAGCAAGTAGTGTAAGTAGTGGCTGACCATACCTGTAATAGGAGCAAGCCATGCTTTGTAAATGTCTTGGATTGTGAGTATAATGAAGGCAACCATAGCAGCTGAAGTGTGTTTGAGTGTGTGTGTGTGAGTGTGTGTGTGGTGTGTGTGTGTGTGTGTGTGTGTGTGTGAGCTCACTGATCACCAGGATCAACTGAGTTGAGATAGATAGGCTAATAATTTACTGAGGAGTTTATGAAACCAGCATGAATGTTTTAATTTGCAGTGAAGTTTATGAATTCAGTAAGACATATGCATGTGTTCCTATAAAGTTTGAATTTATGTTCGCGTGTTTGCCGAGTAGGGTACCATTAGAGCAAAATGGGACGATGTTCGTTCTCAAACTTTATGCCAGTTGTGGATGGACGAAAAACAGAGAGGCAACTGTCCGCAGGGTAAAATGAATTGTCATGGTTGGAAAAACATGGTTGCAGAATTTGGCAAACGAACGGGGGTTCCATATCATAAGGGCAAGCTCAAAGCACGGGTCTCACAGCTCAAGTTGTTCTATGGCGCATTGAAAGTTTTGCAACGTGGCACAGGAGGCGACCGAAACCGGAAAGGTGGTTTCAAGGCATCAGCTCATGTTTGGGCAGCATTGAAACAGGTAATCTCTTGCACTAAACTTGCACACATTGTTACTCCAGTTTGCTAACTGATAACCTTATTTCATTTTGCAGAAGCTTACTGAGGTGGAGCGCTTGAAGAGGGAAGAGCCCCCTTGGCTTTGTATGCTGGAGGACATGTTCAGGGAAGTGACGATCAACTTCTCCACTTTGGAGGCATCGGCGGCCGATCCAATCCCTGACAACATTGAGTCCTAGGACAGTCCTACCTGTGACACTGTTTCTCCAACTAGTACATCTGGTAGCCGCAAGAGGACAAGCAGTGGGGCTACCAAATCGACTGCTGATAGCCCGTCCAAGATGAAACAGCCACCCCCGTACACCTTCTAGTAGCATTGCACCAAAGAAGAGACAAAATTTGTTTACGAGGATATTTCATAAGGTGACGGAAACCCAGGAGCACACTTCAAAGGCTCTTGCCCAGTTGTCTGTTGCTCAAACCCAGCGTAAACATGAGGCAAAACTGGCGTATCAGCAATGCTTGCAGTTGGCTCTGGATTCAGGGATCAATGGCGACAGTGAGGAGTACTATTTCATTAGTCAGCATTTCAAGGATAAGGGTCACAGAGATGCTTTTCTGTTGCTGCAATCAAATGAAGCTAGAAAGGGGTGGATCCAGAGAGCTTTCCAGCATAGCCGCTAGCATGCGTAGTCAGTCACGGGAGGTTGTAGGATACGTGGTCAAGTAGTGAGGTCACCGAATAATGTAGACAGTAGTTCGGTCATTTATGTACTGTTGTATGATGGCATTGTTTTCCATGAACCTTATGTGATTATTTGTGGTTTCCATGAACATTGCACACATTGTTACTTTTCTATGCATTAAGTCTGTCCATTGTGAGCATAGTACTGTCCTCTTCAAGAACTAAGCTCATATATGTTTACTTTAACTACCATATGTTGCACATTTTGTTCTTTATGGTGTCGTTGTGGTTTCTGACTGATTGAAATTCATGTGTTGCAGGCCTCCATTCCAGGGGATAATGGTGAAAATGATGGCACCGCTGCGGCTATGGAACATGACGAAGGCAACATGTACAACACGGGATCCAAAGGGAAGGGCAGCAGTTCCGAAGGAGATTCCATTATCGAGTCAAGTGATGATGACTCAAGTGATGAAGCTGCCGAAGAGTTGTACAAGGACTGGGAAGAGTTGTTCGGAAAAGATGATCCTGTGTTCACGGGCATGAAGCTTGTCATGAAGAGTACGAGGACTACAACTAAACTATTGAAGAAAGCACTCGTTCTACGTATGTACCATGACTCTGGATTGGGCAATCAACCTGGTAGGATAATTGCTGAGACTGGAATTGAATGGGTTGAAAGGACATTGCATAATCCAACAGCTTGCTACAACATGTTTAGGATGCATGCACATGTCTTTGAGTTGTTACATGAGCAGTTGGTGAACAACTATGGGTTGAAGTCAACTACAAAGATGTCATCTAGAGAGGCTTTAGGAATGTTCTTGTACATGGTTGGCCCTCCACAACCAGTTAGGCAAGCTGAAAATAGATTTGAGAGATCCATTGGGACTATTAGCTGCAAATTCAACCATGTTTTATCGTGTGTGACCAATCTTGCCAAAGATATAATTGCACCTAAGGACCCCACTTTCAGTTCTGTCCACCATAAGGTTGCGAACCATAGGGCTGCTCCTTTCTTTAACAATGCAGTTGGGGCCATAGATGGCACCCATGTCAAAGTTGTAGTTCCTTTTGAAAAAGTCGGGCAGTATATCAACAGGAAGAATGAAAAAACTCAGAATGTTCTGGCCATCTGTGACTTTGATCATCGATTCATTTTTGTTGCTGCGGGGATACCTGGCTCGGCACATGATTGGACCATCCTGCAGGAGGCCATTATCAAGTATGGGCCACAGTTTCCCCATCCGCCAACAGGTACAAACTTAATTTGTATGGTGCAACCGCTTAGTTTTGTTGAAGCTAATACTATGTGTTCAAGCTAATAGCCAGCTGAGATCATTGTGATATATGAAATTGATGGGTCAGAATGCTTTTTTATACTCAGATGTGTGCTTTGTAGACTGTTTAATGTGATTGGTCCATTATACATGCAGGCAAGTTTTATCTGGTTGATGCGGGGTACCCGAACCACCCGGGATATCTATCACCGTACAAGGGGACAAAGTACCATCAACAACAGTGGAGACACGGACCGGCACCATCGGGTGAAAGAGAGGTATTTAACAAAGCTCATTCATCTCTTAGGTCTGTCATTGAGTAGTCTTTTGGGGTGTTAAAGATGAAGTGGAGAATTCTGTTGGCTATTCCAAGCTATCCGGAGCGAACCCAAACCAAAATTATTCTAGCTTGTTGTGGCCTGCATAATCTCATTGTGGACAATGATGATGACGATATCGACTTTCATTTGGCTACGGATTTCCGCTGTGTGAGAATGGTCGACGGAGATGTTGACGAACCACAAGAGATTCATGAGCCCAATGAAGTTGATGATGACACAAACATGAATGTTGTCCGTGATGGAATTGCACATGCATTGTATATGGCAGGACGTAGGTGTTGACAAGGATTGAACTTGTTTGAACGGTGAGAGTTGTGGTGTGTAGGCGTAATTTGATGTACTTGGTTGTAATAAATGGTTAAACATTCATGTATTTCTGTTGAAATGAAAACATTGTCTCCTGTGTGTGCAATTCATGTTTACAAATGGGGTGCACTAAGCAATTTCTGTTCTATGGGAACACAATGATGGGTGCATGTAGCATTTGTTGACTTTGGAATCAATTTTTTGTCGCAAACACGTCAAAAGTTTTGCTGGCAAAACTTTTGAACCCCCTTCCAAACACCGCCATATAAGGCCTAAAGCCCCAACAGGTAACCTAGGAAACTCAAAGGACTTTGATGTCGCCTAGAGGGGGTGAACAGACGTTTCTGCAAATTACAAAAAACTTAAACACTGCTGTTAGTACTAGAATCGGTCAGACCGGTTTTGGTCTCACAGTAGGCAAACAAATATGAACAACCCCTCTAACAATTCTAGCACAAACCACTTTTGGTGAAAAGCTTCAATAGATGTTCCCAAGTATATTTATGATACTTCTGCACACAGCACAAGTACACCAAAGTAGATATATGCGGAATTACAAGTTAATGCTAGAATTGACAAATGTAAGGAAACGGAGACAGCACACAATGATTTGTTTACCGAAGTTCAGATTCACTGCTTGCACTAAGGAGCCACTAAGACACAGTGAATCCTAGTCTCCGTTGAGGTGCTCACGAAGAGCCATGTTGTCACCTAACCCTTTTCTCACCCAATCAACCACCAAGGCGGATTGAGTTTACTTATTGAATTCCTCACCAAGAGGATGGGTAATACAAACCTTTGAGGCACAACCACACAAGTAATATGTGCTCCACGGCGACGCCTAGCCGTCTAGGAGCAAAGCTCCAAGAGTAACAAATGCTTCATGAGTTGCTCGACGCCACCAAGAGTGCTCAAGGTCAGATTGCTCACAAATCTCACACACAAGTCTCTTTCTCAACCCAACTCAAAGAATCTCACAAGGATGCTCAAATCTCACAAAGAGAGGTTGGGGAGAGCTCAGCTGGCCTCAAGAAGGTGTGAAACACGCACAGAACCAACAACACCTCAAAGAGGAGCTCTTGGGTATAAATACCCAACTCTAACAAAACTAGCCGTTATTCTGTCAGATAAAATCGGTCAGACCGGTTTTCAAACACAACTAGCCGTTAGAAACTCAGAGGCCAGGAACCGGTCAGACTGGTCCCCAAAACCGGTCAGACCGGTTTTGGCCCGAAACCCCCACTAAAGTTAGTTTCTCTCGATTAGACTCTCATGGGTTAAACTTGAGCACTTTCAGTGAATGTCATTCAACCAATGTTGCATCCCTTTTGATAGTACGGCATACCTATACTCATGACATATAAATAATTATATTTCAACCACTGCAGGAGGAAATAGGATACAGGAGAGCGAGAGTGATTGTTCGATTGAGGGAGACAGCCGCCGCGCGACAACAGGTTAGGGCATGTTTTTTTGGGCTTCGACCACAGGCCAGCCCACAAGCAGGGAACTTGGCCCAGGCAAGCCTCAGTGCTTGACAGGCCTCACAAGCAGAGGAATTCGCCTGCAGGCCAGCACATTTGAACCTCGAGTCAAACCGACGTGTTCAATTCGGACTCCACTTGGCCAGTGTATCTCAGTGAATAATCTCACTATCTTGTCTAGATCTTGTATTTTGCTCCCTTCTTATTGTCAGTGCGATGAGAGAAGGTCATTACTACAGAGGAGAGGTATATTAGTCTCTGTCACACCCGGTTTTAAGGACAAAACCAGATGACTATCATATGTGCGCCAGGATCAAGTTTACACACATATGAGACTTCATCAGTGATATAAAAGACAGTGCAAAAACGTAAATAATATTAATCAACATCATTACACTCACGGAAGCGAATAACTAGCAGCGGAACTTCAAAACTTCTCCACAGGCAGCTGACTGGGGAACACGTACGCCTAGAAAACTCCAAAATACTCCACCAGGCTCTCCTGTCTTAGCCTGAGCCGCAGATAAAGCAAGGTTGAGTACACTTATGGTTGGTACTCAGCAAGTGTAGAGCAAAAGCAAATGACATGCAAGGCTTAACAAGGAATAGCTGGCTATATAATTTAGCTTAAGCACTTTAGTTGGTCATATTTTAATTAGCAGCATAATTACTAAATATAAGTGTATACCAACCCAATTAAACATAAATATATACCATAACCATAACCATATCCAATGCATGAATGATCCAATTTATTTCATCTTCAAGTTCAAATTATCATGCGAGGGTCCAGGCCGCTCTTGACCGTGAGCACGGCTGATATATCAGTTTTTAACACTCTGCAGAGGTTGTACACTTTCACCACAAGTCGTGATTCCCATTGCCAAAGGCATGTACTCCCCTCACACCACGTGAACAAAGTACTGGGTTTCACAGCGAGGCCTTTCCAAAGAATCTCTCAATGTGTGTGTGCTCCCTTACCATGCAGGTCTCTAGAAGAAAAACCTTCCTCTCCCGCGCCTCTGCACACAAACCTTGCCGGTAGCAACCAGCCCCATCCAAAACAAGCAGTGCCTCCACACAACATTGAGATCCTCTAGTTACTTAGCCAAGACCATAGCCCGTTAGTCCTTGTGGTTGTACTGTTTTCCTGGGTGGTCACTCCATGTTCCAATTAACACAAGTGGTCTTATTATTAAAATGCATAGAGACATGGATAAATGATGGCACAAATTCATTATCTTGGATCTTAGTGTAAACCATTCCCAAGTTAAAGCAGCTAAGCATCAACTACCCAATATTGAAATATAAACCCAAGGCTTGACAAGGAATGATAAATAAAACTAGTCAATCCTTAACATAGGACCCATCATATTAAAAGCATGCAAGCGTAGCATAGCTACTAAATGTGAGCATGCCATTTGGTTATTAGGACCGAAGAATATGATCAAGAATACACTTGCCTTAAATCCAAATAATAAAGGGTACTGCTCAATCTTCAGAATCTTGGTCCTCGATTCCACGAACAACCTTGAACACCACAAACGATGCACCGTCTAAACGCAGCACAGGGGCACATACAAGAAAACATACAACAAATAAGAAACAATACACCAAACATGGGCAACAATACAAAAGAACAGAATAAAACTACTGTACAAGTCCTAAGGATCACGTGAGCGCAAGAATCACTTAATTTGGAGCTAAAACGTGGAAGATATGGCTAAAACAAGGTAACAGGGACATAACTGCGATTACCAGAACTTCCTAAGGTCTAGACAGAGAATTTCCGAGGGCAAAAACATAATTATGAATACAAACCTAGGGTCTAAGACATAAAAGAACAGATTCGGACGGCGGCTAACAATACTTGAAAGAACAGGGGTCTAAAACGAAGATACCAGGACCTAAACATAAATATTTTGTACTACAGATGGAGCTCGGGCTAAAACCTTAAAACTCCAGGGGCTCTTAACGCAAATGGCCATGGCTGACCGGTACACTGGGAGTTGACCTAAATCTAGGGCCGTTGAGCGCGCGATGGACGGCTGCGGTGAATCGGGGCAACAGCCGGCGACGCTGCACAGGCACCGCGGCGGCGGTCGGCGGCGCACGGCGGCAAAGCTCGCCGGCGAAACGCAACAGAGGCGTCCCGCGGCCCAAAAGTGGAGGGGAAGGGACCTAGATGGAGCTGGGATCATCGCGAACTCACCTAAAGCGTTGGGGGCCTGGTTTGGGCGACGGAGACGGAGGACGGCGAAGAGGGGCGGATATGGTCGGAGCTGCATAGGGACGACGAGGAATTAAGCGACCGAGCAGACGAAATCGAGGAAAATAACGGCACGGAGAGTTCCCGGAGCACCTTGCGAATCTCTTGTTCGTGGTCTTGTCCTTGGCACGGTAGCGGGGAGAGCAGTCCGCGGCGGCGGCGAAACTGTGCAACATCAACGAGAAATTAAGCCTCTGAGGGTCATCCGTAGAGGAAACAAACTAGCCCCAAAGGTCTCTTACGTCCGTGCGGAGCTCCGCGTGCTGTTCTTGGCGTCGAAACGGCGGCGGAGGCACGAATCAGTGGCGGAGGCAGAGCTTGGCTCGGAGATGGCGGCGCAGCTGCGAGACGAGGGCGCTCGGGCGGCTTAGGGTTTAGAGGGCTCGCTGAGGGATCCGCGGGGCTACTTATAGAGCAAGGGTCGGCCTTGGCGTGCGGGCCAAGAGAGCAAACTAGGGCGGCGCGCGGTGTCCTGCTCGGGCTCGCCTCGGGTTCGGTTGGACTCAGGACCGAGTCCCGGTCGAAGACGGCGACGCGGTAGGGATGACGGGCGGGTCCCACCTGGCGGTGACAAGAAAAGAGGAGGAGGGGACGTTGGCTGGACTGGGCCGCGGTGGGGAAGTGGGCCGGCGACAGCGGAGGAAAAAAAAAATGGCCCGCGCGCTAGGAGATGGCTGGGCCGACGAGGTGGTTAAACGAGCTGGGCTACGAGTTGGAGGAGGAAGACTAAACTCTTGAGGAGTTTGAGGGGCAAAAACAGACTCGCCTGAAAAGAACTATTTTAAGGATCAAAACAAATTCAAATAAATTCGAATTCAAACAATTTGAACCCAAATTTGATTTGAACCAACAATACAAAAAAAAATGCATCAGCATGAATGCACAAAAACTTATTAAAGCTAATAATTAATTATTAAATTGAATAAAATCCTAATAAATTCCAATTAATTCCTAAAAATTTATTAAAGCCCTAAATAAATCCTAGAAAATTCATAAATTGTTTCTAAGATTTATTGTGATGAAAATTAGGGTGTTACACGGGTGCCGTTTGAGTCTGATTCAGGCCGCAGTGATTGAATGTTATGTGAGGGCTCCGCATAATGTTTTGTGTCCGACGTTTAGACTTTCGCTGTATTATAACTCTGGTTTATAATAATTAAAACTTATGCACTGCTTTGTATAATTATCCACGTGCACTTGTTATGTAATAACTTGTGATGAGTTGTACTGTCTGAGATCACCTTCGAGTGGGACTTGCTGCTATTTTGTTTCGGTCATGTAACGGTGGTTAAATCGGGACGTTACCCGACAGATTGCACGATTAATCCGGTTGAGGTGCGTGAGGCCTGTTTTAGCCATGCAGTTGGTATGGTCTCATGCGGCTGAGCCGGGTTAATTAGGGCGGTATGCCACAATTATCAACAAGTTGTTTGTTCAAACAAATTAAACTCACTCACACTGGTCACATTGTAATATTGAGATTTCTTTTTGTGAGGCTCTACCTTCCTTTCAGTATTTAAACTGAAAGTTCAACTCAAGAGCTCCTACTAATCTCAATATCCTTAGCATTAAAACCCAGTGTAATTATTTGGACATTCAATACAGGTACCCTTCATATGGATGTAGTTAAAAACCTTAGTACCACGAATCATAAACTAAGATTTATTTGTGATACTTACTACTATCCATTTATGAAAATTATGGTTTTTTCATAATTATATTACATACATGTGCATGTGTATGAATCTTTCAATGGTTTAGAATAAACAGAATGGAAACTAAAAAACTCAACTCTAAACTATATATCTGAATATGATTTATTATTATTATACATTTTATTTTATTACCTTGATATTTTCCATTCCTCCCCCTCAAAATGACAATTTCAAAAGGAATGTAAAAATTCCACCTTAAGGGAAGTTTATATATGTTCCTAAACATAATGTCATTATTACCGATATACGTTTACTCTCATCAGAATAGAAGCGGGAAAAACATAAAGCCAATGAAAAAAACTTCCAATGGCTTCCAACACCTTCTATCCGTCTTTTAGAACTTCATTGTCTTAAGATAATATTGGCAACATAAATGACATCTTTCATGATTTAGCCAACATCCTCAATGCACACTATATTATGAGCAAACATTTTGGTTTACCTCTTGTTGTTAGGTAATAGTCGATCCTTTGAGGAAGCAACATCGTAATGTGAATAAGTAAACCAAAAATAGCTCGTATTCTTATGATCACCACTT
>CM014278.1:89177862-89199862 GCA_004135705.1 Alloteropsis semialata | reverse complement strand
TTTGCATGGTGCTGGTTTGGCCCAGACCTGCATGTCGCGTTTTTCTTTTCGTTTTTGTTCTATGGCGCGCTTCTGGTAATCTGGTCGCGGGTTTTGTTTTCCGTGGCGCTGTGCGCGGGGGCAAAATCGTAGTCCGCGCGCTTTGGCCGAGCTTCAAGCCGCCGGGCTCCATGGCGACGAAGCGAGCTTCAAGCGGCTGGAGAAGAAGGAGCGCTGCAGGGAGAAGGAGGAAGCTGCGCAGGAGCCAGGAGAAGAAGGAGCGCTGCAGGAGAAGAGGGAGGCGAGAGATTACTGTACGAGGCTTCCGAGGCGGCGCGCGCGAGAGCTACGAGGCCGCGCAATTAATACGAAGTGAATCGAACGGCCGAGCTTGGAGGCCAGGGGCAAACGAGTCCACAGCACCTCTCACGTGCCCATAACGACGTCTTTTGTGAAAACGGGCCTAGAGCCCAAAGCGACATGTTTTATGGGTACGGAGGGAGTATTCCTTTTTTTTCTTTATGTACGGAATGCTATGCTTGTTTTTAAAATAAATCAAATTTGTAAGGTATGACTGGACTAATCAATTAGTGGAAATTACACATGTTTAATGTCTAAGAATTTTACATGTTATTAACATTTCACACGTCGTCAATATATTATTCATATTTCACACGTTTGTTTCAGAAAACTTTTCAATACGCCTTACATAAAGAAATTAGGGAGTACTCACTCCGGTTTTTTTACATGTCGTATTAGTTTTGTTTTAAATCAAAGTTGTTCAACTTTAACCAAGTTTTTTGAAAAATATAACAATATCTATAATACTAAATTTCTTTCTTTGAATACACCAAAAATACTTATATCTCAATAAGCACTTTCTTTGAGTGAACAAAGTTGGGAGAAATGGCGACGGCGACCCCTATTGGCAGCATTGGCCTCGTTTGGTTTTCCAGCATCTAGCATTGCTAGAAGGGAATCTTTCTTGCATGGAGTACTAAATGAAGTCTATTTACAAAACCTCTTCATGGATGAGCGTAACTTTTCGAGACGAATCTAATGAGCCTAATTAATCGATGATTGGCTACAGTGATGCTATAGTAACCATCCTCTAATCATGCGGTCAAAGACCTCATTAGATTCTTCAGGGTTCCTAGTGTAGGGGATCTGGAGTTAGTTTTGTAAAATACCTTTATTTAATATATTTAATTAGTGGTCAAAATTGTGAACAGTATCTGGCGCTGGAAAACCAACGGAGGCATTAAAGGCCGGGAGAAGACGGTCATATAGAGGGTCGTGCTGCTCGAGTGAAGTCCACCGGCTCCCATTAACTTCCCTTCAATTCCAGCTTCAATGCGCCCGCCCGCACGCAACGTATGTGCGGCGAGGTCGCGGGCCACCAGAAACTCTCCCCGCCGTCCGATGCGGCGCGGCCGGCCCCGAGCGGTCGCGGGCTCGGCCTTACATTATGGTGGAAGATTTGATATGCACGTGTGCGTGGGCATGGCTGCTTGTGCCAGTCTGCCTGCTCTTCCCCTGTTTCGCGCCTGTCAACCTGGGTGAATCAGGAGTGCACTGGTTAATTTTTAAATCAATAACGGGTCTTATTTTATTCATATCAGTAGAAGCGCTCAGGTTTGTACTCCTACGACTTTGCTCCTAAGCGCTTGTTTAGTTTGCACGAATTCGATAGGATTGATGTAACAGATTTTTTTGAGAATTGAAAAAGTAGAAAGTGCACATAATTTAATACATTGCTTTTGGACGAATTGATGCTCTTTCGAGCGAACTAAACAAGGCCTATCCAAATGGGTTGCCGTGCATGATCGATCAGCACCAGACCACCACTGCATTCCCTTGCATTCGTGCCTTGCTGAGGTGGTAACAAAAAACGACGTCCTTCAATGTGGACAGCAGCTGAAATCATCAGAATCGGCGATGATTCAGGAGAGCGAGCGGCGCTGGCATGGCCGGGAGCGTTGGAGACGTGGCAGGGCGACGGCACAACTGCCCATAAATGTTGGCAACTGTACACGCCTGAACGCGTGCATGCCAATGATGATCCGGCTAGCACCTCTGCTGCGCCGTCTGCCACCCGCGCGCGGCGAGCGAGGTCGCCGCCACGGCGATCCCGGCGAGGGCGCGGTCACGGCCAGCTGCGCGCGCGCGTCCGCCGAGCGCGAGCACGGCGCTACAGCCTACACGAGCTGGGCAAACAAAACTGCATGCATGAATCACATGACGGATCGGAAGGCAACTAGCGCGGTTCGTTGAACACGGATCACGCCGGTCGCGGTCAAGGTCGCTGACGGACCGACCTGCCGACGCCGACGACTGAATGGGCGGGTATTGAATACGGATCGAACGCGATCAGGGAGTAGAGTACTACGCAGCTACGTACCTGTCTCGCCAGAATTCCTGTCCGTCACGTCGCCGCGGCGTGTACTATATATGCGCAAGATGTACGCGACGAGGGAGTACGTAGACCGTGCCAGGCTGGCAGTAGTAGTCCTCTAGGCAATTAATCCGGGGAGTTAGTAGTCGCCGTTGGTGCACAGCGTGGGAGGCCGCAGCTCGCACCGCCTGAGTTGGGTGCGGCCTTTAAGGCGGCGATTACTACCGGCGGCCCGTACCGATCTGATCGACTCCGGCGAACCTCATTACGCTCCTGCCTGCAGCCTGCCGCCTGCGGCCTGCCAGTTTGTGCGCAGGCGAAGCGCGCTGTTCATACGGATCGGATACGGCGCTGCTGCTGGCCTGCCTGGCACTGTGAGCTGCGTCACCCACCCCTCCGTAACGGCGGCGCGTGTTGGCTACTTGGCTTGCTGAAGCCTGGAGCGTTTCGATGCTCGCCACTATTGGCAGTGTTTTTTTTGGATGGTCGGGTAAATTTTTTTTCACCCTATTTTGACCACTAATTAGGGTATTAAATAAAGGTCTTGTTTAGATTCATCAATTCAGTTGAATTGGCCACCTCGAAGCACGTGTCCTCTCTCTACTTTTTCAATTCCCAATGCGTTGAATTCAATCGAATTGGCCCAATTTCACGAATCTAAACAAGGCCAAAGTCAGTTTACAAAACTACCTCCATAACCCCGGCAAATTCACGAGACGAATCTAATAAGGCCTTTGACCACACGATTAGAGGATGATTACTGTAGTATTACTGTAGCAAATCATGGATTAATTAGGCTCGTTAGATTCGTCGCGCAAAGTTGTACTCATCTGTGAAAATGTTTTGTAAATAGACTTCATTTAGTACTTCATGCATACAAGATTTCTTGGGGACAATTTTTTGAATCCTGAATATGAACACGGCCATTACTAACCCCTGAGTTCGGTTAAAGTTGCCACTTCGCCGTAGACTTTAGGCCGCGCTCGGAAGTGATTTCTGGGCGGCGTCAAAAGCCAGGCCCAAATAATCGGCGTCGAACATGGGCCGATTTCGGCGGTTGGATTCTGAAGAACGTCCACCACCGACGCGTAACGGCGTTAGGGTTCAATTCCCTCGCCGTCGTCGTCTTCCGCCCGTCTTCCACCGCTGCAATCCGCCGCCGGCTCTCGAGCGCACTGCAGAGAGGGCCGCGTTGTCGGGTTCCTGCCGCAGAAAGGCGAGCGCACCCGAGAGACCGGCGGTCCTCGAGGCGGTCTGTGGTTGTCTTCACGGCGTGCACCTCGGGAGGGCCCGGCGAAAGGGACGCCTCAAGCACGCGCGGTCGCTGCCGCATCGCGCCATCGAGCTCTGCGGCGACGACGCCTTGGGGGGAGCGAAAGCCGGCCGTCTGCAAAGTATCGCCGTCGCATCCTGGCTTTCGTCCTTTTCCCGCGTGCTGCTCTTGGCGTACTTCAACGGGCAGGGCGCCTCCCCCATTCGAGAGCGAGAGTCCATAAGAGAGCAGCCGGCGGTGCCATGGGCAAACGGAAGCGCAAGAGGAACCACCACGAGATTGACTCCCCCGCGGCGACACCGCGGGATCCATCAAGGTCATCCTCTCCCCGACGCAAGAAGGTAGCCGAGGCCCTGGAATCGAGTGAAGGCTCATGCGCCTCCCTCAAATCCGACGGTTCCTCCGTCGCATCTGAAGAATCCGCCGTCCAACTGGTTGCTCAATGCCTCACCGAGGTTGTCGGCGACTCCCCTGAAGCGGCGCGGCAGTTGGTGCGGCGGCTCACTCCGGAGGCCGTTGTGCGTTCGCTCGATTGGGATCTCCTTCAGTCCGACAAGCTCGCCAAGGTACTTGCAACTGCCGTCTCTCTTGCCTTCCTTTTGATTGGTAATTATAGTCACAAAAATGTGTGTAGCTAGCTTAATTTGGTTAGGCTTTTGTCATGCCTGTACTGCTGCAATCTAATTTATTAGGAAACTATTGTGTTGATTTTTATCCAATCTAACTTTATAACTTTACATCAATCTGAAAATATTTTCAAATTTCCATAAACAATATTAATGCAAATATGGTATAGAAATATTCCCACCAAAGTTCAAATTTATTCCAACCAAGCATTCGAATTTGGTAAAGCAACATATGTATTTCCTTCTTGTATGCCTTGTTGGTTTGAAGAATGAAATAAATAAATTGGAATGAGTATATTAGTAAAGAATCTCATTGGTATCTTAAAATCACCTGGGATTTTGCATCTGAATGGATGGCATAAATATTGGCCCAACTCTACCCGTATTGTGATATACATCAATTCTTATTTCGGGGATATTCAAATCCTTCGCCATATAATTAAGTAAATGTAATTTGAACCCAATCGGTCTGTCTTCACCCCTAATCTGGTTCTAATTTTAGCCGCAACACTGCATATATGGGCATCTCGTTTGAGTACAAAACCAAAAAGAAACTTGCAAGCAAGTTATACCATACTTACAGAGAATAATTTTTCCGATGCTCTATCATAGGGATGCAGTGTTTTTCCATCCTGACTAGAGCTCTGGCTGGGATCCATCTGAAGATATATGTATTTATGTCAGTAATATATTTATAGTTGAATATTTTTCTCTCAAGCTCCAGAAGAACAATGCCAGCAAGAGCAGTTATTGAAATTCACTACAAAAATTTCCAGATGAGAACTCACAGATGCTGACTTTGAAATGAGATAACCTCTGTCATAGAGGCTGAATGTGAAAGAAACTTCATGCTCTGCAATACAATGTAAATGCTTAATGTGATGCGTAAATACTAAAACAGGTAAATAAAAAGTTTTCTTCAACTGTCCAAGGTACCTGGCAAAATTTCCCTGGAGCACACTTGTGAAATTTTGATGCCATTGACATCTTTTGCTTTCTCAACAAAGCCATCCTGCATAAAGAGATTAAATGAGCATAGAAAACCAAGTTATTATGAAGAAAAGAACACTAAATGTTTCAATCAAACTAATAGAAGCAAAAAGACAGAAAAATTTCGATCAAACAAGATACATTAAAAAAAGCTAAATAAGCCCCTTCACTGAACCATTTGGAGCTAAAAAAGGATCTGGCAACGATATTTGGACCGTCTACCATCCACTAAGTCTAACACCCAAGGTACATTTATCCAAGCCACACTTGTTAATTTCACCTTGCTATACCAGAAAGGGTGAACCCAATTGGTATGGCTTGGCTCCCAACTAAAATTATATGCTACTCAAACACTAGAGCAACAACCCATGTGGGTTAAATTTAAGGTTGTGAAGTGCTAACAATATGATATTTCTGGTCTCAATAGACAGTACACCTGGAAAATATATCCAGTCTTTGTGAACTTATGTTAAATTGAAGGTACAAGCATTGCCCTTGTTTGGAAATTACTACATGACTGATCCCTCAGAAACTGCACCAAAAATGCTCTAGGCATAGGTTACTTCAGATTTGTGTCACCACTCACCACCTGATCTGCATCCAGATCTATTATCGGGTATCAGCTCACAAGTTTATGCACACAGATAATAATTTGACTGAAATTTGATACCCATTCCCCATCACAGACCTGTCAGCTTCTCTGTGCATATGAATTATGTCAAAGATCTGCAGCTGGATGCTCTTGATTGGATTTTAGTATACTTGATTTGCTTGATTATAGATGATTGTTTCATATGTTTTGGTCAAACAGACTACACTTTTAATAACAGACTACACTTTTTTATTAGATGATTGTTTCATATGCCTGGAGAAATTCAGTACTATTTTCTCTTTGGAGTCATCACTAAAAGTTGACTCAAACAACTATTTTGTCTACATTTGCTCTCCCACCTGGTGTCCAATCACAAGTTCTTGATTTCGTTGATAAATTAATATCTAGTTAGTTCGAGATGCCATGGGCACAACATCTGTGATACAATATAAACCATTAATCTTATCAATCCTCAATGGAAGTACTATCTGAACTAAGTTGGGTGATAGATTACTGTCTATTTCTTGGTAGTTGATTCTATGATTAGTTCTTGTTTGGTGCTTGCATGTCATCACTAGATGAATTGTTCTAATTGGATTAATAGTCACAAAAATGTGTGTAGCTAGCTTAATTTGGTTAGGCTTTTGTCCTGCCTGTACTGCTGCAGCATCCTTTGTCTGTTCTGAACTTCTGATGCTTGTAGTGTAGCTATTGTAGTAGTATTGCTGGATGCTGAAGCCTGCGTGTGGCCTGCCTGCTGCTAGCAGTCTGAACTGTATTCCCATCCTATGAACTTTCAGCGGGCATCTTTTAAGTTTATTCAGTCTTCTAGTTGGGAACAAACATTTGGCACAACATTTCTGTGGATTTCATTGCCTGTCATCTTGCAATTCGAGTGTTTTAGTTTCCCTAGCATCCGTGTTGCAATGATTTCTCCTTATTAATTTGCTCTTGACAAATCAGGCTTGCAGCTAAGATAGGCAAGCAAGACTTCAATTTATTTCTCCTTATTAACCCTGAAATGTTTGGTTGGTACAGGCAAGATGTTTGATTAGTTACTGTCCTGTTTAGCTATAAGCATGTTCGGTATTTATTAGGTTACAATCATTGAATTTTATCTTACTAGTCCTTTTTGCACACATTGAATTTTATTTCTGATAAACTTGGTAGTTGGTAGTGTTCAGCTTTCTATGATGAAAGATTTTAAGCATGGAGCCCTGAACTTGGTAGTCTGGCCATGGTGACCAGCACATTTTTCTTAGAGTCCTGTTAGAAAACTGATGTACAATATAGTATTCTGCCACTGATGAATATATTGTTATATAATCCATAGCTGTGCTGCCTGTGCATAAATGGCCCAAATAAATAGAGAGGATTCCATCCTATCTGATAGACCAGGCACTTAATTAAAGAATGCCACAGCGCTACATGGTAGTGATGCTGCTACAATGCCTTGTTCTTTTTTTTTCCTTTAGCCCTTTGTGCATTTCTTTGAATCAAATATACTGAGGATGCACATGCCTTGCTTCCTGCAGTGCAGGAACAGCAGTCAGTTCATAGGAGTTGTTTTTGATTTGTCCATCATATAATTGTTCTTCTGTGTGTTCCCCCGAAATTTGTTGCTTGACGGTTCATGACAGATGGCTTCGAACAAGACTGGGCGCTGGACCGATGCCGAGCTCCGTACCTTCCTGGAAATCTGCAGGGAGGAAATTCACGGTGGCACCATTGTCACCAACTGCCCCAACGCTCAGGGCTACATCAACATTGGTAAAAAGATGCTGTTGCGGACCGGAAAAGTGTGCAAGAAGGGACAACTGAAGAACTTGTGGGACAGTTGTCGGCGCCGCTATGTTCTGTGGAAGTGGCTTGAAATAGAGGCGAGCGGGCTTGGGATAGATCAGCGCACAGGCTCTTATGCCGCCTCTGATGACTGGTGGGAGATAACTAATCGGGTTCGTATTTTTTTTACTCCATACATGATTTTTTTGAATGAATGCTTTGGTTCTTTAGCTGTATTTTGCAACTTGTGATGGTAGTGAAAGGATGAATGGTTTATTTTGCAATTTTGATTACTATTTTTCAGCTAGCAGTATGAATGGTTTACAAATCTGTAGCTTTATTTTGCAACTAGTATCCTGCAGCTATCAGTCAACATTTTACATTTGCCTACTACCACCATATTGATTTTTTTATCTTCTTCAGGGTTATATTACCAGTTTGCTCTCCTAATTGGTCTAACATCAAGCAACACCAATTCAGTAATAGCTAAGCTACTACTAGTATACATCAAACAACAACTCTTATAAACATTGATAAGTAACAGCTACTAGCCTGCTATTACGAGGTGAACCTAGCAGGATTATTAGTTATCATAAAGTGGAAAAAAAATGAAAGACTAAAAAAACCTAAGATTTTACTAGGACAGCTTGTTTCTGTTCGTCTGAAGAGGACAGACATTGACTTGACACTAGAACAGTCTTATACTTTGTAGCTAATGAGAAACTGAATAGTGTACCCTAATACTGCTCATTAGTAGCAAGAATGTCTCACTGGGCATAAGAGAGACAGTAACATCTGTAAGAAATCTGCTGGCTTCTTAAAAATACCAGTCTCATAAGACCTTGCCCTATCCATTTTCTGTTTCATGCATAGGAAAAAGAAACATGAGCAGAAGTTCAAAATGAACAATCAATTATTTAGTCACAAGGATGATATATATGTAAGCATGGAATCATGGATATAGAAAGTTATAAGACAACCATCAATAGAGCACCAACCCTGTAAGGGACAACTGTACAAGGTTGCAAAAGAAAATTGCAAAGTACGGATTTGAAATTTATATAACACACTTATAAATGATCAGTCCTTCACAGCTGATGTATCTGGTAAACCTATTACTTATATTTTGAAGGAAGTTTCAGAATGAAATCAACCAAAATGATCGGTAGACATAAGAGTTGCATGGCTACTGGCATCAAAAGAGAGATCGTACATGTTTCTTTTCTCTAAACAATAAAATACTTTGATTTCAAGAACCACAGGTTTATGACAGGGGCGGAGCTGTATTGATGCATGTGTATGCCCGGGAATACCCAACAATTTTAGCAAAAGATTTACATATATATGTATGATATATACATGTTTACAGCCTGGGCCAAATTTATCCATTTGTTGCTTCCTGTTGTGTCCTCCAACTTGCTGCAAACAGACCAGCAAACAAATAGACCAGTAGCGTGCCCATTCCACCCACTCACACACTCTCAGTACATGGCCTCCCTGTATGTCTCTCCTGTTGATTTCTCCAATAGACAGCAGCGCGAGTATTCATCTCAGCTTTCTCTTTGTCATGTCCTTTTGAACTTCCCCCAATTCCGATTCCCCATATCCTTGGTTGCGCGACATGCAAGCCAGCGCTAAGAATGCAGTGAGAGCAGGAGCAGGCGAGATACAAACGGGCTTAGCTTCACGGACTGCTTGGTGTTGGGGCCGGGGCGGCGTGGCGAGCAGCTATCAGATGGACTGCCAGGCTGGTAGAAATTATAGTGATCTTTTATTTTTCTTTGTCATATGATAATATATGGATTATGGAACATCGTTAGTTTAACTTTTTGAATGTTTTTATTCATACTTCTGAATTGTCCTCGTTTTTAGGGTGATTAGTTTCTTTTAAGCGGGAATACCCAACTCAGAAATTCTGGCTCCGCCACTGGTTTATGAAAAGAAGCTTAACTAATACTACACAATCTAATTGTAACAGCAAACAAGAAACAGTGTAGCATTCTGCTGCTGCACGTTGAAATATTTTACCTCTTCATCTGCCTGCAAAAATATCCTCAAGACTTCACTTTGCTTGAGTTCAGGGTGTGAAGCTATCCTGTTAATGAATAAGTCTAGAGCTTGACGCCGCAATTCAATGAACTCCTTGCTAAACTGGAATTTCTCTGATGTCATAGAATAAAAATAGCCCAGTCAGCTATCAGTAGCTTTATTTTGTTAGCAGTGCAGCTAGCAGCACTGCCTTGATTACTATTGCAACGCTGTTAACTCATGTGTTTACAATCCATTACTATTGCACTGTTTTTACAATCCTTTATTGCAACTTGTTTCCCCCTATTTATCTGCTAACATATAACTTGTTTCCATGGTGTTGCAGAAGAGGGATGGTGTCAAGTACTTTCAAAAGAGGCCGCTGTCATATCCTGATTTGCACCATGAAATATTTGCGACACGCACTTCGGTTGAGGAGAGCTCATTTGTCGCCGGTGCTGAGGCCGGGCCTGAGCTGCAAGCACAAGAGCAGGTGCCCATAGACCTTGAGCAGCTGGCGGCTAATTTCACCTTCGCTGCACCTCCACCTCCACCAAGTGCAGGGGCTGGCTCGTCTCGTGGGAGCAAGGGCAAAGGCAAGAGGGCAGGCAGTCCATCAAGTGCAGGCACTTCTGGTGGATCCAAGAGGACCAAGAGCACTTCGGCCGGAGATGCCTTAAACAGGCTGGCTGAGCTTAGGGTGCAGTCCCACGAGAGTCGTGCTAGAAGGATGGTGGAGAAGGAAGCAAGGAGTGCAGCGGTATGCTTGGGGTTGGTGCAGGCAGATGGACACTCAAAAAAGAGTGAAGTGTATTTCAGGGCACGGGGGCTGTTTAGCAATAGTTATTGGTGTGGGTTATTCTTGGATGATTGCAACACACCGGAAGACCGGCTGCAGTTCATCATGTACTATACCCAAGGTGGAGGACCAGCACCACCTCTAGGAGGTCCAACTGGTTTTGGGGGGTTTGGTGGTGGAGGGGATGGTTCTGGTGGGTTTGGAGGTGGGTTTGGAGGTGGTTCTGGAGGTGGGTTTGGAGGAGGTTCTGGAGGTCCAACTGGTTTTGGGGGGTATGGTGGTGGAGGGGATGGTTCTGGTGGGTTTGGAGGTGGTGCTGGAGGTGGGTTTGGAGGAGGTTTTGGGTTTGGGTTTGATGGTGGATTTGGAGGAGGTTATGGTGGAGGAGATGGTGGCTCGTACTGATGGACATGGTGATGGTGGAGCTTTGTTGATGGATGGTGGAGCTTTCAGTTGATGGAGATGGTGATGTTCTTGCCATGTGCAGTTTCCAGTTTTCCCCGTGATGTGCAGTGTTGTGCAGCGAGTGTGCAGTGAGAGTGCAGTGAGTGTGCAGTGAGTGTGCAGTGAGCCGGCCACAGAGAAGAGCATGGGCGGTGTTGTGTAGTGTATTTGTTGAACTGATTTGTTGAACTTGTTAATGGGTAAATTTGTGTTGTATGTTTATAATGACCGTTCAGTTGTTTAATTAATGGGTAAATTTTATTTTTCGTAAATCATTGTTTTATTTTTGATTGATGGTATGATGAAGCTGACCGAGAATGATTGATATTTTTGATTGATGGTATTATTGATAATGACCAGGGTGGCAAATAATCACTCTATTTTTGTCATTGAAGGTGACCGAGAATGAGTTCCACTTCGGACAACAGTAATGAAAGTGAGGAGCACTACACAAGTGAAGAGGATGATGCACTCATAACTTGGATGTCACAGATTTTGAACTCGAGAGCTCCACGTCGGGTGCCACAACAAACTGGGATGCAATGGATGATGGAAACAATGGCCAACGAAGTGCAGTGCCATAGTATGTTTCGTTTGACTCCCAACCAGATCCATTGTTTGCATGGCCTCTTGACAACTCGTTACCACCTACAAGGTTCATATGAGGTATGCACAATGGAAGCCCTTGGTCTGTTCTTATTCATTATGGCTGGGGCTCAGCCAAATAGAGCAACAAACAATAGAATGGTGCGCTCTGGGTCCACTGTTTCTATATATTTCCATCGAGTCCTAAATGCAATAAATGCAATGGCGGCGGATATTCTGAAGCCAGTTGATCCCAACTTCGAAGGAGTGCACCCTCGAATCATGGAAGATGCAAGATTCCATCCCTTTCATGGGTCTATCGGTGCAGTCAATGGCACCCATGTTCGTGTTGTGGTTCCACGTCAGGCTTCAATGGTGCATCGAGGTCGCCCCAGGAAGACAACAAAGAATGTTCTTGCGGTGATTGGATGGGATGATAGGATCATCTTTGCCGATGCTGGTACCCCTGGATCTACCCATGACCAAAGAGCTCTTTCATCTGATATTCGTCGTTATCGATTCACTTTTCCAAGACCGCCGTTTGGTAAGTATGCGAATGACATTTCTTTGGATTGACTGTTAACATTTAACGTGGTACGAGAGATATATTTATTATTTTTTGATTTGCAGGAAAGTACTTCCTAGTTGACTCGGGGTATTCGTGCCGGTATGGATTTCTACCTCCATACATGGATGTTCGGTACCACACGAATGAGTGGGAAGCAGCTGCGCCAATTGGAAGGGAAGAGCAGTTTAACTTTCTTCACTCATCTCTACGCAATGCAATAGAAAGGGTATTTGGGATTGTTAAGGGGCAATGGAGAATTCTAGGGGGAATTCCTTATTTCCCCGATCCTGCGACACACCCAAGCATTATACTCGCCGCGTTTGCTCTCCATAACTTTAGAATGGACATTTCTCGGGACCCGCATTTTATTACTCAGAACCCCTTATACAATGGTTATCCCATTCAACCCATTCATCCTCCACTCGCTGACGCGTACGACGCACCAAACTCCGAGATAGCTATGAGTCAACTCCGTGAAGCTATTGCCGATATGGTTTTTAACAGTTAGGTGTACATGTATCAGTTGTTGTTCCATCGGCGCCATCCATGGATATGTATCAGTGTTGTATGTTGGTCGGAACCGTTTGTTTGTATTTGAGGATATGTATCCTCTGTATCGGTGTATTGTATGTTGCTTGAAACTATTTGTTTGTATGCTCGAAACTATTTGTGTGTTGTACCGATGCCTTGCTTCCTGGGAGCCGAACTGACCGCAGGTACCAGCAATTCAGCAACAGCTGACGATAGCTGCAGGATCAAAACCCAACTTTTTCCTGCACATTCAAGAGGCACAACCGCACAACATGGCTTGACACGACAATAAAATGATGTTATCTTTACTGCACATTCGGAGGCACAACCGCACAACTTTTTCCTGCACATTCGCACAACCGCACAAATCAAGGATAGGATGTGAACCCATTTTCGTGCACCAACGGCAGTGTACAGGTAATTTTACAAAGCTTCGGGGGACAGAGACCACAATTTTGTACCAAGGCTGAACAGACTTGGACGCACACCACAGCAGCTCCAGAGAATTTTTTTTATTTTTTAACTCTTTTTAAACTGAAATTTTAAAAATAACCCCAGCCGAACTGTATTTTCAACGAATAACCCTTTTGGTCGCGCCACGACTCGCCAGAGCATGTGGCGCGACTGTGCTGCCGCGTCGGCCAGCCGGGCCGCGGGCGGCCAGCGCGGCTGCTGACCTGGCTCAGGGGAGGCGAAGGAAGAGGGAGAGGTGGCTGGGGATGGTTCGGGCGAAGAGAGGGCGTTGAGGCAGAGCCGTGGGCGCTGGGAATCGAGGAGTGGCCGAGTGAGGAAGAGTGAGCTCGGCCCCGGTGTTTTCTCGCTCGGCCATGGAGGTGAGGGGACGGGCCGGCCACCTGGGCGGCTCGTGGCGCGCCAGTGGGGCCAGGGGAGGCTGACCAGGCGCAAATGGAGCGCGGAGAGGCGAACGCGTGGCCGGAGCAGTTGAGAAGGACGGTGGGTGGGTGGCCGTTGGTGGGCACCGACTGTTGCGGTGGTGGGGTAAAACAACCACCGCAACAGTCCGTGGTCACCAAGAATACTGTGCCGACAAAGATTAGTCCAAATACTCATGGCCACCGACTGTTGCGGTCATGGCCATGGGTCAGGACCGCAACTTTAGGTGCTCTGCATTTCACAAAAGACCAACTAACCACGGATTGTTGCGGTGATGAAAAAGTGATTAACCACCGCAACAGTCCGTCAATCCAGAGAGCTTTTTTGAATTATGCCCTGGTGACCGACTGTTGCGGTCATGGAAGGGCCGGCCACCGCAACATCCTGTGGTGGAATGGACCTGAGAATGGAAGTGAAGCACTGCTACTGCATTAGTTCAGTCGAGCCATGAAACGAGGCGCGACTAAAGGCATAAGTCGCGCCATGCTACGTGGCGCGACTCAATTGGTCCTAAATGGCCTACCTGGGTCCTGAGTCGGCCACCTTATTGGCGCGACTACCGCATTAGTCGCGCCAAAGGTCGTGGCGCGACTCGCCTGTATACAGACGGCCGCCCGAGCCCCTTTCTTCTTCCTCCTCCCATTCTTTCTTTCTCCCAACCCACCTCTTCCATGGAGACCGCCGCCGCCCCCCCCCTGATCGGCCCATCCCACCATAGATTCGAAGGGGAAAAGTAGGGAAACTACTCCGGGAAGGTAACTCCTACACTTTGACCATCTACATTTTGCAGATTTGGTTGATTTCCTTAGTTTTGGATGAGGTTAAGTTTAGATAGGGTTTGATTTGATTTGGTCGATTGAGCACGGATTTGAGATGGTTAGTTGTTCTAAGTGGTGGATTTGGTCGTTGGTAACGCCTGTTTATCGTATAGATTTTGTTGCATGTGACGATTTCGTTGACATAACCATTTGTAGATGTGGATGATGCTAGTAATGAACTAAATGGTCTATTGGAGTTGGTATTAATTTGAGTTAATGTACCTTGCTTTGGAAATTATAGATGTGTATATATTGAAGTTAATGGTTATGTGTATATGGAAATGTGTATATGGTTATGTGTAAAATATAGGATTTCTTGGTGATGATTTATTTTACTTGTATATGGTTATGTGTAAAATATAAGATTTCATGGTGATGAATTATTTGACTTGTATATTGAAGATAGCCTTTCATGGTTATGATTTATTAGACTTGTATTTGAAGTATACATGTGAAATTTTTTTGATATATAGAAAAGTGAAATCTTGTATGACTTGTTCATATTGGATTGTTTTAATTGCAATGTTCTTTTTTAGCACCCACAATATCAATTGCTTGAGAATGGCGCGTTTATTTGATATAGGTGAAAATGGCGCGGCACCCACAATATCAATTGCTTGAGATGGCGTACGACGAGAGACATCGCGGGAGGATACTTGAGGAGCGTATTGAGGTTAGTTTGTCCTTAATGATGACTTTGTATGGAGTAAATGAATTTGATGGGTGGATGTAGTCCAACACGGTGTTTGATTTATTATTTGCAGGTTTTGAATTCTCTACGTATCCGCACCCACAATCCTCTCGTGTGGGATGATAGGTACGCCCCGTATATTCGGCAAGCTGGCTTGCTCCCATTGGCGATGCTTGTGAAGGGTGGATTGCCGAAGATGGACAATGCGGCTCTTACCGCGCTAGTGGACAGATGGAGGCCTGAGACACACACATTCCACCTCCCTTGTGGTGAGATGACGGTGACACTTCAAGATGTTGCCATGCTTTTTGGTCTTCGCATAGACGGTCAAGCGGTCACTGGGACAATTGATCCTGCTGGTTGGCGAGATCGGGTGGAGGTCTTGTTTGGTGTTCGTCCTGCAGATCCACCGGACGATCGAAAGGATAGGAAGACTACAGGAGTCAGCTCGGCTTGGTTGGTGCAGCACTTTGGTACGCCCCCTCCTACTGATGTTGCGGCTGGTGTTGTTGCTCGATATGCTAGGGCATGGCTATGGCACTTGGTGGCTGGGTTTTTATTTCCGGACTCGAGTGGGAACACCATTTCTTGGATGTGGGTAGACATTATTGGGCAAGCTTGGGAGAACATCGCTACCTATAGTTGGGGTAGTGCAGTTCTTGCATGGCTCTATCGCCAGATGTGTGATGCTTGCTGCCGCAAAGGTGCTAGTGCTAACATGGGGGTTGTGCCTATCTTTTGCAACTGTGGATGTGGGAGCGGCTTCCGGTTGGTCGGCCGGAGCGGTATACACATGGGGTAAGATAATATCTTTTGCTTCATTAAGTATGATATGAGATATTGTTAATTTGACATTATATTTGTCTTGTTGAAGCAATTACCAACTTATGGTGAAGAGCCTTTGGCCACTGTCGGTTATCTATGGCACAATATTCTCAATGTGCATGGAAACCCGGTGAGACGTTACACTGACTACAGCAACGCTCTGGACTGCCTCACTCCTGCACATGTAAGTTGTCTTTAACACGTTCTTTGGTATTGAGGTTTATTTTCGTTGTCTGTTCTATTGTAATGGTTTTGGCATTGTTGGAAATTTATTTGATTCATGATACCTAGGTGAATTGGCGCCCTTATGATCGAGATGAGGTGCAAGCCATGGAGCTTAGTCCATATTGCATGATGAATCAAGATTATTGGCGCTCGGTTTGTCCCCTCATTTGCTTCTACATTGTCGAGTACCATATTCCAAGTAGAGTGATGAGGCAGTTTGGCTATCTTCAACCTTACCCTCCAGAGTACATAAACACTAATCAAGAGCTTCATCGGTATGTTGTGTGTTTGTTGAGTTTATATTCTTGAAATCATGGTATGTTATATACTTGTATTTGATAAAGAATGTGTCTTGAATGTAGTATTGACCGTCGACGCGAGAGGGGTAGAAAGGATTGGGGCATGAAGCACCAAGGATACATTAACGCTTGGGATAGTCGTGGAGCCAACATTGTCATAGGAGGTCCACTTCACCGTGACCCCCCTTTTGAAAATTATTTGCAATGGTTGAGAGCGAACACAAGGCTTAAACTTAAGGTGGCTATGGATGCCGGTCCTGTCGAGGACCTACCTTCAGACCCAGAAGATGTGTTTGACCAGTATGACGAGATGACAAGGCAGGCCACGCAGACACAGCGGGGACCGGTGGAAGACTACATAGTAAGTTTGGTTGAATTGTTTGCTTATTTCATTAATGTAATTTGGTTTTGGCTATATTGTAAGTTTGGTTGAATTGTGATTAAATGGTTGAATTTTCACATGGCAATGATAGGGACAACAACTTGGTCGTTTTGCTAACGAGTCTCTCGTAGCATTGGGTGTGCCAATTGGGCATCCAGAAGAGGCGAGCAAGCTACGGGCCTTCATACAGGTTAGATGGTAAAGTGCTTTTATCTCTGATTTAGAGCCTACCAATTTAACTTTATTGTGATTTTAGAGATTCCATCGTGGGTGTCGAAAAATGGCCCGCAAGTTGAATTGCATGGCCCCACGAGAACAAGAAGCGGCTGGTGGTCCCTCGAGTTCTGGTACACGTTCAGCTCCATCCACTAGGGGTACTAGGGCCACCTCCACGTGTACAGGTGCGGGCCTGGTTTCAAACTAGTACTGTTTGTGCATTTTTGGTTTTCATCATTGGTTTTTGATACAAAATGTATATTTGTTCATGTAGGGACTCTCACCATTCCCGGCCCTAGTAGGGATGTTGACCCGGAGGAGGAGGAGGAGGAAAATAGCTCGAACTCAGAAGATGATGATCCTTCGTATGGTCAAGAAGAGATTGGTTGCTCACAGTTGCCTGATGCGCCATTTGATCCATCACAGGGCAGTCAGAGGCTTAAGAGGCGGGCACGACGGGATCACACAGATGTTGGGACCCGTAATGTGTTGCCTACCAATCCAGGACGCCAGCGTCGCAAGAAGAAGCCCTACACACCCAACCCCTCATGCCGCAAGTAGAGTTACTCAAGTAAGATTATGTGATGGATATGTTTAGTGATGGACTCGTTATGTGATGGACTTGGTGTAACACCGTAATTTTCATCACAAGAAATTTTAGAAACATTTTCTGAACTGTCTAGGATTTATTTAAGGTATAAATAAATTTCTAGGATTTAATTGGAATTATCTAGGATCTTATCAATTTTAATATCAATTCAAATAATTATAGTCACAAAAAGTGTATTGTTGCATCATGCTGGTTGCATTGTTTATTGTGTTGGCATTTCAAATTTGGATGGAGTTTATCAAAATTCAAATTTGAATTGCTATAGTTGAGTGTTTAGTTTTCTAGGAACGTTTAGGCATCAAATAGGTTTCTCTGGGAATTTTTCAGAATTTTCTGGAATTTATTGCTATTTTCCTAGAGCTAAATCATTTTCTCAAAGCTTCTAGAAAGTCTTTCCACGAGCTCCAAATATTATATTTGGGTTTCTCGTGTCCATATCTATCTCCAGGAGTTTTCTCGGTATTTTTGGAATTTTTTGGATATTTTTTTGTGCATTAAATATGTGTCCAGCCTTTTCTGGATTTATTTTTGCGCAGAAAATGTTTTCCAGAAATTCTGAAAATAGGAAAATCAACTCAAAAATATCTTTGTCCCGAACCCTACCTATATATATACTGCCACGTTCATCTCGACGCGCAGATTTCAGATCTAAAATCCTTTTCTCAAGTTGACTCTCCAAACTCCGTAGATCTGAAAGTCAAAGTTGGTCTTCGTCAAACTTCGACGAGCTTTTCCGGCGAGACCGTCGACTTCCGGCGAAAACCGACACCGCCACGGAGTTCCTCTCGTCGAGCTCTACGCCGTGGTGTGGTGGATTGTACGAATCGGATATCGTCTCCGTCATCTTCCCCAACTCCGGCGACTTTCTTTTAACTCCGGCGAGCTTTTGCGTCGCCGTCGATCATCTTCGGGCGTCGGTGAGCACATCATCGCGATCCCTGTCACGTTTCCTATCCGTTTTGCTATTCATGCACGAGTTCCGTTAATCATAGACCCTGTTTCCTGAACCGTATATTTTTCCCTGTCCCTATCTGTACGTGATGCAGCTGCACGGCGCCGCCGCCGTCGCCGAAGTTCGATCCCTCATCGCCGTTCTCGTTCCTAGCTGGCGAGCAGCCTCCACGACCTCTCCTTCACCTCCTCCTCCTGCACATCTCGCCTGAAGTCTTGCCCCTGCAATACAGCGGTACAGCCGAGCAGAGAGCGGCCGTGAAGCTGCTGTGACCGAGAGCCCCTGTGTGTTACGTGAGTTCTGAAGCAACAAACAAGAAAGGTGATTTTGCAATCTAGCTCCTGAAGAACTTCATAAATATTAGGAAAAGTTATGTGTCTTATGTATCTTCTAGGAAACCCCCTATATAATCTCTCTTTTTGCACATAAATCCCAACCGAGAACTTTTCATATCTAACCCTGATCTTTCATCTATTCACGGTTACTATTTCCTGTGTCTTGAAAATCTTATCTGCTAGTCCTTCTCGGCTACAGTTAATTACGACTAGGTCCTGCAACCTTGTTTTAATCGCATCTCATTCGTTTTAACTCCGTTTCGATTGATTCTTTCGCTCACGTGACCCTAAGGACATGATCTACAGCTTTAGAGTGTTCTTTTGTTGTTCATATTTGGTGTATTGTTTCTTATTTTGTTGTATTGTTTTCTTGTATGTGCCCTTGTGCTGCGTTTAGACGGTGCATCGTTTGTGGTGTTCAAGGATTGTTCGGGGAATTTGAGGAGCAATATTTTGAAGACTTGAGCAGTACCCTTTATTATTTGGATTTAAGGCAAGTGTATTCTTGATCATGATTTTCAGTCCCAATAACCAAATGACATGCTCACATTTTATAGTTATGCTATGCTTGCATGCTTTTAATATGATGGGTCCTATGTTAAGGATTAACTAGTTTCAATTATCATACCTTGTCAAACCCTGGGTTTATATTTCAATATTGGGTAGTTGATGCTTAGCTGCTTTAACTTGGGAATGGTTACACTAAGATCCAAGATAATGAATTTGTGCCATCATTTATTCATGTTCCTATGCATTTTGATAATAAGACCACTTGTGTTAATTGGAACATGGAGTGACCACCCAGGAAAACAGTACAACCACAAGGACTAACGGGCTATGGTCTTGGCTAAGTAACTAGAGGATCTCAATGTTGTGTGGAGGCACTGCTTGTTTTGGATGGGGCTGGTTGCTACCGGCAAGTTTTGTGTGCAGTTTCCTTCTAGAGACCTGCATGGTAAGGGAGCACACACACATTGAGAGATTCTTTGGAAATGCCTCGCTGTGAAACCCAGTACTTTGTTCACGTGGTGTGAGGGGAGTACATGCCTTTGGCAATGGGAATCACGACTTGTGGTGAAAGTGTACAACCTCTACAGAGTGTTAAAAACTGATATATCAGCCGTGCTCACGGTCAAGAGCGGCCTGGACCCTCGCATGATAATTGAACTTGAAGATGAATTAAACTGGATCATTCATGCATTGGATATGGTTATGGTTTATGGTATATATTTATGCTTAATTGGGTTGGTATATACTTACACTTAGTAATTATGCTGCTAATTAAAATATGACCAACTAAAGTGCTTAAGCTAAATCAAATAGCCAGCTATTCCTTGTTAAGCCTTGCATGTCATTTGCTTTTGCTCTACACTTGCTGAGTACCAACCATAAGTGTACTCAACCTTGCTTTATCTGCGGCTCAGGCTAAGGCAAGAGAGTTTGGTGGAGTATTTTGGAGATTTCTAGACGTACGTGTTCCCCCAGTCAGCTGCCTGTGGTGAAGTGTTCAAGATCCGCTGCTAGTTATTCGCTTCGCGTGAGTGTAATAATTTATCCAGTACTATTTATGTTTTTGCACTGTCTTTTATATCACTAATGAAGTCTCATATGTGTGTAAACTTGATCCTGGCGCACATATGATAGTCATCTGGTTTTGTCCTTAAAACCGGGTGCGACACTTGGGTCATGTGAAAACCTTTGTGATGGACTCATGTTTAGTGATGGACTTGTTATGTGATGGACTTGGGTCAAGTCAAAACCTTTGTGATGGAATTGTTATGTTATGTGATGGACTTGGTTATGTGGAAACCTTTTTGATGGAATCATTTTATTTCTGTGTATTCGTCTTACCCAGAAATGTGTATTCGTCTTACCCAGAAATAGTTCATTGAAGTGATGTCTTACCCAGAAACATGTCAGTCTTCACTTTGTAGTACCTTCCATTAGTTATGTAAAATAGCTTGAGGAAATATTTTTTGTGCACATGCTGATTCCATATGAGTCTCCTTGAAGTATTAGGCAATATGTTAATGGACATCACATTCTTGTAAAAGTTACTTCTTCAGTCTGCATAATCGCACTCAATTCGTAACCTAATGCAAGTTTAATTACTGAGAGAAAATGGAATGGAAGTGAAGAAAATGGAATGGAAGGGAAGCAGCTACTGCATTAGTCGCGCCGTGATCTATGGCGCGACTCAATTGGTCCTAAATGGCCTACCTGGGTCCTGAGTCGGCCACCTCCATTTGCGCCATGGAGGTGAGGGGACGGGCCGGCCACCTGGGCGGCTCGTGGCGCGCCAGTGGGGCCAGGGGAGGCTGACCAGGCGCAAATGGAGCGCGGAGAGGCGAACGCGTGGCCGGAGCAGTTGAGAAGGACGGTGGGTGGGTGGCCGTTGGTGGGCACTGACTGTTGCGGTGGTGGGGTAAAACAACCACCGCAACAGTCCGTGGTCACCAAGAATACTGTGCCGACAAAGATTAGTCCAAATACTCGTGGCCACCGACTGTTGCGGTCATGGCCATGGGTCAGGACCGCAACTTTAGGTGCTCTGCATTTCACAAAAGACCAACTAACCACGGATTGTTGCGGTGATGAAAAAGTGATTAACCACCGCAACAGTCCGTCAATCCAGAGAGCTTTTTTGAATTATGCCCTGGTGACCGACTGTTGCGGTCATGGAAGGGCCGGCCACCGCAACATCCTGTGGTGGAATGGACCTGAGAATGGAAGTGAAGCACTGCTACTGCATTAGTTCAGTCGCGCCATGAAACGAGGCGCGACTAAAGCATAAGTCGCGCCATGCTACGTGGCGCGACTCAAGCATCAGTCGCGCCATGGATCGAGGCGCGACTACGGCATCAGTCGCGCCATGGATCGAGGCGCGACTACCGTCGCGCCATGAATCCAGGCGCGACAACCGCATAAGTAGCGCCATGGATCGAGGCGCGACTACGGGTTTAGTCGCGCCATGGATCGAGGCGCGACTAAGTCGCGCCATGGATCGAGGCGCGACTACCGCATAAGTCGCGCCACGGATCGAGGCGCGACTACCGTCGCGCCATGGATCGAGGCGCGACTGAGCCACCACTGGCCGGCGGCGGTGCGGCAAGCGGCGGCGTGGGCGGCGGCACTCGCGCTGGCGGGTGGAGGCGGCATGG
>CM014278.1:89097197-89176790 GCA_004135705.1 Alloteropsis semialata | reverse complement strand
TATGCGTGTGTCGCACCTGCTTTATTTAGCAAGCAGGCCAAATGAATACATTATTCCTCTGCGTTCAATTAGAGGCTTAGAGCCGAGCGTGAACATGTGGCTATAAGAATCATATAAAGCTCCAGCTAGTGCTACCATACCGTTTGTTTACTGTTGATGTCAAATGCGGGTGCGAGGTGCATGACTGCATCTGCATGCTTCTGCTCCGCATTTTGCTTTTTTTTTTTAGACCGCTGCATTTTGCTTCTCGGGGGAGCGGGAGCGTCTCCCCATTTTGCACGATAAGCATTTGGGCTCGAAAAAAAGGCTCGGCCCATCAAATTAAGGCTATGTCTTCTGACATTGGCCCATTAAGCAATCCACAACGGTGTCGCTCTATCCACACAGCCTGGGCCAACTCATCCTCCCTCGAAACATGTTTGGCCATCAAACTAAGGCTATGCCTTCTGACCTGGGCCCGTTCAACGATCCACAACGGTGTTATTCTATCCACACACAACCTGGGCCGCCTCATCCTTCCCCAATCCCCAACAAGATCGTGCGAGGTCCGGAGGGAGGTTGCAGCCCGACCCATCTGATCACTTTGAAGAGTCAAACCAGTCCGGCGTGTTTGCCCGTTTGGTTTGGACTTTGGACTTCGTACTCCCTCCTCCCCCCATCTCGCGTGTCGTCGCGGCGTCGCGCACATGGACACGCCTGTGGCACGAGCACGCGCGCCGTATGCTGGACTCGGCGGCACCGATGACGCCTTGGGAAGGGGCTCGCGCGGCCACGGCCGCGCCCGCGCCCGCGCTAAGCTTCCGTTTTCAACTGGGATGGCGTCCGTGGCCGCCGCTGCGCATGGGACGAAGCAGCAGCCCACGGCTTCACGCCCGCGCGCGGATGACCCCACACGATTTCCACCCAGATAAAATTTGGCAGGATCGCGTCTGCAAGAAACGCTCCTCCCTCGCCTCGTTCTTCTTCCGCCCCACCCCATCCCACCCCACCCCACGACGAGGAAAATCCTAGTTTGAAACGCCGAAAGCGACCCCCTTCTTCCCCGTTCAAAGCAATCGTCCTCCCCTTTTCTCCTTCTCCTTTCCATCAGTTGCACGCGTCCGAACCCCAAACACGAAGCTCTTGCCCTCCAGCATCTAAGCAGCCAGAACAGAACTAGGAGGGAGGCCCCGGTCCTGGTGCGGTGACCAGAACCCATGGCGCCGGTGGTGTCGGCGCTGGCCAAGTACAAGCTGGTGTTCCTGGGCGACCAGGCCGTGGGCAAGACGGCCATCATCACCCGCTTCATGTACGACAAGTTCGACGACACCTACCAGGTCGGTCCTCTCCGTTCCCTTCGCGCCGCCGGCCGAGCCTCCGTTACCTTCGCTTCTTCTCCCATGGGCCGACCGGTGAATCTGATGGTCCGGCCGCTCTGCTTGCTCCCCACGCGTGATATATGCAGGCGACGATCGGGATCGACTTCCTGTCCAAGACGATGTACCTCGAGGATCGCACCATTCGCCTGCAGCTCTGGTAAGCTAAAGCACATATCCAAAACGTTTCCTTCTTTAACCCAGCCGCATAGGAGTAGATCATTTCATTTGACTCGCCCGTGGCGTTGAATTTCTTTTGTGCTTACTGGCGACAACAGAGAAGATCGATCTGTCACAAAAAAAGCGATTGGGCAAGTCGATTGCTAGAACAGGCAAATTTGACACAGCGTGTTTTTAATGTGCAGGGACACAGCTGGGCAGGAGAGATTCCGCAGTCTGATTCCGAGCTACATCAGAGACTCCTCCGTAGCCGTCATCGTTTACGATGTGACTGGTAAGTTGACCGTCTCCAATATGTAGCTTTGCTTTCTACGGGCTAGATGGGACATGGGAATTAGCAGCAAAGCGGCTTGTGTGTTGAGAATTTCCAAGTTTAGTTAGCCATGTACTCTGCACATTAGCCAAATATGTCCCTAAACTCTGCTCTAAGGGTATCTTTGATCCCTTGACTTTCATATAGGCCACCTAAGTCCCTTAGGTTTCTCTTTTGGACCAAATTGGTCCATAGACTGACTTGGCATGCCATGTGCTCTTGCCATGTCGGACATGGGCACCTTTTGGACGAGTCAACATGGTAGAATGGTCTATTTTATCCATCTGATTCACCATCTCTATCACAATGATTCTGTACACTGTGGCCACAAAATCTTTGTATCAGCTTTTGCTTTTGCAGAATCTTAGGTGTGCTGTCTAACATATGACATTGTTCAGGAAAGAACATTTTGATTAATTTCATTTTAGAAAAAAATAACAAAGATATGGTACAACAGATTTATGATGTGACTATTTTTTTTAACTTGCTTGAGCAAGCTAAGTATGAAAAGTTCTTGTAATTAATCTGCCAAATCCACATAAGGTGCTATTTATAATGGATGAAATAAAGGGTGACGTGGCAAACAAAACTGACGTGGCATGAACATGTGGCATGCCACATCAGCCCAAGGACCATTTTGACCCAACATGAAGGTTTGAAGGACTTTGAGTCTTTGATAGACATTTGATAGTTCAGGACCAAAGCGACCCTCAAACCAAAGTTGAGGGACATATGGCTATTTTGCCAAAAGTTTTCACCCAATTTTCAGAGAAATTTCTGCGTTGAATTATTTGCTTGTTTCAGGAAAAGTCAGTTTTTTCAACGAGTTTGGTGGAAACTTGAGTACAGACATAACTTTAACCTAGTGACCTAGTCCAATGCAAGGCTCATGTAACCTTCTTTGCAGACAGGCAATCCTTTTTTAATACGTCAAAGTGGATCGAGGAAGTGAATACACAAAGAGGTGGCGACGTGCTCATCTTCCTTGTTGGAAACAAAACTGACCTTGTGGACAAGAGGTCTGTGTCTGTGAATCAACCTGTCTTTCTCGTAACATGGTTTATTAGTTTGTTTCCACTGACAATGTCCTGCTCAATACATATATACATTTTGTGCTTTTAGTTTTGTATGAAAGTAGACAAGACAACTAGCCTGCTCAATTTTATTCACTGGATGTAACCAGGAAAGTGTCCACTGACGAAGGGGAAGCCAAAGCACAGGAGCATGGCGCCATGTTCATAGAGACCAGTGCAAAAGCTGGGTTGAACATCAAGGTCCGGGCTCCTGATCAGTATTTTTCCTTTAACGTTCACAAGAAAAAGCTCTGTTTTGCTTCCGGATGCCTGCTCAAATATGAAATATCTGACAACTCTTATGAAACATCTGAATCCTGCAGCCTCTGTTCCGCAAGATCGCTGGATCCCTTCCTGGACTGGACGGGCTGTCGTCAGCGAAGCAGGAAGACATGGTCGACATAAACCTCAGACCTTCCACGGGGTCGTCAGCTTCAGGCTCTGCTGCGCAGGGGGAGCAGACATCAGGAGGTTGTTCTTGTTGAGACTACCAGAGTTTTGTGTTCAGAAAAGCTTCGGCAGTAGTACAGCAACATTGAGTTTAGTAGTACTTTCACAGAGATGAAGAGTGGGTTTGCGTCCAGTGGTGATATCCATAGGGGAGGGGCCAATTTCTGTGTACAGATTTGTTTATCAACTTGTCATTCATTACTTATTTGAGACCCAGGGACATAAAATCTGTGAAGGTAAATGGCAGTTCTCTTTTTACAAAACTGAGTCCAAATACTCACATCCTACTAGAGCTACTCGATGATGACGCGCAGTCATAGTAGAAACATATTAAGTATAGATATTAGCAAATTCATCATGCAGCTTTAATGTTAACCCACGATGGTAAAAATGGTGACAAATAGTTAAAATAAACGTTCAGGACTCCGTGGCCCAATGGATAAGGCGCTGGTCTACGGAACCAGAGATTCTGGGTTCGATCCCCAGCGGAGTCGAAATGTTTTTTTTTTCTTTTTTGCAGTTTCGTTTTGCCAATTCTTCTCCAGTTCCTCCTTGGCTGCGGAGTCGAATGTTTTTTTTGGCACTTTCGTTCTGCCAATTCTTCTCCTGTCCAGCTGCTCGTCTCCTTCTCCCGTGCAGCTGCTCGTCTCCCCTATAGTTCATTCACTGATTTACCTGTGCCTTGGCCTCCAACTCAGGCACTCCTGCTGGTTATGATATGCGAAGAAGCGCAAATCCCCCTTCCACCAGTATCGACGCATTCCATTATTATTCACAGCAGCAAGATAGTTGCTGATGAAAGCATTTTCCTAGAGAAAAAAACAGAGCAAAGTGCGTATGACTTCACCAAGAAAGCTGGCAACTTCCATTCTCAAAGTAGCAGATTGGTGCTAAATCACTGCAGTACTTTATTTCTCAGCCAAGCAAATGTAGACATTTACACCATTTTCTATAAATCCAAGGATGAAATAATTCCTCAAATGATACCATTATGTATAAAAGCAACAAGTATAACCACTTGTCCAACCGTAACAATTCACACAATCCAAAAGTGGGATACAATACAGCAGATACAAAGCAGACACAAGGCGGAAAGCACATGTTCCTTTTACAACTCTACACTACAGCACCACCATCAGGACAGGCGTGCGGCAAAAAAAAAACAACACCATGGAAGACACGGACGGGGCGGTTACCACCTGGGAAAAATTTTACAACCTGACGATAACTTAAAACCATTGTTGTTGGAACCAAAACCCACCTTTTCAGGATCCTGACGGGCTCGTGTTGGGCAGTGTGGATGAGTACATTATGGTGAAGAGCTAGTGAACATAAATTGACAACATCAAATACAGAAGGCCTTGCTGGTACCACAGGTATACAGAGGTTGTACACCTCTCTCACCTCCTGGAGAGGGCCCTTGAGATCCTCTTACAACAGGGACTGGTCCGGAGGGCGTCCTCGTGAGGGCGGATCGCGTCAACAAGAGCATTATGAAGATGGCCCTGCCATGGAGAAAAAGAATTGCAGAGGAAAAATGTGGATGATGTACATACTTCTGTGCTATGGCATACTCACCCTGGTGTGGAGAAGGGCGGTGTAGATGACATAGTTGGCGTAAGGATCTTGCAGCAGTTGTTCAAAATGAGACCCTCTAAGCAATTCACGCACTATGACAGCTTTGTCATCATCTGGGAAAAGCTTCAGGCATTTCTCTACCACATTGCTGCTCACCTTCTGCTTAGAGAGATAAATATACTTTCCTTCAAACTGAGATGCCAAGTGACCATTTGCAGAAGGAATTTTCAGATCCAGAACATACTGTACCACATAGTTCCTAGAGTAACCGGAAATGGGAAATCAATCTTAGTTTCTTGATGAGTTGATACAATTTTGAGTTTTGCCAGCAGTAGAAATAAAATTCTAAAATATAATAGATAAATGAAACCATCTTAGGCTTGTTTGAATGGAGAGGGATTAAGATCAACCCCTTTGGGCAAATGAATAAACTCCCATGCCAATCCATGGGAATTGGGCAAATCTTATGGAAATCCATTTACTACTCACCATGAGAAATATAGTTCCATTCAACACAAGCTGGGATCCATTTATTTTTAGAAAATTACTAAAGGTAAAAAAACATTTAGTCCATCCAAAGTGATTTGGAACAAAGTTCACAATACTATTTATACAATTTTAATTTCACTAACCACTGTCCCTGTTAATATAATATGTTATCTTCTGAAAATATCAGCACGGGATCACTGAGAAAGATTTTGAACTGAGATACATATATACAGGTTTATATCAACAAGGGAAAACATACATTTTATACTCTAAAATTAAGTTACTGGTGTTGAGCTAATCCGAACAAAGACTAGTATTATATCAATAAGAAAAGCATACATTCACCAAATTAAGTAATTGGAGTCCGCACCAGCAAAGACCAGCCTTGTGGAAATACAAGATATATAAGAGATCATCATCCGTATTGAAATATGAAAAAAGAAAACTAGAAACCAGTGTGTAAACAAGGTACTTCTACAATCTACGTAGCAGATTAGTACTGTATGGGAAAATAACAAGCACAGAGCACTGGTATTTCTTGCAACAATATACATTATAAACCAAGGGTTTACCCAAATGGATCTTGAGCAAGATCAAAGCCATGAGCACATATTTCCACAATTAGCTTGGATTGGTATCCACCACGTGCACTAGATATGCAACGTTGCAGAACACAGCATCCATGGCGATGTGTTGCCATATCATAACAGTTAGTTGCGGCGGCCTCAAATATAAACTATTTAAAAAGAGTAAACATAAGTAAGATCAAAGCATACATAGCATATATTTGCTAGTAGAAGAATTTCATTACATAACATTAATCTCTCGCAAGATAATTAATTAAATACTAATATGAACATTGAGTATACAAGACAGTAAGGGCTTTGTTACGTTCATCTGAAAATCTAAGGCTCAGAAAATGCTAGTAGAAGAATTTCATTACATAACATCAATCCCTCGCAAGATAATTAATTAAGTACTAATATGAAACATTGAGTATACAAAACAGTAAGGCCTTTGTCACATTCATCTGAAAATCTAAGGCCCAGAAAATTAGCAACACGATCGTAACTATCCCCCAATTAACTTCTCTATAACTCACTAGTGCATAAAAACCATGTGTACACACAGAATATATCATGCAAGTCTGTATAGTTATGCCAAAGACAATATTGAAGGAAAAGGCACAAGATCTCATTAGTCAAAGTCAAGTACAAGAAGAGTGAGGAAAACTCTCAAGTTAGATCATAAGTCCTCAGCTCCACCAAGAAATGATATGCATAAAGAAATGGCCCCTTGACACTTAGATACTGATAATTAGTAAAGCATAGATACAGTTGGTTAGTTACTGAACTTAGTATAAATTAGTGTATTATTTAATTTCATGTCCTCCAAACTTTCTAAATGTCTCAATTCATCCCTCTAACTTTGCATCCAGGTGGATCCAGACCTCATAATTTCATGAATACACAAAAATAATAGTTAGTTAAATCATACTATTTTCATATGCCAACAAAGCCTCCTATACAAGATCTACTTCTACTAGAGTAATCTTTGATAAGTACACAAGCAAAGATTAGCACAATTACATACTGATGGATGGCTTAATGTTTGTTAGTTTGTATGCAAAAATATTTTTTTAAAGAAACGGTGAGAGATAATCTCCATTTGAAATAAATAGTACTTCACGCAATAAAATGTATGATTGCAGATGCATATGAACACACATTTCTAACTAGAATTATGAAATTCTCATGCTCACGCTAGATCATGAAAACTGTATGGGTGTTCACATCCAGTAAATTCCATGTTTTCGGCACCATTTTCTAACTTATGTTCTCGGCTGTCAGTTACTCAAAGTAAGTGACTTGACAAATAATGCAACAGCTACTTACTCAGAGTAAGAATTTACAATGGAAGAATAGGAGCTATTGTGTACCTTGTTCTCCTCTGCCCCAAAGTTTGTCAGGCACTTCTGTATTACATGATTACCATTCAGGTCATTGACAAGATTCATGAAGCCTGGTTGTAGGGCTGAAATAATGAGCACAATCTGCTCTCTGGTTGTAACAGTCTCTATCAATTTCTGTACAGCCCTTGTCCTGAAACAAATCAAGACAACCGAATCATCAGCATCATTGCATGTCCTCACTAAACAAAAAAGTGTTCACACTGAAATGTTAGCATCATAACACACTTGTTTATGCCAGCATACTTCATTGTACTCACTCAAATAACAACATTCCAAATCAGAAATTGGCATAATTGGTTACCAAGTAAAAATGCTTCTAACATCAGACAGGGATCATAATGCAATTGTCTGATTAATTTTCAGAAGAGAATATCATTACCCATGCGTGTTAAGAGAGATAGCAACCAGCTTCACAGGATCCTGAGTCAGAACAGCAATGATCCGCAGCCTTTGCTCTTCATCACACACATCCAGCATCTTCTGTACAAGATAGTTGGCAAAAGAGTTCATCATAAGTTCTGCAATATGGTTGACAATTCCTTCAAAGATCACATCCACATGATGCTTCCCTTCCTCAAACTTCTGCTGCAAATACCGGCACCCATACTGGTCCTTGGCCATAAAGTAGATATATTCCTTGACTCGACTCATGTTCTCATATCTCAGACTCCTAGAATTCCCAAGCTCCAGTGCCCTGTTATTGACAAAGTGCTGGAGTCTCCTCTCCCTCCCACGTTCCATGTTCTTCTTCCCATCAAACATCAGATTGATCTCGCGATGGAATAACTCAGACTGATTTCCACATCTTGCGGACCTGTTATCTGCCATGGGGACAGTATATGCATATTGTAGCTTTGGTCCACCACGGACGTCAAGGGCAAAAGGACTAGGACTGACAGCAGTCTGACTGGAAAGCAAGGAAGACTCGGCGAGATCAGGGTGCAGCAAACCATGGCCCCAACCAACGCCAGTGCCATGCCCTACCCTATTGTACATGAAGCCGCCAATGCTGGCGTCCAAGCCTCTGGGAAAGCTGCCATAGCCATCCAAGCCGACGTCCGACACGAAGCGTTGCGGCCGTGCTACGACGTACCCGACTGGTTTGGCCTGATCAAGGAACACGTGTTCATGGTGGACGGAAGTACCTGGCGCCCCGAAGTTGTACCCATGGTACGCGCCGCGCGCCGCGGAGACACCCGTCGGGGCCGCGCTCTTGACTGGCATCGCGGCCGGCGGGCCCTGGCGCTGGAACGCGGCCTGTGCGCCCACGGCGGGAGCGTCCCTGATGTCCAGGCCACGGAGCTGGTTCGCGAGCCACTGCTGCTCCGGGTCGCCCATCGCCCGCGCCAGCGGCGGCGGCGCCGCGCTACCGACGAACAGTCCCGACGCCGGTGGCGGCGCGAAGCCCACGGGGAGCGGAGCGGCGAAGCCCCCGCCCCCAGCAGCGCCGCCGCCGCCGCCTTGGAGTGGAGCACCGTCGTCGCGACGGTTCAGGATCATGGCGTAGTAGGCGTCCTCGCCGTGGCGCTGCGCAGCGTAGCCGTGGCCGCCCGCGGCGCCATGCGCGCCGTTGCCTTGGCCGATGACGCCGAGGCCGCGCTCCCCCTGCGGCGACGTGACGTGGGGGATCTCGCTGAGGAGCAAGTCCATCTCTTTGTCCTCAGTCCTCTCCGCCGCCGCCGCCACCTTCGCGCCCCTCATCTCCATACCAATCAACAACTTCGAGACACGCACACACAACCCGAGAGAAACGATGGGAAATCAAACAAAACACCCGAGAGATGAAAGATCCGATCAGATCGCGGGAGTGGGGACGGAATCGCGGAACCGAGACGGGGTGAGGGGGCGGCGAATCCGGGGGATCGGTTAGGGGATCCGGATTTGGGAGCAGGGGTTAGCAGTGGTATCGCATTGGAGGGAGGCGGAGGGGGAGGAGGACTGGAGGAGGCGGAGCGGCCGGTGAGGCATGCAAAAGGGAAGAGGCCGAGGACGGCAGATGTGGTGCGGGGTTTTATAGCCAATCTACTGGGCTGCAGGGCTTGGGCTTGGCGGCTTTGCTCAGCTCATCCTTCTCCTGGAATCCTCCTCAGCCCTGCGCGTTGGATTGGTGGAGAAAAGCCAGAAAGGCAGTACCAGTACGCCACGCATCCATCCACCGTGTTCAGGTGGCCGCGTCAAAAAATTTGCACCAAAAAATCTCGTATGTATGAAGCTCTAAACGAAGTCAATTTATAAAATTTTTTCACAGATGAGTGTAACTTTACGCGACGATTCTAATGAACCTAATTAAGCCATGATTTGCTACAGTAATGCTACAGTAATCATCCTCTAATCGTGCGGTTAAAGGCCTCATTAGATTCGTCTCGCGAATTTGCCAGGGGGTTGTGGAGGTAGTTTTGTAAACTAGCTTTATTTAATACCTCTAATTAATGGTCAAAGTAGGGTGAAAAAAATTTGCACCCCCATCTGGCCATGTAGACATATATGCCTATGGTAGTTGGAGGTAAATTTGAGGGTGTTCTTGGCCGTGTTCGGCAGTTGGGGACAATTTTTTGTCCCCAAATACTGTCGCATGTATAGAGCCCTAAACGAAGTTTATTTACAAAATCTTTTCACAGACGAGTGTAACTTTGCGCAACGAATCTAATGAGCCTAATTAATCCATGATTTGCTACAGTAATGCTACAGTAACCATCCTCTAATCGTGCGGTCAAAGGCCTCATTAGATTCGTCTCGCGAATTTGCCAGGAGGTTGTGGTGGTAGTTTTGTAAACTGACTTTATTTAATACCTCTAATTAGTGGTCAAAGTAGCATTTAATGGAGGGAAAAAAATTGTCCCTCCAACTGAACGCGGCCTACACTCGGATCAGTAGGGAAAGAAATCGCGAGATATACTATTGTGATCAGAAAAATTGTTGGTCGTGGTTCATGAACAATTAATAATCCTGTTCCTGTAGAAAAATAATGGAGAACTTACTGATTTCAGAACAACCATGGAAAAATCACATATCTTACGTGTACTATAGAATTTGCTATTTGTGTTTTGCAGGTGCTCTCCGAGACCGAGAGCCTCACATACCAAGAAATGGAGATTCGTGAGCCCGTATTTGTTGCTTCAGTTTTGGTTCTATCTTTAATTTGCCTTGATATAGGTATAATTCATAGATGCTCGTTCTGGTGAGTCTTTATTTAGCACGTACTCCCTCCGTTCTTAAATATATGACACCGTTGACTTTTTATTTCAACTTTGATCAATAATATTTCATTAGTTAGTTTGTTAAATAAAGTAAAATGAGTACCAATACATCTAATATCAATAATACTTTGGATTTAACTCATAGACCTATATTTTTGTATAAATATTTATAGAAAAGACGAATAGTCAAATGAAAGAAAAAAGTCAATGGCGTCATATATTTAAGAACGGAGGTAGTATTACCATAATCCTGACCTTGCAGTTGCAGGAACTCTTATGCAGTTTCTTCTGCTACAATTTCAATAGAAAATAAAAACAACAATATAAACTATAATTGCTCCATCTAGACATCAACTCAAGTTTTTTTAAAAAAATACTCACTGGAAAATTCAGACCATGTAGGTTACTCTTAGACCATTAATTTTCCCTGTTCGCCTATTAAGGTTATAAGTAACAGAACACTAACTTGAGACAAACATGTACTTACCGTGATAAAAGAATCATATCGCCAAAGTAATAAACAACACATCACATGATATTTGTTTGGTCAGAAGCAGCTATGTTATCGGTTTAGTGAATTATATGTTTCTAAATCACTATAAGAAAACGACACAATTGCATCCAAGCGATGTTTTATAAAGTTCTGATTTGTGGAACTTAGACACTTGGATAGCAATGGAAGAGTAGTAGTTTTGGTTTTAAAAAGCCATGTTCATTTTCTCTTGACGATTTATTTATGGCTCAAGGTCAATGGATGGGTGTGTTGTTCCTCAATGAAAACAAAGGGGGATGGTTAGGGTTTCAACTGACAAAATGTGCATTATTACGACGTATCAATTTAATGCATAAATCCATTAAAATCAAGTGACTTAGGCATAACTATTAACAAATTTCACAATGCACCACGTCAAAACACCTTGAAGTCTCATAATTACCACTCTCATCTAACTCAAATGCATGATGTATCTAAATTCAGGCTAAGTAGTTACTTGCAAAATAGAAAATATGCATAAGTTAACCTAACTGCCTAGTCACCTCAACCTCAAATCAAGGAAAGGGGACGCTGGGGGCAAAATTGAAAATAAGGAACCCTTATCCGGCTAATGTACCACTAATCTAACCTGTATATAGACTATATAGCATATATGTCCCTTATACTTGGGTCCTGGCTTCGCCTCCGCTTCTCTTAGTGTGAAAAAAAATACTTTGATGTTCTCTTAAAAACATTAATGACAGCTATAGTTTTGGTAATTTTTTCATATAGCTGAAAAGTATAGCATAAAGAACAAATGCAACAAGAACTAAAAAAACTACCTGTAGAAAATATTGAAAAGTTTTGGAATGGCTTTGGAATATCTTAACCTCTATGATAGCCTGGGTTTTATTATATAGTCAAGGCCCATAGAGTCCTAGTTACATAATACTAAAGAGTCATACTTAGACTATATTGTCCTAATCCTAGTCTATTATAATTCATACTCTAACATCCCCCTCGGTCGTAGCGGGAGCGAAGCGGACGATTGCGACTGAATTTAAAGTCTTGTACTTCTGTTGTCTTCTCAGCTTCTCTCCACTATTCCCTCCCGCAGTCATAACGAGAGTGTCGTGGATGACACGAACGCTTTGACTGGAGTTGTTGCTGGTGAGTTGATATTGCCGATGAGGCTATGCAATGTTGTAGATGAAAAAAAGTTTGTGTCCCGGCCAGCGTATGCTCGTCTATCGCTCTTCCCTGGAATAACATGTCAGCCATCACCGAAACTACATCGCCATTGGTCTTCATCAGCACGGTCTTCGTGGAGCTGCCGCGCCCCTTCGTCCACAAGGATGGACATACTGTGGCCTCTGACAGACAATTCTTCACGACGCTTCATCGACGACGCCAAAGATTGCGTCATCTACGATGGAAAAACAACAAACCGTCCTCTGACATATGCAAGACACATTATCCTCTGACATATGTAAGACAAGATCGTCCTCTGACATAGGCAAGACATCATCGTTCTTTGACATATGCGAGACACAATGTCCTCTGACATACGCAAGATAGATCGTCCTCTGACATATGCAAGACATCATCGTCCTCTGACATATGCAAGACACTCCCAAACAGCATACTCTAACACTACCAATCTCTACTAAGGATCTCAAATATAAAAAGATGCTCAATTAAAGCGAATTCGGCCAGTCAAAACTTCACCAACTGCTTTTCTAGCTGAACAACACCTACGAGACTGTACTGAACGATTTCCTCTTCTTGTTTCGTGGGACTTGTGTATGAGCTGAGATAAAGTTTGTGCCACAACAGTGGAAAGATTCTCGGAAACAATTCAAAGAAACAGCCGTAGGATTCTCTCAGTGCTGGCTTGCCACAAGAATCACCTAAAGTCCATTTTCATTCACTCCGAACAGTGTCGACGATCAATGCTTTTCATGGATTTGGTATGTTCCTTATGCCACTAGACGAGGAATGCATTACACATCAAGAACGATCGCCTTTTTACTTTTTGAAGGAAGGCATGATCTTAGTTATCAGCATGTTATCACGGTACAAATTCGACACGATTCACGGATTCAGTACGGAAGCAAGTGAACTCAAGGCTCCACAAACGCAAAACTTCCACGCTTCCGCAGCCAAGCGGCCGGGCCGGCCGTCGGCGCGTCCGGCGCGACGCCGTCGCAGGTTGCCAGTTGCCACCGGCGGCAGGCGAAACCGACGCGCCGCGCAACCAACCGCCATGGCTGGGTGGCGTAGGCCTTTGACCGGGTCGTGCCTGGCCACCAACTAACAATAGGCGTGTCGTTAAAACCGTGTCCCCCCGTTGGCTCCACCCTGTTTTCCCTCCAAATCGCCCGCACGGGCCCCGCACCCCCTGATGCGACGCCCTCCGCCAGGTCCCTCGCCCGCCGCTCGCCGCCTCCCGTCCCTCCCCTCGACATGGCGGAGAGGGCCCTCCCACCGGCGGTGCCAGCGTCGCCCGAGCCGGCCTCCTCATCCGCGGTCTCTACCGCGTTCGGCTCGCCGCTTGAGCCCGTCGCCGCCTCCGCCTCCTCCGCGGCGGCGGCGCCCGCGCACGACACGTACGTCGTCAAGGTCCAGAAGGACCAGATATACCGCGTCCCGCCCCCCGAGAACGCGTACCTCGCCGAGCGCTACCGCAACGCGCGCGGCGGCGGCGGCGGCGGGGCGAAGAAGCAGGAAGGGCCCGCGTGCTCCCCGTGCGTCGCGCGCACGCTCGGCGCGCTGCTCGCGGTCGCGCTGCTGCTGGGCGGCGCCGTCCTGATCTCCCTCGTCGTGCTGCGGCCGGGCGTCCCGAGCTTCTCCGTCGACGGGCTCACCGTGCACAGCGTGCCGCGGCCGCCGCACGCGGACTACGACCTCTTCCTCACGGCGGTGAACCCCAACAAGATGACCGCGCTGTGGTACAGGAGCGGCACGGCGCGGCTGCTGCACCAGGGGACGACGCTCGCCACGGGCGGCGTGGGGCGGCCCGCCGACGGCGGCGACGACGCCACGGACTTCAGCTTGCTGCTGCGCGGGGCGCCGCGCGACGGCCGCACGCCCAAGGCCGTGGACAAGGCGCTCCGCGGGTCCCGGAGCCACCTCGCGCTCCGGCTGACCGTGGAGGCCACGGTGCAGGTGCACGTCGGCGCGCTCGGGTTCGGGCACAGGAGGCTGGAGGTGGACTGCGAGATCGGCGCCGCCGGGCTGAGCAAGGACGTGCACATTTCGTCGCAGAAATGCAAGAGCAGGTTCTCCAACTGACAAGGCGCAAGCGCGCCGCCCCACCCCAGCGGGGGGTCAGGTGCGCCTGTGCATCATCGTGGAACTGACGGCGCGCGCGGTCGTGGCGGCATATGAAAGCGAAGGGGGAGTAAGATCGCGCTCGCGCCTCGTGTAAGATGCTGTGAAATTCTTTAGACTCTTTGTGTAAACTAGTGGATATGTACGTGCCACAGGCACGTTTTAAAAACTTATAATATATAGTGCATTTATATTTTCATAACAAGTCCAATATTGCAGTGGAGATAAACATGGAACATGTGGAACATTTATATCTTTTCTTCTTGCTCCTAACTCGATCCACCAATGATATCTCTCAAGCTCCAACTCAGTTCACTTGTGATGTCTCTCTCGCTCCCTCCATCACTTTTCTCAGTTGATCCACATGTGATTTGTTCTCTCCCACTCCCCCACAATTAATATCTCTCTCTCTACTCTCCTAACTCCATACGCATGGATCTCTCCATGTCAGTCAAGCCAAATCCATATGGATGTGCAATCTGATCTTCCAATCTACATAAGGATCTGGAAAACACAATAAGATAAACGGGTTTTTTTCAATCAATATGCAAAACTGAATGGGGCAGCTTTAAACATAATATCCAAACCTTTTAAATAGCAATGCTAAATCTCCAAACCATTTAGCAATGCTACCGAGTCCAAAACTCTACCATGATAACAGTGCATTCTAAACATATCAAAAGGTGGAATATAAATAACTGGAATCTTCACCTCAGTACATACAGCTAGGTCACTATGAGCACTTTGAGATCAAAAGATGCTAATCAATACATAAACAAATATCAGATTTTATGTATTTTAATGTTATTCCCATGAACATGGATGGACAGGTGAATCAATATCTATTCATAATTTATTTTTATTTGAGACCAAATTTCATTCATCCAGGTCAGTACCGATGGTGATACTGATATAATGTAAAATTTAATAATAGTGCCATGTAAACTAAACAGGGCCTAAATTATTTCTTATTGCTTTTGTTTTGTCATAGTGGTCGTGTGGCACATGTTTTTAAAAACCTAGTAAACAAGAGTTTTTATATTTAAAAAATAAGATAATTTTATATTTATAGCAGATATGTACATGCGGCATATCCAAAACAGGGAAAACACTATAGTGATATAAAACAAGCTAAACCTGATGCTGGGCTCCATGTTGCCGCAAACTAAAAACAAGAATATGTGCACACAATCCAGCAAAAGCATGAACAAGCAAATGGTACACAAACATTATTTGTTTTTAAAAACTCAAACGGACGTTCACCATTGGAAAGAGGTTACTGATATTGATATTTACCTTGAATATAATCTCCTACACCAACTAAACAAAGCAGTAGAGCTCTAAGATTTGTAATTTGAAATCAGTCTAAATAACCTTAGAGAGAATTTTATTAATCAAGAAGTGAACAACGTGTGTCTAGAGCTTCACTATTTCGTATTTCCAGAGCTCCATGAAAGACAAAGCTAAACTTCGACAAATGCCACCATGCATCACTAATTGTCCTACCTGAAAGTCACAGAAGGTATGCAAATAGTTAGTTTCAATGTCACTCACATGAATCCCTAGGTGAGCTGTAAAAAAAATGAATCCTTGGGTTTAGATCGAATAGATAGAAGCAAAAACAAAAGCATCAAACAATGAGAATATAATCTAGATATTGAGAGACCATGAAATTGCTAACACACAAATATGTTTGGGCATCAGTCATCTTTTTTGCCAGCTAGTTCTTCAAAGCATAACTAAACAAAAACAATATGGATGAACCGCTTAAACAATTTTGGCGGAAAAATAACTTCATGTTAAGCCCTTCCATTGTGTACCAAGCACAAAAAGTAACCCTCTACTCGCCAGCCTGAGAGACCATGGGCACCACCTAAGCATCTAAGCACTTGGAATAAGAAAAGAATTAATATCAACGTTTGAACAATGATCAACAGTGTCAAAGGGGAAGGCATCAAAAGTTTTGAAAAGATACTCCATGAGGACCTGCAGATGTCCTAGATATGTCCTAGATGTACATTCAAAATGAATCTTAAATCAAAGCAGTGGATACTTACATTATCCAAGTCCCGCATTTCCTTCAATGCGCGATCAAGATCAAGAGCCTGAACACCTGGGATTAGGGCAGCTCCATCATCGCCATGCTCAAGGTCTCAGCGACAAAGCGAAGGAAGCAGGTTGCAGGACTCATGGGACAAAAAAACAGAAAGTGCTGAAGGATCACTGAAGCAACTAATTCACCCAGTCACCCTCCCTCTCCCTTAGATAGAACTGCAGAATGAAATAAGAAACACATCACAAAATTTAAGAATAAGATTTTACACAGAGCAGGCCACAATGACTAAAAAAAGCATGATTGATGGTGTTTGTAACATCTCCAAGCGGAACACAATGACTAATTACGCTTTACGGAACAATGGCAACATGTAAGTAGTAGCATATATCAAAAAGAAAATGCAACTATTGTTTGAGTATTTGTTAATCACCAACAAACTGTATTAGATAAGACAAGATAATACTGGAAGAGAAATAAGAAATGTATTGCCTCAAAATATTTGTGTATTTCTACTGCAACAAACTCAATCCACATGTAGGCCATAGCATCACATATTTTCACCCCAGTACATTTCCACATCTACTCCTTAATTAGCAAAACATTGGCGACCTACCCAACCCCGCTCCAAGGGCAAGGAATGCAAACCGGGACCATGCTCATATATAGTGTCAGTTTGCATCACAGTTTCACAACAGCTGGTCCTAGCTAGTCTTTGTGCATGAATCATTAGTCATGTATAATTTCAACAAATAAGCAAAGTGGCGTGTAGCTCACAGTAGAAAAAGGAGCCTCATCTTGGAACCTTTGACCTGCAACTAACATCCTAAATTGGATGAGAAAGTCATTCAAGCCTCCTAGCCTCCTGATAATCAAATCCATATGAATGTGCATTCTGATCTTCCAATCTACAATATGACCCTGAAAATGGCAAAAGATAAATGAGAATTCTCAATTAATATGCAAAACCGAATGGGGCATCTGGTTTCCAACATAATATCCAAATATTTTAAATAGCAATGCAAGTTATGGCCAGAATAATCACCAAGCAATGGTAACAAAATGATATATAATGCAGTGCAAACAAGAGATACAGTTTTCCAAATTCTTCATGCAAGAATATATACATGTAGTAGAGATGCTATAGCAAAGTGCAATGTAGATTATTTCTTCCACCTCACCTTCCTAAAGAAAACATATGAATTCTGTCGTCGGCTTAATTCACCTATCCAGAGACCATGGATAATCAACCAGCAGAAATCAGGTAGTGGAAGGAAAGGCCTATTATCAGCAGGCACCAAGGACAATAAGGAAGGAAATCAACTAACTAATCACTAACCTGATTAAAAAAGGAAATCAGGATAGGGTCAATCACTTTTGAAAACAAATCTGGTAGCAATACTCACTTTCAAAGAAATGTAGGTCATGCAATCATTTAGCTTCTCAAAAGGCATTTGAACATATCAGATTGCAACCAAAAAAGGCCTTTTTAGTGGAAGTTTCAGGACGAATTCACTTCATAATTTAATTAAGAAATTAGAGCAGCACATCCCTGGTGCTCTGCTGGTCACAATTGACTGTGCCACTCCTCCCACCAAATACATTTGAAATTTAAGCTTTCTAAAATATTTTCAAAGTGAGAATCATCACACCTTACAAAAAGATGATGTTCACGAACATTCCATAGAATGGTCACAAGGAAAATTAAACCAGAGCATGGAAGCAGCAAGTCAAAATGCATGGCTAGACGACACCTGCAGATGATGAAAACACAGGTACTATATAAAATTGTAGAGTTAGAGAATTTATGATTTTACCTGATCAAGTTGAAGGAAAACCAAAGACTGACAAAAAAAGAAATTATCCCAACACCCTTCCTGCCTTAATCTGTGGCTGGAACATCTCATTTCAGCACATCTTCACTTCTTAAAAATTAGCTGGAAAAGATTGAGACACCATATGCTGCAAAATCTCATTTGAACCCGTCTTCACTTCCTGCATATTAGTTTCACCCAACATCCTTTTTATCTCATTGAACCGTCATTTGTATTGTTGTAGTTTCATCAATATGTCCTTCACCGTGGTTCGAGGTCTTCCAAACAACAAGTAGAACCATATTAACTTGCTTGATAAAAAACAGACAGGGCAAGGAAGCATATTAACTTGATTTACTTAAATAGCTGCGAGAATCAACTCTAATATGCAAATGCACTAACCTTTTTTATCCAAATGCTTCCTTGCCTGCTGAATTTCTTCCTGTGATAAATTAGCAATAACTTATATCACATATGTTTTAAGTAATACAAAACATATTTTACTGGTGAAACAGGCCCTGCACATCAGAGTGCACAATCAGATTTGTGCTATTTGAGACAACGGTGACTGTATCACAGAAAAGCAGGAATCTAGATTCGCTGTGCACACCCAGATTACATACCTTCTTCTCCATCAATCATAGGGTGGTAAGGTGTCTTGGGTTCGCTTATCTTCTCCCTTTCTGGTTTGTTTGACTCGATGTCGTTCAAGTTCTCTTCATCCCATTTGACACGGCACCTGAAACACAACGATCATGGCATTTTGCTGGGCAAACATTTATGTCAAACAGAAATTGAGACAGCACTAACCTGGCCTTCCTGGGTTCTTTAGCTTTCATTGTGTACTGGCAAAATGCACAATGACTCAAGAATAATAAACGTTCAGAACATCTAATTTATTATTACGCATCTGATAACATAAAGCAATAGACGTACCACGAGGCGTGGTAATTTCTGCATCACATGAAACTGGCAGCTGCGACGTAATCGAACCCTTTCTCTTACGATTATTTCCCGTCCGCGGATTTGCCGTGTTTGTAATGTCACCAAGGGGATTCCGATTGTTGTCCATCTAACAAAGAAACGAAATTAGCCGCCACATTTTGTGATTCCCCAAACAAAGTCACGACAACTCGTAATGTTTACCTGGCCGCGATCCATGTCTTTGGTTCACAAACCGGCCGCGATCCCTGTCATTGGTTCCGGATGGATTCAGAGCAGAGACAGAGAAATTTGGAGGCACGAGTTTGGAGGCACTGAGCATCACTGACCTCGGAGAAATTTGGGGCATGCGGAAGCGATTCCTGGCATCAAATTCCTACGGAACATGGAACCTGGCGTCAAAAATTGATGGCGGGATGGTGTCCTGGCGTCAAACAAAACCTGGTGTCAAACAAAAAGGAATTTGTGAGGGGTGTCCACGGCGATGGTGTCCTGGTGTCAAACAAAAAGGAAAGAAACCTGGCATCAAAAAAGGCAGATAGTGTCCTGGCGTGAAACAAAATCTGGCGTCAAATAAAAAGGAAATAAATTGGTGGTGTCCACGGCGATGGTGTCAAACAAAAAGGAAAGAAATAATATGGAGTCCTGGGCATTTTAAAATTTCGAAACCTGGCACCAAAAAAAGGCAGGCAATTTGCTGATGGCGGCATTTGCTGATGGAGTCCTGGCATGCGGCATCAAAAAAGGTAGGCAATTGAAATTTTGAAATTATTTGACGTGATGGGGTCCTGGCGTGCGACCTCTTTAAATTTTGAATCAAATAAGGCAATTAGCAGCCAGGCAATAAGGAAACAAATACCCGAAAATGAGGCGGGATTGGAATTTTGAATGGTGGGTACACGGGTGGGTAACTAAAAAGCGTGGTGAGAAAAAATTAAAATATTTTGCCGCAGCTATTTTCTAACAATCAAGTTTTCCCTCTCCCCCCCTCCTGTCAAACTTTTTGGACTGCATTGTGGGCCCATCAAAGGAATTTGTGAGAGGTAAGGTGGGTAGCTTTTGAGTGAGAATTGTCTCCAAAAGTTATTCTCTTTATAGTATAGATTGTGACGAACTGAATCCATGGCGTAAGTCCTCATCACCACCACCACCACTTAATGTTTGCCGTAATGCTCTGGTCTGCTGACTGCTGGCTAAGATCATCACGAACCTTGTCTGCAACCAGCAAGCACGGCAAGTACCGGACGGTGGAGGATCCTGCTCGTCTACACTCCCGGGCGGTTGTCTGTGATCACCTCGCCATCGATTTCGCAAGCGGATCGATCGCGGCGGTACCTCTGACACCGCCACCGCCTCCAAGTTGCCTTGGGAGCCAATCACATCATCCCGGTTCATCCATGGCGTGCTTTTGATCCGCCGTCGTGGTGGTCGCGCGTGGCTCAAGTGCACATGAAAACACCTCAAATCTATTCAATACGAAAATGTCAACAGTACTAATACTTAATTTGTTGCCAAACAAAGAGAGACAGCTTTCGAACACAACTTGGCTTAGAGTTCCAATGTCTCACTTTTATTTCCAGCAACATCAGCACCGCTAAACGTCCAGGTAAAACAATGATAAAAGGGAAAAAAAAAACATTCTAATGAATCCAGCCTCACTTTAATTAGGATCATGCAGATACTAAGGGTGCACTAGCTACTTTTAACAAATCGCATACATATCATCTACCCCTTAAATAAAGTTACTGCATATACATCCACATTGCAATATGGTGCTGGCTTCAACATTCGAAGCCACCGTGTCCACCTCAATGGCAGTGATCCAAAAATAAAAACGAACAGAAGAACAAGTTCAAGCAAGCACCCATCATGTGATAGACTGCGTCAGAGTTGAGCTGCGTCCTGTTTCTCTACACCTCTCTCCATTGCATGATGATCTGTTGACACAAGGGCAGGTGCAATTTCGAATTCAGTTAGCGCATGACCTCTCAGAAAATGACCGCCACAAAATAGAAAAAAAGGAGGGGGGAGTATGAGTAACACAAAATGGGGCATAAGTTAGAACCGGTCATGTTTCTGCAAACCCATGCTGCTGCTAACAATTATTCTACATAATACTGAATCACATTGGGATAAGCTGATTGAACAGTGGCGTTAGTATCAGCAAGGGATGGATGCCTCAATCCATGCATACAACTGCTTGCTGTTACCAAATCTCATTGGGATGACCTAGCTTTGAACTTTGGATATTTGCCTCCCTCAACAACAAACAAACAGAGGTCTGCATTATATTAAATTAAAAAAACATGTAACCTTTCTCTAACTCAGCTATTGTAAAAACAATGCTCAGTGTGCACACACAAAGACCACCCGCACGTGAGTCCCAGCTAGGTGAGTTTTAGTAGTTTGCAATTAAGACAAGGATTTGCACCAAGGACAACTAATTTTATCAATTATATGCATCTTGAAATGAAAGTACGAACGCACTAGCTACTTGTTTTCACAAATCACATACATATCATCTACCCCTTAAATAAAGCTACTGCATTCAAATCCACATTGCAATATGGTGCTGCCTTCAACATTCCAAGTCACCATGTTGACCTGAACACCACCTCAATGGCAGTGATCTGGCACCGACAAAAATAAAAGTTAACAGAAGAAGAACAAGTTCAAGGCAAGCACCCATCATGTGATAGATTGCGTCAGAGTTGAGCAGCGTCCTGTTTCTCTACACCTCTCTCCACACTCTCCTTTGCATGATGCCCTTGACACAAGGACCAAGTGCAAATTCGAATTCAGTTAGTGCATGACCTCCCAGAGAAAATGACTGCACCAAAATAGAAAAAAAGGGACAGTATGGGTAACACAAAACGGTACATAAGTGGGCGCATCAATAGGTAACTTCACATTAGCAAGGCCTCTTTAGAGTTGGTCATCTTTTTTGCAAACCTTAGTATCAGCAAGGCATCGATGCCTCTATTAATACATAGGCTGCTTGCTGTTACCAAATATCATTGGGATGAGCTAGCTAATTGAACTGTGGATATTTGCCTCCCTCAAAAACAAACAAATAGAGGTCCACATTATATTAAATTAAAAAAACAGTAACCTTTCTCTAACTCAGGTATTCTAAAGACAATGCTCCAGTGTGCACACACACATTGGCCATGTTCGCACATGAGTCTCCCAGCTAGGTCAGTTTTAGTACTTTGCAATTAAGACAAGGATTTGCGCCAAGGAAACATAATTTGATCAATTATATGCATCTTCAAATGAATTAATTGACAAGTCTTGATTCCCTTCTGTTCACAAAGCTGCCACACAAGATCTTGGCAACCTTCATCACAAACTATTGTGAATCTGATCTACAAATTCTACATGCCTTTTTTATCTTCCTTATTTCAATAAGTGCTTGGTTTTTCCTTATCATATACCTTTCAGGTACTGAGCAACGACATAAAAATGGTGAGCAAGCGCACAACATATTTGTGGCATGATACAGTTTTTACATATTGCAGAAACCATTCAAGGTCAAGGTGTCTCAAATAAAAGATGTCACAGTAGCTCACAATTAAGGGGTGCTTAACACAAAATGCCTGATTATCTGTAGAAAAAAACTCAAGTGCCATGGATGCAAACGGTAGCAAAGTGATGAAACCTGGTGCTCTCACATGCTACAAGACATGCTTGCTAATGCATTATGCAGAGAACTGAAATAGTACCAACTGACATGCACAAGGGGGGAGCTAAATTTACCTCCAAGGACGATGGGCTTTGGAGCAATTTGATCATTTTTCATATCTAACGATGCATAGCTTGATGAAGCATCATTGGGAACTCCTGTGATGAAAACATATGTATGCAAGTAACACATGAGCAACGAAACTATGAACTATATACATATGGATATTGTGAACACACAGAAAAGATAATTACTACAGTGGGCCTGCTAGAGACATTAAAATGGCTACCTGAATAAGCATTTGTCTCCTGAATCGAATGTAGCCTGCAAGGAAATATAATGTAAAATTTTTTTGCAGGCGTGTGAAGACAAAGTTTAAATACACACTACTCACCTCTTTTGTTGTAGGAAGGCATGGGAGAGAACATGTGCTGGTGTGCGGTCAGCTGCCTTGCTGCAGCGACGCCTTTGGGGCTTAGTCACCGGAGTTCCCGGAACGACGGATCGAGGAACGACGAACCGGGAACGGGAACGACGTTTTTGATGCAATTTTTACACTGTGGGGACGATTTCGTTCCCGCGTTCCCGTCCCAAACGCTCGTTCCCGGAACGTGGAACGCTGCATCGTTCCCGTTCCGCGGTGACTAAGCTTTGGGGTCTCCGTGCTCTGCTTTGTGAGTTTGGCAGACAGGAGAATTACTTGCTAGTGACATTGGATAAAGAAATGAAAAGCAGCAGCACATTTGCATTTGGTAAGACAAAGAAGAGAGCCAGGGATGAGCCAAGATGAGAGAGTAACCTCCCATGGCGTTGGCCTACAGCGTGGCTGCTGCAGCCAGCCTTTTAACTCAGGACAATTGGCAACCAAGCACATGGCTCTACTGATAGCATCAGGTGCGACTTTCTGCCAGAGCATAGAGGCCCTCCATTAAGAATTGATCAAACCAGATTCAGATGAGGCCACATTCCAACTTAATACTTGATCTGCATATATATATATATATATATATATATATATATATATATATATATATATATATATATATATATATATATATATATATAGTTTTATAAACGGTGTTAGTGAAAGTGCATCTAGGCTCCCTTGTGGGTTTTGGTGAATTGAATGACAAAACGATTAAAGAACTAACTTGTTTGTTTGAGGTGATGAGCAGGGAATTATTCGTATAATTCACAATAGTAAATTAGCTCATCAATATATGTGGTTATTCATTGATGCAAGCAAGTAAGTGCGGAAGTAAATTATACTCAAAGCAAAAAATGACAAGGTATTAGTGAATTGAATGACAAAATGATTAAAGGACTAACATGTTTGTTAAAGATCATGAGCAGAAATTAAATGATATATTTACAAGACACTTTTGTTCATTGGTTGAATACAATGTGGATGGCTCATGATGGCATATAGAAGTGGTTATTCCCATTATGCATGAATATGATAATTGGCAAGCTATGATGCAACAAAGAAAGAGACATGAGGATGTATGTGATATATTGGTCTCTAAAATTGATGAAAGCTTGTTTAATATTGATATGGGATATCTTAGATTATGTTGGATTAAAACGTTGCATAATGCAAGTTTGGTTGAATGGACAAGAGACATGGTGATATGGCTCATTCTTGGTCTACATTTATTGAATGACTTGCAAACAAGACATGATGACTTTGATAGAAATGAAAGGTCAAAGTAAAGTGGATATATTGCATATCAAAAAATGGTGTTCATTGTTGATACAAGCAAATGTGAAGCTATATGCGATGCAAGGATGAAGAGGTGGAGTTCGGGATAGTGTTTCTAGGTACTAAGCAATGTGTGATCAAGTTGAGGACTTGGGTCATGTACCTTTGCTAGGGTGACGAAACTTTCTTTGGATTTCAACTTGATGAATCTTGGTCACATGTGGTGTTCATACTGGCAAGTATCAATCTTTCTAGAATTATGTTGTGAAAAGGTGAATTGGACTAGAAGTGGATTTCATTCAAAGACAAAGGTTCAAGTCACTAGCTCAAGGTTGAAGTGCTCAATTCAAAGAAGACAAGTTGGATGCAACTCTCAAGCGGATACATTGAAGAAGTATGGCATGGTTCAAAGTGATGAAGCTCAAGTGTGTCAATAGTATTTATATTTGATCTTGAGTATAGGTATGCCGTACTATCAAGAGGGATGCATCACAAGCAGTCTTGAAAATGTCTAAGTGCTCAAGAAACCCATGTGAGTTGTTGAGAGACACAAAAGCCACACGTACACTTCACTGGTTTTGCCAGGGCAAAACCGGTGGCACCGGTTTTGGGAAACCGGTGGCACCGGTTTTGTGTCAGGTTGTTCCAACGGCTAGTTGGTTTGAAATCTCGGTGGCACCGGTTTTAGGAACCGGTGGCATCGGTTTTCACTGGGTTCCTAACGGCTAGTTTTTGGGGAGTGGAGTATTTATACCCCACGACCTCCACTGTGCCTGCTCTTTCTTGCTAAGAAAAAGCCATACTAGCTCTTCTCAACCCCTCTTTGTGAGGATTGCTTGACATTGTGAGATCTTTGTGTTGGGTAGTAGTGAGAGCAGCCATTGTGAGAAGTTTGAGAGCACCAAAAGCACCTTGAGCACTGTTGGACTTCATCAAGCTTGTGTGATTCATTTGTTACTCTTGGAGCTTCGCTCCTAGACGGCTAGGTGTTGCCCGTGAGCTACCAAGGTGTGGTGAGCTGCGGGAAAGTTTGTGCAGGTCGTGCTTCGCCTCCGAAAGGGAAGAAGCAAGCTAGTGGAAGGAGGAGATAGCTTGACCTAGGGTGGTCGCATAAGCTTCCTCAACGAAGAGTAGGATTCACCGTGCCTTAGTGGTTGCTTGGTGCAAGCGGTGAATCCGAACTTCGGGAAAACAAATCGTGTGTCTCCCCGCTGGTTTGAGCTTCTTTGTGCTTATATTGCAAATTGGTGAAATTGCTCGATATTGTTGTATATGTGTTTTTGAGTGCAGGGACTTGGAGATATACATTAGAAAGACATTTCAATCATCATCTCCAAGTTTGGTTTAATTCCGAGCTTCCTAGCATATTCAATCTATTTCGGAGGTTCACTGCCAGAGCAAAACCAGTGGCACCGGTTTTGGTGGCAGTGTTCTATATCCGTTGCGTTAGGCGTGCTATTCTTTCATTTGGAGATTCTAAAGATCCTTTTAGAAGTTCATTTATTGAATTTCTAAAAGTGGTATTTGGAATACCCAATTGTTGCTAATTAATTTGTTTTAAGTGGCAACATTTTCAGGCCTCGCCTATTCACCCCCCCTCTAGGCGACATCAATGTCCTTTCAATTAGTATCAGAGCTTGGATTCACATATAAGCTTAACCGCCGTGAAGAAAAGATGTCGATCGAGGTAAACTTTGAGCCCCTCGATGTTGATTTCTCAAACTATGTCTCTTGGGCAGTTAATGTTCACAATGCTCTTAGAAAAGTAGATCCTGTTGTTGAACATATTTTAGTTGCAAGCATTCTACCTCCTAAGTTTGATATTGACAACTCTAGTGGGTCGAATATCACTCAAGAGGAGTTAGCTTGCGTGCAACTCAATGCTTGTGTTACTAACTTCTTGCAAAGATCTGTGTGTAAAGCTATATGGAACGCCATCTCTAGAGAGGAAGAAATCCGAAGAGATGCACATCGCATTTGGACTCTCATCACGAATGCATATGAAGATATAGAAAGTGATGATGAGCAAGAAGACATGGAGTCACCTGAGGAGGGCTCAACATCACCTATGTGCTATGAGTCTCAAGTGACATCATCCGAGGAGCAAAAGAATCACAAGACTACCCTCACTGGTTCTGCTCGGGCAAATCCGGTGGTACCGGTTTCTGAAACCGGTGGTACCGGTTTTGGACAGGAGAAGGCTGATGTGTTTTCCTCGAGTGAAAATTCAGCTACTCATCAGCACAGTGAGGTATCTACTGCTCCCATTCATTCCTCTTTGAATGCTAACATTTCTCATTGTCATAAAGATGAAAGCAAAGAGAAGGTCAAGGAACCAAATGAAACCTTGGCAAGATCATTGGAGGAAGAAAACCAAAGTCTTAAGGATCAGCTTGAGAAGCTCTCTAGTAAGTATATGAACTTGCAGGTTACTCATAAGGAACTAGGGTGCTCTTACGAAAAGCTTGTAGATTCATACACATTCCTTGAAGTGAATCATGAGGTCATATTTACTTCTATGAAATCTTTAGAACCTCATATTCATAAGTGTTCATGTTCTCAAGCCAAAAATCATATATCTTGTGCTAACCCTTGCGGCTCGCAAGCAAAACCTACATGGTATGATCAAGTTCTTGCAGAGTCACTTCATGATCACATTGCACAAGATAATGACAATCTGAAGATAGAGGTTGAGAGGCTTAAGATGGACTTGTCCAAGCTAAAAGGCAAGGGCCTTGCACAACCTTCTCAAGATAACCGTGATTCCATGGTGAAGAAACTTGAGAAGGGATCAACGTTGCAAAGCTCCTGCAAGAATTCTGTCAAGTCCATCCCAAAAGATAAGCAAGACAAGAAGAATAAGAAATATGACCACATCAAATGTCTCAAGTGCTCGCAAATGGGACACTATGCCTCCACGTGCTCTTTTGAAAAGGAAAATAAGCCAAAACAATCAAAAAGGAAGAGAGGACATTCACAGAGAAGATGTTATGGATGTCGTGAGAAAGGGCATGAAATTGAAGCTTGTGTCAATCAGTCAAGGATGCATCCAGGCAAAACCGGTGGCACCGGTTTGTCAAAACCGGTGGTACCGGTTTCCACTGAGAAACCACAAGTCATGCAGAATAGCCTTGGGTTGAAAACACAAGCAAACTTTAGAGAGAAGAAAGGTTCTGCAAGCAAGAAACATAAAAGTAGCAACATCATACACAAGAGTTGCTATACATGTCGTCAAAAGGGACATTTTGGTAAGGATTGTCCAAATGGTGAAAATCCTAATCTCAATCTTGTCAATAAGAAGTTTATTAAGATTAGGAGGAACTCAAATGACTCTTGTGTGACTAAAGTGATTGGTTCACCTAGGACAAGCACAAAGGCCATTTGGGTACCTAAGTCCTTGCTCACTAACCTTGAAGGACCCAACACATGTTGGGTACCAAAATCCTAAAAGAAGATTTGTAGGTACTTGGAGCTGCATTGGGAGCTTGGTTCACTTGAGAAGAGTTTCATCTTATATCATTTGCATCTCAAGAGAAATTTCATATCATAAAGGAACCAAGTGAGATCAATGGAAGAAAACTTTATCCAATGCCTCTTCTGCGATAAGTACCTCTCCAGATGTCCACTCATATTGATCTATCTATGCTTTTATTGTTTTCTTAGCATATGTAGTGGACAAGATATCTTTGGTTAATAATGAAAGATTATGACAAATAACACTCGATGCTACTAACCGCTTCATCAAGAAGCTTTGAGTGTTTATAAATGCAGGAAAATGAATAAGGGTGGAAAATAAAAAGTAATGTATCAACACAAGGAGCAGCAGAATAATCTTTTTGAAGAGATGCATGGTTCAGTGGAAATCCGGTGGAACCGGATTGGTAAAACCGGTGGCACCAGTTTTTCCAGGTTCAGTACGCAGCAAAGTAAAATGAAGAGTTCAAATGAAATCAATTTCTCAAGAAATACTCTTCTAATTATATCTGAAGCTACATACAAATGTCTGTGAGTCTGTCTTGATCACATTCACTTATTCATGAATTTATTTATAATATGACCACAATATGAAGCTAGCTACCCAAATGCCTTAATTGAGCTAAAAGTGCATGTCTCAAGATTCAAACCCTTGATGCACATATTTAGGGGGAGCTCACTTCATATTTTGTGTCTCTTGGTACTAACATCATTTGCAAGGTTTCGTGTGTGTAGTTCAAGTGTAAGGGATCATACTTATATTCATATAATACACTTGAGCAACTCCAATGCAAGTGAGTTGGTGATGAGTAAGCTACATGACAACAAGGTCAACAAACCAACATGGTAATTGTATCAATTTTTATTTAAGTTGGTTTGAGTTTCACATATCTAGCTACTCTCCATAGCATGGCTTAGATTCCTTGTTTGGACTTAATTGACCAAGGTGGTGTACATATACTTGCCTTCCACATAATCTTGTGTACACTATATGTTTGAGGAATCTAGTCCATGTTATGAGGTTTCATATTTTGTGGCTCACTCCCTCACACTTCAAGAGTCACCGAATATGAGACTAGAGCTTGTGCTACTAATATTTGTATTATCTTGTCATTTTATTGAAACTATGGTTAGATCACTCTAAAATGATAAGATGAAAGTATAAAAGAAAACAAAGCACAAGTTGATGGATATATGTGTTCCTCTATGTGAAGGATGTATTTGCTCAAGACTAAGGTATGTTTTTCAAATTCATGTATTCATTTCAATGCATCTAGGCTTTCCATCATGCTAGTGTGCTTGGTGTGAAAAAGATGACTAGCTCCACCTTGGGTTGGTTTCTTGGTGTGAGTGGTAGATCTTGGATCCCCTCTAAGATCTATCTTTGCTAGTAATCATTTTCATACTCTATGTGACATAGGTTTAGTTTTTCAAAATTAACTAGCATGTGTAGGAGGTGTGCTTTTTGAAAATCTTTTGGTGTTGGTCTTTGTGGCCACGTTGATCCATTTGTGGTTATTGTTATCCTTGCTTGATTGCTGGCTAACTACAAATGGTGAAACACTCTCAAGTCCATTAGATCTATCCAATCTCATCTCAAGGGCTATGTATCTTGGATCTCCTTATCTCGGTCAAATATCTGTCAAAATCCTTCATCTGAGTTAAAGAGCAGTGAAAAATGAATAAATGGATTCAAAAATGGAGCAGAGGAAAAAGGGAAAGGGCAGAAGTGCAAATATGGACAAAAGCCACGAGCTCAGGAATTTCCGGTGGCACCGGTTTCAGTCGGCTGGACACTATAACCCCGTGACTTACCCCTTCACATTTACATTTACCCCCCTCTTCTCACCCCCGACCCAAAACAGTAAAGGAGAGAGTTTTGGGGCGATTTCTTTGCGATTTCAAGGTTCCACCGTGGGATTCAAGTGTTGAGGCAAGATTTGGAGTCTCCAATCCGGTGTGACCAGATTCCCCTCAGTTCTAGGGCTGCAGCAACTCTTCCACCATGTCGGGAGGTACTCAAATCAAAGTTTTTGCCCGATCTATCTCCCTAGAAGTTTGCTCTCAGATTCCTTTGGTAGAACCTCATATCCTAGACCCCAGAAGCTTCTCAGTGCAAGAAATCAGACTTTCCTTAGTGGCATTGTTGGGGGGGACTCGACCTAGGGTTTCTGGGCAGAAACCGGTGGCGCTGGTTTTCCAAAACCGGTGGCACCGGTTTGTGCGCAGCAGCCCTGGTCAGTGCCCTAACTCTGTTCTAAATTCTCAAAATCAAATCCTTTACCAAGGCATATGGTCTCTGAGGTTATTTCTCCATGTATTTGTTACAGATCCAAGCAATTACATTTCTTATCAAAGGAGGCCATTGCGTTCAAAAAATGCTCAATTTGAGTTTCGGGCAAGAGATGTTGAAACAAGTGGGCAAGAAATTCAACCAGCAGAACCAAGAAGGTCCAAAAGGGCAGCAGAAAGAGTGAGGCTTCCAAGGGGCGATATTCGCATTGAAGATTCTGAGCCCGAAGACACCTCTAGTGATGATGATGAGGAGAGTCCATATGAGAGAGATCCTACTCCTTCAGGGTCAGTTGCAGCAGACTCTCCCTCAGCCGGTCAGCGCAAAAGAAAGAGAAAATCTATTCGTACACTGAGCCATGAGCACAGTCAGGGGACAGGCAGTTGTGACAGGAGTGGCAGTGGTAATGGTGATGATGAAGAGGATATCATTTCAGCTATGGGGCCAAGGCCATCTCACAATGCTCCTCCCACACATCTCAGTGATGTGACTTTTAGAGCTCCCATGGCTCCTCCACACCGAGCCAAGGTCAACTACAAAGCCAAAGGAACGACAGAAAAGGCTAGAGTTGAGAGAGCAAAAAATCCCAAGGAAGTTGGTGGGAGACACCTTGACTACAGGTTTGGCACAACTTTTCATCAAGATTACTATGAGAATGCCATTCTAGCAAAAGACATTCCCATTGCCCAGGCTCAGTTTATTGATTGGAAATACATGAGAGCATTCAAGGATCCTAGGATTGATGAGATCATTAGAGAATGCAAGAGGAAGAATGTATACAAGATCATGAGCTTTGCCAAGTCATGGAATAGTGAGGTAATTGCACAATTCTATGCCACTTGCTACTTCACCTCCAGAAATGATGAGAGAATTGTGCATTGGATGACAGAGGGTAATTGGTTTGGGGTAACCTACACTCAGTTTGGCTCCCTTCTTGGCTTTGCTAGTGAGGATGATGATAGGGTTCATATTCATAATGCTAATTATATGGATAAGAAAGATATGAAGTACATGTATCTACCAGGACATGAGGGTCACTTTGGGAGTTTATCTAAACCGCATGTTTAGGAAGACACTTGCTCCTAGGGAGGGTGATCAAAGCAACATTTCATTCTATCTTCGTGATTTGATCAAGTATATGACACCTAGTGAGCCGGAGTTCAGTGTGGTGGACTACATTTGGGAAGAAATAAAATCTATTGCTGGTTCTCAACAAAAGAGTTGTGGGTATGCTCCTTATCTCATGCATGTTATTGAGGCTGTCACAAACTTCACATTTGATTATGATCATGAGATTGAGCCCTTCCACATGAAGAATGATGTCAAAGGACCATCCCTAGCTCAAGCGGCAAGCATGGAGGCTAATGTAGAGGGTGGAGAAGCACCTGAAGGTGCCCCTACAGCTGCTGCACCTTCTATGGCAGCAAGAGAGGCGTCCGGTAGTGGCCATGTACGTGGGCATAGAGATGTGCACAAGCCCCCTTCACCTCTTAGAAAGTTGTTCAACTTTATGTGTGGGTCTTGTATGAGCACAAATGCCATTGCACACAAGGAAAGACAAAGGAGGAAGAGAGATTCAAGAATGATTAGACAAATGTATGAAGATCCTTCTAATAGGCCTCATGTCCCACCCGCAGAGTCCGATGAGGAAGATAGTGAACCGGAGGGATTTGATCAAATATGGAACAGATCTCAAGAGGTGGATCCAGTCACTCAAAAAGATTATTGGGATCGATCTATGGGCAGCTCATATTACAATCCCTCATATGAAGGCATGCAAAGTGGAGATGGTTCATTTTCTGAGATGCCTTTTATGGGAACTCAAAGACAAGGTGGCTCTTCTAGTATGCCACAAGTTGATCCCCATGCAGCTGGAGGTTCAGGTTCCGCTCAAGATGATATTTTTAGAGGGATTTTTGGTACTGTCAATCCTTTTGTTGGTACATTACCTTCAACTCAATTTGTGCCACAACCTCCATTTGTTCACCCAACTCAAGGCCAAGAGCAAAATGATGATGAAGATGATGATTAGAAGCAGCCGGAGAAGCCCCCAGGACCTTTGTTGGTGATGGATGACAAAGGGAAAGAATTTGAAGCGATTAAAGCCGCTGATCAGCTCTGTCTGCTGGCTGTCTGGCAAAAACGGTGGCACCGGTTTTCCAAAACCGGTGCCACCGGTTTTGGCTGTTGTATGCAACAGGCCTGTGTAATAAATTTCAAACTTTATCTTAGCTCTTTTGGACTTGAGAACAATTGTAATGTGTGCTACTGTGTGTTTTGAACTTGTTTATGTGTGTGGAACTTGTTTAAATTCTATTTAGACTCATTTATTTGATAAAATGCTTCGTGTGTCCAGAAGATCTGACTCCGTGTCAGAAATTCTGGTTGGGTCCGGAACTTCTGGCCTAGAAGTTCCGGTAGCCTCTGGTTGGGGCTGGATATTCTGACCCGTGGTGTCGGAAGATCCGGGCCGCATTGTTTGGTGCCTGTCTGTGCTGTCCAGAAAATTCCGGTGGCACCGGTTTGTGAAAACTGGTGGCACCGGTTTTGGCTAGGAAGCACTTGTATCTTTGTTTTATTGTTTCGTGCTGCATGCATCACGTATTAATTTTTCACACATATGTTTTGCACCACACGAATGTTGAGATTTAGGGGGAGCTCCGTGTTTTCTTGGAAATGTGCAAATTAGCATTTTAGGCCAAATTATTGAATTTCATTCAAAGCACATTTTGAGGGGGAGCTCAAACTAAATCTGAACATTTAATGTGATATATTGGTCTCTAAAATTGATGAAAGCTTGTTTAATATTGATATGGGATATCTTAGATTATGTTGGATTAAAATGTTGCATAATGCAAGTTTGGTTGAATGGACAAGAGACATGGTGATATGGCTCATTCTTGGTCTATATTTATTGAATGACTTGCAAACAAGACATGATGACTTTGATAGAAATGAAAGGTCAAAGTAAAGTGGATATATTGCATATCAAAAAATGGTGTTCATTGTTGATACAAGCAAATGTGAAGCTATATGCGATGCAAGGATGAAGAGGTGGAGTTCGGGATAGTGTTTCTAGGTACTAAGCAATGTGTGATCAAGATGCGGACTTGGGTCATGTACCTTTGCTAGGGTGACGAAACTTTCTTTGGATTTCAACTTGATGAATCTTGGTCACATGTGGTGTTCATACTGGCAAGTATCAATCTTTCTAGAATTATGTTGTGAAAAGGTGAATTGGACTAGAAGTGGATTTCATTCAAAGACAAAGGTTCAAGTCACTAGCTCAAGGTTGAAGTGCTCAATTCAAAGAAGACAAGTTGGATGCAACTCTCAAGCGGATATATTGAGGAAGTATGGCATGGTTCAAAGTGATGAAGCTCAAGTGTATCAATAGTATTTATATTTGATCTTGAGTATAGGTATGCCGTACTATCAAGAGGGATGCATCACAAGCAGTCTTGAAAATGTCTAAGTGCTCAAGAAACCCATGTGAGTTGTTGAGAGACACAAAAGCCACATGTACACTTCACTGGTTTTGCCAGGGCAAAACCGGTGGCACCGGTTTTGTGTCAGGGTGTTCCAACGGCTAGTTGGTTTGAAATCTCGGTGGCACCGGTTTTAGGAACCGGTGACACCGGTTTTCACTGGGTTCCTAACGGCTAGTTTTTGGGGAGTGGAGTATTTATGCCCTACGACCTCCACTGTGCTTTGCTGCTGTTCTTGAGGTTGCTATAGTGCTTCCCTGCTCTTTCTTGCTAAGAAAAAGCCATACTAGCTCTCCCCAACCCCTCTTTGTGAGGATTGCTTGACATTGTGAGATCTTTGTGTTGGGTAGTAGTGGGAGCAGCCATTGTGAGAAGTTTGAGAGCACCAAAAGCACCTTGAGCACTGTTGGACTTCATCAAGCTTGTGTGATTCATTTGTTACTCTTGGAGCTTCGCTCCTAGACGGCTAGGTGTTGCCCATGAGCTACCAAGGTGTGGTGAGCCGCGGGAAAGTTTGTGCAGGTCGTGCTTCGCCTCCGAAAGGGAAGAAGCAAGCTAGTGGAAGGAGGAGATAGCTTGACCTAGTGTGGTCGCATAAGCTTCCTCAACGGAGAGTAGGATTCACCGTGCCTTGGTGGCTGCTTGGTGCGAGCGGTGAATCCGAACTTCGGGAAAACAAATCTTGTGTCTCCCCGCTGGTTTGAGCTTCTTTGTGCTTATATTGCAAATTGGTGAAATTGCTCGATATTGTTGTATATGTGTTTTGAGTGCAGGGACTTGGAGATATACATTAGAAAGACATTTCAATCATCATCTCCAAGTTTGGTTTAATTCCGAGCTTCCTAGCATATTCAATCTATTTCGGGGGTTCACTGCCAGAGCAAAACCGGTGGCACCGGTTTTGCAAAACCTGTGGTACCGGTTTTGGTGGCAGTGTTCTATATCCGCTGCGTTAGGCGTGCTATTCTTTCATTTGGAGATTCTAAAGATCCTTTTAGAAGTTCATTTATTGAATTTCTAAAAGTGGTATTTGGAATACCCAATTGTTGCTAATTAATTTGTTTTAAGTGGCAATATTTTCAGGCCTCGCCTATTCACCCCCCTCTAGGCGACATCAAGGTCCTTTTAGTTAGATCCCTTTGACCTCTAGGAGTAGATACAATGGGTGTTTCTTTTCTTTATTCATCAAGATTACAACGAGATTACATGAACAGAGGGAGAGAAAGAAAGAGAGAGACCTTCTCCTCCTGTGGAGGAGCTCGATCCGACCATAGCGGGTTCGTCGGTGACGATCTGTGCACTGGCAGCGACGGTCGGGGTAGCGGGGTGTCGGGGGTCCGCTCGATGGCGGCGGCGGCGGCGCACGAGTGTTGACGGCGGCGGTGGCGGTGCTACCCGTCGCTCCAGCGCCTCCCTCTCTAGATCGGGCTAGGGTTGGTGTCGGTGGGGATGGCGGCTCGCGGTGAACCTCGTACTGCAAGCCGGCGGCCCCCACCTCAATTTATTGTGGCGCTGTGCGACAGGGGTCCAGCAACCATGTATGGGTTGGGCACCCCCGATCAGGGCGTGGATCTAGGGCCCAATGGGCCGTTGGGCCCACTGGTGGAGAGATCAATCCAACATTCTCCCCCTTGATCTCACCTTATACTTTTAACTTTATGCTTTGACTTAAACCATACTCGTCCCATCACAAATTAGTGCATAGAGCATGCTACATCGTCACGGTCCATCGCCGATAGACTTAACAGCGACTACACACGTCTCTGTTCTGAAACAAATTCTTTAACTTTGGGCCCTTTATTATCCAGGAATCATAGGCTTTCTCTTAAACCCATGCCGGCTACGTGTTCTCTGAACACATTGGGTGGTAAGCCTTTTGTGAGCGGATCCGCAAGCATTTTCTTTGTGCTTATATGATCAAGACTAATGGAATGATCCTGGATTTCACCTTCACAACATAAAACTTTATGTCAATGTGTTTGGCAGCACCACTTGACTTATTGTTGTGAGCATAAAACACTGCGGGTTCATTGTCGCAGTACATTCTGAGTGGTCTTTGAATGTTGTCTACCACTCTCAAACTGGGTATGAATTTCTTTAACCATTCAACCTGTCCCGAGGCCTCATAACATGCAACAAACTCAGTATACATTGTTGACGATGCAGTGACGATTTGTTTGGAATTTTCCCACGATATAGCTCCCCTGCGAGAGTGAATACGTATCCTGACATGGACTTTCTATCGTCATATCTCCCACAAAATCCGCATCTGAGTACCCTTCTATCTCTAGAGAATCAGATTTTCTATACGTTAGCATGAGGCCTTTTGTGCCTTGCACATAACACAAAGTTTTCTTTATCATTATCCAGTGTTCCAATCCTGGATTACTTTGATATCTGCCAAGAATCTTGGTAACAAAATCTAAGTCAGGGTGTGTACACACTTGAGCATATTGCAAGATTCCGATAGCTGAAGCATATGGAACCGCTTTCATTTGATCGATCTCATACTGGTTCCTGCGACATTGAAATTTTCCAAATCTATCGCCCTTGACTATAGGAGCAGGTGAAGACTTACAGGCATGCATACTAGTACTTCTTTAAAATCTTTTCTAAGTATGCCTTCTGTGATAGTCCTAAAACCCTCTTTCTTCTATACTAGTATTTCTACTTCCCCCCTCGAAATATGGCCTAAACGACAGTGCCATAATTTCGACGACGCATCTTGAGTTCTCTTTCTTTTCCTGTTTGCAGTGAGGATACAATCTCATTCACATCACATATGGAATTCACATTTGCACGAAGTGATATTAAATAAAGTTCCTATTGTTGGAAAACAACACCAACACATGCATTATTAAACCATATCTCACATTTGCCATCACCAAAATGACAATCATAACCATTATTATCCAAGCGTGAAACACTAATCAAGTTTCTCTGTCTCTAAGTAAAAGCGTGAAGCCATCAGCTAGCTCTAGTGAAAGATCGCCAACGGTCGACATTTGCTTGGACTCCATTTGCGACTTTAATGCATCTTTCGTTTCTTTGCGTAGTCCTCGTCGAACGGAATCCCTGTAAACAATTGGCAACATGAATAGTTGCACCTGAATCAATCCACCAAGTAGATGTTGAAAAGTGTGCATATAAGGATTCGATTACAAATGTAATAATGTTCTTAGCTTTCTTTGCCATGATAGACTTCAAGAAACCAGGGCAGTCTTTTTTGTAGTGTCCCTTTTGCTTGCAGTGTAGATATTGATCTTTCTGCATTGGGAAGTTCTTCTGCTGAAACTGTTGCTGCATGGGAGCCTTTTCTTGTGCCTTTAAGGAAGAGCTAGCTTGAAAGTTCTTTTTCTTGTTATTTTTCACATAGTTGACAGAACCACCATGTGAAGCTTTTATGCGCTCCTCCTCTTGCACACACATAGCGATGAGCTTTTCCATGTCCCAATTCTCGAGCGATATGTTGCAGTTAACAACAAAGGAATCAAATTCTTTTGGCAAGGAAGCAAAAACTAGATGGATAAGGATTTCATCCTTGAAACCTAGATCCATTGCCTTAAGCTTTGAGTTCTCATTGCTCATCCTCGGTATGTGGTCTCTAATGTCATCTCCATGGTACCTCTCTGTCACCATCTGCTTAATCAGCTGTGTAGCATACGTCTTTGAAGAACCAGTGAACTGATTCTTTATTCTTGCGAGGTACTCTGTGACCGTGTCACACTCTACGATCGAGACCAGTATCGCAGGCTCAATCGTGTTCTTTACCACAGCCATACACTTCTTGTTGGCAATGGTCCACTTTCTATGCTCAAGGTCATAGGACATCTTTAAGGGAGCATAATCCCTCTCTTTGGCCTGCCATGCATCATCTTCCACATTCTCTCCTTGGGAGGCTCAGTGGGATGCGGTGTGGAGAGGACTCAGTCCACCTCACCCAAGATGAAGGCCAAGTCGACCTTCTTCTTCCACTCACTGTATTGTCTCATTTGAGAGTTGAGATTTTTTTCATGCATCCCATCAAGTAGGCATCTCCTAAAACCACAATTATGTGAGAACACAACAATAACAACAACTGCATGTCTTAGTTCCAACGATTAAAACACACAACTGTTTAATGCATTTGTTGTTATTGTTGTGTTCTCACATAATTGTGATTTCAGGAGGTGCTTTCTTGATGGCACACATCAGAGAAATCCCAACTCAAAGGAGACAACTACAATGAGTGGAAGAAGAAGGTCGACTTGGCCTTCGTTTTGGGTGATTGGAATGGATCCTCTCCACACCGCGTCCCACTGAGCCTCCAAAGCCAGTGAGGGGAGAGAATGAGGATGATGCTTCATGGCAAAAGAATGAGAGGGACTATGCTCCCTTAAAGATGTCATATGACCTTGATCATAAAAAGTGGACCAATGCCAACAAGAAATATATGACTGTAGTAAAGAACACGATTGAGTTTACGATAGTAAGCTCAATCGTAGAGTGTGACACGGTCACAGAGTACCTAGAAAGAATAAAGAATCAGTTCACTGGTTCTTGACATATGTACACAGCTGATTAAGCAACTAGTGACACAGAGGTACAAAGGAGATGGTATTAGAGAGCACATACTGAGGATGAGCAATCTGAATGCAAAGCTTAAAACAATGGATATGGATTTTTTCAAGGATGAGATCCTTATCCATCTGGTTTTTGATTCTTTGCCCAAAGAATTTGAATCATTTATTGTTAACTACAACATGTCTCCCGAGAATTGGGACATGGAAAAGCTCATTGCTATGTGTGTGCAAGAGGAGGAGCGCATAAGGGCTTCACATGGTGGTTCCATCAACTATGTGAAAAATAGTAAGAAAAAGAACAATCAGGCTAGCTCCTTCTCTAAGGCAAAGGATAAAACTCCCATGCAGCCACAATATCAGTCGAAGAACTTCCCAGTGGAGAAAGATCAGTGTCTCCACTGCAAGCAAAAGGGACATTACAAGAAAGACTGTCCTACTTTCTTGAAGTCTATCATGGCAAAGAGAGGTGAGAACATTATAACATTTGTAAACGAATCTTTGTATGTAAATTATTCAAAGTCTACTTGATGGATTGACTCAGGTGCAACTATTCATGTTGCAAATTGTTTACAAGGATTCCGTTCGACGAGGACTATGCAAAGAAGCGAAAGATGCATTAAAGTTGCAAATGGAGTCCAAACTGATGTCGAGGCCGTTTGCGATCTTTCTCTAGAGCTAGCTGATGGTTTCACACTTTTATTGAGAGATATACTCTATATGTTCCTACATTACAGAGAAACTTAATTAGTGTTCCACGCTTGGATAATACTGGTTATAAATGCCATTTTGGTGATGGCAAATGTGAGATATGGTTTGATGATGATTTTGTTGGTATTGCTTTCCAACAATAGGAGATTTATTTACTATCACTTCGTGAAAATGTGAATTCCATATGTGATGTGAATGAGATTGTATCCTTGTCAGTGAATGAAAACAGGAAAAGAAAGTGAACTCAAGATGCGTCGTCGAAATTATGGCATTGTCGTTTAGGCTATATTTCAAGAATGGGGGGGGGGAGGCAGAAAGACTAGTTAGGAATGAAATTCTTCCTCCATTAGAATCCTCCATTAAATTGCTGAAGTTATAAAGTTCACTTATTTTGTTACAATTTAATTATTCTGCTGTGTTCTTTGAGCTTACAGCTGAACTTTCGAGCTCAGGTAATGGTGAAGATGAAGCTAACCATCTCTTGGCTTACAAATCATTGATCATAAGTGTCAGTGCCATGCTCCGTGTTGAGAAGCTAAACAAATCTCATTATCAGATTTTGGCCTTAAAAACGGTGTTGAGATGATCAGAAGAGCCGGCAAAGTAAAATGGAACTTCCCAATTATCAAGAGTTACTGGTATCTGGGTGTTCTTAGGTATTTACTTGAATCATGTTGATACAATTTCGTTTTGGAGAAAACTAGAGTTTTGATTGAATTATCTGAATTATTGATGATTTGTTTGAATCTCATATCCAATCCTTTCATATTATTTTATATTTGCTTGAATTACAAAATATACATGTGTTTATGCATGCCCTGGCACTCATATTTGGTAATCTAAATAAGTATGGTTTTTTTGTCGCGCCAATTTTATCGCTTCTACAATTTTGTTTCCCTCCCGTAGCAGCGCACGGGCACGAACCTAGTATATCTATATATAAGATCATGTATACACATGCAACTAGCGTTGCTAAAGAGTAAATGACAAGCAGGCATGGCATTGAGTAACTTTTACTGGGTCGATCCGCTTGGAGCACATAGAGGAAGTAAGATGAAATTGAAGAAGTAAGGTTGTGGGTACATGACCTGGGTTGATCGGCATGCATAGAGGAAGTAAGATGAAATTTGGCAGGGTGTGCGCCCTGGAAAAGATCTTGATCGTCGAAGGTTGAGGCATGCTCTGCGGCGTCCGGGCCACCACCGGCGATGACGGAGAGGGTCCAGGCGGTGCGAAGGAGAACGATGGGGACATGGACTGCGGGCTCCTGTTTCCATGAAGAAAATACTGCAGGTAGCTGTCCGCCTCATCCCAGCATCCCAACCTCAGCAAGTGCTCCATGTGGCCGGCGTCGAAGAAGAAATTCGTAGCCTTCCCCGCCCTAGCAATTAATTGAGGTGCAAGCAAAGTGATCGATTCAACCATCCATCCGTTAGAACAACACAATCCAATCCTCTATCTCGTTTTTTTAAAATTAAAAAAAATCCGATCCTAATTAATAAAACCCTAGTGGCTAGTACCCAGAACAGAACAGATAATGGTGGTACGTACTCGCGGGCGGCTGCGGTGAGGCCGCGGTGCTTGAGCAAGCAGAATATTCGGCGGAGGCGAAGCTTCGAGGTCATTCGGTCGCTGAGCTGGCCCTCACCGTCGCCGGGACGCTGCCGCCACGCCATCACGCAAGGCGCAATGCAATCGATCGACGCTGGGGTCTCGATTAGGCGGATCGGCCCCTCCGTCCCAGGTTGCCTTTTGTGGGCCGTGGCCAGGCCGGACCGGACCAGCCCAATACTTGCTGTCAACGAATAAGGCTCATGCTCATGCCTTCATATTCCGAGCCTTGGCGTTGGCTCCATCGAATTTTTTCGCCTTCAATTTTTTCCGCCTAAAACACATGCAGCAGTCAACGTGGAACTAAGCTACATTTGTTAGGGGTTTTTTAACCTATCCACCCAGTCTCCGATTCAGTACGTATGTCATATTTTTTTTGGATTTATCCAGATTTAACTGACACAATTCTTTTAGTGATAGGCAACTTCTCGAAGGTGCTAATAAGGTTGAATTTGCGTGCGTGTATTTACAAGGGTGAGTATGCGTGCGTGTTAAGTGCAAATCGTACCTTCTTGGCTCAAAGAATATCATATTTTGAGCTTGAGTTGGCCCACATATACTGGGATGGCTGTTCCGACCTTAGATGGACAATGTTGCCTCAGGGTCGATACATACTCACCTAATTTAAAAGGAATAATTATGCTACTGTCTTTTTTCTCAAAACACCACTGCACTTGTTGTTCCGATCTTAAATGGACAATATCGGCTTACTGTCAATAGGTACTCGCCTACCAGTGAAAGAATAGCATCGGTTAGGCTAGCATGGTTGTTCCGATCTTAGATGGACAATGCCGCCTTCACTGTCGATAGGTATTCGTCTACCACTGAAAGAATAACACCTGTTAATCCCTAAAATAAATATTGAAAAATGTGGGCACCTGTGGAGAGTCGAGGACTCAAACCCGAGTAGGATGATTCCATTACAAAAAATCTAAGAAATTAAGCTACGCTCGATTCGGTGCTTGTCGGTTGTGATGATCAACCCAATTTTGCTTTTATCTAAAGAATGACATGTGCCCCTATTTTGTGACAAAGTTTGGTGCGGTTTGCTCCAGGGATTAAATTTGAAAGAAACCAAGGTAAAAATGTAGAATAAAGAATTAGCACATACTCACTTCGGAGTTCGGACCGGTTTATAAGACATGCACACATATCAAGATTCAAACTCTGCAATCTTTGACCAATAATTTGACCAAAAAATTTAACTACTATAATACAAACTTGATATGGATAGTGTATTGTCCAATGATCATAACTTTATAATCATAGCAGTTATAATATAAAATAAATGAATTATCAAAATGTAATTTGTGAGACCGTGTCATATCAAAGTACGCCTTATAAACTGGACCGAAGGGAGTTAACGATTATGCAAGTATTTATTTTAAAAAGTAGGATAGGTCTCATCCATGAATTTGCATGCAAAAATTTATATAGGTCCCGGCGCTCGTGCCTAGGTTATTTATATCTTATAAGGCCATTCCCAGTGATAATTTTATTACACGATTTTCAAGTATGTCATGTCATCTAAACATGTATAGGTTTTGTGAATGAAACAACGCCTACAATGGATATTTTCATGTCACTGTTTCATAGACTACTTGTAGCATTTAAATGTATTGCACGTGATTGGGTGAAATCTTATGAAATGAAACTTTTCTAGCCCCAATAGTGGTTTCAATATGCTTCATAGTCTAGGTAACCGTGCATACACAATTTCATCTAGATGAAACTCATCTCTTCTCTCTCGTCATCACTTCCTTGCCATGTCATCACTTTTGTCTACGTGGCAGCTCATTTAATGTCCATAAAACTCCTATAAAACCTCCACTGGGACTGGAGTAGAATCGTGCAAGCGGAGCCGAGTGGAGTGAGAAGCTAGCCTTTGGATCTTGGTCCCGAAATTTCAGCGACTTCGTAAATAGAATGAATTTCTGGTTTTTTTTTGCCGGTGAAGCTCTGGTATCCACTTCAGCTGGTTTCTCCTTTGCTCTCCCCAGCAGGATTAAATTAAAAACTAAATCAAGCTGGTAGGGTTAGAATACACCACCAGTTGATCACCAAAATGAAAGCAAACAAATACTGAAATACACTACTGGACGTGTGTATATGTAAGTTTGATAAGAGTTTAATAACATCTCTGTAAATTTGAATTGACAATTTTTTTTACAAACTTGAGCGAATTTTTAACGAAATGTGTGAATTTCACTGATTTTGTTTGTGTCTGGAAAAATTGAGAAAAGGAAAATAGAAACCCTAGAATAAACTCCTAATTAACAACCCGGGGAGTTCATACCATTCCACTTTGTTTTACTTCATGGTGTAATCCTCCCTCCGGGTTATACGATAGGGTCTGAGTGTGGACTATAATGCTCGAGTCTCTTCCAACTAAACATTTATGTATAGATCAATATTTATAGTCTAAAGAAAAATTCCGATTGTACCAGATACACCATCTGAGATGTGAAATGTGCAAACTTATATCTATGCACAAAAACTCATCTCTACAAAAGTACAAATACACTCACACCCTGCCTTTATGAGCATATCCAAGAGAGTGACGAGGTAGTAAAACTTGATTGACGAAGTCACACTATCGAAGGAAATATGACAGAATGACCATCGAAAAGTTGAAGATCATATTTGACCAGGAATCAGAGAAATGAACAAACCAAAAATACCAGTTAAACCGTTTTAGATATTTTTGGTTTGATTGTGTGTTTTCTTTTCTTCTCGCCGCATACCTAGCCAATTCCGAGATGGCGGTTTGGGATAAATATCTGCAGTGGCAGCAGCAGCGGAAGCGTGGAATGGCCTAGTTGTCGGTGATAAGGAAATGCATAACCGTCTGGCGCTCAGCTGGCTTGGCAAAGATGACGCCTGCCAAGGCCAATAAACTATTTCACTGCTCTCTCCTTTCACGTCTCTCTCCTCTGCTGCGCGTCGTTGTCTCGTCTCTCTTTCTCTCCTCTCGTCTCTCTCTCTCCCCTCTCCTCGCTGGTGGCAAGGGTTTTAGAGGGGTTGGGATGGAGGAGGCCTACAGAGGCGGCGGCGGCGGGCTACCGCGGCCGCTCACGACAGTGACGATTCACCCACCAAGGAGGAGCAGATCCGGTTCGTCCCCTCCGCTCGCGTGCATTTGCTTTTCTTAATCCGGCTGCCTGCTGCTTACTTTCGAGTTTTGATTTGGTTCGGGTGCGGCTCGTTTCATATAAATTTGCCCATTCGTGGATGGAATTGTACGTGTGGCGATCGAGATTTGCTTGCTTGCTTCTAGGCTGGGTCGACTAGCTAGCTAGCTTGTACTATTTCTGTTTGAATCGATAGATGACGACTATTTTAAATTTCGTTCAGAGATCATCCATGACACCCTGACCACATGCTTTTCTCGCTCAATTGGATCTCTGCTTAGTAGGTGTGTATCTATCTATATATGCATGATGAGCGTAGCACAGAGGGTTTGCATAATTTGGTTAATGGTGGATCATATCGATGGACTAGTGCTGCGAGCGCTGCGACAATTGTTTGCTTCTTCCTCTTATTATAATCTGCTTAAGCTAGCTGCCTGCATACGCGCAGGATTCATAATTCGTTGTTAAGAAATCGGTGACTCGACCTTGACACCGACTTGCTAGAAGCAGTACCAAACTGGTGTGATACCACTTCTTCAGTAGACCTATACCCACACTACTTCGAGGAGACCTTCACACTTGCACCAACACAAGAGACCAACACTATGTAGAGCTCAACTATTTATTGAAAATACAAAGACTTTACACTCTTATATGGGTACCCTACACACTCTACTCTTCCATGGTGGTTACCTATGCCATCTTCCGAATAGCCTCTATTTAGTATGATATAGCTTCTTGGGGTGGAGAGTAACCTTATTTATAGTGTTACATGACAGTTGGATTAATGCCAAGTGGCAACCATCCAAAGCACTACATACAAATATCTCTATTCTAGAATAGTCCACATTTTATCATGAAGCATGAGTGCATGACTACCTAAAATATCTAAGTTCTACACTTTTCCTTATTTTGCCATGATATGCATGTGAAAGTAGTATCTTTATATATTTTGAACCTTCTAGAATATTCCAAGTATACACGGCATATTTTCAACTTCATGAATCGGTCGATTACGATTACTTAGTGCGCACTGCATGCATTTGCGTTAATTTTTTTTTTTTGCTTCTCCCACTTAATTCACGTGCTTGCTGCTGCCTGCCTGCCTGCGTTGGTATTGCTAGCTAGCTTAATTCGTTGGTCAACGTATATATTGATGGAATTGCTTGCTTGCATCGGTTGATCCGTATGTACTAAGCAATAAGCATACAGTAGCTCGATAATCTCTCTGTCTCTCCACATATGCATCATATCAGTTATCACCGTCTGAGCTAATGATCCATCGATGTTTGTTTATCCAAATATTATTTTATCATTTCTTTGGACGTCAATCGGCAGGCGGCAGCAATCGATCAATGCGGATCATACTAGTGCGATTATAAAAATATACTCAGACGACTTCAATAGCTGATGATGATGTCTGTGTGTGTGTCTTTCTATATGATCGATCGATCGATCGAGCGCCGCCTGACGTACGGTGCCTGATGAGCTACTACTTTTGCATGTATTGGCGTGGTGCAGGCGGTTAGAGGAGCTGGCGGCGGCGGAAGTGCCCGACGAATGTGGTGACTTGAACTTTGCAGACAAGCACGCCCCGACCGGCAATACCGGTGCCTCGTCTGCCACGCGGATTTCAGTGGCGACCTCTGGCACATGCGCCGCCACCTCAGATCCGGGTGCAGGGCCGCCAGCCCGCCACCGGCTGCGTCACGAACCGCCTCAAGGCGCTCCCCGATGGCCACAAGAGGAAAAGACGACGGCAGAACGACAACGACGGTGGCGCCGGTGACCCTGGAGCAGGACCCAGCGCCGGTGCGGGTGGTGGTGGGGGCAGCGGCGCGCCGCCGCCTGGAGCTGGAGTAGCTGCTGCGGCCGCTGCTGTCGTCATAGATCCATAGGCGCGTGCGGCCTGATCGACCGAGCGACGACATCGATCAACAGGTACTACCTCCACACCTCCGTATCCAAATATTTATCACAGTTGACTTTTTATCATGACTTTGATCATTTATTTTATTCAAAATATTTTATGTATATTATTTATTTTGTTTGTGATTCGTTTTATTGTTGTATATATTTTAAGTCCGACTTCTTTTTTTTGTGTGTTTATATAATTTTTTTGAATAAGACAAAAAATCAAATGTTTTAAAAAAAGTCAATAGCGACAAATATTTTGATACAGAGGACCTACTAGGCGATCGGTGCATGGACATATATGATTCTTTCTCACCGATGCAACTAACGTCGTACGCAACTCTGCTTGCTGGCTAGCTAATTTGTTGGTGCTAGCCTGTTCGACTGTTTCTAGTTCTAGCTTAGCTACCTTTGCTAGCTTGCTTTTGCATATAGTGTGTATATTGGTAATACCTTGTCTGTCCATAATAGTATACCTAGCTAGTATCCGTAGTTATGTACTGCTATACGTGACCACGTGAGGCCGTTGGAATCAAAGAAAAATACAGTGGTGTCTTGTTCTAGTTTTGAAAAAAAAAATTAAACTGCATTGGGTTGGTCGTCATCCGTCGTTCCATTGTGATCAAATACAAGAATCGTATATAATATGTGAATGAGTTTGCAGCAGGATGGGGTCACAACAAGTTATAACTATCCATTGAAGCTCCAAACCCAGGATGTAACGGTCGCCACTACTAAAAAAAACGTTTGTAGGGGCAGGTAAAATGACGTTTGTAGGGGCGGCGCCGAAATCCGCCCCTGCTTTTGGCTGCTAAAACTGGCCATTTGCAGGGGCGGGTATTTAGGCCGCCCCAACAAACGTTTTCAGGGACGGATGATGGCATGGTCCGCCCCTGAAGATGGTGTTTCCAGGGGCGGGCCATGCCATCACCCGCCCCTGGAAATGTCTTCTTCAGGGGCGGGCCACGCCATCGCCCGCCCCTGCTAATGTGTTTCCAGGGGCGGGTAATGGCATGGCCCGCCCCTGGAAATGTCTTGTTCAGGAGCGGGCGATGGCCTGCCCTGCCCTTGAAGATGGTGTTTACAGGGGCGGGCCATTCCATCGCCCGCTCCTGGTAATCTTTGTTTGTTTTTAAATTTGATATTTATTTTTTCTTTTGGTTTTTTAATATTATTCGATTTTCTAATACCATTTCTCCGGCAAATAATATAAAAGTAATCACAAACAGTCACAATTTAATCTCTTTGTAAATTCTATAAAAGCAAATCCAACATAAAACAAGATTATCATCCAAATGATATTACACATAAATTACATTAATCACACAAGTTTAGTGTCCACACTCCACACCCTCACATGGTTAGACGATACTTCTCCAAGTGCCAGTAACGAAGAGAATCATATTTTTCTTCATAGAAATAATATTGTTGCTTATCGACGTAATTGCCCTTCTCATGAAGCACATCAAGCATTGTGAAGTGACATAGTTCGCTGACTATCTTGAGAAAATCTTCCTCTTGGAGTGGTTTAGTAGCGCTGAAATCAGTAATCAACTGCAATTTACGAGAAATGAATGTAAAATGAATATTCACACACATTCAGTATTGAAATATGATAGTTAGGCTTAAACGAGTGATAGTTAGATGTAAAATGAATGTACTGAAATATGGTAAAGACACTTACACGTTCAGTATTTGGTGTGTAATGCTTGCAGCTCCTAATACATTCACACACATAATAGTCGCAAAACAAGATACCGACTGGTTGCTTATGGCATGGGTAGTGTGTGCGTGGAATCCAATCCTTTACTCCCTCAGGAGCCGGCCCTTTATAATGGTCAATGTAGAGAAAAAGAGCACTACTTGAAAGAATGTGACAAGTTAGTATATAATCATCGCCTCAAATATTTTGTAAGGTGTGGATAATCTTATCGGTTGTTACCTCTTCAGGATGGCACAGAAATCTTTGTATTCTGATTGCGGGTAATCCAATGAGTCAAAGACCACATATTTGGCTTCCCTCGGCAATAGCATAAAAGCAACCCAGAGTTGACTGCCACAGTGTTATATAGTGACGATAAGTATCAGGCTAATCGATATATGTAGAATTTGATTGAGAGAGAAATTTGCAATATTGGGACTGCAAGAATTGTTAGAATTTAGACGACGTACCCGAAAAGGTAGGGCGCCCATATGCAACTCGCATCACGATGTCGATCCAACATAGTTCCTATGTATATTGCCACCTTCCTCCTAAGATCAATGGAAAGCTCCTTTCGTTTCTTTTGTCTCTCCTTGCGCGTCTTACTGTCCTTTAGCTCATCGGCGTCGTCCGGGTACTTGAGGGGGAAGTCCCACCTAGCCTTGCAAATAATAAAAGGGTCAAGATACCCAACCTTGGTCTTCGAATCCATTGTGAGGCGACCTTGCATCCTGCACAACACATCGCAAAAAAATTCATTTTGAGACTACAAAGGCCAGTACCATATGCATATATACATGGTGTATGGAGATGAACCACTTACATACACCACAGTCTCATGGGGCTTAGCTCCATCATTTGCAAGCGGTACATTGCATGGAAGTCATCGAAATCCATGACTATGTCTGTACTTCGGTTCTCCCATCTATTGCAACCAAACACATCCACATCGACCTGTGCCCATATAGTTGTGAGACCTAGGGTGCATACCCTGCGGTACCAACTATGGAACTTCTGCATTTCACTGGACAATCATGAAGAGCCCCCCCGGGTAGCAAGTCTTTACCATACACGAATTTCTGCGGGCAATCTGGCAAATCTGGTATCTCATGAACCCCAACTTTATGAACAAAATCAGTGTCTGTACGAGGCTTGGAAAACCCCGGTCCAGTTGGCACCACTGCTTCCTTTCTATTCTTTTTTTTTGTCGGAGTCAGCTTCTTGTTTGTGCCTTTGTTGGCTGTCATCCACCTGTTCACAACCTCAGGCTCTGTATTCTTGTATGCCTTTATCACCCATGGCACCGACCCCATTAACTGCTTCGGTCGTGCTGGCGACTTTATGACCATCTTTGGCTCATATTGCTGCACTGGTGTGGGGGTTGTTCCTCCTAGTGTACTTGTGGTGATTGTGGGTGTTCATCCTGGTGTACTTGTGGTGATTGGGGGTGTTTTTCCTCCTAGTGTACTTGTGCTGATTGGTGGTGTTCCTTCAGCTGTACTTGTGGTGATGGGTGTTGGGCCTCCTATTGTACCTGTGGAGTTGACGGATTGGAGATAGTGGTGGCCACAATTGGTTGCTGTGGCACATGCTCTTGTGTGTTCTTAGTATGAACTTGTGCCGGTGTCACCGTCCTCTGGGAGCAAGGTGTGAGTCAGGGAGGATCTTCAGGTGGCGGATGTTCCAGTATGATATCTCGTTTATGCCACGGTGCATTCTTTCCTACGGCTTGTCCCAAGGTTTCAATGCCCTCATCTAGGGATAAGTCTAAGAAGTTATCATCATGTCTTGGATCCGTAATTGTGAGCACTCTTACCCATGCGTATAATGGCGGGATAGGCTGTCCCCCTAACCCGGGATTATTGCTCACCACCAACGCCACACCTTTGGCAGCCTCCTTTGTCTTCCCACTTCTGCCTATCAGAATGTGCAACGAGCAAGGAGTGTCAACAGTTATAGCATCTATCGGGTATGGTTGTGCTGACGTAGAGGCAACACTACTCCGACAAAGGCTTGAGGGAGCGGGCGGCGGCGGCGGCAGCAGCATCATTGAGTTATTATTTAATGATGGTTGGCTCATCATTTGTCGTTGCTGGTGCTCCGCAAATGCCACCGTGAAATATTCATTAAATCTTGCTTGCAATGCTTTCTCCGCCGCTTCTTTAATTTGATCCTTGTACCGATCGTTCGCATGTACCTCTGCCTATCATTACTGAACCCGTCCTTAAAGGTCAAGTGTTTCGACAAGCCTCTAATCCGGCCTCCATGCTCTTTCTGCCAAGGATTCGCTAAGCATATCATTGTCCCTATTCGGAACATACTCGCCTTTCCTCTGTGCTTCGGCAAGTGCTAGAATCTTCGCCCCCACTACCTCGGTCTCAGGTTGTGGGAAGACCAATTTCTCCCCCTCCGGGCGTCCTTCCCTCCCTTTAATCCACTGGAAGGCGCACTCGTCCATGCCTACAAAAGGGTCCGGTTGCCCAGCGGCTATTGCGTCCTCTCTTTCCTTCGCCCACAACTCGGCCTTACCAATGTAACCACCCAGCCAAGGCGAATTCGATGAATGTTTCTCAATGCCAGTTCTCTTTGCTTCTGACTTAGGGCTATAGCATCCAGAGAGATCTTTTGCCGTATGAACTCGGCCCACGGTGCATCTGTTATATTGTAACCCTCAGGCTTCGACTTGCCATCCTGGACTAACTTGTTCAGTTCACCCTTCTAGCGGCGGAAACATTCGCCCAAATTCATCAGGGTGTGCGCACGTACTTTTTCCATGTCGGTGTTGCGAGGAAACTTGAATGATTTAGCAATGAGCTGCCACATCTCCACTTTCTTCCCTTCAGGCACCTTTGACCAATCTTGGATCATTAGATCCACATGCACCTTTGTTCTGATTATTGCTCCAAGGGTGTTACGGAACTTTGCACGAACTTTTGGAGGGTTCTTAACCTCTCCTGATGGGCTCAGTTCTTCAACTATCCATGTGCCTGTGAGGTATTTGTTTCTGCCTCGTTGCCCTTTTTTTTAGGTTCACTGGTTGTGGCGGTGCATTCCGCCTCTGGCGCAGATGACTCCAACTCAATTTCTTCTACTTGTGGGGGGCTTACTTCACGTCGGCGGCATCTCCTTTTCCTTACCAGAGAACGAGGCACCTAACGCGATCATAAGAGTCGTCAGTACATATCATTTCATCTATCCAATCAAAATGTACATGAAAGCGGATCAGTAGGGATCGCCGTTACCTCACTAGCCGGATCGAAATTCGGGTCAAGCTCTGTCTCCGTACGACCTACACGAGGTTCAGTGGGGTGTGGATTAAGAGGGTCCATCCACACGCCGCCTACCCACGTGCCTTGTCCTATTTGAGGTCCGTCTCCATCTTCGGCATCTTCCCGGTTCCCCTCATCCCCGGAATCTTCATCTTCGTCATCCTCAAAGACATCATCACCGTCCCACTGGGTCTGGGACCCAATCACTTCCAAGTCGGACCCATTCTCATGATCATCATGATTGGATGACGATGGCTCATCCATCCTCTAGATGAAATCACATGTGACAATCAAAAACACAAAATATGTTAAACTAAAATGGTAAATGTAAACACATTTATTGATTGAAAAAATGTTCTTTTCATACACATGTGTATCATATATACATCAAGCACTTGCTAAGCATTTCATCGAGCACTTAGTTGCATGATGGAGGACCTCCTCTCACCTTCGACTGGAGCGGCACAGGGGGCGGCGAGCGGTCGTGGACGGCGGCCGGCGAGGACGGCCGGCCGTGCTGGCGCGGGGAGGGGAGGTGTGGCCAGCAGGAGCAGGGCGCGCCCGGCCCGGCGGGCGAAAGGCGGAGGATGCCAACTCGGGGAACGCCCGGGGGACGGCGGGGTGGAGGCCGCGCCGGCGTAGAGGTCGCTCCGGCGGCGGTGGTGGATGTTGCGGGAGGGGGAGGCGGCCGGAGCGCGGAGAGGCAGTGGCGCGCGCGAGGCGGAGGGTCGCAGGGGTGCGGAGGGCCGGCCGGAGGAGCGCGGCGGGGGACGACGGCGGCGTGGCCAGAGCGCGGGAAGGCACGAAAAATTTCGGCAGCCTGTCTGAAAATTTTGACCAAGTCCCCCGGTCGCTCCAGTTTCTATAGAGGAGTCCATTACCAGGGGCGGGTTGCGGTCACCCGCCCCTGGAAATGGCCAACAAGAAGGCAGCGCGCTTTTGATCTAACCACTAGACGACCGCAGGATCATCCGCTCCACTCTACATTACAACCACCGAATCAAACTGTGCGTGGCCTGACTATATAACTATTGCTTGTGACCATAGGATGATGTATATGTGTCAAAATTGTAAGATACATTGTACTATAAGTTGTGTCTCAAGGTTTGTAAGATAAGTCTCAAGTTTTGTAAGATAAGATCATTATTGTAATGTTGATATGGATGCATTCCAACTGGCTCATTTCATACATTCCAACACAACCTTGACACGACACATTTATCCACGCTTGGACCGAATATTATGGCCAAGCTGTTTGGGTTCAAAAAACTGTACATCGTCTGTGTATCTTGATGCGGAACAACCACCGGATGCATAGCAATTAGAGCGGTGCTGTCCACAGTAGCATCAGGGGATGAAACTGCATCTGCGCGTGGGAAACCTAGAGCGGACAGGATGAATGAACGTTCGAGCGGTGCTCTTCACGGCTGCATCAACGTATGAAACGGTGGCTGCGCGTGGGTATAGGGTGAAACCACCAATGGACAGGATGAATGGGCTTTCGTACAGTGATGCTTTTCTGTAGGGTCACCGTATAAAATTGTGAGTTAGGAAACTTAAGCATTCGAAATGTTCACACTCCCCATAATGCCCTGTTTCGAATCATACTTGCAACATCATACATATTTAAGTGAGGTAGCACGAAACTCAAAGACATAACTAAAGAGGCAGCACATTAATTTCTCCAATTCACATACAACCATCAACCATGCATCAGTTTGGACATGCCATCTGATCACGCACATCACCAAAATAACAGTGACCATACCATACCATAACATACCAAGTTCATAGTTATATTTACAAAGTTTGACGACCACATTTAACGACAAAAGCATACCATCACTTGCGCTCTAGCGAGAACGCCAGGGGCATGTCTCACATCTTGCTGACGGCATAACTCACACCGTTGCTGAAGTTCCGCGTCCAGAGGTCGAACTCATGACGGATGCAGCACTGCTGGCTGCAGTACAGAATGATATGCGTCCCATCCGTCCAGCGCCTGCAGTGTGACCATGTGCAGACGTGAGGATCCTGTGGGATCGGGTCCGTGTCGTCGTCGCGGTGAAGAAGACACAACTCGAATGCAAGACGGTGGAGGTCCTGCCTGACATTGTAGCGCAGCAGCGCCAGGCCGCGGTTCTCCCACCGGCCATGCGGGGGCGACGGGCCGCCGCTGATGCGATGGAGCACCGCCAGTGCATCAGGGTCCGCGGGGTTCCTACGGTACTGCAGCATCGCCAAGAAGTAAGCTGCACAATAGTCCCCAGTGCCAGCGGCCTTCTTGACTTGCTGCATCTCGTCGCTCCACCGGTGGCGCAACAAAAGCTCCAACCCATCGTAGTATACGGCCCCCGGATTTTCGGCATCGCGGAAGCGCTGCAGGATGGGTGACCTGACATAGGTGGGCAAACGCCGGTAGGACTCGCGAAGCACACGGAACGATAAGCGCTGGAGTACCTCGGGGGAGTGGCAGATGACACGGAAGGTGTGGCAGACCCGACGAATGGTCATGTACTGAGTGATGGCCCATGCTTCCCTGCCATCAAAGATGTAGCGACGGATGATTTGGGCAATTAGCTCTTCCGGCAGGTCCATCAAGGCGAAGAATGTCGCAAGAACCGGCGCCTCCAGTCTTCTCCGCGACGACGACGAGGCCCCGGCGCGATTCATCTCCTCCATCGCCGCGGGCGGCAATGCTTGGCCGGAGGTGGACGGAGGCAGCGGAGCGAGTGCGAGCGACGAGGCAGGGCGAGCCAAGAAAAAGACCTCACCGGCCGGAGAGCGAGGTGGACGCCGAGGCAGCGGGGGCGAGCCAAGAAATCCCCCACGCGTCGGAGGTGGGCGGCCGGAGGCGGCGGGGCGAGCGCGAGCGGCGGGGCGAGTGCGAGTGACAGGGCGAACGCGAGAATGCAAGCGGGAGGAGGCGGTTCGCCGGAGTTGGGCGGAGGGAGCCAGGTGAGCGCGAGCGCCTGAAATTAGTACTACTAGAATGGCAACTGTAGCTTGAAATTAAAACCGCCGCAGATATTGGGGTAAGTATTGGGAAGCGCAACCGTCTGCTCGGGTGCGCCGACGGTTTATAAATATTTCTTTATGTCTCCAAATTTATTTATTTATTTATTTATTTATGTCTCCAAATTGATTTATTTATGTCTCCAAATTGATTTAGTATGAAAATATATTTCGTCCCTAATCTGATGATACAGAGGTACATATTCATCTGGTCACGAGCAGTCGACACCCACAGGATTAATCTGTGGCCGTGCGTGAAGTTCTGTGAAAAAACCCTTTACTACCGGATGAAAGGCTGTTCGAAAGATCAGATCCAGGGATGCCATACCGTATAAAAGGGTGGACCGAGTCAAATGCTGACAATGATTGAGAAACTTAAACAAACTATGCCAAAACCATTCAGAGGTTAGCACACTTACAGCCCTAAACCAACCCATTCACTAGTTTACCAAAACCAATCTAAACCGTTTGGCTTTTTCCACCCAAAACAAACAAAACTCGTTCAAGTATTCATAGTCGTACTTAGTCATTTCCAACAAATTTTAGTCAATATCGATAAAATTTCCTTGTGTGAGCGCAAGGTTTTAATTCTAGGATCCGGCATTCGACGTGGGGCCCACGTGTAGGTCTAGTAAAGATAACTTGCACAAAGTAGCTCATGGTTGTACTTAGGCCATCCCCAATGCTCCTACTAGGATGGTTTCCATAGCATTAATGAAGGTACCATGTAAGCAATTTGGTGATGTGGCAAGTGAGTTAAAAAGGTGAGAGAAAGAAATGGTTTCTCATGCAAGGAACCATGTCTACACAAAAACCAAGAAATGAAGGAAGGGGATAGGATGAGAAAGGAGAGAGAAATGAGAAGATAGGATAATAATTTCCAAAGAATTTCAGTCAATTTCAATGAAATTTTCGTGCGTGAACGCGAGGTTGTACGGTCATACTGAGTCAACTCCAACAAGTGAGGGTTAATTTTGCTATAAGTTTTAGGTGTGAACCGACTTTGACACATGAAGACCATTAAAACCCAATCTAAACCGGTGCGAACCTATCTTGGCTATAAACTAAACTAAATCAAACTATTTACCTAGACCAACCAATTCCCCCCAAACCAAACTCAATCATATCACGGCGTCAAACCGCGTCAAACCTGAGTCGCCCGAAGCAACACAGCGTCATCATCCGGTGGCCCCGCAGCGGACGAAAACGTGGAGCCAATTCCAGAAACAAGTAAGACCAGACGAATGGCTATTCGTCCGGTGACTGCCACTGGGATGTCACCGTGTAATACAGTCGACCTCCAACGATCATGTTCCTCTCCGGTCCATCTTACTAAACACACCGGATGAAAGAGCATCCATCCGCTCAACTTAAATTTAACAGTACCGGATAAATGTGTTGCCGCACGGACCGTTACTGGTGGACCCTGCGCGTCGGTCCTTCTTTCTTCCTCGGTCTCCCCCGCGCCCGCGCCCATACGCCGTCGCCGCTCTCTCTCGCCTCACCGCCCTCCGGCCGTCTCCGGCCAAGCGCCGCCGCCCGCCGCTATGCTACTCCATCCCGTCCCTGCTCCGCACCTCCTCGACGCCGCCGCACCGCTGCCTCACGCGTATTTCGCGCGCGGGCGCGCGGAACCATAGCCTAGGGTTTCCGCCGCCGCCGGCCTTCGATTCGCCGGCCACCGCCGGTCTGCGCCGCCGTCCCCCGGCCGTGCGCGACGCCAGCAACCCCCTCCGTCTCCCTCGTCGATTTCATCTGCAGTGGTGAGAAACTTCAAACCCGCCCAAATGTGATTCAATTTGAATGGAATTTGTTAAAATTTGAATGGAATTCGTTAACATTTCACTGTTTAGAGCACAATGTTTCGAGGTTAGGAGCATATATTCATGAATTAAGGTTATGTTTCACGGGAATATCATGTCCTCCACATAATGCTCACTTGTTTAGGTCGAATTGCACTATTTAGAGGGTTTAGTGTTTGATGTTTAGAATGTTTTGTTCAATAAGTAGGGTTGTTTTTCTCATGAATATCATGTCATCAACCCAATGCTCACTTGTTTAGGTCAAAATTGAGCTTGTTGAGCCGTAGTTCATGGTTGTCGCCTATGTTAGGTGTTTTCGGTTCACTTCCACCTCTTATCGAGCACATAAGGACACTCCTAGCATTCTATGTTTTTGTCCTCAAGCATGTCATCTATTAAATGTAAATTTCGTCGGCCCTTAATCAAGCTCATATTTCGCTTACAGGCGTATCTTTTGCTAAGATACTTTGTTTACTATATTATTTATATATCTTATCCTTGTCATTTTATAATCTTCTACCATATGATCTCTTGAAGATGGCCGGGGACAAGAGAAAGGTAAAGGCCATTGAGGTTTCGAAGAGGAAGAAGAGTCGAGCGCAGAAGGACGGATCAGGATTCGAGAGCGACAGCCAGGTCAAGGACAGCCAGAGGGAGCAGCCACAAATACAGTACAGATGAAGCAGCCGTCTACATTGCGTCGCTTAGGACAGCACCATAGCACAGAGACACGGACACCGACACAGGGACCACCACCTCGGCACTCGGGTCCGCATGTTCGTGGTGGTGGCATTCGGAGGCCACGCAGTCGCAGTGCAGGGGCGGGTTCATGGCAGCAGGAGGTGGTGCAGCAGGAAGAGGAGCAGCAGGAGGAGGCATAGCCGGACTCAGACCCTGGCATGGAGATCTTAGCTGCACACCGGATCAGATGTGCACAGACACCACCGGAGCTAGGAGAGTTGCTTCTTGACTTGACCCGGATTTCTGCCAAGAGGATCAAGAAGTACAGGGCTGTTCAAATCCTTGACTGGTTCTCTGAGCGTAGACAGGCGTACACTGACCCTAGGTTCCTGACACGGTTACAGGAGAGCTTCTATACCTCGTACATCAGGGGGCGGTTTCCGATCGCCGAGCACAAGATGCTGGATTGGCCTTCACTGAGAAGGGCTGCAGGGGGAGTACCTATACGGCCCCACTTTGCGTACATGCCAGGGGTCGAGGCCTTGGTCACTGACTATAGGCTTTGGGATAGAGGAGTGGGTGAGAGTCTTCTTTGCCACACTCTACATTGACATGCACCGGACCTTCGTTCAGTTCATGTTCAACAACGAGGTTTGGAGACTGTCCAGGGAATTGATTGCAGCTACCTTTGGTCTACAGCTTGGAGGTACGATATTGCACCACGTCACTTATGGTGAGGAAAGTTGTCCTCCCCGCCGTCCTCGTTCTACAACGTACCCTACAGATGAGCAGATGGCTCCACTGTTTCGTCAGCCGTTCATTCATGGCAGCCCGAGGACACCCGACCAGCTGACAGACGAGGCGTACACTATTCACATGGCCTTATGGAGGTCACTTTTGCCCAGGAAAGGGAATGCCAAGACGATCACCGCCTTGCAGCAGTGGCTTCTTCTTCACATCATGAATCACGAGGAGTTTGATATTGTAGATCTGATTATATATGAGTGGGAGGATATTATTTTTGATGCGATGTCAGCGCAGCGACAACAGCCATATGCTCACCTGATTAGCTATTTGATCGCCTCCCTGGGGAATGGAAGTTGGAAGAATGACCTTTACAGTGCCAGGGGTCAGTTTGGCACTATTTGATCACCTCCCTGGGGAACGAAAGTTGAAAGAATGACTTTACAGTGCCAAGGGTCAGTTTGGCACATATTTGGCCACATGGCCCGATGACAAGCGCCGACGCCCTAAAGCGATGTTGGTAGCAGAGAAGAGGGTGCAGCTGCAGGTAATCGCAGAGGCAGCTATGACTGAACTTGAGCGTGAGCGGGACGCACTAGCTATAGTAGAGGCTCAGCTTCCGACCTACCTTGATACTGACACTGAGGACTCGGACGAGGACCCGGACTACACGCCTTACTTTCCAGAGCGTCGTACTCACGACGACGAGGTGGGTCCGTCCAGAGCAGTTCCAGACGAGGAGTCATCTCCTCCACCGCCTCCTGTGACAGTGACACCACCGCCTCGAGTGACTGAGGCACAGGTTACTCAGCCAGATTATCTTGCTACTATAGTACAGACACTGATCGATCAGCAGCGTCGCTCCGAAGCTGAGCACGCACGTCAGAGAGAAACGCATATGATCTTTCTTCAGGAGATACGCCACCAGCAGCAGCAGTTCAGCGCACAGCTTCTTCAGCAGCAGCAGTTGGCTTCACATATGTTCGGTTACGTTACTGGCTGCATAGGAGAGTTGTACCAGCACTCAGGTATCGAGCCACCTTCTCGTCCTCCTATGCCACAGCAGCTCCAGTGCGACCCGCTCACTCCACCTCCTCCAGCCGGTGCTTTCCTGTAGACACCCTTGGCTTCTTTTCCGATGATAGCACCTGTAGAAACTGGGGTGTTATCAGTTCCACCACCGATGTCTGAGTAGCAGCAGCAGTGTGCTTCCCTTGAGCAGCAGAGACAGAGTCAGGCTAACTTCTCTACGGTGTCTCCTTCGATTTCCACAGCTCCACTCTCTGTCGAGACGGCACCTGAGGAGACCCTCTCGACCCCGAGGATGACTTCGTCAGTCACTACAGTGCCTACTCGTCCGGATGATTGACCTCACGAGCCCGACTCCACTGCCGGAGCATTTACTGAGGAGATTGAGCAGCAGAGAGAGCTTGAGGGTGCGGGTGGTCCCGTGTCAGGCTCGAAGGCTGAGCAGATTGGGAAGGAGACAGAGCTTGAGGGTGCGGGTGGTCCCGTGTCAGACTCGTAGGCCGAGCAGATTGTGCAGGAGACAGCTGTTGATACAGCTCTTGATAGTGCAGGTAGTGCCATGGTAGGCTCACAGGCCAAGGAGATTGAGCAGGAGACAGAGCCTGAGGGCGCGGGCGGTCGCGTGGGAGGCTCGGAGGCCGAGGAGATTGAACAGGAGACAGAGCTTGAGGGTGCGGGTGGTCCCGTGACACGCTCAAAGGCCAAGGAGATTGAACAGGAGACAGCTCTTAATAGTGCAGGTCGTCCTGTGGAAGGCTCACATTCTTCTCCTTTTGTCATGTCTTCTTGCGAGGTTGCCCCTGTGATCTCTGCTCAGTCACACCAGTTGACCCCATCGACACCACTCTCGTATCAATTAACGAGCAGATTCAGGTACAGATGGACCTTGACGGTGCAGGTGGTTTTGTGGTAGGCTCACAGGCTTCTAGCCCCTCCTCGGACTGCTCCTCCTCTGACCGTGTCGACGCGCCTTAGTATGAGGTTAGGGATAGTACTTGGGGGGCGTGAGAGTGTTGTATCTTTTATAGTTTCTCATATATGGACATGTCGTTTGGATTTGTTTATGCCCTCATGATGGTCATTTGTATCTAAGTGTGCACTCTCGTTTTATTTCAGTTAATGCATTCTTGCGCGTTCATTATGTCTTTTTTTCTCTACTCATTTGTGTTGTAACTAACCAATGGTACACGAAAATTAGGGATCTTTGTAGAATCGAGTGTCACTTCGAGATGAAGATTTGGTAGAATCGAGTGTCACAGTTAACGGGGTACGAGGTACTTGAGCTAGGATATACTTTTACAAAGCTAAGTGTGTAGACATGAAAGAAAAGCACACTTCAGTGAAACTAGGACCTGCAAGCTCAAAAGGCACAAGACATGGCATTAGAAGCAACGAAAACGACCAACGACTCAAAGAAGTGTGAATCAGATTAGTTTGAACCGAAACCATGCATAATAATATACGGTGTGCAATATTTTACGTGGGCAGGAAGAACATATGTTGAAGCGGTTGCTCGAAAAAGCGTTACACATTCGTTCACTCCGAGCAGTTTACCGGCAGCGGACGAAACTGTGCTCACGCGTGAAGTTTGTGCCGAACCTCCACCGGATGAAGGTCTGTTCAAGCGGTCCTCTTCATTGTGGCATCACCGGACGAAACCGTTGCTGCAATGAGCTTTCAAGCAATTATGGATCAAGTCCTGGAGGTGTTTGATTATATTTGCGTCGTGGGGAGCCCAGTATGCACCAGAGATTCAAAGTACCAAGCTTGTGTCTCTTTCTAGAAGCCACATGATTGGCATGATTGGACCTTACCTACGTTGTTCGAGGTTTATAGTAGTGCGTATGACCGTGTAGCAACGTCAAGCGCACTAAATCATGCTCTACTTTATTTTGATGAAGTTCTAGGCTTCACGATCAGAGACCTAAACTATGTTGGATTACTAAGGGCGCGAAGCAGTGTAAGAAATGTGTATCATTGATGTACCTTTATCCTTTTCGTATGGATTTGAACTTGTCTTTAGCATTGATGTAAGAACCTGTGAGACTTGTTATATATATTTCATTGCATATACTTTGTTCTCTGAATGTTGGATGTGAATGGTGCCACCCGCCCTGACTGCGATAGAAATAGGAATGCAAATAGATATTAAAATGGAAGCCAAATAAACAAGATAAAAATAACTACATAGAGAGAGTTGCACACTCGAGTTAGACCAGTAGTCATCGAAAATAACTCAAGACACATGGCTAGAAGCAAGGAAATAGACAAGAGACTCAAAGAAGGATGTGGTGGACGAGTTAGATCAGAAACAATGTCACAGTTTCATCAGCTGGTCGGTGTTTAGCACGGAGCATTTTAATGGCCGTTCATCCTGTGGTGGCTTAGCTTGCACTAGTACACAGGGTGATGCCGTGATCATTGGGTCTGTATTACGCTTCTAGCACCGAATAAATGTGTCGGCTGTGTAGCGCTGCAGCCTTCATCCTTAGATCACACAGGATGGACACAGGTTCCAAAGGTGACTTCTGTTGTAGGCCGGCCGGATGAATGGGTGGCTGAAGTGACGTCGGGCAACTCCGCGCGCGGCACCAAATGAAGAGACATTGGTCCGCTGCGTTCTGTTATACCTGGACGGGATAAAACTGTGCCAAAGGGAAGTCAGACCCAGCTACTGTCGTGACCACCGAATGAATGGACATTCGTCTGGTGCTTTCTACTGTGGACTCACTGTATAAAACTGTCATTTAGACAACATCGCAGTCAACTATGTTCGCACCACCATATGAACACGTTTCATCCGCTGTGCTCTAAGATGTCCCGACGGTGTAAAACAGTATTTATGTAAACATTGCACAAGTCTGTGATCGTGCCAATGGAATGAAAGGGCATTCAAACGCTCCTGTCTATGGTGTGACGAGCGTATAAAATGTTGGTCCTATAGTCGATTAATATGCAAGTGCTTACAAATTTCAAATTTGAATATAAGTTAATATAGTAATGTAAAGAAGACCCCGTTCATACCCTCTGAGGCAATCAATCCTTACAATACACATGCATACAAATTGAAATTTGAACAGAAGGTAATATACATTTCATATCTAGCCGGTGACAATTCTTGGTTCTCCATCATTCCGTGCCCAAGGCTTTTCGCCCCCTTTTTATGCTTGCTTCTACATTCTGTATCTTCTCTGGTAGATCTTGGACGAGATTCATTTCTTCGAACTGATTGTATTGTTCGACGTCCTCAACTCCGTCAGCTCCTATAATAGCTTGTTTTTCAGGGATCACAATGTGCTTCTGTTTTTTAGAAGGGTCGATTACATAAAGAACCTGTGCAACATGTGAAGCAAGTATCCAAGGGTCATCTTTGTATCCAATATTTTGGAGGTCAACAATTGTTAGTCCATAGTTGTCCACCTCAACACCTCTTGGGTGGTTCACCAATCTACACCAAAAGACGGGGAACCTAATATTACAACCATAGTCTAGTTCCCATATATCATCTATGATGCCATAGTATGTGATGTTTTGGCCGGTATTTTCGTCTAAGGCTTCTGTGCGAACACCGCTATTTTGAGACACGCTTTTCTTGTCTTTTTTGGCAGTATAAAATATGTAGCCATTAATATCATAACCTTGCCATGATGTGACCTGAGCGGATGGTCCTAATGCCAATCTTTTGATTATTTCTTCTTCTATGGTTTTTCCATCTGGTATGTCCTGTTCCTTGAACCAATCGACGAATCGACGCTTGTGCTCCTTCATGATCCAATCATGTGAGCGGCCATGACTTTCTGCTCTTACAACATCCAAGTGTCTTTGGATGAATGGTCCCATTAGTGTGATGCGTTGTAGGACACTGTAATGTGCTAGTTTTATCTCATTCATGTCCTTGTCGATGAATGTTTTTCTCCCCGCTATGCCGATACCATCCAATCTTCCCTGATGAAGTGATGCTGGTAAACCAATCCCCAAATTATCTTTTAGATAAGCCAGGCAGCACTCGATGACTTCTTCAGTACTGTATCCCTCTATCATGCTTCCCTCAGGGTTTAGCACTCGATGACTTCTTCAGTACTGTATCCCTCTATCATGCTTCCCTCAGGGTTTGCACGATTCAGTACGTATCGGTTCAAGATTGACAAGAAACGCTCGTATGCCCACATTTCGTGTAAGTATAGGGGACCCAGTGCCCTTATCTGATTTACCATGTGAATCATGAGGTGTTTTGTGATGTCAAAAAATTGCGGAGGAAAGCACATCTCAAGCTGCACCATGGTCTCCCTGACAAAAACCTGCAGATCGTCCAATTCGTCTTTGACAATCACCTTCTGAGAAACTCTGTCGAAGAAGTAACACATCAGAGTGATCACCATCTTTACGTATACTGGCTTGATCACCCTGATTGCAATTGCAAGGAACACAGTCAGCATAACATGGCAATCGTGACAATTGTATCCAGTAAAAGAGAGACCTTTCATCGACACTAGTTTCTTGATGTTGGATGAGTAACGACTCGGCAGTCTGATACCCCGTAAACACTGACATACTGCCCTCTTCTCAGCCAATGTTAAGTTGCTGCTAGCCGCGGGAAGTTTATTATCTTCCATTCCCCACATCTATAGGGTGAAGATCATCTCTAATGTTCATAGCTACCAAGTCCTGGTGTGACTTTAGGTTATCCTTTGAATCCAATAAGAGCCCAATCATGTTACCGAACACATTCTTCTTCATGTGCATACCATCTATGGCATGGTGGACCTCTAGGTCCTCCCAATACGGTAAGTACTTGAAGAAAATTGACTTCTTCTTAAACGGCTCGCCATCCTTAGGTGCCTTATCTCTTTTTTTTGGGCTTTCCGTCCTTTGTCATCTTCCCATATTCAACCTCGATGTCCTTGACCATCTGAAAAACTGTGTGTCCATCTTGTTTTGCAGGAGCGGGACCTATCACAGCGTCGCCTCTAAAAAATTGATGGAACTTCTTACCTCGGTACTTGTGTCCTTCCTCTAAGATGCGTCTGTACCTCAGGAAAACTCCATTTCTAGTTCCGTCGAGGAAATACCAAGCGGTTTCGTCGTCCAAGCATACACTGCATGCCGTCTTTCCTTTGACCTGCCCTGAAAGCACAAACAACGCTTGGTAATCGTTGATGGTAACGAAGATCATAGCTCTTAGGGTGAATTCTTGCTGTGTAAAACCATCAATCATCTTGATACCGTTGTTCCATAAATTTGCCATCTCTTCCAACAGAGGCTCAAGAAAAATATCAATATCTATGACTGGATACTTTGGGCCTTGTATAATTATGCATAGGAAAAGATACTTTCGCTTCTGGCACAACCATGTAGGTATGTTGAACATGCTCAAGACAACTGGCCATGTGCTGTGTGTGCTCATCCTTTGACCAAATGGATTCATTCCATCCGTACTCAAAGCAAACTGAACATTTCTTGGATCTTTTGCAAATTCTTTATGCTTCTCGTCGAATTTTTGCCACTGGCTAGCGTCAGCTGGATGGCGAATCTTTTCGTCTCCCTTCCTGCGCTTATCAGAATCCCACCAGCGCATCAGTTCAGCGTCGTTTGGGTTTGAGAACAGACGCCTCAGGCGATCGGCCACAGGGAGGTACCACACGACCAAGGAGGGAATTTTCCTCTGCTTCCCATCGTCATCAACTCCTACACAAGTGTCAGGTTCCTCATTACAAGCAACACTACCCCTCCTCTTTCTTTCTTGGGAGATTTGTGCTGGAGACAAATTCACCTTCTTTTATTCCTGTCTGTTTGAACTATGTCCTCGCCCCCACAATAGCTAGCATTGTTTTTGTACCGTTTTGCACCACATACCGGGCATCTGTCCAAATTTTTGAATGCATCCCCTCGGTACAATATACAATGATTTAGACAAGCATGAATTCTTTTCACACCCATCGTGAAGGGACTGATAAGCTTCTTTGCTCGATAAGTGTTCTCCGGTACTTTATTAGGCTTTGGAAGCAACCATGCTAAGATACGAAGGAGATCATTGAAACTAACGTCGGACCAACCATATTTAGCCTTTAGAATCAACAGCTCAAATATGAAGCGAAGCACGGTCCAGTGTCTCGGACAACCCTTTGAACGCTCGTACACAGTTTCCTGAGCTGCCTTTTTCAACGACTCAACATTTTGTGCGTCTTTCACACTGCCAACTAATAGTTCCTCTTCGGTATGATGCAACAACTGGCCCAAGAAATCGTTGTCATCAAATTCATCACCACTACTGACATCACCACCTTCATCCCCAATAATGTCCTCAGCACCTTCATCCCCAGCAATGTCCACACCACCACCGACTCCATCACCACCACTTCCATAGTCAACACCATCATCACTTCTGTCATCCTCAAAACCATAATCTTCATCATAACCGTCAAAAGTATCTGTTGACTGCTTCAGGGTCTCGCCAGATGTCTTGCAACTGGTCCACAACGTTGGTATCCTTCTTCTCACCATGGTATGTCCATAATGTGTACTCCTTCATGAAACCATGAACCAGTACATGTGATCAGATTGTAGCCAAGTCGTTGAAAACATAATGGTTTTGGTAGATTCGGCAAGGGCAACGCATATCTTTGGTCCTCTCGTCCATTGCATGATTCTCTGTGACTTTAAGAAACTTGTCAAGCTCTCGGCGAAAATATTCACCATGCCTCGATATATTGTACATCCATGACCGATCCATCTTGTAACCTTAAAAAATTTTATTAAAAAAATAAGTCAAGAAAAAATAACACATATCCACGAATAAAAAAAATATAAGACATTATATGAGGCTAACGTTGAAAATGTAACAAAAAAAATAAATACACACTTATTGTAAAAAAGATAAATCTTCTTGTCTCTCGTCCATAGTTTTAGCAATCTCCCCATCCATGAATGAGGCTAAAAAGTCAAAACCGAGGCAAGTTAATGGGAGAATCATCTTCTGTCACACCCGGTTTCAAAACAAAACCAAGTGCTACCAATATGTATGCCAGGATCTAGTTTCATACATATAGTGACATCATAAGTGAATAACAGTAACGGTATCACGTAAATAAAGAGAGATTATCAGAGAATTACGCTTAATCCTGGAAACGAAGGCTCCAAACTCGCAGGCAATCGACTGGGGGTTGCGTAGGCCTAGCATCACCTTCAATATCTTCACATCACCTTTCTGAGCAGCAGTAAGCAAGGATGAGTACACTTATGGTTGGTACTCAGCAAGGCCACAAGAAATAACCAGAATATGATTTATTATCAACTTCAAATAAATTAATCATGAGAGGATCCAAGCCGCTCTTAACCGTGAGCACGGCTGATATATCAGTTTTACACTCTGCAGAGGTTGTACACTTTACCCACAAACAATGTTTCTCATATAGCCTGAGGTAGCTAGCCTCTTCAACACTTCCTTAGGTGAGGGGCCAGAGAACCATTACATGACCTTTACAAAGAATTATTAACATGAAACAACCCGCTAAGGTTTCAAGCCACAGCAGAGCATAACCTTTTCTAATCGCCGAGTTACTTACCAAAGCATACTCCCAAGAGATCCGGCTATACCCCATCTATGCTTCCCCTCTTGCCCTTTCGGTAAGGTTATTACAAGTTAACTCTTCTAATTAATTAGTCATGACCAGAGCCCATTAGCTATGTGGTTGCACTGTTTTCTTGGGTTGTCACTCCATGTTCCAATTAGAATCATCATTATATTTAATAAAGCATAGGTAGAAGGATGGTTAGGGACACTTGCCTTTCCGCAATAAAAATACCACGTACTGCTCAGAGTCTTCAAATTCTTCTTGTTGAAACTCTTTTCTTCAAAGCATCTGAATTGCGTTCCTTCTACTCGCAGCAACATCGGCACAAGCATACGAAAAAAAACAAGCAGAAGAACACAACTAAGAACAATACACCAATCAAACACAAAGTGTTAAAAGAACGCACAAAAAGGCGGGGCTTGATGCTAAGGTCACGAGGGCTCAAGAAACAACGAGATCGACGCTAAGGACGAAAAGACAATTATCGTAACATTTATATTATGAGAGCACAAGAGACTATATGCTTGGTTTATTTTATTTTAATAAAACAATGTAAAGGATATTTCAGAAAATACCCTAAATTAGAATTATGTCATATTAGAGTTTATTTTACAAAACCGAGATAAGACTAAGTCAACTTTTATACATCTAAATGTTCATGTAGGAATTAGACCAATTAAACACTTAATTAGAAACAAAAACATGTGTGAACATCTAATCGTATAACTTCATGATTCGTGTTCAACTAACCATATTATTATTGAAAAGACATTGGCTTTGAGTATTAACCATATTAACAATAATTATGAAAACCGATGTTTAACTCTAAATAGCTTTTAATTAGTTACATAGCAATTAATCAAATTAACTTGCCGAGATATAACCTAATTAACTTTTAATTAGGAAACTGGTGAATAAGTATTTAATCATATTAACAATTTAATAGAAACTAAAAACAACAAAAGAAGATTATTGTGATTGCTAACGCATAACTTGGATAGATGTGAAGCTAACGCGACGACTCGAAACGGAGCTAAAACGAGCGACGATAAAGGCACAGGGACAGAACGACAAGCTTTGATCAAGACATACGTAGCGTGCAGGTAGCAGGTAGTGCTCGTATATCCATGAAAGGCTCTGCATGGCTGATCGATGAAGGATAGATTGTGAAATAAATTTGATAACGTGAAGGGAAAAACTGAATTATAATGTTCGTGACGTAAGCATGACATTACTGGAGTTCTGCATGTCGTCAAATATGTTGGGCAAAGGATCGTACGGTAGGAAGGAAAATTAGAATTTAGTTTGTCTCTTAATTAGCCTTAGCTGATTACGAAGGACACGAGGAACAATTAACATGCTACTTGCAGATTAACATATTACTTTAATAGATCCAACTTATGCGATAATGCATTGGCATAGAATTAATAAATGCTACACCATTGATATAACATAGTGTTAACCATTAAGTAATAAAATTAATCTGTAGTGGTCGGCATATTACTTCTCATGTAGTCTACTGATAAGTAGCAGATGATCAAAGGCTTAAGGAAAAGAATGATAAATTAACATATTAACTTTACAAGCTTATACATCGTTTAATAATGCAAACTTAAGTTGTAGTACAATGACATTGAAATGGACCAGTAATTAATATCCTGGCTATCATTGCAACAACATAAATTGTATTACTAAGTAGATGCTAATTTGCAAAGAATTAATTGTCAACTATCAAAACTTTACTAGGCTTGGATCAAAAAGCATGGGCTAGCGTGGTAATTGAATCAAAAGAAAGCAATTTGATTAGATTAATGATGACTATAATTAATTAATAAGGATAGACTGATTAAAAGGGTTTGGATAAATAAAAGGTGTAACGATTCCGATCGGCTGCCTAAACATGGGCAACAGTACAAAGGAACGGTACCAAGGTATAGATCAAGTCCTTACGGTCACGAGAGCTGAAGAATCACTCGAATCGGAGTTGAAACGACCAAGATATGGACAAAACGGGATTCCAAGGGTTTATCTGTGAATTCACACAAATTCCAGGGGTTAGATTGAAGGAAACTGAGGGCATATACATAATTATGTATATAACTTCAGGGTTTAACTTATAAAAGGAACGGACTGGACGGCGGGTTGTATAACTTGAAAGCTCAGGGGTCTAACTACAAGAAATAAGGACCTATGCGTAATTACTTTACACTAACAATGGACGGCGGGTTGATTATTGAAAAGCTGAGGGTCTCTTTATAAAAACATGCAGGGCTGACCGGTACCTTGATCTGTTGACTTGATCTGGAACGTAGGTTGGACGATGAACGGCTTGAGATGCTCGCGGAGCTCCTGGTCGCCGGCGACGGAGACAGGCGGCGGCGGAGGGCGGCGATCTCGCCGGCGTAGGACGATTCCGGGCTACGGGTCACCAAATCGAGCGCGGAAAGGACCAAGAGATAGATTGGGACCTTGCGAACCTCAAAAGGGTGATCTGGACGAGGATTGGGCGACGACGACGACGTATCGGCGACGAGGGCGGTCCGGGCGGCGCTGTCCAATGGTGGCGAACGAATTAGCCTCTGTACCAGGGAAAACAAGGGAAACGAACACACTAGGGAGCTTCCTTGTCACCTTGAGAGGCTCCTGGATGCGCTCAAGTCGACGGGACGGCGCCGGGGGCGCGGGTCAGAGGCGGCGGCGTCGAGAAGCTCCGAAGGTGGCGTGGTGGCGGAGCTGTTGCTCGAGAGACGCTAGGGTTCGTTGGGACTAGACGAGGGGCTCGCGGCGCGGCTTTATAGGGGCTAGGGGAGGCCCGGGGCTCGCGGGGTAAGGCAGTTGGCATTCGGCGCGGCAAGGGGAGTCGGAGTCGGCCTCGTATCGGCCTCGGGCTCGTGGGGAAGACGACACCGACAAGCGGGCCCCACAAGTAAGCAACACAGAGAGGAGGCGGCATCCGGGCGAGGCGTCTTCGATGTGGCGCGACGGCGGGCTATGGACCGCGAGCAGGAAATGGGCCGACGCGGGGAACTGGGCCAGGCCGAGCAGGGAGGTTATTCGACTTAGGGAAAAAGGCCAGGGAGCAAGAACGAACTAAACAAAAGCTGAGGGACGTTTTCTAGACTTAAACTAGAAACTATAAAACTAAACAAGCAATGGCAAATAAATTCGAATTTAAATAGAATTTAAATTCTCCTCAACTTGCAAACAGTACATAAAACTTATGCAGCAGCATGAATGCAACAAAAACTTATTGCGACTAATAATTAATTATTAAATTAAATAAAATCCTAATAAATTCCAATTAATTCCTAGAAATTTATTTAAGCCCTAGATAAATCCTAGAAAATTCAGAAGTGGTTTCTAAGATTTATTGTAATAAAAATTAGGGTGTTACATCTTCCCTTACTTCACTAACCTAGTTCCATCCAAAAGGTTGAGCTTAATTGGGTCCAATCGGCCAAGTACTACCATGGAGATCTAGATCTAGCTAGAGGTGGAGATCTAATTGAGCCATAATCAATGCAATAAGCTTAAGAATAGTCATAGGATAAGCATCAACTCACCTCCTAATGAGGGGACAAACCTTCCCCTTGTCCTCCTCTTTTTTGGGGAAATTTGGGCAGTACCTCCCCCTCTTTTTTTGGTTTGGAGTCCACATGTCGGGTTGGGGAAGAAGGCCTCTCGGTTTTTGTACGGTGCAGCACTTCTAGGGGCGGGTCATGGCGTGAGCCGCCCCTGATAATGAGTTTCAGGGGCGGTTCATAGCATGGGCCGCCTCTGGAAAGGGCAGTATTTACAAGAGCGGTTGACGCCATCGCCCGACCCTAGAAAATGTTATTTACAGGGGCGGTGCATGGGACGAGCCCCCCCTGAAAATGAGTTTCCAGGAGCGGGTCATGGCATGGGCGCCCCTGGAAAGGGCAGCATTTGTAGAGGCGGGCCATCCCATCGCCCGCCCCTGAAAAGTGCTATTTACAGGGGCGGATCATGGGGCCACCCGCCCCTGTAAAAATTGGCCGTTACCAGAGGCGGCTCAGGCGTCACCCGCCCATGTAAATCATTCTGTAGGGGCGGCCCTTAGCTACAGTGTCGCTCTCGCTTTTATAGGGGCGCGTCGCCTTTTAGTCCGCCCCTAAAATAAAAAATCTGACTCTTACAAATATTTTTTTTAGTAGTGCGCGCGCCATTAATTCGCCGAGGCAAGTCCGGCGAGCGCGCCGGCGTCGATCGTTGTTGGCAAATCCGGAGTATGATTTGTGACGATGATAGTAGTGGCTTGCTGGAGTTTGGACGACAGGCAGCAGGGCGCTTTTGTGGCATTGAGCATGGCGCCATGGCCATGGTTGCTGTGTGTCATGGAGCGAAAGCAAAAATGGTGGAGAAGGCGGAGAAAGCAGCGTCGTCAGGCGTCAGCTGAATGTATCCAACACCTTTATCCGCACGATTATTGAGGACATACATGATACACCAACGTTACACCACATACGATACGCCGCACCTGGGCTGGCCGGACAGATCTTGACCTTTTCTTTCTTTTTTTTTCTTTTTCTTTTTTGGAGATAGTTTTTTTTAGAGGATTTTTGGAGATAGTTGAGCTTCTGTTTCTGGTTCATCGTTAAGGATTTGTGGCTCAGCCCAGCGTGCTGCCTACACCTCTACACGAGCAAGCACATCGGGCCCAGACTAGCCGAGTAGTCCAACGACGACAACGGGCCACACCCCCACGGCCCACGCGGTCATGGCTCGCCGTCGCCGCCGACGCAGCCGATCCCCTCCCCTCACGCACGCCGACGTCGTCGCTCGCCTCGGCGGCCGGCCGCTTTTTGACTCCACGCAGCCACCGCGCACCGGCTCATCCACTTGCAGCTCTTAGCAACACCCGGCCGCCGCCGCCTGCCTACCTGCTGCTGTTGTCTACCGGAGATGGACGGGGAGGCGTGAGGCCTGCGTACAGGCATCACAAGCGCAAGACGTGTCCACAGACAAGACGGCGTACATCTTGAAAGGCGCCTTCGTCGTCTACAATTCGAATGCTCAAAACCCCGGAGTCCCATGAGGGCAACACAGATGTGTCTCTCTGCAAGGTGTGATTCCTTCTGGTTCACTCTAAGCGTGAATTGAGCCGCATGTCTGGACCTCGAGTAAACTTAGAATGAACCACTTGAAAAGTTGATGGACCCAGATAATTACTTTAAGAGTTCATGAACCTAGATGAGAATTGAGAAATAGTTGAAGGACCCATGGCGCATTTCTAGTAGAAACTCTGGTAAAATTGTGTGCAGGTAATGAGGCATGGGCCTTTGCTGTTGTTGATTGTTCTCCTCCCACTGCAACTACTACTATTCCTCCAGCTAACAGCTATACAGCAAGTGTTAGATCGGTACCAGAGTGTGTTTGATAGTCCAACTCAATTCCACCATCTAGAGTATATGATGACCCCATACCAACTGTCCCTGGTGCGATAACTCCAAATTCAAAACCCTATAAATATTCTCCTTTACACAAAACACAAATAATAAGCAAGTCAAAGAGTTAACAGATAAATTCCCCGAAGAGCTGGAAAATCCCAGAAGAGCTAGAAAATGCTGTTCCATTACTGAAAAATAAATTCTGAAACAAGGCGAACAGATGTCTAGCTGAACACGGAGATGTCCCGTGATCTCTTCCCTATATGATCATATCAGTTTTACACTTTACGTCAAAAAACAGAACACGTCGTGGAGCGCAGGCACGAACCCTTTTGCCGATTGCTGAACTGACACTTGTCAGGAGATCGCAAGGTCGGCCAGGTCAACTACGGCAGTGTGGTGACTGACAGATACTTGAGCGCTGCCGACATGGCTTTGGGCACTGAATAATATCCCGTGCGCCAGCTCCTCCTGCCGCCCACTCGCCCAGGCCCGTGATTGTGTTAAGAATCAGCATGGCACGCACGCATGCACGCACATGCCTAGTTCAGTGTACCAATCTGCAGGAGCACAGTTTTTTCAAAGGTAGGGTTCATGCACAATGAGCACTGCTTCGCTTTCTGAGTTTCAGGTTTCAGACCATTATCTATCCATCCTTCCGCGGCTTGCGAATCAAAACCACCCAACTGCTCATAAGTCGTAATAGTGGCTCTATCATTTTTTCTGCCTCAGGGTTACACTAAAACAGCAATAAGACAATTCTGATTTCGCATTCGTAGTACAGCATTTTTTTCCCCCTTGTGATGCTCGGAGTTTGGCAAGTGACAACCATGCAAGTCAATCAGATATTCTCTGGCTCATACTTCACCCAGTTCCAGCCACAGACTCAGCAAAGTCTGCAGTTTGTGCACCAATCTCGCATTGAAAACGCGGTCAACAAAGCAAATGAAACCCAAACGGCTCATGGAGTCCTAGCATAGCCATGATAAAAAGCTTCATAAAAGCATGAATATCTGCTTTGCTTTACTCGGGTCAACGCCTTACCAAGCTAAGCTATACACTGATATGTCATTATCATGCCTATCAGCCTGTGTGATTACATACATTATCCCTAAGAAGGTAGCCTTTTCTTGCCAAGTGAATCTGGTTGTCATGGCCAACTCATGGGTTGAATTGTCAGATAGGTTTCCCATCCATCCTCTATCTTTTCAGTGGATCATTTTTGTCAAATTTTAAACTAATCCTTGCATTAGCTCATAGTCCTCCTTTCTTAGGTCTCCACCCTTTGAGATCAACAAGTCAACTCAAAGCTATGCAATGGACCATCATGGCATTGGCAGGTGGCAACATAGTGGGCATCCCTGCCCAGTCTCCTTGAGTGCTCTAAGAGGGCAGCGTTGACATTGGAACAGGGATTATGGGGTTGACCTCACCTGACAATGGCTGAGCATTATTAGTGCTTTTCTGCAAGCTCTGGTTATACATCTCCAGCCTCCATGAGAGGATATGCATAAGAAAATATGAATGGTCAATGCCATGATGTACTAGAGCATGAAAATGACCACAAAAGCAAGCTGTGGATAGACCATACTGATCTGTAAAGTGATATAAAAACCAACCAGGATTAGCATGTTGAGCATTAGTAGTTTAAAAGCAACAAAATATATTATCAGGACATTGATAGTTGGTTTCACATATTTAGAGTTCGGTACTTATCTTTGTAATGCATTTTCATGATAGGATCTGCTCATGTTGAAACTTGAACCAACGGCAAACAAGCTTGTTAACTGAATGTGGTTTTTGTTTCTCAAAATGTTTTTTTTTCCTCTTCCAAAGCTACAGATCAAGCTCGAAGTTGTCTAATGAACCAAGGACAAGGCAAACGGCCAATTAACGCGTTTCTCAAGGTTCATGCATCAACCAAAAGGCAAACAAATTGTTTGATAGAAGCGACAAAGTTACACTGAACTGTGTACAATGAACTTTGGGAGGAACCATGTAAATTGTGGTGATTGCCAGCTAAATACATGGTATTCTCCTTCTAGGGAATTGGGTTAGCATTACATTAAGCGAAAGCAACGTTGTGATAACGTGGAGTCCTGACTTCACCACATGCCACTCTGGTCATTTTAAACTAAGAACAAGCGAAAAAAGAGATCCAGATGCTTTCCCTCCTATGCAGCAACAGATAAATATAACCATCTAGTACTGTTCGAAAATAAGATATGTGCTGCGACGACCAGCACAAGATTAGTGGAAGACCAAGGGGGGAACATCACACCTTTCAGATCAGTTGCTTTAGTTTTGAGCTAACAAATTACAGAGTTTGATTATGTCTGAATTAGCAAAATAGCAAATGATATTAGTATTTTACAGAGAGAACTTTTTAAATGTGGTTTGAGACGATCTTTCTGCATTGAAAAGAGAGTATTCTAAAAATGGTTTCAAAATAGATAGTCTTTTCCATTTATTCTTTTACGTGGAGCCAAAGCTTCTGAACATCAAGTTCTGTGGTCAATAAACAAGTAAAATAAGCTCATATTTTCAATTGCCTCATACTTTTTCGTCCAGGTGAAAATGCTTTTGGCATCATTAATGTCAACTGTCAAGTGGTAAAGACTTAGACCTGTGCAATGGCATAAAAACTGATTATGAAATGGAAATGACACGATTACATCATTCCAAAAGATAAAGGCAAAGTAATTCTTCCTTGGTAAAATCATCAACATCCAGATATCAGTAATGCACCTAACACTCCCCTTATACCAAATCGCATGTTTTGAACATTTTGAGCTGATCCTGATCGAAATGTATTTGTTCACTGCTGCAGTTAAATAGTCCAGATATGGAATCAGAATCTCATGGTATTTATTGGATTATTGCAACTACACTGTAGATATCAAATGTATATACATGAGAGTATGAGACCTTTGCATGTAGAATAGTAATTTTTCAGTACCCAAAGTGCTGAGACTCCTTCCTGGCAATGCCATTTAAAAAACCAAGCAGACCAGGGGTTGATGCTAGACATGATCAAACCCAAAACCTAATCGGCTAAACCAACAAGTACCTAAACATCAAGACACCACTTTTGGAGCTGTGAAGTACAGAGCAGCCAAGAACAGCTTGATCAAGAACTGGCGGGACGAGACGAGCAGAGCCTTTGCGTTATGAAAGGATCGAGTCCCAGTCGATCTCCAGCGAGGGGTACTTGCGCAGGTGGAAGCTCTCGGATTCGTCCCATGGCGCTTCTGAGAAGTCGAGAAGTTGCATCTCCGGAACCACGTCGGAGGAGCCAGTCGAGGACACGTCGCCGTCAGCTGACGACGAGCTCTCGGAGCCGGAGCAGCCCGGCTCGCTCTTGACGTCCGGGCTCGCTGAGGAGAATGTGCTCGGAGTCGTTGTCGCCGTCGCCGCCGTGGCGTTGCTCTTGCTCTGGCTCTGGCTCTGGCTCTGGTTCTGCGGCACTATGTCCGTGCCGTTGCAGATGGCGTGGAGCTTGGCGTCGACCGCGGCGTGGAGCGGCGGACCGAGGTGCGCGCCGCCGCGCCTGAGCTCGGGGAAGTTGAGCCTGGCGGAGTCCCCGCGGAGGCGGAACGCGGCGCTGTCGTAGGCGAGCGCGGCCTCCTCGGCGGTGTCGAAGGTGCCGAGCCAGAGGCGGGTGCGGTTGCGCGGCAGGCGGATCTCCGCCACCCACTTCCCCCAATGCCGCTGCCGGACGCCGCGGTACAGCTTGGACACCGGCCGCGCGGGGAGCGGCGCCGGCGCCTGCCGCTTCATCGGCTGCGTGGCGACCGCGGCCAGCGCGCCGCCGCCCCCCACCGCGGCCGCCGGCCGGCGCAGGAACTGGAGCTGCGACTGCACCTGAAGGATCTGCGCGGGCGTCAGGCCGCCGCCGGCGCCGAGGAGCGAGCCCGCCGCGCTCCGCTGGTCCGCGCCGGAGCAGGGGTACGCGAACGAGATGGTCGGGGCCTGCTGCATGGGCGGGGCGAGCGCGCGCACGAGCTCCTTGCTGTCCGCCATCATCTCGTACAGAGCGGCGTTGCGGCCGTGCCAATCTATCGTCGTTGCCATGGACGCTCGCACGAGGAGCAGCAGCAGCAGCTGCGAGAAACAGGAGATGGAGCCGCGAGAATCTAGCGGAAGATTTTCGAGAGCAGAGAGGCGCGAGCGATTCGGGAGTCGCGAAGACTGGAGCGATCAGTTCGATGAGCAAGAGCAGCCGTTGCCGGGGCTCTTTTATAAGCGCGCGGGGGAGTAGGTCTCGGCCAATGGGACGGCGCCAGATGTCCGCGCCCGTTTGTTACCGGCACCAGTCGAGATCTTTCACCGCAAGGGACGAGCGTGTCCAGGCAGGTGCCGGTAAACGGTGAGCACTTGGCAGGTCATGATTGGCTGGGAACCGGTCTGACCTGGTAAGATCAGATCTAGCTGTCACATGGCTGTTCGAGTGAGCGTGGTCTACGCGGCAACTTGTATGCTACGGACTACGGTCTCCGAGTACTGAGTGAGTGGAGTAAAGAATTCTTCCTCTAGCCAATCATCTCTCAGATCCATGGATTCGCACAGGTTCGTACTAGATTACTACCTGGAGGGCAAGGCTCCAAGATGGCAAGACGTATCGCCTTGTACGAGAATACTTATACAATACCGAAACAGAAAAGGCTCGTACACGGACGAACACGAACTAGTACGAGATACGATGGTGACGTAAAGGCCGCCCGAATCGGCCGATTCGATCCCAACGCCCCAGGGTCATTCTTCACCACCAATTCCTTTTTTTTTTTTGGAAAGCACCTTTGGCACAGCCTTCGTAGGAGGCGAGAGCGAGACGGGGGTTCGAACCCCCGCCGGCAGCATCCCACCCTTGGGAGCTTGCCACCGGGCCACAGGCCCGTCCGCACCACCAATTGCTTTTTCAGTGCCGTTCTTCGCGATCTTGGCGATTGCGAGATCATGGTTCCACAGTTGATTGGACGCCGCGCGGGGTTCCTCCGCACTGGAGAACGGAAATGCGACGCGGACGATTCCATTTCCCGTTCAGAGAAGATCGATGTGAGGCTGCTCGATTGTTGACCAGACACATAAAGGCGATCGCCACATTGCACAACAAACCCTGTCCTTCCTTGCCCCCCGTTCTGTTGGCTTCAATCAGTGTGTGCAGGTAGCCTAGTACCGCCACGTCCTTTTCCTGTTTGGGCGAGTGATCGGAGCAAGAACGAGAGTCCTAGTGCAGAAAAGAAAGTGGCTTTCGTGTGGTCATGGCCTCCGCCGCTGTGAGGGGCTGTGGCGAGCGACAGCGCGCGTGTTCTGGCCGCCGCTGCGAGCAGGCGGAGGGAGGAAGGGAAAGGGAAAGCGGGCAGGGTTGAAGGCGTCCGCAGCCACAGAAACGGAGGCCGGAATCGGCGGGGAATATTGACGTGTCGGGGCCTCGGCGCGGACGTACAGCCAGCCCGAAAGAACCAGTCGTGGGGGGCTTCCGGATTCGCGATCCTTGGGATGGGAGTGGGGGGAGGGTGGTGCCTAACCAACCACGAGTTCACTGGCTTGGGGCTTCTGGTTACCTTTGCTTAAAAGGGATTTTGTTTGCATCTTGAAGCCCGAATCAAATTTGATTCCCGGCGGTTCGATGCAGCTTCCCTATAGCCTGACCTAAGCAGCAAGGTCCCTGCAGTACATGGCCTTCCAGAACCCAAGAAATCTGCGAGATAGTGAAGGTAGGCTCGCTTGCCACGAGAATTTTTTAGAAGGGTTGAAGAAGCATCTCGAGGCGAACTGGACGTTCGTGATTCTTGTTGCAAGGCTCTGGATGGATCAACAGGCATGGTAGCTAGTCTGAGCAGCACGGTTACCTACAGTATACATGAGCTTTCATTTGATCAAGACCCCAGGCAATTTGCCAAATAGTGAAGTGATAGGCTTAGCACAGGGATTGGTTCTAGAGAAGGATTAAAGAAACATCTCGAAGCAAACAGCGGGAAGGCACCCAACTAAACCACCTCCCGAGCCTTGACCACTTTCCAGGGATTAGAAATCGCGATCTAACACATAGACCACAGCTAGACGTAGGCCCCACCAAGCAACCATCATCCTCTCAAGAAAAGAATGTACAAAAACAGAAGCAGAAAGGTGATGGGTCTGCAACACTTATCGGTGTGCTGCCTTGGCCCATCCACGCAACAGTCGTATTACGCTGGGTGATCTAACATCACACGGGCGGAGATAATGTTCTAAAGTGTAGGTCAAAAAATACTACATCAGGGTGATAACCTTTTAAATAAAATCGTGGCTGCTGTTCATCAAGGGGAGTGATAAATAAATGCGTCAGGATTAGTGGCCATTACGCTGCCCCGAGGGGAAAAGGTTAGGGCCTAATGACGCGGCAACCAAACTGACAACAGGGTAATCATGCACTGCACGAAATGGTTAGGTCTCCATGCCCTCAGGAAACATGTGACAAATTTGATGACGGCATGCGGCTCAGCAACAGCTCAGACGATGTAACTAAAAGTAGTCAACAGAGTAAAAAAGTAGCATGATAAGGATTAGGAAAAAAAACGGAGTATGACAACATGACAATGACCTCACCACTTTGGGCATCATTCACTACCGTAGAACCAGAAAGGAGGCAAAATGGCCCCACACAGAAGTTCAAACTAAAACAGGTGTTCTACTACAAAACACAAGGCCTGTGGAGGTAAAGTTGGACATTTCCCAGTTAATCACCCCCACGCTGATTTAGTGAAATTGCCCCTTTCTGAGTAGTACGCATGCAATTATTACCTTACAGGTGAAATTGTGTGATTGCTAAATGACCAGGAAGAAACTAAGGAGCACGATCACTTCACTGTGGACACAGTTCCTAAGACAGACGGGCACAGACCGGACTAGTCTTTAGTAAACAAGTCCTAGAAACCTTTTAGTTGAAAAGCACAAAACATGTATATACTATATGCCTCTAGGATAATGTTTACTGAAAGTAAAAAAAAATCAAATATGAAACTAAAGATGTGGGTTCAGAGACTCAAGATAACGCAGAAGAGACTAAGCTACAACAACCATGACAGGCAGCTCTTCATTTGTCAAGAAGCCCAGGAAATTTGAAAGTTCAGAGCACCATACAAATAATGGCAATCCATTATATGTTAGCTCCTACGTTCAAGTGATCACAAGTTGGATGCCATGAATGCGGGCATTCAACAGAAAATTATTCATTGATCCAGACTGATCCTGCAGGTCAACATTGGCTGGAGCCAAACAGTTTATCCAATCTGCATATTACCTGCCATTTTAATTTGCAATGAAACCTAACATTCAGAGTTAAATGATTCGAGTCATGTTCAAGGATAGAATAGTTTATATCCAAAAATCTGAAAATATGTATTAGCCTAACAACACCTAAACAATGCACGTCGGCAGATAGATTATTAAGTATTTGCTTTACTGAACAAAACTGGCAGAAACTACTTAAATAAACAGGACATCGCTCTCAAAGGCCATCATTAAAAAAAATACAAGGAACACCACAAATATGGTCGAGGAGAATAGGACAAGGACAGGAGACAAGAGATGTCCAATTCATTCATATGCTTATAGACATATGGTGATGACTCATTTGAGAAACAGTTTATTAACATGCTGATATATACTATGATTCTATGCACATTTTAATGTTGCACGCTTAAATATGAATCATTCTTTTCCTCCTTAAATTATCACAGAAAAATATATACTCTTGACTAAGATGTCAAAGAGTACCAGATTAAGCATATCTACTTTCAACGAAGTCATCAACTAGTAAACAAACATATTAGTTCTAATGGGCTGCAAAAGGAAAAAGGGAAACAAAGACATTGAGTTGCAACAACACATACTGCAGTCTGAACTAGGCAGAAAACATTGCGCAGGATATCCATGTAGTCAATATCATCTTTCTGCTGCAAAATGGGCAAGCTTCAGCCTCACCTCCTCAAGTTCAACATCTTCCATGTCATCATTGCTTGACCATGAAGATAAGCAGAAATCAACAACATTGATAGCAGTGTTTATTGGGGAAAACCCATCAACATTGGTTAGTCGTCCAAATTTCAGCATGTTTCCTAGGTTTGCAGAAGATGGCTCTTCTGAAAACTTAAGTAGGATGTCCTTCATAGCAGAAGACCAGATAGGCCTAGCCATCTTCAAGAAGCAGCACAAAGTTGTAATAGCAAGTTTAACCGTGCCAATGTCAGATTCATCTTTCCCGCCTCTCCCATGGAAATCTGAACCTCCAAGTTTCAGAAGTCCATACTTCTCGGCTAACTCACTAAATCCTGTACAAATAAATAATGTTAATGTGACTTAAAAACATCATAATTAATGATGATCCAAATACCCTCCAATAGGACCAACATATGCTAACAAAAAATTAGTGCAAGACAGGAGTCCTCTCAGGTCATCATACATAAAGTGTAAGATTACATACCGTCAACCTTTCCATCACTTCTGTACACCTCCATACCATTAAGGCCCGCACCTTTTAATGATCTGATTATTGCATCCGGATTCTTCAGTGACCAAGGATGAGCAAGTGCGGATATACCA
>CM014278.1:89013192-89081238 GCA_004135705.1 Alloteropsis semialata | reverse complement strand
ACGCCACCCCCTTACCCACGCGCGCACGCCGTCCTCCTCGCCCACGCGTCCGAGACCGCCGCGCCGCCGTACCGCGCGTGCCGAACTCTCGGCCGCCGGTCGTCCTCGCCGTCCCCCGCTGCCGTGCCGCCCTCCGCCCAGGGGCCCGCGTCAACGTCCTCCTGCGCACGCGCTCGTCCTCACCTCGCTGTGCCCGGCCTAACTCGGCCCCGCGCCATTACTCCCCTCCCGAAGCTTCTCGCCGGCGCCGCCTACCTCCCTTCCCCGCGGCCGCCTATAAAAGGCGCCTTCCCCCGCGCCGTTCCACCACCACCGCAAGCTTCTCCACCTCCACAAAGCCCCGCGCCTCTCCCTTGCCCCCAACGCCGCCCACCAAAAGCTCCAGAGCCGCCGCCATCTTCCTCCTCCGCCGCCGCCGCCGCTCATCCACTGCCCCGACGCCGCCCCGCCGCCTCGAGCCTCCCCTGCCCTTGGTAAGGAGGGGGTTGGACTCCCCTCACCTTCCCCTCCCTCGCACGCTCGCTCACGGGCGCCGGCGAAGCTCGGGCGCCGCCCATCGCCGCCGAGCCAAGCCGCCGCCGAGCGCCCTCCCCCGCCTCTGTTCGGGCCGGAGAGGAAAGGAGAAAAGGCCGGCAACTTTGTGGATAACCCCCTGCTCTTTTCCAACTTCATACATATACCCTTTCCCCCCTTAGATTTAATCCAAAAGAAGCCCCTAATCTTTTAGGTTATTCCCAGATATGCCCATGGTTGTTTATCAAATCCCCAAACCCTTTCCAAATATCACAACCATGCCCTTCCACCTTACAAAATATTCACAAGCAAGTCCCTGGCCCTTTATAATTATTATAAAGAGGTCCTAAACCCCCCTCCCCCGTTTAAGCCCTAAACCTCCCTAAACTCGTCATTTCATGCGCCAAATTTCTCCGGATTCCCACCAAACTCGTACACAACTCTCTTTCATCCATTCCGGCCGAGCTTTAGACAAATCATCCCAAAATAATTCCTTTTCCTATTTTATTTTGTTATTTCCTGTTTCCAACTCATCGGTAAAGGAGTGTGTTTTCTTATTTTGTGTTTGCTTGATCGTGCCCTAGACGATGGAGTGAACGAGGAGGAGCAGTACCGCGAGCCGGAGTACGCAGGAGAGTACCGCGAGCCCGACCCCGAAGAGTTGTACCGCGAGTAGGAACTCCCGGAAGCTTTTGTTGACGGCAAGTCCAATCCCATCCTTTGATGCATGTTTATCCCATGATTTATAAACACAACCTATTAAGCCTTTGTTATTGCATTCTGTTTTATTATCAAAACCCGATTGGTTAGCCACCCCTTGATTGCTATGATATTCCTTGACAACCTAGTTATCACTAAATAAGATATGCTCTGTTTAGATGATAACCAATTCTAGAATGCTTAGGATTTGTTACTCACTATACAATCAATCATGACTATACACTTGTTTTATCAAAGAATAAATGTGTGAGTTGGAAAATGGGTTTTGGGTTTGAAGAGAATGAAACTGTGTGGATAAAATGGATGGGTATAGTCTTAGTGAAATACCTTTTGGAGGCTTGTACCTTTGTGGTTAAGCAAGTTGGGAGATATCCATTTTGTCCGGTTTTAAACCGAGGTGATGTGTCATCTTGCCTAACCCAACTTATCTCGTACAACCACTCGACTCTTGTATGGTGCAAGGGCTTAGTCTAAATACCACTTCCCGTCTGTTAGTTGTCTGGAGGCCGGTGTGCAGCGGGAAAACCAAGTGCCGTCTTAGTGACATGGTTGCCGACTTTGTGTCATAAACCCCTTGGTTATTTTTCTCGTGATGGCTAGGCAGTTTTGGCTATGGTGGGTAATGACTTCGATAGGATCCGCGCTAGCACTAAGGTGACCGTGTTGCGGTACCCTACTTGTGGTGAAAGTGTACACCTCTGCAGAGTTTTCAAACTATTCGAATAGCTGTGCCCACGGTCAAGGGCGAGTTATGGCTTGGTCACAATACCGAAGGTTTTGGGATGGGTTGGAGTGTGTGGGTTTCGGAAAGAGTCCGGCTTTGTGCTGGGAAGCTACGACGGATGGGAAATCCGGTAGCAATAAAATTTGGATCCTTTGTGGATCAACCCCACTTATTGAATTGTTACTAAGACTTGCTTTGCTAAAAACTTTCCTTGGAAAACCCTTGCATGTGTTAAAACTGGCTTTATTGCAAAGTAAAACTTAGCCTATTCCTTGATATATCCTGTCCATATTCTGTGTTAACCCCTCCGTGGGTGTGGTTGGACTTGCTGAGTACTTTTGTACTCACCCTTGCTTTTGTTGCTTCAGAAGAAGACCCGGACTTTGTTGTTGAGGACGCTGAATAGGTGGTCGCTTCCGCACCCAACTTTGCCTGTGGAGTTTGGTCCCGCCCAAGATGTCTTTGCTGTCGCGTAGCTCTGATCCCTTTGTTGAGCCCGAGTGGTTCTTAGTTTGGCTTGTCGCCATGGTTTACCTTTTGGTAATCTTGGCTTGTATCAAGTGCCTGCTCCCTCGGGGGCTGTAAGTTCTGAACTATCTGTTGAATAAATGTGTATCAGCCTCCTGGGACTGATAATTTGTATCACATTTAGTCTCTGCTTAGGCAGGGGCGCTTCATCAGGGGAGTTAGAGATTTCTTTCGATCAGGAGACATGTCGGAGGGAGTCAATGACACTGTTATTGTTCTAATTCCAAAGGTCTCACACCCAGAAAAGTTATCGGAGTACAGGCCGATCAGTCTATGCAACGTCATTTATAAGGTGGTGTCGAAATGCATGGTAAATAGATTGAGACCGTTACTACAGGATCTTATCTCACCACAGCAGAGTGCTTTTATTCCGGGGAGACTAATTACTGACAATGCTTTCATAGCATTTGAATGCATTCATGCTATTCAGCATAGCACTTCGGAAAGGTGGAGTTGGTGCCGTCTGAGTCCGACTCAGGCCGCGGGAATTGAATGTCATATGTGGGCTCCATGTGATGTTATGTGTATCGACGTTTAGACTTCCGCTGTATTATAACTCTGGTTTGTAATAACTAAAACTTATGCACTGTATTTGTATAATTATCCGTGTGAACCTTATGCTGTAAAATTTGTGATGAGTTGTACTGCCTGAGCCCATCTTCGAGTGGGACTGCTGCTATTTCATTTCGGTCGAGAGAAAAAGGTGGTTTAATCGGGAAGGTATCCGACGGATTGCACGATTAGCTCAGTTTAAGGGCGTGGAGCACTGCTATGATAGCGGTCCCATGCTTTTAAACCGGATTAATTGGGGCGGTCTGCCACAGCTATGACTGACTTCCAGCACCTTTATTTTCTGCAATTTCAATTCTGTAACGACGCAAACAGACGTCAGGTGAGTAAATGGTCGCCCATTGCCAGAGGGTGTGATTACTGGACGTTGTTCTCCAAGCAGTGGCTTACTTGGGGTGCAGTCAATATAACATATTCACGGTGTTATAATGACTGTAGTGTTTTTACTTTACTGGTTGAACTGTTGCTTCTATAGTGAGCAACAGGGTGTGGTCATCATATGTGGGAAACCGCATATGCGTCACCCATGTGGCGTGAGGTACATGGGGACTGTTCGTGAGCTCCAAAAACCCGTCCTCAGTTCGGATTCACGAACGGTTCAGTGATGAATGTTTTCTGCAGGTACACTAACCGCGAAACCCTAGGTTGTGCTCGATAGAATTTCGACTAGTTATTATAAGGAGAGACGTATTATATGTGCCACCGTTGACTAATTCCATAAGTCCAAGAGTACTTGGCAATTGTTTCTTTTGTGAGGACGAATAGGTCGATTCATGCATGCATCATATCATGAATAATATATAAATCATGAAATCATTAAGATATGGGTTAATAAGCCACTAGAAAGTCCTTAAAAGTTAACCATTAAGGGAGTTCATGTCAAGCACCTAAGGGTAATCTAGAATCTTTTCAACCCTGTCAGCTGGTTGAATTTTTCAACCAACAAGATCACCTCAGCTGCAAAAGCTCAAATTAGAAAAGTTGTTCCAAATCTTTTTATCCAGCTGCTGCAAAAATTTCGATATTTTTGGCCCAGCCAATTGAGAGTTATGATTGTTTTACCATCAGGGTGGTTTCTACCCAAATCTGAACCACTCTGCTCAAAGATGAGATCGATCTGTCTTGTTGATCTTTTCTCTGAAACTCATGAATAGAAAAGTTGTTCCCAATTTGTTTATCTATCCCCTGCCAAAAATTCAAGTCATTTGGCCTAGCGGGTAGGGAGATGTAGTCTTTTTACTACCTCTCTATTTGCTGTATATTTCTTGCATACATTAGTTTTTATCCCTAAGGATTTGGATGCTTTGCAGCCCTATTTAGTACTGGCACTCAATACCAAAGTTGTAGAGAAATATGTCTTTGATATTCTGGTGAAATGTTGTGATTTTTGGATTTCTCAATTTTGAGTTATGAATTTTTGAAATTCAGTCCAGAATCTGTCCTGTTTTGGGATATTACTATTTCATGGCTAAGTGCTTGGGCTAAACTTTATCTTAATTAATTTCTTTCAGATGGCTGACCCTAGCAACCGTACCATGTACATTGACAAGCAGGGGCATTACCACTCCACTTGCCTCCACTTGGGGGGTTTTCCCGCCCTTTTGTGGGAGACTGTGCAGCGCTGCGGTTACACCGAGCCGCCGCGCTACGTTGGGTGCACCGCGTCGAGTGGAACGTGATGCAGTTTGAGGTCACCGTCACCATTTCGAGCCCACCTGAGGTGAGGCCGGAAGACTTGGTGGTGGCTACCCGGGCCCATGCCTTCTTGTCTGGTTGTGAGCTTGCGGCACAACATGCTTTGCTGTTGTTTGGGCAGCAACATTAGGTCCAGCTCTATGACACTCCGGCAGCCTTGTTTCCACCACGGCCTGGAAATGCCATCTTGTGATGGGACAGCAGGGCCCAAGTTCAGGACCCTACCATGAATGCTTTGGTTGACTATGGAAGGGCATCTGCTGACCTCATTGAGACACTCGTTCTCCAGAACCTTTTGGTGGCAGCAGCAGCTCAGGCCCTAGCTGATCAGGTCAGGGGCTTGGATCACCAAGTTCACCACCTCAACGAGGAGCTAGTTGGGCAGCACGAGTTAGTGGCCCACTTGGAGGATGACCTGAACGAAGCTCAGGAGGTGATTGCAGAGTTGCTGCACCCTCCACCAGCGCCTGTGCCTCCAGAGCTGCCCGTGTAGGGCGAGTCAGGCCTGGACACCGTTTCAGGGCAGCCGGTTGAGCTGAATGATCCTGCCATGTCAGATGGAGAGGGCTCAGTGAACCAGGTGCCACCTCCTAATGGTGGAAACGCTGGGTCTGATGACGAGGAAGATCCGGAGGAGCTTTACCCTGTTGACTCCGACTAGATGATGTTTTTAGGGGACTGACTCGCTTTTGTATCCATGAATGTAATCCTTGCACTTATGGTAGACTTTTGATCTGCCAAAAGGATGATGTAAATTGCTTCATGGATCTTGTGAGATATGCCACTAGTAGGTGATGTAAATTATTTCATGGACCTTGTAATATATGCCATTAGTAGAGAAGAACCATCTGGATGTATGTGTTGTTTTCAGCTTTGTTGCAATCAGTTTGTCCTCCGTTTTACTCCTAGAGAATGATGTTTTTCGAAGGGGTCATGAATACCAAACTTGTGCACAATTTCATTATCTAGATTGTATCAAAAATTCAGCTCCTTTGGAGCAAAACAATAGAAGTTATGCTCAATTTACTCTGACCCTATTGGCTGAAAATTCCAGCAGGACAGACAGTTAGAAATTTGCAAATTTCACCTTCTTCCAATTGGAACCAGTCTGACCACCAAATACAAAACATTTAGACAATTACATCAGCTCTCTTCTGGCAAAAGATGAGAATTTTTGGGTTAACAGAACTGCAGATATAAATTTTTGAATCTCATGTCAGAAATCTGTTAACACCCCCCCGGAATTGACATTAGCAATGCATCCAATATTGGGTAGTTTTCTTATTACCCTTTAGCAAGTTGGGGATGCGAGTACCAACATAATGGATGATGATTTATACTAACTTTGCAAGGAATCATTCTTATGATTGTTAGTAATTTTTATCATCCATTTGCTTTTGTAATTCAGAAACTTGCATGACTAATGGGAGTTATGGATGAATGCAGATGTCGAGGTGCTGGCTATGCAGACGGAGCTTCTTCGGCGCTTGACCGAAGGACAGTTGAATCCACAACACAATGGTGGACATCAAAATCAGTATCCTCAGGAGGCGACGTACTCGGATTTCACTAGTACCCAGCCGCCTCTGTTCACCAAGACCGAGGATCCTCTGGACGCTGACGCTTGGCTCAACATCAAGGAGTCCAAGTTCTCCCTGTTGGTGTTTCCTTGTTCGGATGCCAACAAGTCCCGGTTTGCCACTCAGCAGTTACGCGTTCCGGCGCGCTTATGGTGGGATACTCACACTGCCATTCTCCCTGCCGATCATATTGTGTCTTGGGATGAATTCAAGACGGCTTTTCGTGCCCACCATATCCCCGCTGGTCTTATGGATCGCAAGCTGAATGAGTTCTTGGCTCTTACTCAGGGGAACCGCAATGTGCTACAGTATGCTCAGGCTTTTAATCAGTTGGCACGATATGCGGGTTATCATGTTGATACTGACGTCAAGAAGCAAGACCGCTTTCGCCGGGGCCTTAGCTCAAAGCTAAGGGATAAGCTAACTCTTATCAAGGCGGACAGCTATAATGATCTGGTGAACATGGCTATTACCAAGGAAGATAGCATGAATGCTCATAAGGCCGAAAAGAAGAGGAAGGCCCCAGTTGGCCAATCTAGCTCTTCACCGCCCAAGTTCCGTTTGGTGCAGAAGAGTCCTGCTCAGTCTCTTCAGAGGGCCCCTCAGCCAGGGTCATGGGTTATCAGACCTCCCCAGCACCAGAATCAGGGGTATCGTGCTCCAGTTCAGGGACAGCAGCCGCCTCGTCCCGATAATGCTCCCTGTTACAACTGTGGTAGGCCAGGCCACTTTGCGAGAGATTGCAAGTTGCCCAAGCAGGGTGAAAATAATGCCCAAAGGCCGGCAAATAATCCAGGCAAGAAGCGAGTGGCAGTTGTCAGACAGGGCAGACTGAACTTCGCTACTATGGATGACCTCCCTGTGGGTGCTCCAGTAATGTCGGGTATTTTCTCTATCTGCAATATGCCTACATATGTGCTATTTGATTCTGGAGCATCACATAGTTTCATGAGTAATAAACTTGCTGCCAAACATAATTTTACTTTTATGCATATTACTCAACAATATGTCATATCTACCCCTGGTGGTAGAATCGGGTCTCATCAAATTGTGCAAAGGGTACCTCTCAAGTTGGGTAGTAAAGTATATGAGACTAATTTCATTCTCTTGGAGAATCAAGGGATAGATATTATTTTGGGTATGAATTGGATGGAAAATCATGGGGTCAATTTAGATATTTCTTCCCATTGTGTGGAAATCAATTCTCCAACCCATGGTGCTTCAACCTTATATCTACCTCGGCAAGACATCAGGAATTCTTGTGCATTCTCTGCAATAGAAACCCCTTTGGAGGAAATTCCGGTGGTATGTGAATATCCGGATGTATTTCTGGATGAATTACCAGGAATGCCACCTGACCGGGACATTGAATTCGTGATTGAATTACAACTCGGTACAGCTCCGATCTCCAAAAGGTCTTATAAAATGGCACCCAAAGAATTAGCAGAGCTAAAAGTTCAACTTCAAGACTTGCTAGACAAGGGCTATATTCGCCCTAGCTCTTCACCATGGGGCTGCCCCGCTCTATTTGTGAAGAAAAAAGATAAAACTTTGAGGTTATGTGTTGATTACCGACCTCTCAATGCGGTGACTATCAAAAAATAAATACCCTCTTCCTCGCATTGATGCTCTCTTTGATCAATTGTCTGGAGCAAAGGTATTCTCGAAGATTGATCTTTGCTCTGGATATCATCAAATAAAAATTAGGCCAAGTGATATACCAAAGACGGCTTTCTCAACTCGCTATGGGCTCTATGAGTACTTAGTAATGTCTTTCGGTCTCACAAATGCTCCGGCATACTTCATGTATCTCATGAATTCAGTTTTTATGCCCGAGCTGGATAAGTTCATAGTCGTGTTTATTGATGATATTCTGATTTACTCCAAAAATGAGGCGGAACATGCTCAGCACCTCCGCATTGTTCTCCAACGCCTCAGAGATCATCAGCTTTATGCAAAATTCAGTAAATGTGATTTTTGGCTGTCAAGTGTAAAATTTCTGGGGCACACTGTTTCAGCCGAGGGAATTGCTGTAGATCCAGGAAAAGTGCAAGAAGTACTGGATTGGAAGCCTCCTAAATCAGTCCATCAGATTCGGAGTTTCCTGGGATTGGCAGGATATTATCGCCGTTTTATTTCGGATTTCTCCAAAATTGCCAAGCCTATGACTGAACTTCTCAAGAAAGGAGAGAAATTTTTGTGGGGCGAAAAATGTGAGCAAGCCTTCCACACATTGAGAAAATTTTTAACCTCAGCACCGGTTCTAGCTCAACCGGACACCTCCAAGCCCTTCGATGTTTATTGTGACGCATCGGGCACTGGTCTTGGTTGTGTGCTTATGCAAGAAGGTAGAGTTATTGCTTATGCTTCTCGAGCTCTTACGCCTCATGAGATGAATTATCCTACTCATGATTTGGAATTGGCTGCTGTGGTTCATGCCTTAAAATTTGGAGGCATTATCTTATGGGCACGCATTGCAATATTTACACTGACCATAAGATCCTCAAATATATCTTCACCCAAGCTGATCTTAATATGCGTCAAAGAAGATGGTTAGAGCTAATCAAGGATTATGATCTTGAGGTGCATTACCATCCAGGAAAAGCCAACGTGGTGGCCGATGCACTGAGCCGCAAGGCTCAATGCAATTGTCTAACCACAAACTCTTTTAATGACACTCTTTGCCATGAGATGTCTAAGTTAAATTTGGAAATTGTTCCTCAGGGCTCCTTAAGCCATATGGTGGTAGAGTCCACATTGAGAGAAAGAATTGTCATGGCCCAATCAAAAGATAAAGGAATTGCTCATATAAAGCAAGGGCTAGCTCAAGGGTTGCCCAAATATAAATGCTTTCGGCAAGATTGGAAGGAAATTCTTTGGTTCGAACAACGGCTTGTGGTACCTAAAGACCATGAGCTAAGAAAACAAATTCTTGATGAGGCTCATCTATCCAAATTCTCTATTCATCCGGGTAGCAATAAAATGTACCAAGATTTGAAGGAGAATTTTTGGTGGACAAGAATGAAAAGAGAGATTGCTAAATATGTGTCCGAATGTGATACATGTCAAAGGGTGAAGGCAAGTCATCTCAAGGTAGCTGGAACATTGCAACCTCTGCCTATTCCATCTTGGAAATGGGATGACATAGCAATGGATTTTATTGTGGGCTTGCCCAACACCTCTCGTAAACATGATTCTATTTGGGTGATTATTGACAGGCTCACAAAGACCGCTCATTTTATTCCGGTCAACACCACTTATACTACCAAAAGGTATGCTGAAATTTACATCGATTGGATTGTCTTCCTTCATAGGATTCCCAGGACAATTATTTCTGATCGAGGCACCCAATTTGTTGCTCGCTTTTGGGAACAATTACATGCTTCCCTAGGCACCAAATTGATCCGTAGCTCCACTTACCATCCTCAAACTGATGGGCAAACCGAAAGGGTGAATCAAATAGTGAAGGATATGCTCAGAGCTTGTGTCATACATTATGATAAAACTTGGGATCAATGCTTGTCTTTGGCTGAATTTTCATACAACAATAGCTATCAAGCAAGCCTAAAAATGGCACCATTTGAAGCCTTGTATGGGCGACGGTGTCGTACACCTTTGAATTGGTCCGAACCCGGTGAACGGAATTTTTTTGGACCAGATTTAGTCCAAGAGGCAGAAGATAAGGTGGGAGTAATCCAGAAAAATCTTCAGGCTGCACAATCTCGCCAAAAGAGTTATTATGACAAAAGAAGAAAGACTTTAGCTTTTGAGGTGGGTGATCATGTGTATATTCGGGTTTCACCAACAAAAGACGTTCAAATATTTGGTGTAAAGGAAAAATTAGCTCCTCGTTATATTGGACCTTTCCCAATCTTGGAAGTTTGTGGACCCGTGGCATATAAGGTGCAGCTCCCAATTAATCTCTCCACCGTACATAATGTATTTCACGTCTCTCAACTCAAGAAATGTCTTCGAGTTCTAGAAGAGTCCATCTCTTATGAAGAAATTCCTCTTGAACCCGATCTCACTTATGAAGTTCGTCCTATCAAGGTTCTTGATCAAAAGGATAGAGCCACAAGAAGAAAGGTTATAAAATTCTATAAAGTTTAGTGGAGTAATCATACGGAAGATGAAGCTACTTGGAAGAAGAATCTTATATGAAATCAAAATATCCAGATTTTATGAACTCTATTCCAGGTAACTTCATTTCCGCACTAAATTTCTGCACCGGAATCTCGGGGCGAGATTCTTTTAAGGGGGAGGGCTGTGACACCCTGGTGTCACTAATGTAATTAAGATCCTCAATGAACTTAATTAAACCCATTATGACATGCATCATTTCATAATCGTGTTGATTTTGCATAATTGTGTGTATATGTTGACTTAGTCAACCCAAAATAATCAAAATAGTCAAAATACAAAAATTGTACCAAAATGTCACAAATAATGTCAACTACATGTATATGAACTCAAATGGGTATGGAAAGTTCAAACAAAATTTCGAAATTCGATTTTGAACTCATTCGATCGTCATTTCATGTGTTGCGAATTTTACTTTTTACCCTTCTCGAGCGGCTAATATCTTTAGATTTTGCCTAAACACTTGAAATTCCACCAATATAAAAGTTGGAGTACAAAGTACCCTCTTTATAATAGTGATGATGTGGATCAAGGATAACTTGGTTTGGTCATTCAAAATCTTGGCCAAAATCAGGTAAAACCCTGAATTTTCAGCACTTACGCGAATCGGCTGTCTGAAAAATGTGGTTTTTGCCCATTTTCTCCGCCCCGTAACTTTCAAACCACTGCTCAAAAGGAGTGACACTCTTTGTAAGAGTTGTAGCCTAATGTACCAGCTACAACTTTTGCATTGGATGATCTCAATGTTTATATGTAATTATTCAAGAAAAAGGCCATCGAATTCGGGTCAAAACCAATCGATTCAGCACTTGGAAATATTCAAATTCGTCAGTTTGGACTGAAATTGGCTGGTTTTCTCCACAATTTATCTCTCAAACCACTGATCAAACACTATAACTCCCTTTGTAGAAGTTGTAGCCTGAAGTGCCATCTCTAACTTTCGTATTGGGCAAATCAAATTTTTATATACGAAAAGTGGAGTTTAAGTCAGTTAAAGTCGGGCCCGTGAGCTGATAATGAACTCTGAAATTTGCTAAAATTCGAGTTTTTGGCTGAAACTTAGGGCCATGCATCTTCCAAACTGTTGAGCAATTGGTATAAGTTCCTTTGTAGGAATTGTAGCCCTATAAACCCTCTACAAATTTTGTATTCGTTGCTCCCTGAGTTTCTACACGGAATCATAGAAAAATCGAAGAAAGTCAGCTGCGTCGCTCGGCCAAATAACTGAATCGGTAGCAATCAGTTCAGAGACGGTCAGGAGGCCGACCTCGGCAACCTCGTCGTCGACGCCATCCACCGCCCTCCAGCTGTCCGGCCACGCGTCCGTGCTATCCTCGTGCCTCCTGGACGTGCCATGTGAGCTCGCTGAGCTGTCCATCGCGCTGGTCGGGATAAGGATGCTCGACGTCCGAGGTTAGTAAAGACCGGAGGTTCACCGGCCAAATTCACCCCACCTTCCCGGCCATTCTTCAATTCCCAGCGGCCAGAGCTCCTTTACCTCGCCCACTCTGCCCTCGACCACTCCGCTCTCTCCGCCATCGCCCACACTCGCCGAATTTGGAAGAATTCGAGCCGCCATTGCCGAGTTCGGTTCGAGCTCGACTCCACCATGGACGTAACTCTCCACTCATCCTCCACCCAAACCGAGCATCAAGACGTGTTCCCCATGACTCCTTGAACCTTCCCGGCCCGTTTCCCATCCTTTGCGACCTCCGGGCAGGCTTGCTCGCCGTCTCCAGGGCCGCCGGTGGCCGGGTGCCGCGGACAGCAGCTCCTGCTACCGAGCAGGGGGCGCCGGCCAGGGCTGCTGGTGGCCTGACCGCGCCAGCCACCCTCAGGCAGGCCGCGCCGGCCCTAGGCCGAGCAGGGCAGCCTCCCCAGCAGGCCGCCGGCCATGAAGGCCGAGCGAGCGCTGCTGTGCTCGTGAGGCAGCAGGAGGAAGAAGACCGAGGACCCAAGGTGAAATTTTGGAAAACTTTAGGGGGTGTTCCATTAATGTTTTGGATTTATGAGTAAAGGTGGGAATGTTGCAGGGGCCTGGTTGTAAGTCTTCGAGGACCCATCCGTGAAGAAAGGACCTGTTGGCAAATATTTTTAGTTTCTCAGGGGCCTTGATGTAAAGATCGATTTTACTATTCATGTTTTCTTTTCCTTTGAATTCGGTTGAAATTTCATAAATCACCAAAAATCACACAAAAATCGTAAAATCACAAACTTGGACTTTCTGGAATCCTTGGGAAATTATCTTTCCGATGGTGTATCATATGCATATGTAATCTGTGTGATTTCTAATGTATTTTTGTATGTATGAAGATGTGCTTGAGAGAGTATTTATTGCTTTATAAATCATAGGAATGTGCTAAAAATGCAAAACCACTTTTGATGGGTCTGTTGTGATTATTAGAATTGAGTTGAGTATCTGTTGGCCAAAGTCTATTCATGATTTTGGTAGATTTGGTACTAAGTTTGGTTCTAGCTACTTAAGTGTAGATAAATCACCAAATATTCTGTATAACTCAGAAAAATATGAAAAATTCACATAAAATGTATCTGGTAGGCTAGTAGTTGCAGTAAAAATTTCAGCTTTTAAAATTTATTATGATTTTATAATTGGTGATAAATGTGGGCTATTAAGAAAAATAGAAAATAAATAGGTAAAATGCTGGAAAATTCCTAAAAAATAAACTTTGCTGTCAGGAACACAAAAACATGTTTACCTTAACTTTTGTTTATGAAAATATATTTTATAGGCTTTAGTTGGTAAAGACTTGCTAGGAAATGCTTAATTAATAAATAGTTTTCTTGTTGTGAAAATAATTCTACAAACATGTAAAGCACCCAGGAGTGCTGAATGTTAGATTTAGCAATTAAAACTCTATTGTATTACTAGTAGTTATTTATAGATGTTTTGTTTAATTTATGTAGTAAGTTAAGTGGTTATAACAAATTAAAAAGGGTTAATAAGATTTCTTTGTATGTTACTTCAGATTTGAATTAAGTATAATTAGCAACTAAAAGCAACCCACCCAGCTTTCTTTGTGAGTTCTTAGTTTGTTTATAATCCATAAATGATTGTCCAGTGATGTATTAGTGAGTTGTTGCAGTAATTCTGTGATTGATTTGTTGTGCACTACTGCATCTCATGCATCCGCCTTTCATGTAGAGCAAACCCTTGTTGACGGAGTATACGAGATTGAGGTCGAGCACGAGGACGACCAAGCTGCTGCTGAGTTAAACCTTACTGCTGCACAAGACCCGAACCAAAGTTCGAAAGGGCCCAAGGCCAGTGGCGATCAGGAAGGCAAGCCCCAGAGCATAACCTATTGTTAAAACTAACATTTGTACCATATGCCTTACCTTGTGCATTTAAGTTTTGAGGAGTTGAATGAAACCCTAGTTGCATGATCCCTAGGTACCTTTGTCCTAATACTAGTATGTGTAGGTCGTTTAGACTGCCATGCTTAATTAGGATCGGTAGAAGTCGAGTGATTGCCTTGTCACTCGCGAGATATAGGTTTTTACTTTATTATCAGTTGATGAGATTCGGCAAGCAGGGCTTGTGCGGTATTTATGTTTGGTTGAACACCCCGCTTGCACAGAGAATTGTGGCTAAGGCATTGATTGTGTGGCGATGTTGGTCAAGCTTTTGAAGGTACTAATCGTATGCCGGGAAATGTGGTAAACTGGTAAACCTAGTACTTGATTCAAACTGACGTCTGACGGACATGTCCACTCCATTGGGCGAGGGGGATGATGGCGAGTGTAGCAGTGGCCGCGGCACAGGTTTGCCTGGGGCACCTGGGTCCGTTGGGGTGTGCACTCGGGTGGAGTGGTATCTGATGGCAGGTGGCAGGGAGAGATGGGAACGGTTGCCTCGTGAGGTCCTGGGTGTCTCTCACGGGTCGTACGATTAGGTTGTCCCATGCATGGTGAAAATCAACTCGAGTTGTCCGTCCTTCGCGGTTACATGAAGCTGCTTGATCTCTTTTCATACATCAAAAACGAAATAGCAGCAGTCCCACTCGAAGATGGGCTCAGGCAGTACAACTCATCACAAATTTTACAACACGAGGTTCACATAGATGATTATACAAATACGGTGCATATGTTTTAGTTATTACAACCAGAGTTATAATACAGCGGAAGTCTAAACGTCGATACACATAACATCACATGGAGCCCACATAAGACATTCAATGAAGCTGCTTGATCTCTTTTCATACATCAATGTTCTCGGGCCAAATGGGTGGAAGTGTTGTTAGATGAGAAATGTTGATGATTTATTAATCAATTGTTTTTCGACACTGAATGTTATTGGATAGTTTGGCAAATCTAGTAATGGTTAGTCTCATTTTAAAACTTGGCTAAAATATTGAAAATTGGGATCAACTTGTAGATGCTTTTTGGCAAAACAAACCCCTCAGCCATAAAGCCTTGCATGTCTAGAATTTAACCTTGTCGGGTAAGTCTTGCTGAGTATTAGTATACTCAGCCTTGCTTGTGGCTAATTTTTCAGATAATGGTGATGGTTATGACCCTGTTGCTGCTCTGACTTGGCCATGTATGCTTCCTGATGGTTGGTCCGTGGAGTTGGTGCCGTCAGAGTCCGACTCAGGCCGCGGGAATTGAATGTCATATGTGGGTTCCATGTGATGTTATGTCTATCGACGTTTAGACTTCCGCTGTATTATAACTCCGGTTTGTAATAACTAAAACTTATGCACTGTATTTGTATAATTATCCGTGTGAACCTTATGCTGTAAAATTTGTGATGAGTTGTACTGCCTGAGCCCATCTTCGAGTGGGACTGCTGCTATTTCAATTCGGTCGAGAGAAAAAGGTGGTTTAATTGGGAAGGTATCCGACGGATTGCACGATTAGTTCGGTTTAAGGGCGTGGAGCACTGCTGTGATAGCGGTCTCATGCTTTTAAACGTGGAGCACATGCTGTGATAGCGGTCTGCCACAACACCAAGGGGTTTCTCTCTAAAGCCAACAGGGAAGAAAAGACCTTGCAGGCTGAAATGGGTGACTCAACTAATTGATGATCGAACCCGAGAATTGAGGATGGAGGAACTGAGGCGTTTTTTCCATGCCCGTGATGTGGAAGAAATTGCAAAAATCATAATACCATTAAGGGAGATGGAGGACACAATTGCATGGCATTATGAGAAGTCAGGAAAATTTACGGTTAGAAGTGCCTACAGACTAGGTGTCGAATTGCGTGATCTGCAAAATGGAACTGTAGGATCGAGTTCACGTCCACATGGAGAAAGGATGGCGTGTAAGAAATTTTGGGCTATTCCAGTACCATAAAAGGTGAAGGTCTTTGCCTGGCGACTAATACATAAAGGTCTTGCTACAAAGGCAAATAAAATAGCTCGCGGTTTAGAGAAACAGAACACTTGTGGTATCTGTGGGATGGAAGCTGAAGATGAGCACCATGCAGTGGTAAGATGTACTTGGGCAACAAATTTACGAACTGCCATGCGTGATGAATGGTCTCTACCTAGAGAGGAAGACTTTTCTTTCAATGGACCAGAATGGCTTCTGGAGTTAGTGTGCAAGTATGACAAGCAGGTTGCAGGGCAGCTCCTTCTATTGTTACGGAGGGCGTGGTTCAATAGAAATGAAATTACTCATGGAGGAAAAGATGCATCCAATGGAGGTTCGGTGAAATTCCTGAAAAGCTATGCAGAGGAACTGTTCATGATCCGGCAACAGAGTAAGGGGGACAGAAAAGGCAAGCGACCTCTGTTTCAGGAAGCGTTAGTGAAAGAAGCAGTGAGTAATTGGGCAAAAAACTCAACTTGGGAACCACCAAAGCAGGGCTGGCTGAAAATAAATGTAGATGGAGCCTTCTCTAACTGATCGGGCGAGGCAGGAGTGGGTGTGGTGATTCGTGACCATCTGGGTGCAGTAAAACTATCAGCATGAAGGGTCGTTCAGAACGCTACCAGTGCAGAAGAAGTAGAAGCTTTGGCCTGCAAGGAGGGGGGTCGTTCTGGCAGCAGAATGGGCCCAAATGCCGGCTATCCTGGAGTCAGATTGCGCTATGGTCATCAAATATCTAAAGGAGGATGGTATGAAACCGACGTGCTACTCCATCATACAAGAGACCAGGAATTCGGCAAATGGGTTTTCCAGGCTTGTGATAAGCCATGTAAAGAGAGATAGGAACATGGTAGCAAATGAGTTGGCGCAGATGGCTAAGCGGCTAAACCATAGTGCAGTGTGGCGTGATCGCTTTCCTGTGTGTGTCGAGCAATTAATTGCTCAGGATTGTAAATCTCTTATGAGCAATTAATAAAGATCTCTCTTTACCCGCAAAAAAAATCTCAAAAGAAGAACCGTACCCGTCAGGCCGTCACACCTCCAAGGCTGCAATGGTAAGACACAGTACGAATCCTAAGCACAAACTGCAATTTCCTAAAAAAATGTTACCTTGGTTGGAACCCTGACTTGTGCGATGCTAGCTAGGCGCACTTGCATGGCGGCAGCATTGTTCGTATCGGAAAACCACTGGACGAATCGATGAAAATCTTTTGTTGTATCCTTCTGTTCTGACATTAGCTTCTTTTAACGACTTGACAACCGAGACAGACACAGCCTGCTCTTTTGTTATACACTTCTTGCTTGGTGTAACGAAGAAAAAGGAAAGAACAACTGGAACAACAGGAAGAGATGGTCGAGGAAACTGGTGCTGAATTCTGCTGAAACCGGAGAGACAGGATTGGATTGTCTGATCCATTCCGCATTGTAGCCAGTAGTTCGTGGAGCCTGCGAGCGCCACGTCGGCTTGACGTGCCAGTAACCACTAGCCAGTAGTATCCGAGACGCTTGGGATTTCTCGGGCGGGTTCTTGTTGCGTTGCGCCGAGACGCCAGAATTAATCCGCCTCCCGGCACATTTTGCTTGCAGGGTTGCCTTGCTACGGACGACCAAGCAGAGCCTGCACGCTTCGGGAAGACATGAGAAGCCGGAAGACATCGAGCTGGGTGATGGAAATCAGCGATGGATCATGGATGAACTTGGTCCGATTCTGGGGTGTTTAGTTCCTTGCATTTTGCAAAATAGGTTCGCATTGTGCCACGTGCACAAAAAAAAAAAGTGCATTGGGAAACGTGTATTTTGTAAAATGGGTTGGTGAGGGGTGAACTAAACATCCCCTCTGTACATGACTTCATTTCACATGCTCGCTTCTGATCGCATTACCGGGGCAATTCAGCGTAACCAGGGTCCAGTTAGTTAGAATGACCTGTATGACAACACAAAGCACTATCCAGTTAGTTAATTAGCATGCCTTCTTCCCCTAATCTCGTCTGTGGCTCCAGCTCGGAAGCACTATCAGCACATTTTTTTTTTCAAAAGCTTACCTGTTTTTTTTATACACGCACGAACGAGAAGGGAAAATCCTAAAAAGCTCATGCATTTTTTTAAAAAAAAGAATCCTACTGTAGAAAATAATGGCCTCCAGCGGTCCACTCAAATGAGAGGACAAAATATAAAGAACAGAGCATTGTTTTAAAAGCTCATCTTCTCTTTTTTAAAGCAAACAAAATAAAATAAAATTCCACCTCGAGCAACCTCGTTCGCTGTTCGTTGGCCTTTACTGCCTCAGGGCGGCAAGATCCGAGCCCCCCAACCGCCAACAAATCCGTTCGCGAATCGCAAGAACAAGAACCAAAATCGCTCTCCCTCGCTCGCTCGCATCTACTTGCCCGCCCGGCGGCCGCCACTCGCATCGGATCGAGGCAGCTCGTGTTATATATTCCATTCCGCTCGACTGGATTCAGCTTCTCCTTCCCCACTTCCCGTCGATAAGACCGATGCATCGCCCCGCCTTGCAAACCCTAGCGGCGGCGGGAGGAGGAGGCGAAGGCTACAGCGCGTGAGTGTCGGGTCCGGTCCCGTCCCGTCCGGTCCGCCGCGATGCCGTGGCTCGAGATGTGGCTGCCTCCCGCGGTGGGGGAGGGGGCGATGGCGGCGGGGCTGTTCCTCGACGGCGGCGACGCGGCGGCGCACGGCGCGCTCCTCGCGGCGATGCCCGGCTGCTCGGTGTCGTTCGGGGCCCGGACCCGGCGGCGGCGGGGGGCGCCGCCGGGGTTCCTGTCGCTGACGATGTCGGTGAAGGGGGGCAGGGGTTTCGTGCCGGGCCCGGTGGGGCTCCTCGCTGGCGCGGAGGAGAAGGGCGGGGCGGAGGAGGCGGAGGCGCTGGTCGCGGGGAAGAAGGCGGTCGAGGAGGTTGCGGTGGCTGAGGGGACCCTGCTAGTGCTGCAGGAGAAGGAGAAGGATGGTCGTGCTGGAGCTGGCGCGATGAACATGACAAAGCATCTCTGGGCTGGAGCAGTTGCTGCCATGGTCTCGAGGTATAGCCGCATTCTCTGTGGTTGACATTGATAGGACTGTTACTCCACCCCACTGCATTTGGGTATGCGGTTTTCCATTTTTACGTGTTAGAGAAGTTTATAGCTCGTGCAGTTAGATTGAATAAAAAACATGGAAGTCACCAAATAAGTGCTGGCCTCAAATTGCTTGTGGATGTCGATACCAATCTGTTCAAATGAAATAAACTTTCAGGATTCAGTAATTCTACCAATACTAGTAAGAGTGTCTTCTACTCTTGTTTGGGACTTGGGTTTAGTGTGGATTCCAGTTGAAATCTTAAGGAACTAAATGACCCATGTGCGTTAGATATCTCCGGATTTAAGCCAGATAGTCTGTCGCAGCTATGATTCAGTGTTGTATATAGTACTTAGCAAGTTAGCATGAATGCTTATCTAGTGAGAATGGATCATAATTTTTTTGTATTCAATGGTACCAGTTGCTTATGATTGGAATGTTGGACAAATAATTTTGTTTGCCAGTTGCTACTTCTTAGGTTCAGTGAGGATTGATTATATTGACCTTTAGTCTTTTGACGCGGTTCACTGAAGTCATAGCTTTAGTCCACTTATTAGTAGTTGAACAGCATGAGCGAAACATGTTAGGCCAAGTACTTATGTTCTGTATGGCTGTATGGCATATGTTTCAACGGGGACCTATATGCAAGTTAGGAGTTTGAGCTGGCCAAGCTCCTTTTCCATCTCATGAGCAAACTGGATTCGTGCAATTCAGAGCCCAAATAGAATCACAAGCCTAGAAATTTGAAAATTAAACTTGAATAGGTTATTAGTTGATAGTGATATCTTGAGCCTTGTCCACATGCATAATCTTGCTTTTGTTTTCTCAGAAAGTTGGATCCAAGTTGACACTGGGCCTGCTTTGTAGGCTTAATTTTGTGTGCTATTTGAGATAGTAATTGACTATAGAGCTGCTTGATTGTGAGCCTTTTCTGTTCACGCTGTTATGAGGTGGACTGAGTTCATTTGGTTGCTTTGATGTGTGATTGGCTGGTTCGTTTTTGACTTACTGTTGAAAGGATTATTTGTAGTGTATCTTTTTGGGATCTTGCATCCTTTTTTATCCTTTCAGTGTTATCGCTTCTTGGGACATCAGATTTTGGATATTGAACTTTTCATGATTGCTCTCTGTTGCTACTTCTAGATTTTGAAGAATCACAGTATTTTCGCTAAGTCTATGTAGCTGTCTTTGCTTTTGAGAAAGTGGAGGGATCATAATTGAGGTGTTATAGAGTACTCAGCAATCTCTTGGTTCCCAGCAGTGGGTCTCTTGGTTCCCAGCAGTGGGCCTCGAGTTACACTATTATTTCTAGCCTAGTTGACATGTTCACTGCTCTATTTTAGCTGATTGTGTATTGATGATCTTTTTATCCCATGATCCTATAAATCTCAAAGAGAACCAAAAGAAACTAAAAAAACCTGGTAAGAGGTCATAGTTGGTTTGATTTTCTGCTGGTTACCAGGTAAATAAGCCTTTTGATTTAGCCCACTTTCATGATAAGTACAATGCACAGTGAGTCTATGGAGTCACTCCAGCAGTAAGTATTGCATTCATACTTACTCTAGGAAGAAAACCGTAGGGAACTGCTTTCCTAATTTTTATGTTTCATGCAGAACAGTTGTTGCTCCTCTTGAGAGGCTGAAGTTAGAGTATATAGTTCGTGGGGAGCAGAGGAATTTATTTGAGCTTATGCATGCTATTGCAAGAACACAAGGGTTGAAAGGCTTCTGGAAAGGGAACTTTGTCAATATTCTCCGCACTGCTCCCTTCAAGGCAGTCAACTTCTATGCATATGACACTTACAGAAAGCAACTGCTCAAATGGTCGGGTAATGAAGAAACTACAAATTTTGAGAGATTTATTGCTGGTGCTTTTGCTGGTGTAACAGCAACGCTGATGTGCATACCAATGGATACAGTATGTTTCTTTAAAGATTTTGTATCCCTGATTTCTTTCATCTTTTACGTTGTGTCATCTTCTCACTGAAATATGATCTGATTGAGCTGTTGATTTCAGATTAGGACAAGGATGGTAGCTCCTGGTGGTGAAGCTTTGGGTGGGGTTATAGGTGTTGCCCGCCACATGATCCAAACTGAAGGATTCTTCTCGTTGTATAAAGGACTAGTGCCTTCTCTTATCAGCATGGCACCCTCTGGCGCTGTATTTTATGGAGTGTATGACATATTGAAGATGGCTTATCTGCATTCTCCAGAAGGAAAGAAGAGGGTATCGATGATGAAGCAACAAAAACAAGATGCAAATGCATTAGATCAACTTGAGCTGGGTACTGTCAGGACCTTACTCTATGGGGCCATTGCTGGTTGTTGTGCTGAAGCTGCCACCTATCCATTTGAAGTAGTTCGGAGGCAGCTACAGATGCAAGTAAAAGCAACAAGGATGAATGCATTTGCAACATGCCTTAAAATTGTTGATCAAGGTGGAGTGCCAGCACTTTACGCTGGCCTGATCCCCAGCTTGCTACAGGTATGTTTTTGTTCAGCAGAAAATCTACTTTTATATATGTTGAGGGGCTAGGCCTACCCGTTCATCATTTGATTTGTAGATGTAGCAATCACACTTGGGTTTAAGCGCATGTTGATTCATGTAAAGACTAAAGAGAGGAGGTATCCCAGGGAAGTGGGAGTGAAAGTTATTGACATGATTTGTCTAAAGAGGCAATTAAATGAGTGCATGCTTACCACAACATGGCTTTCATGCTACTGTCATGCAAAGTATAAGCAGGAACACTGCTATATCATTTAAAAACAAAGCATTCAAAGGTTCAGATTAACTGAAGTGTCTGCTAGCCTGTTTCGGGTTACCTGAACTGTGTATGCTACTCTATTCAGATTACCTGAAGTAACTGATACTCTCCTTTTATTCAGGTTCTGCCATCGGCGTCAATCAGCTATTTTGTTTATGAGTTAATGAAGATAGTCCTGAAAGTGGAGTAAATGCAAATTGATCTTGAGCCTACGAAGCAAGTTCAAAGGCTTGGCTCACGTCACCCTGATGAAAATGCAAAACAGTTACTTACATTAAATTTAGCACCTATTTCTCTGGTAGCCTTGCTTATCTAAAGCTTGAGATGCCCAGAGGAGCTTCACGTTGGTAAATGCATTACTCATCTGAAGCTATGAACCACTAGTCCACAAGATTGTACATGGTGAGGTTCTGTTCAACATTGGATCGGATCGTTTACTCATAGAAGATGTTCTCTGCCCCGGTGCAGACATCTGGGCTTCCTCGCCCAATTTCAATTGACACAGTTTTCCACCCTAAATCTTTGATGTATTGACTGCAATCCAGAGCGATATTTGGGAGATTCTTGTTCTGACCCTGGCCCATGGGGCCATGCTTCGACTAGCTCCCTGAGCCTGTTAATTTTTTATGCACAGCTGAAAGGATACACACTTTTTTTTTGGCAATGGTTGTGAACTTGTGATGGAAGGATACGTGGTGTTAGATGTACAATAATCGTTGATCGCAAACAGGATTATGGTTGCAGTCAGCTAGTCATGCATGTTTCAACTCTTGCGATCGTGACCTGTAACGTCAGACATCACACCGTTGGGCAGCGTGGCTGCGTGGGCATGTTTATGGTGTCTACAGTTTCGTAACCCCCAACAAGGCCAGAATCCCAGAACTCCACTCCACTGATGGGTGATGGCGTTGCCAGCGGATGCTTCGGAAGGCTGCCCATTGCTGTTTGGTGTTTGGCAAGCAGGTAGCAGCAACATTGGCGTGTGCTTGGTTTCGTCGACGCCCAAAGGATTGGCGTGTGCTTGGTTTCGTGGACGCTCAAAGGAGCACTGCACTGGCATGAACGCACGAGATATTGATAGTGCGCATCGTGTATGACTCCCTGCAGGTGAGGCACGTTAGTTGGAGCACTGGCCTATCCTCACTGATTGATGCCAGTCGTTTGTGAAGCCCCCTGCTAGTGCTCCGTCCGATCCAGAAGTGAGTGCTGGTGTTGGGAGGGCGTCTGCAGCATTTTTACAGCGCATGCCTGTTTCTGCATCCAAAGCAGGCTCCCAGAAACCCATGATCGACACATTACGGGCCTGTCCTTCACCCATTTTACATAACGTTTTACATAATGCACGTTTCTCAATGTACCTTTTCTCTCTGTAAACACTATGCATAACGCAAAAACACTATACATAACGCTGCATCTAAACACCCCCTACGTCTGTCTGGCTGATTAATGCGTAGGCCCTGTGCCACGGGCCCAGGATGAACTATTTGTTAATTAACCAAGGCACGCTCGAGCTGGGAAAGATGAGGTGATAAGGTGCCAAGTCACTGTCTGAATCACGACTCTACTGCCGCTAGCTTATGAACGGTGATGGTTACCTCTCGGCAGGTTTCGTTGCAGCACCAAATTTTAAGGCGAGGGAAGCAAGGCATGAGAAAACCATGCATCAGGCTTTAAGGCTGCAAGCCATGAGGAATTGCTGGCTGTTTGTGAAGGCAAGGTGTTCTAGCACGGATCCTCTGAAAGTATCTGACACTACCAGTACTGTTTGTGAAGGCAAGGTGTTCTAGCACGTTCGTGTTACATCTGCCTGCTTATCTAGATGGGCTCGGGATCAAAAGTCAAATCCCCAGCAGGGAGAAACACTGTGGCCAATAATTCGCGAGAGCCACCTTACTCTGTTGCCGTGATGCAGCTGGACTTTGCCTTTCGCCCTGATCAGATAAAAGGTGAGAGGCCAAGATGGTGGGGATTAGTGCGGGGGAAATATATTAAGGACTCTACTACCTGTCGAGTTTCGAGCGTGCCGGTTTGTAAAGCGTGATCAGCACGGCGGCGCGACGGCGACAGAACGACTGCAGGCTGCAGATGCCGGCCTTCCCTCCCCGCACTCCGGATAGATGGGAATCGTGGGATCACATCGCCTTGAACATCGCTGTAGGATTTCTTGGACCCGCTCGCGTTGAACGTGCTCTACTTTAGTTGTCCTGCTGTGCTCTGGAAGTCTGGATCTAGCCGGTCGTTTCTGAAGCGCAAGATTGCCGATGAGAGCTCTGAAACCACTACGGTACATGACAGTCTCGTGCTCTCAGACTTGAGAGTTCAGACCAAGCTCTGAAAACCACACTGCACGGCAATCTTGTTCTTTCGGAGTTCCGGCCACATCAACCTTTCCCTTTTTGCCCTTCCGTTTTGCGAGGGCCCAATCTGCTTGGAACAGGATCTTCATGGTCACTGGTTTATGGTTGTGGTTTATGGTTGCAGGAATCAGGAGGTGTTTGGTTGGTGGCCACAATTTGCCACACCTAATGTTAGGCTTGCCACATGAGTTAAGGTAGGTGTTTGGTTTATTATTAACGTAAGGCTCGCCACATCTTCAACAAACGTTCGCCACAGTTTTCTGAGTGAACCTTGTGGCGTGATTTTTGTACGCCACACCACCTGTGGCACGCCATAGCGCAGTGATTTTTCTGCTCATCCGTGCAGCAGCAGTCCTGTCCACTTCTCTATCCTTTTTTCTATTGGCTGCACAAGCTTCGATGGACCATGAAGGACGATGGCGAGTGACAGAAAGTTTGATGAGTATGCTCAGAGTAGTTGATCTCTGTATTAAAACTATGGTTGCAAAATTTTTGAAAATACTTGTGGCATCCATCCAAACAGCATCCACATAAAGCATGCCACACCTTAGTTATCAACCAAACGGTCTAATTTTATCATATATTGTGGCAAGCCATAGATGTGGTAAACATCTAACTTTAGGCGTGGCAAAATAGGGCTGTCAACCAAACACCCCCTCAATACGTAGCATGGTTCGCGTTGGGCTTCTCGGCTAGAGCGACACGTGTACTAACACTGCTACACAAGGCGCATTTTCCAAGCGCCGGGCTCGCACGGCCAGGGTGGCCTCTACGCTTGGCGCCACCACCAACCGCCCACGTGTGCCGCCGCGCCCACCAACCGCTCCGGACTCCCAAGGCTTCCCCACGAAATCCACGATGACCCAGCTCCATGGGGATGGCGGATGGGGATCGAAGCATTAACGCGGGGGTAGAACGGCCATTTCGACCTCACCCGCACGGCTCTAGTCACTGGTCACCCGCCTCGTCGACGGCTGGCTGTCCAGTTCTCTCCTCCCTCTCTGTCCTCGCCTCCCCACCAAATTCCCCGTCGTCAGGCAGAGGACGTCACAGCCGAACGCCTATCCCCCACAGAACACTCCGAGACATCCGGGCGAATCGCGAGGCGATCGTCCTCGCCTCCTCGGACGGAACCCCGACCGACTCCGCCGGTGCTGCCTCGTTCTGATCGGTCACGCGGGCGCGGCGGCCTGGTTCGGCGATGGCGGAGGCGCGGCGCTACGCGATCGCGCCACAGCTAGGTGAGCGCACTGAACCTGTCCCCTCACGCGCGTGGTTCGCCCTCAATTCGTGATCCACCTGACCAGGGTGTAGCAGTTGGCGGTTGGGTTCGGTCAACGCGTCGGTCCTTCTTTTGATTTGTCTCACGACCGTCGCGTTCGATTTTTTTTGCTTGGAGAGTGCTTGGTTTCGTAATTGTGCGTTGGTGGCCATGAACTTGTGCGATTGGTGCAAACGTGGTATCCGCGAGAAAAAACCGTGCCTATCGGGAGTAATTGATGCGGGATTGGCGGTCTGGCTGTGAGGATGGAACCCATTATGCGAAGTGGATGTTTCGCTCAGGTATTGAGCATTCGGAGTGTTCTCAGTGTGGAATTGTCTGAATGAACCTCTGGCAGCTATGCCAAATCCTTGATGGTAGGGCTTTTCGGTGCGAGGGTTCAGTGTTCTGAAGACAGATTTTTAGTACCCTTCTTTTGTGGGTCTTGCGATGTACCTGTGTCAAATTGGGTCAGTGTTTCGGTTTAGATTGAAGTTATTATTAGTACTTAATACCAGGAATTGGGGTTGTCAACCTGGATTTTTTGAAGGGCTTCTGGTGAACAAAAAGGTTTCTTCCTAAGGATTTTTTTTGTCCAAGTGATAGTTATGATAGTTGTAGCATGAACTGAGGCCACAGACTTTTAGCTTAAGGTTGGGTTAAGACTTGAGATTTGTTATGTGTGCGTGTATCTGGCAGGTGAGATGGTAGATTATGTATTTTTTTTTTCTACTATGTCATGTTGAGAGGGCTATATAGTTGAAGAAGTTCAACAATTTTAGAGGGGTAGGGGGCCTAAGTAGTACGCTTAGAAGACTTTTTGAAGTTCCAAACTTAGGTATGATGAACTGTTCTCAGACCACCCTCCTCCGCTCTTAAAGTAATGTTCTATGGATACATCTTAGTGCTAAGGGTTTCGCTTTCAATAAATCCAGTTGATTTACCACGAAAGGGATTCACAATATTAAGTTTTATTGTACGAGTCAGAGTGGGATGGTCAGATAGCTTTATTTTATGAAGGCTGGTTATTATTTATACTACAATTTGATTTGAATATTTTTATGACCACCTTCATATGACTTCTTTTAATTATTATATTCAATTGTCTAACCATTGCTTTCATGAAATCCGAACAGATATTGATCAGATACTGAAGGAAGCACAACAACGATGGTTACGACCTGCGGAGATTTGTGAAATACTAAAAAACTACAGAAATTTCCGCATTGCCCAGAACCACCAAATAGACCTCCAAGTATGACATGCATTTTCTGCTGAACAATGTTAATGTTTCGTACTTGTTTCTCCAAAAAGTGTTTGTTTCTTTTTTATGATATTTTTATCTTGCTAATATTTTCTTGTATCTCTGGCTTTAGGTGGTTCACTTTTCTTGTTTGATCGGAAAGTATTGAGGTATTTTCGGAAGGATGGCCATAATTGGAGGAAGAAAAGAGATGGAAAAACTGTCAAAGAAGCTCATGAAAGATTAAAAGTATGCCAAATTTGAATAGTGGAAAGTTTTTCTATGTACAATACAGCGTACTGTCTATTATTTAATTATGAACTTTAGGACAATAAAACTAACAATTCTTTATTAATATAGTCTGGAAGTATTGACGTGCTTCACTGCTACTATGCTCACGGGGAAGAAAATGAAAACTTTCAGAGAAGGAGTTATTGGATGTTGGAGGAGTAATGTTTATCTGTGCTACTTATGCAATACCACGACTCAGATTGTGCTGCTTTTAAGGCGGACTAACAACTTTTGGATCATGCATCTTGTATCGAGTCTGCATGCAAGCATGGGAACTTACAGTTGATTTTAATTTTTGCAGGGATTTTATGCACATTGTGCTTGTACATTATCTCGAAGTCAAGGTAATTCCTAATACTACACTGGTTGATATGTATTTAGCCGCTTGTCCATTTTACTTTCAGACAAGTGGAGTTCATCATCCTAGATGCTGCATTGTAGAAAAAAATAAGTCAAATTAGTTTTTTTAACATCAGGTTCTTGTCTGTTGCCTGTTGTGATAGTACACTAGTTTTCTCCTAGCTTATTCTTAGTATAATGTAGCAGCAGCCTAGAGGTTTTGGCCAACATGTTGTAAGCGATTTGTTTCATGCCATTTTCTGATAGTTCTGTTCAGGATCAGGTCTAGCAAGGATTTAGGGCTTCTGATATGCTGTAAACTTGTTGTGTATTTGAGTTTTAGTTTGGGTATTTCAGTTTGATGCTATCTAAAGCAGCTAAACTGGTAATTAAGCTAAATATGCTCAACTTTATTCTAAACCAGCAATTAAACTACCTATGAGCAGGTCATATGAAAATACTTTGGCATTATCATGAATTTGCATCAGTTCTTACTCAACAAGTCAATTAAGGAAACAGAAATGCAATATGGTAATTGAGATCTTATGTTTCTGAAAGCAATGTTATTGTATTAATCCATGGAAACCCATTATGAGGCACTCTATTTTCATGTTGATTCGACAAGCCACTTTTTCATTCCTGCTTGCATCCTTTTTTTTTTTAGTTTGGCTACTCGTGTTTTTTTGTCATCTTGATCCAAACTCTGAGCCTACATCGTTATTTCCTATCTTTTGTCAACAATTTCTTCCTGCAATTATCTGCTTAAACATTCTGCTCCCCCCTCATATTTGTGTATGACAATTAGGGTGGCAGATCAAGTTCTCGTATTAGAGGACACGATAATATGCTGCAAGCTGCTCGTACTGATAGCCCTTTAAGTCAGTTGCCTTCACAAACTACAGAGGGTGAAAGTTCTCTTAGCGGACAAGCCTCCGAATATGAGGAAACAGAATCAGGTAAAACTGTTTGCCATCTCTTCTGTTCTACATAAAGCCCACTGAAATGTTTTACTGATACAAATTCCAATTATGAACAGCGTATCTAAAGCCAAATTCGCTGCAGCAGATATTTATTCGGGAGGAACCGGATACCACACTTTCTCTTGGATGCAGCAGCATGAAAATGGAGGTGGACCTGTGATGGGAGCTTCTATTCCGAGCTCCTACATTCCTGCGCCGCCTGTAGGCAAGTAGCAGTCTTTTTTTTTAAGGCATTTGAAATGGTTTATTCTCATTATGGTCCAAAGTTGAGTTGGCCTGTATTCTTTTGCTACACGTAATGTTTAGGTGATCATCAAGACCTCCCGGCTATCACAAAGATTGCAGACTTTTATTCTCATGGTCAAGATGCCATACCAATTGCTCTTAGTGAGCCTGGTGTTGGAATCGCATTCAATGGGGCAGATAATCAGCTGGATCCATCATCACTGAATGGCCTGGTTAAACTTGACCAAGGGGTTCATCGAATGCCTACCAATCCCTCCAAACAATTTACTTTCACTGAAGGACCTGGAATTGAATCCTTCACATTTGATGAAGTATATAGTAATGGACTGAGTATTAAGGATACACATACTGTAGGCGCTGATCAAGAATCACTGTGGCAGGTATCATGCACATTTCTATATGACAATATATATATAAAGTTCACTTTGTATAAAGCTTAGCTATGCCTACGAGTTTTATTCCCTAATAAATACCTTATAATGATAGAAAGCTGGAGAGTAACCACATGTTATGTAAAAGATAAAGAAGACAGCTGCATGCAGCTTATTTTCCAGCCAGCAGTACTGGCATAGAAGTTTAATGATAGATGGAGTACTGTGAAGATAAATAATAATGAAAAAAAATGTTTGCGAGCTGAACTAATTCCACATGGACAAAATTGAAGTAGAGCAATAAGTATGAAGCTAAATGATGTTGCAAGCTGACATAGCATATCCCAAAGTTATTACTCGGTTGTTGGACCTACGGTGTAGTTGAGATTGTGCGAGTTTACAGTCCCAATTGCCACATTAGTGGTGTTTTAAATGGCACAGAAATTCTGATTCTTTACATCCCTACAATTTGAGGTTTTAGTTTTTGTTGATAGAACTACATTGTTTCCTTTATGTCTGCAAGTCAACATTATAGGCTATTTTGCAGACTTTGCTCAATCACATCGAATTAGGTTTCACAGTACTAGTATTATACAGTCATTGCCAGCTCTGATTTGCTTATGTAACTTAACTGAGAAACTACTTAATTTCAGCTTCCAGGTGCTATCAGCTCATTTCCTGCAGAGGACGGTTTCCAACAAAATGATAGATCTTTGGAGGAAGCTATTAATACTCTCTTGAAAACTCAGTCATCTAGTCTTTCTGATATCCTGAAGGACAGCTTTAAGAAAAGTGATAGCTTTAATAGATGGATGAGCAATGAACTTGGTGAAGTAGATGATTCCCAAATTAAGTCCAGTTCTGGTGTGTACTGGAACAGTGAAGAGACCGACAATATCATTGAAGCATCAAGTCATGAGCAGTTCTCTGTTGACCCAGTACTTGCACAAGACGAGCTGTTTAGTATATTTGATTTTTCTCCAAGCTGGACATATGCAGGCTCCAAGACTAGTGTATGCCTTCTAAAGCTTTTCATATGTTCTTGGCTCGAAAATCTTGGAAGTGTCATAGCACTATCATTGGCTCATTACATCCAGTTTTCTTTTAAGTACTTATTATGTTTCTTGCACATCCAGGTTCTCATTACTGGCAGATTCTTAAATTCTGATGAGGCTCAAAGATGCAAGTGGTCATGTATGTTTGGAGAAGTCGAAGTTTCAGCAGAGGTTTCAGCTGATGGGACTCTCAGGTGTTATTCTCCATCACACAAACCTGGCAGGGTTCCTTTTTATGTTACATGCTCCAACAGGTTGGCCTGCAGTGAAATCCGAGAGTTTGAGTTCCGACCAAGTAATTCTCAATATATGGATGGCCCAAGTCCACATGATGCTCCGAACAAAACCTATCTCCAGATGCGTCTTGATGACCTGTTGTCTTTGGGACAGGATGAGTACCAGGCAGCAGTTACTAAACCCACAAAAGAGATGGTTGATTTGAGCAAGAAGATAAGCTCACTGATGACAGACAATGATTCCTGGTCTGAGTTGCTAAAGTTGGCTGGTGATAATGATCTTGCCACTGATGATAAGCAGGATCAGTTCTTTGAAAAACGCTTGAAGGAAAAATTGCATATCTGGCTTGTCCACAAAGTAGGTGATGGTGGCAAAGGCCCTAGTGTGTTAAATGAGGAAGGACAGGGTGTGCTTCACCTAGCAGCTGCCCTAGGATATGATTGGGCGATAAGGCCAACAACTTTTGCTGGTGTGAGCATAAATTTCAGAGATGGTCATGGATGGACTGCACTCCATTGGGCTGCATTTTATGGGAGGTAAGTGTTTCAGAGTGTGGTACTGTTACATACTTTTTGTGTGTACTGATGTTTCACCTGTTATCCAGAGAGCGAATGGTTGTTGCACTTATTGCACTCGGTGCAGCTCCTGGAGCTTTGACAGATCCAACACCAGATTTTCCTACAGGAAGCACACCAGCTGATCTTGCATCAGCTAATGGGTACAAGGGAATTTCTGGTTTCCTGGCTGAGTCTTCTTTAACAAGTCATCTTCAGACCCTCAATCTTAAGGAAGCCATGGGGAGAAATTCGTCAGAAATATCTGGTCTGCCTGGTATTGGAGATGTTACTGAAAGAAGAGTATCACCATTAGCGGGTGAAGGTCTTCAAGCTGGATCCATGGGAGATTCACTAGGTGCTGTTCGAAATGCTACCCAAGCTGCTGCTCGTATATACCAAGTTTTCAGGATGCAATCCTTCCAGAGAAAGCAAGCAGTTCAGTATGAGGATGACAGTGGTGCAATATCAGATGATCGTGCCCTATCACTCTTATCAGTTAAACCGTCTAGACCAGGGCATCTTGATCCCCTGCATGCTGCTGCAACTCGAATACAAAAAAAGTTTCGTGGCTGGAAGGGAAGAAATGAATTCCTACTTTTTAGGCAGCGCATTGTCAAGATCCAGGTATTGTTATTTGTTGTATGATACATGACTAGTGATGCACTGAATTTGTAGTAGTATCCTGAATGTTGTTTCTTAATAGTTTGTGTATCATTCTAGTTGCGCTATGTTCGATCTGCTATGCAAAATATATATATATATATATATTATGGCAATTTTTCAGTGAGCCATGCATTGTCAGTTAGTTCAGATAGCCATAGCAGTTACAAATCATATCACTAACCTGAGACATGTCCTCAGGGTTCAGGCCCTCCTTGAAACGCCTCATTTCCAGTGTATAACAATCCATGCACCATGACGGTTTATCAATTAAGATATGAATGTCCTTGATGCCGTTTTAATCATCAATGCTGAACCTTCTCATTGCCTACTGGCTATAGGCTCATGTGCGAGGTCACCAAGTGAGGAAGCGTTACCGCAAAATCATTTGGTCTGTTGGAATAGTGGAGAAGGTCATATTGCGCTGGAGGCGAAGAGGGGCTGGGTTGCGCGGGTTTCGGTCTACAGAAGGTGCAGTGGAGGGCAGCAGCAGCAGCAGCGATTCAATCCAAAACAAACCTGCTGAGGATGATTATGATTTCCTGCAACAAGGAAGGAAACAAACTGAAGAAAGGCTGCAGAAAGCTCTTGCTAGAGTGAAGTCCATGGTTCAGTACCCAGATGCTCGGGATCAATATCAGAGGATTCTGACCGTCGTCACAAGAATCCAGGAATCCCAGGTGCGAAATTCTTTAGTTTTATAGTGGAATTGCCGAACTTTTTTTTTTTGAGAGAGACACCCAAAGATTGACTCTGATACACAATTATTTGGTGGTGGCTTGACAGGCTATGCAAGAAAAGATGCTCGACTCCTCGACCGATATGGATGAAGGCTTTGTGATTAGTGAATTCAAAGAGCTATGGGATGACGACATGCAAATGCTTGGGTATATCTAGTAGGTCCTGAGCCCCGTTGTCTTGTAAATTACTTATACCTCCCTATATTTGTTAGTTTTAGCAAATGATGATGACCCGTAGTAGTTGCTTGGCTAGGTTAACCATCTTTGTATATAATTTTTTTTTTGTTAGTTTGGTTCTGGTCTTTGTTATTTAGCTTAGCTTTTCTGTACAGTACATATATGTTGTATATAGAAGGATTTTTTTTTTGCGAGAAGGAAAATATATTTCTCTTGTGACTTTTTTTTGCTAAATTCTTGTGGACTCTTTTGAATGGACGAATATTTATGGTGGCGCTCGATTTCAGTTTGAACCCGCAGTGGCAGTGTTGTCTTTCGTGTATGCCGTGGGCTGAAAAGCCTGAAAGCGCCTACTAGTGCTTTTCGCGCTTTGTCTGAACCGATACCTCGTGGTGTGTACGTTTCGATTACCAAAAATGAGCACGGCTCTCAAATCTCAATCCATGTGCCTGTAGCCTGTAGAGGCAGATAAAAGCAACCCAAAGAAAAACTTGGGCATTCAGATCATGCCTCTTTCCCGTCGAAGCAACAGAGCCCGGGAAATAAACAGGGGCGAATACAGCCAGACCAGACCAGGCTTCTTTCGCGGCTACGCGCGAAAGCGATCACTGGCCACCCTGAGTCCACAGATTTGTCTGTCTGAAGAAACAAAATAGAAATAGATTGCCAAGTGGATGGCCTGCGTTTGACGTGCGGGCCGGCACGATGGGTTTGCTTTCCCGAACCGTCCCGGCGGTGGAATGAATTCGACGGCGTCAGCCGCTGCCTGCATTTGATTGATGGACAACGTTTTTAATTGAAGGACGTCGACGTGTAACTGAAGAACAGCACGCGGACGTGTGTGTCGCCTGCAAAAGATTCCGGTTCCCGGGAGATCGCTGTCAGCTCTTCTGTTCTTCAGTTTTCACCCTCGACTCGACCTTGGGTTTTCTTCTAGTAGAAAAAGTAATAACCGGACTCCGTGAGGCCGTGAGTAACGGGATGTTCTTGCGTTCATGATGTAAAAGAGAATGACATCCTACAAAATTCTGTTAGCTCTCAGGTTGAGTCGGGGCACGAAATTCACTCTTCTGTTGGAATTTTCTCGGTACGGGGTCACGGATAGATCGTAGAGTTACCTTGCTCTTAGCACGTTACAACTTACAAAGTACAAATCACTGTGAGTACTGAGTGCATCATACTTGTCTTTCAACATGAGTTTCGTACAAGTACAAATCACTGTCCGTTTCTAAGAAAATTCGTACGAGTCTTAATTAGAACTATAAAAGATAAAGCTGAACTAATTAGGCTGGAGGCTTCTTTTCAAACTGCAATTTTTCTTCGCTAGCCGCCATGAGCGCACCGCGCACCTTTCATTTTTAATGCTAATTTACCCTCTTCCCAGCACAGTTCTGGAAAATCTCCCCAACTTCAAACCTGAAAGCTGAAAACTTCACATTTCATCGATGATATCATCAAAATCTCATAATTTTTTTTGCTAGCACGCAATCAATTTTTTTTACCAGATGACCAGGAATACAAATCAGCACGCGTCGAACTGTTGACGGCGAGTCACGCCAGCACAGCCGCTTTGCAGCCACCAAAGCAAGAACAGCATGGGTTAGTTTAACTGCCGCATCGACCCCCCATTAACGCACGTTGCGCCCATTGCCCTCCTCCATCAGAGCTTCCTCCTCCTCACTGTGGTGGTCTGGTGGGGATCCGCGCCTCCCCCGTCGCCGGCGAGCTCATGGCCCCCGCCCCGCCGGAGGATCTCCAATGCGCGGCGAACGGCAACTGCGCCGCGCCGCCGGGGAAGCCTCCCCCGGCGGCCCCGCGGGGGCCGGCTGCCGGCGGGGACGGCGAGCTCCGGTGGCTCCGGCGGTGCGTGGAGGCGGCTGGGAAGGGCTTCGCCATCGGCGCCGGCCTCAAGGGCGGCCTCGCGCTCTTCTCCGTCCTCGTCCGCATCCGCAGCCGCCGCTCCCCCAGATCGAGGATAGCAGGAGCGATGACGAACGAGGAGGCGGTGGTGTTGGCGGTCAAGGAGACGGTGAGGTACGGCTTGTTCCTGGGGACCTTCGCCGGCAGCTACGTCTCCGTCGATGAGTACATCGCCGCCGTCTGGGGACGTAAGAGGTCAGTTCACGGAACCATCACAGTTGAAATAGCTCCTAAATTCACAAAGGAGCGGCGCTGAGCTGTGAGCCTGAGCAGTTTTGCGGATTTGCTTGGCGCGGAGACGATGGTTGAACTGCTTTTGCGATGATTTGAGCACATGTTGGCCATAGCTTTGGTTAATTGCAAGATAATAGATTGTGCTGTGTAGGTGAGAATTAACTCTAATTGGTTATAATGACGTGTCGAGTGATGTGTTTGAGCAATTTTAGCAAAAGAGAAGGAAAAGAAAATGGGTAGAGCAGCTCTTGGTACTATGATGAGGATTAGTTGTGCTCTCGTAGAAATTGTTCTTTCTTCCCTGACTGACGCAGGACTATCAATGCTGGTGTAGAAATCAGTTCTACAGTTGCAAACAATCTCTTACCATGGAAGCAATTTTGTTTCATTTGTGACCGAGGATGCTAATCTCGACTAGATCTCACTGTTTTGTTTGATAAAATTGTTTTGGTAACTTGCTGCCAATCACATTTACAAATTGTGGTGAGAAGTTCAGGTCTAGAGCTCTGAATTATTTTGATGCAGTATAAGATAAGGCTTGCATGCTAGTAATATTGTGATGTATTGATGTCACAGTAATCTTTCACTGGGCTCATCAACATTACACTTCAGAATGCATCTTGTTTCAGTACTGTTTTCACACTATATTTGCGAAGCACCATTTTTTGTTGTTGGATAATGTGTAACTGTATACTCTTGTTGCTTCAGAACAGCAAGGTGGAGGTCACTCTTAGCTGGTTTGATTGCTGGTCCTTCTATGCTCCTGACAGGACCAGGAACTCAACATACTAGTTTGGCTATATACATTCTCATGCGTGCAGCAGTACTTGCATCCCGTTGTGGAATAAAGAGCAAAAGATTTGGAAAGATCTGTAAACCTTTGACTTGGTCACATGGTGATATCTTCCTTATGTGCCTCGCATCTGCACAAATTTTGTAAGTCCCCTCTCAATATTCAGTTACATGTTTAGGTTGCACTGATTGTTTAGAAGTTAGAAAGTATAGCTAATTATACTTAAAGGTATGCCACAAATGGAGTTATTTGGGGCTGTAAGCAAAGCTTGGAACCAGTAGACCATGCATAGGGTGGTTTTTTTCCCTCTTAAGATATGCCCATGAGTGCAGTTGTTTGGAGGTTGAGCTTAGCATTGTATAAGCAAAGCTTGGAACCAGTAGACCACGCATAGGGTGGTTTTTTTCCGTCTTAAGATATGCCCATGAGTGCAGTTGTTTGGAGGTTGAGCTTAGCATTGTATAAGCAAAACTTGGAACCATTATACCATGCAGTAAACGTTTTTTTTCTCTCTTCATGGGCCAAATAATTAGTGTATTTCATGCCATATATTCTGTAGCATGTGCAAATATGAATTTTCCCCTCTTGATTTTTTCTTATGCAGGTCAGCGTACATTTTAAAACAGGACAGTTTGCCATCATCTTATAAATCATTTCTAAACAAGCATGGTGGAAAAGATCTAACTATTTTGCAAGGTGTGAAGGATATAGTCAACCACACTGCTCTCAGTAACTTAGCGGGTATCGAGAAGTACTACAAATCTGTTGGTGTTGACATCAAGTTAGATCCAAACATGAAAGTGCCTTGCTCGGTAAGTCTCACATATCTGTTGTACATGAATGAATTATTAAATCACCATTCATTTATACTTTGAAATTTTACCTATCAAACATCCAATCTATAGAGTTAGTCTTGTGGCATAACATTTCGGTGTCACAACTCTTCATAGCTAATCTGTTTTCACTTTTTTGTTAAATTTATTTGTTTCCACCATCTGACTCTGACCCCTTATCTCTGCTTTTCAGATCGTGCATGGTAATCAATCATGTGCAGGACATGTCTTTTCATTCTTGTTACAAGCATATGGAAGAGCAGTTCCTGTATATGTTCCAGTATACTTTTTTCAGATCGTGCATGGTAATCAATCATGTGCAGGACATGTCTTTTCATTCTTGTTACAAGCATATGGAAGAGCAGTTCCTGTATATGTTCCAGTATACTTAGTTCCTGCATTAGTAGTTCATCGGCAGCATCTCATGAAAAGGTATACAGGCAATGCAATAATAATGACTTGTTTGGTTGCTAATTGGGAGAAAAACATTTTCTGCTGCAAAAAACCTTTCATATCCTGCACCACTTATGCTTTTGATGGTTTATCCTATTTAGGCTGGGAAGAGAAACAAGCAGAATTTGTGTAAACTATATCTATCTGTGCAAGCTGTCATGCTGCCTTATCCCATTTTTTTAATTAAGAAATGCATTTTGCTAACTGTTTTTTTTTTTGGCTTCCCTTACAACACTCAGGCCTTACACAATTGTAGGGAAGAGTCTTCTTGGAATAGCAAGATCTAGCCTGTTTCTCTCGGTTTACTGTGCATCTGCATGGTGAGTTCATGATTTCTTAGTTGTGGTAAGCACTATATTGTTGTTTTCTCTTGGGATGACAATTCATGGTGTTTCCTTCTCTATTTCAGGGCTTGGACCTGCCTGCTTTTTAGAACCTTCCAAAGTTGCAATACTCCCCTTGTCATACTTGGCACGGTATGCAGAACAATTTTGGCACATAAATTTAGCGTATTTTCTTAATACTGTAGATTTATAATACTAAACTGTTTCCATATGACAGTTCCCAACAGGTTTGGCACTGTTTATCGAGAAGAAGAGCAGAAGAACTGAGATATCCCTGTACTGCCTTGCTAGAGCCATTGAGAGCTTTTTCACATGCATGACCGATGCGGGACTTTGCCCTCCAATACTGCAGATAAAGCGAGCCGATGTAGTCGTGTTCAGTATAGCTACCTCAATCATCATGCATTGCTATGCTCAGGAAAGAGAAGTTTTCAGGTCCAAGTACCTGAATGTGCTCGACTGGGTATTTGGTGTGCCACCACCGGTCGACAACGAGGGTAAGAGTTGCTATCAACAAGATGAAGCCAAAAAGGGCCAGTGATGTGGTGGTGGCTTGTAGAGTCCATTACATGGTTTTTGTACCATCATGTGATTGTAGCGGGAAAGTAGACTCATTAGAGATAGGTTACAGTTACAGTGAGCCTTGTACAGGAGGCTCTTTGCAACAATCGGAATTCAGTGGGTATAGCAAAGTAGATTTATTCAATTGATTCGTCAGAACAGCGCCCTGTTCATCTGAATGACCATATGTATTGTAACTTTAATGATCTTGAGGTGTGCATCTAAGTTATGATCTAGAAGTTCTAGCTGTTATCATGCTATCTCTGGCATAGTAGGGTTACCATGCTACCAGTCCTCCCTTTATCCCTGTCCCCCCAAACCGGCAAAGCCACCGAGGGTTAATATAAATGATCCACCATTGTCTTCTGCAGTAATTTATTTTTTTCACTATCTTCGTTTTTTCTTTACCATCCTCATTGACACGGGGACAAAAAAGTACTACCTTTTTATTTAGGACCAAAAATAGTGAGTTGAAGCCCTAATCTAAATGTTTTTAGGGCAGCCACAATGTGCATGAAAAGTGCACCTTATGCAATAAATGTATGCTTGTTGCTAGCCATAAGCATTGTGCACGCACACTTTAAGAGAAAAAAAAATCTTAAGGTGCACCTTAAGCTTAAGGTGTGGCAACAAGGACTAAAGAAATATTTTCTCTCTCTTCAAGTCTTTATATGGCTCATGAGCACATGAGGATGGTTGGTTGGGCTAATTTTTTAATTAAAACATGGGTCTCATCTTACATGTTTGACATTGTAAGGAGAGACATAACAAAGTCTCATTTTTAATGGGATCCACTTTAATTCTCTTTTGCCTTTCAACATTAGCCCAAACGGCATGAATCACACCAAATCAATAGAAATTAATGTTTTTATGGATGTGAGTTTAATGATATCTTTAAACAAATTTATAATAAGGTGGCTAAAGAAAGCAATTCCGTTATGTCGCGTACACCGTCCCACAGCCGTGGCCGATCCGTAGTTTGATCTGAGCCATCGAATTAAAGATTCAGGCCTTTTGGTGATAGAGGTGCTCCAGCAGATTACTAATCCAATCTTCAGTACCAAAAGATTTTTGGTGATTACCAAAATATAATTCCCTCTTACTCCAATAGAGGAGATGTATTAGTAAGGAAGAGAGACTATATAGGTATAATGTTTCAGTAATCTGCTGGAGATGCTCTAACCTTAGAGCATCTTCAGCAGATTACTCATCCATCTCCCCAATACCAAAAAATAATCCTTTTGATAATAGAGGTGCTCCAGCGGATTGCCAATCCAATACCTAATACCAAAACTTTTTTTGTGATTACCAAAACACACATTCCCTCTTACTCAAATAGAGAGGATTCATCTCAATATCGTATCCACTAAAGTAGTTTTGGTAATTTGCTGCAATACTTGTTAAAAAAACAAAAAAGAGGTATCAGTAAGAAAGCGAAAGTATATATAGGATACGATGTTTTAGTAATCTGAGGATGCAATTCGTTGCTCAACCAAACTTGCCCATGGCCATGGCTGATCCGTAGTTTGATCTGAGCCGTCGAATTAAAGATTTAGCCTTGACGAAAGAGGTACGTTGGACAGGCCAAAACCAGGCATAGCGATGTCCACTACAGGCGGGGCATTTGCGTCTTTGGGTTTGGCCCATATTTCTTCGTTCCCCTTCCCCAGCCGTGTGTTCCTCCTCATTTCTCCTCTCCCCTGTTCCAACCTCCAACCCTCCCAATCGCAACAGTTTCACTGCGCCAGTACAATTCCTGCCCCCGCACCGCCCCAGCCAAAGCCAGAACAGCGACAGGCCCTCGCGCCGATCGCGCCGAGACAGCCGCGGTGTTGCCTGCGGGCAATGGGAGCTGGGCGGCGGCGGTGATGGGCGCGGCGGGCTCCAGGCTGGAGAAGGCGCTGGGCGAGCAGTTCCCCGAGGGCGAGCGCTACTTCGGCCTCGAGAACTTCGGCAACACCTGCTACTGCAACAGCGTCCTGCAGGTACGCCGCCCCGGGGCCAGCCTGAATCTCTCGGCTCCGGTCCTCGTAGCCGCCCCTCCCAAGGCGTGTGAGGGGTGGGGATTTTGTTGGGTCTCTTCCGCGCTGGGCGGGGATGAGCGATGTGTGTTTTGCGAGATCGTGTCGCGGGCGATTGCGCTCGTGTGACGCTTCCGTCGAAGATCGCGGGTTTGCGCCAGATTTTTCGAGTGGGGAATTTATGTGATTGTCGAGTGATGATATGTTTCCTGTTTTAATTTGTTAACATGATCATAGATCGTAATGTTTGTGTGAACGGATAGACTGCTTATTTGGTTGGGGTTTGGCATCGGGGAATTGGGAAAACTCACATTAAGCTTCTCGCTTCAGATGTGGGAGCGTTACCTTGGATGTGAGATTATTGTCAGAAACATTTGTTTGACATCTGGGGATTGGGGTGACTATAGTTTTCGTGTGTTGACAATTTAAAATGCCTGTATAAGCATCATGGTAAAGCTCTTCATTCAGATGTGTGAACATTACCTTGGATGTGAGACATTAGCAACATCTTGAGAAAGATGTGATGATGTTCTCATCATAATGTGGGTTCTAACTGTTTTCTGTTTCAGGCACTTTATTTCTGTGTTCCTTTCCGTGATCAATTGCTGGAGTACTATGCGAGCAATAAAAGCACCGGAGATGTTGAAGAGAACATGCTAACCTGCCTGGCTGATCTGTTCTCTCAGGTACTACTGCAGCTATTGGTCGTTGCAATTGTTATTCCTTCCTCAGCTTTTTGTATAGCTGTAGGAATCACTGGTAGTAAAAACATATCGAGTCCTGAGCTAAAGTTTGAGAGATGCTGGTTAATTAATGATGATATGACCAGATCAAAACTGTACCAAAGATGAAGCAGTTGTTTTAATTGCATGTATATTAAATACCATGGGATTTCGTCCGAGAAATTTGCAAGTAAATTGGACAGTTACCATGATATGCCTATAATTATACTGTCATTTTTCCATTAGATGCCTATAGTTCTACTGACTACTAGTTGCGATAGTTGCTCCATCCTCAGTTAGAAATCACTATTACAATATTCCAAGTTAAATTTCTATGGTAGAAGTGGCATAACTCTCTATGTGCTAAATTAGTCCTCAGCAATGAACTGCCAAGGTTATCTTACATATCTTACCTTGTTAAAAGTGTAATAGGAGCACAGCAAAAAGGGCTCTAGTTGAGAAACATATACTATGTATGTTACTTGGACTGTATAGCATCTTCTGGTAAGCTCTGCAAAACTTAATAATTTGGACCTCCGGGCAACAAATTGATGTTTGTAATTTAACAAACCTAGACCCAGTTCTAGGAGCAAGGCTTGTTAATTTGTTAAATGAGGAAAGTTTGTAGGACATGATCCATTGTTGCGTTGGTTGGTAATTTATTTTTCATAGATAGATTTATATTGTCCTTTTTACTGATAAGATTATTCGGGTGCTCCTAATTACATTGTTGTTTTCCCCTATCTTCAAGTCTGAAATCTGTACAATGCTTTGGGCGATTCCTTTTATCTGGATGCCTTTTATTAGCATGAGCTACTATAATTTGAATCAAGTGACTGTTGGAGTACACTGAAGAAAGAATCATGGTTTCTTGCAACGACATAATTATCCTTTTCCTTCCCGTTGCAGATCAGTAATCAGAAGAAGAAAACTGGTGTTATTGCTCCTAAGCGTTTTATACAACGATTGAAGAAACAGAATGAAATTTTCCGCAGTTATATGCATCAGGTAATGCATTTAGTCAGTGGCATCTTTCAATATGTATTCCATTGCTTTGAACAAGCACACAGTGAAATTATGTTGTGCTAATCAACTTTTCAAGTCATCTGCACAGGGCACTGGTCTTCTGAGATAGGCTATAAACCTAGATGCTGTTTTTGCATGAATTGCTGTTGTAGTTTTATCTAGGTGTTCTTTTTCAAGTTTCCATGTGAAATGATGCAACATTGAATTCGTGGTTCCTGTATTCACCACCATGCAATATCGAGATTTCATGAGGGTTTGCCACCTCCAAGGTTCCAACCTATCTGAATCTTATCCATCTTGACTGTAACCTGTGTTCCATATATTCATTTGCTTGATAGTGCCTTAGAGATAGTTCCTCACTAGATTTTATGTATGGAAAATCTTATATATTTTAGAAGCAGTTCTAGATTGGTAAAAGCCACATCTCCATTTTGGCTAGCTGCCACAACATCTTAGACTTGTGGAGGTGTGGGGTGTTTTGGGCGTGTTGTACTCTTTGCCCCCTCCTCCTTAATGCAATGATACAAGGCTCTTCTGCGTATTCAAGGAAAAAACAACTCATAGTTCACTTCCTATAAAATATGCTTTGTTAAAACATGTCGAATAGATATGTAGTTTCATTATTGCAGTAAACAAATTAGTACACTTCCAAGATCATGCCATTTTTATGCTTTTTTTAATAATTGGTGCGTAACCTTTACTTTTTTTGTATAGAACTGAACTCAATATTACTGTAATTTACAGGATGCTCACGAGTTTCTGAATTTTTTACTGAATGAGCTCGTTGACATTCTAGAGAAGGAACATAATGCTGCAAGAGAGTCTCTTCAAAATCTCTCATTGCAAAAGAATTCAAATGGCCCTATTAATGGCCAGCCCAATGGTAGTCACAAAGAATTACCTGCTACATGGGTCCATAAATGCTTCCAGGTGAGGTTTCATTTATTTGTGACAACATGCATTTGTGTGCATGCCTATGGCATGTGCATATAAACTCCAGTGTCCAGATTATGTTTTAGTTAGTCTTTGAGATGAGCCTATTATTCTTAATTTTGTTTCTGTAGGGAATATTGACTAATGAAACAAGATGTCTGAGATGTGAAACTGTGACTGATAGAGATGAAACATTTTTTGACCTGAGCCTGGACATTGAGCAGAATAGTTCAATAACCAGCTGTCTTAAGAACTTCAGCTCGACAGAGACTTTGAATGCTGAGGATAAGTTCTTCTGTGACAAATGTTGCAGGTGTGTAGTTCTCATCCCTTTGATTGCCCGTGTTTTCCCTATGTGAACATTGATTCTGTAGAATATCATTCGAGGCATGTGGCTGCCCTTCTATCATATGTGTATTTGAGAATCTGCTGCGAATCACCCAGTACCTCATGTAAAATTTTAGGCCGTCCTTGACTTTTAGGAGACGTTTACTTTTCCTTTTGTCTGTCACAACTCTAACACCTGTGATATTTATATATCTGAATTGCTAGATCGCTTTTACTACTTCATATATTTGTATGATAAAAACTGTTCTTCACCTCAGTCTACAGGAAGCTCAGAAAAGAATGAAGATAAAGAAACCACCAAGCATCCTGGTAATACATCTTAAGCGTTTCAAATATATTGAGCAGCTTCAGCGCTACAAAAAGTTATCATACCGAGTGGTATTCCCTCTGGAGCTTAAACTTCTCAACACTGTTGACAACTCAGACTTGGAATACTCCCTTTTTGCTGTGGTAGTACATGTTGGAAGTGGGCCAAATCATGGCCACTATATCAGCTTGGTTAAAAGCCACAATCATTGGCTATTCTTCGACGATGAGAATGTTGAAATGACTGACGAGTCCATGGTACAGGCATTCTTTGGCTCACCTCAAGAGTTCAGTGGCAACACTGATAATGGCTACATCCTGTTCTATGAAAGCCTTGCGGAAAAAAACTGATGTGCTTCTGATACCATGTGATTAGTTATATACTTCTCCTTTCCTTCCAGACTCTTCCTTCCTTCGTCTGATGATATAGAATATGTAGTGCAAAGTAAAAACTAGAATAAGCAGAATGTGAAACCGTTCAGCTTCAAATGTTATGGTGCAATCAACGGTTGGCAATAAAAACAAGTTTCCTGAGGGGCTATAGGCTATAGGTGCAGAGGCCCACTAGTTTGTAGTTCCAGTTTCTTTTATCTGGTTCAATGCGTACAGGCTGTATCAATTCCAGAATAATGTTTGTTGAAAACCTTTATTGTCAATTTGTCATGTAAAGAGAGATGTTATCTTGGAAGCCTTTTGGCTTCAGGTAAAAATTTTGTTTCTAAGGTTAAAAAAAAGAAGAAGAATGGAAGGTTCTACCGATCCTCATGAGATCCCCAGCTGCTTATCTTTACTGTAGGTGCTGCTTGTAATGTCTTGTACAGTTTACAGATTGTTACTTTTTTGTGCGATTACTGTACTGCCCGTTTGCCACGTAAGATAATTCACCAGTCTAAAGCTGGATCTGAGATGAGCTCAAAAACTACATATTTGATTGTAGTTTGAATGCCTTTTTGCACCATCGAAAACATATTTTGGTCTCTGTATGACTATCTGAAGATAAGATGCACGGAGCCGAATGGAATTTGGAATTCAGGCATGCACACAGCCGAATGCTGCCAGGTGCCAACCTATTACGGAATAGCGTGAAATCCAGGTGAGATGTGAAGCTTTACTCTGCATTTGGCAATCCCTTGCAGTTTGAACTCATGCCTACTCTTCGCTCCCAACATTACTGTAGCTGTGTTCAGATGGAGGGTCAAATTTTTTGTACCCTACTTTGACCACTAATTAGGGATATTAAATAAAGTCAATTTACAAAACTACCTTCACAACCCCTGCAAATTCGCGAGACGAATCTAACGAGGCCTTTGACCACACGATTAGAGGATGATTACTGTAGCATTATTATTGTAGCAAATCATGGATTAATTAGGTTCGTTAGATTCGTCGCGTAAAGTTGCACTCATCTGTGAAATGGTTTTATAAATAGACTTCATTTAGTACTCCATGCATGCAAGATTCTTTGGAACAATTTTTTTTTCCAAACCATCCGAACACTGACTTCGGCCTAACTGCAGTTCCTGCGCGACCTGCACTGCAACTCAATCCCAGAGGCCAGAGGCCTGCAGGCTGCAACTGAATTCCAGAGGAGCCACCGGAGACCGGACGTGCCAAGCTCGAACCAATAATTCACCAAAAGCCACGGCCGGCGGCGGTAAACAGAGAAGAGCTTGATTTCGATGTGAGGCCGACAGGCGGCGGTTGCGCAGGTGAACCGCACCTGGCTGCTGGCAATTGGCCACGACGAGGTTATAGAGCCTCGGTCGCGGCTGCTGCTGGGCTGCAAAAGGATCGGATCAGACCGGATCCTCCCCGGCGAGGTCGCCAGACAACGGCGGCGTGGAAACTGGCGCTCCGTTTACAGCGACACAAGCCGAGCGAGACCGACCGGTGTGGACGCGCGACGCGACGCTTCCGCGACCGGGAGTCCCCATGCTCCGCGCGCGCACGGGACGAACGCGGCGCCGGGACGGGACCTCGCCTTCGGTTCGGTCAGGTCCACGCCGACGCCGATGCCGAAGCTACGTTTACGCTGGCGACCGTCGGAGTCTGAACGTGTCGGAGTCACTCGCATAGTCTCCACGAGCAAATTATTGCAGGCATCAGCAACAAGCCAAAGTAACTCGCCCTGGTAGGATTTATTCAAGCGAAAAGTCTATTTTGCACCCTTCAACTATAACAAGTGTCTAATTTTCAACCTTTCACTACAAAACCAGACAATATAGGCCATTCAACTATCGAAATCGTGTAAATTTGGCCCTTTGAGTGGTTTCAAAGGTGGTTTTTCTATTTTCTGAAATATATAAAAATACTGGTTTAATTTAAAAATGTCATAACTAATTCATTTTAAATTAGAAAAATACAAAATTAGTACCAAAAAACTTCTAAAATTGTAACCTATGCGTTGGTGCTCTATTGAGAGTTAGTTGAATCTTATTTGTTCTTGTTCATACAATTTTATTGACTCTATTCATGATTTTGTTTATAGGATCCAAAAAATTCTCCATAGAGCACTAACATATAGGTTACATTTTTATAATTTTTTTGGTTTTGATTTCATATTTTTCTCATTTAAAATGAATTAGTTATGAATTATTTAAATTAAACCAGATTTTAAAAAATTGTCAGAAAATGAAAAACCGCCTTCAAAACCACTCGAAGGGTCAAATTTGCACGGTTTCGATAGTTAGATGGCTTAGGATGTCTGGTTTTATACCTAAAGGTTGAAAATCAGACTCTTATGATTGTTAGAGGGTGTAAAGTGGACTTTTTCCTTTATTCAAAAACTATTTTTCAACCACCTGATGCTCTGGGAAAGGTGCGTGCGTGACCTCAAATTTCAACCAGATCCAATTCTACCGGCTGATGGTTTGAACTACACTATTTTCCAGTCTAACATGTAAATGAAGGAAAAATTAATCCACTACTTGAAAAAGAAAGTCAGTGAAGAAAAATATGTAGCTTTTGAGCCCGTGTTAGCTTGTGAAAAGTTTGCGTAATATGTAGCGTTTGCAGACCAACGTAGAAAAATTACACGACTCCATGTCTGCTAGAGAGGGTATTTAGGGGGTGTTCAATTCCGTGAAAAAAAATTGGTGGAAAATTTTGCAAGAGAATCTTACCATTTAGGAGTACTAAATGTAGACTAATAATAAAACTAATTATAGATCTCGCATGAAAATCGCGAGACGAATCTAATGATGGTAATTAATCCATGATTAGTGAATGTTTAGCGGATGGTTACTGTAGCATCACTGTTGCAAATCATGGCCTAATTAGGCTCATTAGATTCGTCTCGCAAAGTTACCTAGGGGTTATGGAATGGGTTTTGTCATTAACACACGTTTACTACTCCATACATGTAAGATTCCCTTGGGAAAAATTTTGGTGAAATTTTTTTTGAGGAATTAAACACCCCCTTATATATAAGGTCGGTAAAGAAAATCGGCTATGTACGGTCAGCACTCTGCAGCTCGTGTTTCTCGCATCCTGCATGCTGACTTGCCGAGGCTACGGGACTGTTAGATGCGGATCAATTCAGGGAGCTTCATTGGTGCTCATCTTTCAACTGTGGCAGCGTCAGGAGACGAAAAGATTGACATTGGCAGGGTATATTATTGGCTCCGTGGCATGACAAGGAAAGCTGCAGGCAAATCCATGCAAGGCATCTGAAGCACCGTAGAGGAATGACACCGTCACATCAGTAGAAAATTCTCTGTGCCGTGAGAAGAGTACTTTTGTTGCATAATTCAGACATATCAGAGACGTTAGAAGGCCTTTTGCTTTTTTTTTTCCTTAATACGCAGGAGAGTTGCGTACCATTGTATTAATTTAGTTACACAATGCATGTATGCAATAGATGCGAAGGCCTTTTGCTTCATTTCAGGTATAAAAATCTTGTTTCCAAACCTTCATATATCTAAATATCTCTGCAGCTGCAGTCTGGAAACTCGTGTACAGTTTGGAGCTGCAGTCTGAATTTTTCTACGCACTGATCGATATAGAGCCTGTTCGGCTGGTAGAATGAATAGTGCTCGGCTAGTAGAATGAATAGTATTGTGTGAGAGGAAATAAGCCGAAAAAAGCCAGCCGAGCACTGTTTATTGGACCAGCCGAATAGGCTACGCGACCCAAAAACAGCAGCAGGTTTACTTAAAAAAAAACAGCAGCAGGCTGATATGCGATTGCCAGAGTGAAGTGCGCCGTTTACAGTGACGACTGACGAGCTATGTCGAGGGTCGACACACAACGCCTTCGCGATCGCGGCTCACATCGCTGGGATTCTGTCAGCTCCATGCCTGACGGCGGCTAACGAATGCATGCACGTTGCCGACAGATAAGAGCTCTCTCTGGTGGAGTCTGGTCCATCTCAATTCTCCCGCAAGCAGCCCGCCGCGTGCGGCCAAATGATAGCTTGATAAGGGCTCCGGTCTCCGGATATCCGATTCGGCGTTCGAAATCTGATCCGACTGGGTCAGCTCCATGCCTGACGGTTAACGGTCGTGGACACGTAGCAGCCGGTAGATGCACACGAGCTATCATGTCTGATGCAACCTTCCTTCCGGTTTGCGCCCAGGCCGATCCGGTCCTGCCTTGTCTTGGAAATGATAACCTGATAACGGCGGGATCGGGCTCGGGCTCCTGATTCTGACCCAAAGTCGCGGCGGCTTGCGGTCTCGGATTCCCGCGCGGTGCCGGCGGCCGCCGCCTCCATCTGACCATCTGGGCTGGGGTCGCCGCAGTACTGCCACTCTTGGAGAGGAAAATGTGGTGCGCAGGCGCAGCGAGATGGCCAGATGGAGGAATTGCTAGAGAGGCATTACTGGAACGTGATGGAGATGGACTAACGAAGCTGCAGCGTGTGCCGATCGCACCTGGAAGGGATTCTTTTTCTTTATTTTCCGTTTAGAGAGGGTTAAAAGTCGTGTCCATGACCATCTTGTTCCAGTACCAGAGCTTGAGAGAGGAACACTATGCACGTGCTAGTTGTAGTGTGCACGTGAATTTACACGATCAATCCCTCCATCCCAGATTATTGACCACTTTATTTTATTTTTTAAGTCACACCTTTGTAATTTAACTAAGTAAAAAGTACCCAATAACAATATTCAATTAGTTTATTAAATATACCATGAAAAACCTCTACTTGCAGCGAGTTTCCGGACAGAAATTCAGAATAGATGCAGGTGTCGGTTTCCGCCGAAGCTTTTAGACCGGTATGTATCCCGCCCAAAAGTTTGACATGTACCAAGAATTGAATCAAAGAAATCGCCATCTCATTCTCTAATAAACCCCCGATTTAGACAGGCTGAGGTCTGAAGGTGACAATTCACTCAGCATGCAAGTTTCCACCACCAAGCAGGCCATCAATCTGCAGGCATCAATAACAAGCGAAAGTGACCATGACTTGTCCGTGCCAATCTTTTTTCAACTAGATGATCGTCACCACAGAGAAATGTTCCTCCGCGGTAGTGCGATATGGCAAAATTTCATGGTGGCCCAATTATCCAGCTTTTGATTCGTACTGTTGCGTAGTCTGAACTCTGAAGAATCAATGGGATCCCGTGCTGTACGAAAATAATCCGTACATTTTATTTTCGGAAAAATATAAAACTAAAGTCTACCGCCCAAAAGGCAACGGTGGCAACGGACGCTCGTCCATCTGCTGGCGTCGGCCACGGCCATCGGACTCTATGAACATAGCGTCTGCAGACCAGCGTCTGGAGATGACACGCCTCCATATGCATAGCTACAGACCAGGGAGAGGGTATTGACGCCTTCCTGGCGACACCTCAAGAGAAAGATTCTCAGAATTTATGTCAGCTAAGGAATTAATCTGGGAATAGAAGGTCTTGGCCTTCGATCACGACTATGTGAGGCCAAGCTTCGTGTTCTTTCATGTCCACGCCCTTGAAAAAGCGGATGCGTTCGGATCTCGATTACGGGAGCTCCGATCCAGTGGTGCTCATCGTCCAACCATGGCAGATTGGCAGCGTCAGGACTCAGGAGAGGACGGAGACGAAAAGAACGGACGGGCGTCTCTCAGGCAAATCCATCCATTCTCCCAGGCATCTGAAACAATAGTAGCGGATCGACACTGTCAGTCCCCGTCACATCAGGGGAGAAGCTCTCGGGCGCGTTTAGGATATGTTTAGTTGGTGAAAGTTGCAAAACTAGTTTGCAAATTTGTAATATTGGAACTAAACACTTTCTTCAACTTTTAGTTTTCACAAGTTTACAAACTTTGAGACTTTTGCAAACTAGTTTCCAAAGTTTGCCAACTTTCAGGAATAGTTCTAGAAAGTTGCAAAACTAGTTTGCAAATTTGCAACCTTGAAACTAAATATCTCTTTCAACTTTTGGTTCCCCACAAGTTTGCAAACTTTGGAACTTTGCAAACTAGTTTTTAAAGTTTGCGAACTTTAAAGAATCAATGAAATTCAGGCGGGGGATGCTCTCCCCCTCCGGTGAACATTCAAAAAAAAAAGTTTGCCAACTTTCACGAACTAAACATGCCCTTATTCTTATCCCCTGTAGACGAAACCTCTTGTTTCGCTTTCAGAGGGCAGCTCAGCTGACCAAGCGCCTGTAGAGGAAAGCGACGGTGTAGCGGTAACCGGTAAGCACGTCGAAGACTAGGGCTCGTCTGAAACGCAATGCTGTGCGGTGGGTGATCGCCGGCCGAACAGGACAAGTAGGCAACTAGAGACAAGTGCCATTACGGGAAGTTGTGCAGAAGGCCACGGGCAACAACGTGTCTCTGTCCAAAAGACACGTTGTAAAGATGCTGAAAGGTCCGTCCGTCGCCGGTCTCTTGGATTTGGGCCTTGTGGCCGGCGCACGACCGAGATAGGAGCAGGGCCCTGGAATTCCCCGTGCCCGTGCGTGCTTACAGCGACGAACTGGTGTGGTGTCATCAGAGATCAGACGCTCCCATCGTCGCCATGGCGTGCTCACGTACACGAAGAAGCGCTCTGGGGAATTCGCTTCGTCGATTCATTCAGCTCCATGCCTCACGGCTAGCGACCGAACGCACGCTCGTAGCTGCCGCGCCAGCCGGTAGATAAGATAAGAGCTCTCAGCTCAGGCCAGGACCGTCGTCTCATACTCTCATGAGTCATGCCTGCCTGCTGCCTCCCAAATGATAACCTGATAAGGGCGGGCGCCGACCGCCCCATCTGGTCACCGCCCGACCCAGGAGAGGAAAAAACGTGGGTCGCGACAGCGACGTTGTCTAATCATGGCCAAATTAGGCTCATTAGATTCGTCTCGCAAAGTTACCGGGGGTTATGGAATGGGTTTTGTCATTAACACACGTTTAATGCTCCATGCATGTGAGATTCCCTTTGATAAATAGTAAAATTTACCGATTTGTCAATTTACCGGTGAAACTAAAGAGGGCATGAGTTTAGTGTCGACGCCCTCTTCAAACAGGGCTACCCTGACCGTTCAAGAAGAAACAGGGGAGAGCTACCCAGAAACATTGTATTAACATTTGTGGATGTGAGAGGCCCACTTGTCATGAGCTATATCTCGATGGCTTTTGCAGATATATGAGCACGTCCAGATGACGTGTGCCATGTTGCCCTACAAGTCAATTTTTTCTTGCAATAAACGTATTTATTGATTAAACAAGCTTGAAGCACTTTTTTTAGTAGCGCTTTAATTATTTCCACATTCGATCCAATCCGAATCTGAATTTTGTGGACATGGAGAAGTGTTTTTTGTATCCATGCGAATGTGGATAATCTAGGATATGGTTCTAGCGAAATCCAATATATATGAATTATTTGATAATTGAGTACGGATTATCCAAGTCTTATAATAGGATATCCATCTACTTTGTAAATCCAATATGTTCAGTGAGCCATAAAATTAGGCACCCATGTTATTTTTTTGCCACAAAAATATAGGCATCATCAGCTATATATATTCTGAACACGTGCATTGTGAACCCTAGTGCGTGGTGATTGATCAGCATTCCTGAGCACGGCTCATCATGGACACGGAACGCCAGATGTCGGGCGAGTGCCCTTCCTCTTCGAATTATGATGCTACTACAAATGTGAATATTTTTTTGTGTTATATTGTTACTTTTATGACTTTGATTGAGGAAATATTGACCACAATAAGTCTACACATGAGCATGTATTATCTGACTATATATCTTAAGAATATCGCATCCAAATCAGTATCCACGTAATGTCCGCTCTACTCTATATCTTAAGAATAGATGAGGATGTAGAAAAGACAATATCTGCTCTGATCCGATCTGTTTTCATCTCTATCTATTCCAAAGTGGCTTGCGTGCATCAAAAGTTTGACATCTCATGAGTATGATTGAGGTTGAAGGTGACAATTCTCGCATGCAGTTTCCACCAGCATCAGTTCGTGCCATGCTTTTTCAACAAACCGGCGGTCAGGGGAATAGGTCCATTCGTGACTGTAAACCCATCTCGAATCCACTTACTAACCAGCAGTAGATTTGAATTATTACACAGTAGTCCTGCCTCCTAAAAGCCAACGGTGCCTGCTCATCGGCTTGCGTCAGTCGGACCGACGAACATAGCGGCTGCAGACCAGCGTCTGGAGATGACACCACTCCGTGCCTCGCTACATAGGGTATTGAACCTTCTTGAGATATATATAGAAAGGTCTTGGAGATTGAAAAGAAAAGTTCCTGATCGTTGATCGCGACTTGTGAGGTCATGTTGTGCGGCTTCAGGCTACGGTCAGCGGACGGTGTCGAAGCCATTAGCCATGTAAAAAGAGCACGCATGCCGATCAACCACGGAGCTTCAGTCAGTGGCGTTCGCCATTTCGACGGGTGGCAGTGTGGAACCGACGGAGACCAAGACATCGCGCCGCGCATTGACTCCGTGGCACGACACGGCAACCTGCCAGCGGCAGATCGGCAGGCATCTGAAGCAACGGAACGGGGAGTCGGGGAGGACACTGTCGCATCTGGGAGAGATTCTGTAACGCCGTGAAAGAGTAATGTTGCTGCTACTTGTGGAATAAACCATTTGCCCGTACAAGCACAGGACATGGCTTGCTCTCAGAGGGCGATCGATCGGTGTGGGTGATCGATAGCGCAGCGGTGCCGTACGAGAAAGGAACGAACGGTGTGGCGGTAAGCCACGCAATGCGAGGCCCGGGACGCAACGGGAATGTGCGTGCATGTGGCCATGGCGGCCGGGAGGCCCGGGACAACCAGGCAACTGCCATTTCTGGGAAGCTGGGCAGGGGGGGCACTGACGAGACAACTGCCATGTCCTACCGAAGATGCTGAAAGATCATTGGCGCCTTGATTCCATGAACGTGTGGACGGACGGACGGCGGAGCAGGAGCAGGCACGAGATGTGAGCAGTGCTGAGGCCTGCAAGCCCAAGGACAGGACAGGACAGGAATACTATGCTGTTAGTTCCGTGATACCGAACGAGGGAGGGAACACCAGCCGCGAACCACTCTTTTCCGACCCGGCCATTCCCGGCGAGTCGCAGCGGCTGAGCCAAGCCGGAGACGCTCGTTGCGTGCCGGGAACGGGCACTGCAGGAAAAGAGCTCGAGATCTCGGGGCGATCATCGACCCGGCATTGATCCCGCCGCGCCGTACTGGACCAAGCGGCCGCAGCTCGCGACCTCTACACGATCCGGCAGGGTCAGGGGACAACCAACAAATCGGCGAAAAGGACCGGGGCGCGCTCGGCACGTACGGCGCCGGACGGCGGCGGAAGAAACAGAGGGATCGGGAGGAGTGCCGCAGATTTTTTTTCCTCTTCGCCAGCCAGTGACCGGCACCGGCGCTAACCGCCGCAACGACAAACTACGGGCGGGGGGCGGAACCTTGGACGAGGCGCGGCGCGATGGCCCCTCGCCGTCGCGTCCCGCAGGTTGGCCACGGCCGAGGCGAGCCGCTCCTTTGAGCGTGTGGCGCGGGTTAGATTGCGCGTGCCGCCCATCCACGCTCTGTCGATTCTTCTTGCCGGTTTGAGCTACGGTGATCTGTGGTGTGTGGAAGCGGTGGGCTCTGGGATGGATGGGTCATGGATCTGGTGGTTCGGTATCGCGACAGGTAGTTTGGCTTCGCCGAGCTTATTGTATGGGCCTGCGGGAAGCACCGAACAGTAGTACCGCTCTGTCTCCGTCTGAAATCTTCTCTCGAATAAACAACGTGCGGTGTCACTTATGCAATCTCAGCTAAAAAAACAAAATTTATAGATTTTAGTTTAGTTGGTTATGTTTCTTGTGGTGGAACATGTCTACCCGGGTTCGAGTCTTCGACTTAGCACGTGTGTCATATTTTTTTTGGATTTATTTCAGGATTTAACCGGCGATATTCTATCAGTGGTAGGCGACGTGCCCGTCGATAGTGAGACGTCTTTGGTGACTTCATCAGTCTCAAGATTGGAATAGCTGGTCCAGTCTCTCGGAGGTGCTCATAGGGGTAGGGTTTGTGTGCATGTATTCGTTGGGGTGGTGTGTGCGTGTGTGAGCGTCTGCGTCTGTATTGGTCTTTTGCAAAAAAATAAACCATCACACCTTTGCCTCCCACCCTTCATGACTTCATCGTCGGTCCGTCGGACTTCTCCCTCGCACGCTGTCGGATTTATGGACCCGGCAGTCCACACAGGGTAGTTTGCGTGGTTGATTTGTTGAGAGACATATCGAGGATCGCAAGTCGATGGTAACACAAGACGCACGAATTGAACAGGTTCGGGCCGTCAAGATGACGTAATACCCTACGTCCTGTGTTGGGTGTATGGATTGCTGTGTATGAAGTTCCTGAAGGATCTCCGTAGTTGGGTTCTGTCCTAGGTTGAATGATTGCTCGTCGTTTGGAGGGGGTCCCAAGGCACCTTATATAGTCCGGTTGCCTTGAGTTACAAGTCGGCTAGAGATCGTAACCTACCCGGAATACAAGGATTCGATCCTATAACGATTACAGATATCTTTCCCTAGAATTCCGGCTAGTTTATCTTGATCTCTGATCTTCTTGCGTGATACGCCGTCTGCTTCCTTGCCGCGCGCGCCGTCGTAGTCATCCGGTTCGCCGACTGGTGGGCCTCCCGAGTGGTGGGCCACCCAGTCTGACAAACCGGCCCGATAGCACTCGGATTGGGCCGCCCCTGCTGGTTGGGCCAATCCGCCTTCTGGGTACCCCCGGGGGTCTATCCCCGACAAGCCCCCGAGTAGTACGTGGTTGAGCGACAACTCGGCGAGGTCGTGCCATCTCTTGAGCTTCGAGCCTGCTGCGGTTGGAATCAAAACCGCGTGATACTAGAGAGAAAAGAGAGCCGTCTGCAATGGATGCGCCGCGAGGTGCGTCCGTTGGCCGTAGCCCCCGAGCCTTGAAGCGATTCCGGAGGAATCGGTCCAAGGGTTTGTAGCCTTGTTCTGATCATCTTCGTCGTGGTCGCCAGACAACCAACGGATGCGCCGCGAGGTGCGTCCATTGGCCGTAGCCCCTGAGCCTTAAGGCGATTCCGTGGGAATCGGCTCAAGGCTTAATCGAGGAGCATCTGACTAAATCATCCGGCGTTAATTTCGGCAGCCCGCCCCCTAAACGTGAGGGTCAAAGCGTGCCGACAGGTCATCCCGGCGCCAGCCCCCGAGCGTGAGGGCCGAGCACGCCGAGTAGTCATCCCGGCGCCAGCCCCCGAGCGTGAGGGCCGAGCACGCCGAGTAGTCATCCCGGCGCCAGCCCCCGAGCGTGAGGGCTGAGCACGCCGAGTAGTCGTCCCGGCGCCAGCCCCCGAGCGTGAGGGCTGAGCACGCCGAGTAGTCGTCCCGGCGCCAGCCCCGAGCGTGAGGGCTGAGCACGCCGAGTAGTCGTCCCGGCGCCAGCCCCCGAGCGTGAGGGCTGAGCACGCCGAGTAGTCGTCCCGGCGCCAGCCCCGAGCGTGAGGGCCAGCGGAGTCCTGCGAGACACGCCGAGTAGTCGTCGCGGCGCCCAGCCCCCGAGCGTGAGGGCCGAGTCGAGCCGTCCGAGGCCCCCGAGCATGAGGGCCGACTCGAGCCGTCCGAGGCACGCCGAGTAGTCGCCCCGGCGCCCAGCCCCCGAGCGCGAGGGCCGAGTCGAGGGTCCGTCAAGTCTTCGTCTTCCTCGTCATGCGGTAGCGCCAGCCCAGTACTCAAAAGCACTCAGCTAGCGATCCTTGTGGAGTGTAGCACCAGCCCGAGTGCTGCAAAGCACTCGGCTAGCGACCGTCGTGGTGTGTAGTACCAGCCCGAGTACTGACTGACTCGAGTACTCAGCTGGCGGCGATGCCGGAGTGGTCCAGCCCCCGAGCGTAACAGGCAAGCTCGGGATCCAAACCTGTGCCCTGCAATGAAGATATAAAGGATATGTAGTATATGGTGTAGCAAATACTAATCCGAGGGAAAAGGTATTCGGCGACGTATGAAAATGAATCCTGCTTCCAGCTTTTTAAGTCTATCAATTTCTCCGGGTAGTTAGCCTGTTACGTTTATGCACCTGATCCCCGATAGCCATAGTCCGTAGCGCAGGGAGCTGGGCCGCATGCACGCGTAGGAGCGTAGGCGTACGGAAGAGTCGAGGTTTCACGAATTAAGGCGTGTGCTGCCCGAGTACTTTAGCGACTTGTATAAAAGCTTACGGAGTTGCAGTCTGGATAGACCAGGTTGTATATGCAGTCGGAATGTGACCGGGGTGATCGGCGAGTGTCACGTGGACACATGGGCGATATCCGGAGATATAAATAATATTTAAGAAATATCAAAACATGACTTAGCTTGATTTATGTAGGTCGTTGTCGTGTTTAGGCTGACAATGCAAGCCCCCAAGCGTCGTCTTGATCGTCGTGCTCGAGTGGACGATCGGCGATGAAGTTAACCAGTCGGGATCGGTGCCCAACTGATTCTCGTCGATGCAGAACTCATTCCCGACTAGATCGTGTCGGGTCCGAGTGGTTGTCGCAGTCGCCAGCGTGTTGAAGTTGTAGACGTGTCGCCGTTGCTGGTGTCGACTGTTCGAGGCAGCCCTGCATGCTGAATACGCTCGAGCAGAAATCCTCTCCGACCCGCAGGCCGAGCCATGAGGAGATCGTGACGTGCATGCGTACAGAAACAGAACGTGGTCAATGCAATTCACGTTAGCTATCCAGGTGTACAGAGATGTATATAGAATGAATAGAATAACCAAACGGAATAGAAAATCAATGCTTCCTGTTTTTTTAGATGGAATTTGCATGCACGATTGTAGGAAGCATAGATTAAAATAGCCTTTGTCAAGTTACGAGTAAAATAGATGGCTAAGATTGGATCGGCAACGTAAAGCAAAATAGTAAGGAATCTTCCCTATAGTCGAATCGTCGAAAGATGGAGAAAAAGGCGCCGGTGATGGATAGGCACTCGGCAGCTTCATGATGTAACTTGACGCCGGCGGCGGGCCCTGGTTCAAAACTCGGCAACACGCACACGCACGGGCACGTAGACCAGAAAGATAGATTAGATTAGAAAAATAATTAGAAACATGCATCCTGTAGATGGACTCGAGATTCGGCGGTATGACAACTACGCCGTGTAGAAGGATTTCAGCAGCACGGCGCATCAGCCTTCGCAAATCCGTCTGGGGAGGCCCGGCCAGGGCGGTGTGGGGATTCCGGAGTTGAGTAGGAGACAGACAGACGGACGCTCGGGTGCTGCCAGGGACGGTCTGACGCCGCGAGAAGTTGCTGTCGCCGCCGTAGGCCTGGTTCGACGCCAACGTAGATGGAATTTGCTTGTAGACGAGTCTGCCATCGAGCTTGTAGATTGATCTCGTCGATCAGCCCCTACCTGGCACGCCAACTGTCGGATTTATGGACCCGGCAGTCCACACAGGGTAGTCTGCGTGGTTGATTTGTTGAGAGACAGATCGAGGATCGCAAGTCGATGGTAACACAAGACGCACGAATTAAACAGGTTCGGGCCGTCAAGATGACGTAATACCCTACGTCCTGTGTTGGATGTATGGATTGCTGTATATGAAGTTCCTGAAGGATCTCCGTAGTTGGGTTTCTGTCGTTGGTTGAATGATTGCTCGTCTTTTGGAGGGGGGTCTCAAGGTACCTTATATAGTCCGGTTGCCTTGAGTTACAAGTCGGCTAGATATCGTAACCTACCCGGAATACAAGGATTCGATCCTATAACGATTACAGATATCTTTCCCTAGAATTCCAGCTAGTTTACCTTGATCTCCGATCTTCTTGCGTGATACGCCGTCTGCTTCCTTGCCGCGCGCGCCGTCGTAGCCATCCGGTTCGCCCGACTGGTGGGCCTCCCGAGTGGTGGGCCACCCAGTCTGACAAACCGGCCCGATAGCACTCGGATTGGGCCGCCCCCTGCTGGTTGGGCCAATCCGCCTTCTGGGTACCCCGGGGGTCTATCCCCGACATACGCGCACCTCCCTTCGTCTGTCCGCCAGCCCAGTCCCTCGCATCTTGTCTCCCGAGGCTCGTAGCAAAACACCTTCAAACAATCCGATCAAAATAAAATTAGGTACATATAAAATTTTGAAATATTTCAGTAGATACTATAAAATCAATATGACTCATTTGCTTTGATTTGCATGCTAGTAAACTTATATTTTAAAAAAATTATTTTGAAAAACTATATTTAAATTACGAGAGTGGTTTAAACTCGACATGGTTTTTAAAAAAATTTAAAACTTTGTAAACAAATAAAAAAATCAAAGTAACACATTTGCTTTGATCTAGCGTGACAGTAAATTTTGTTTTTTAAACTAAAAATTACTTAAGGTTTATTTAAATTGTTACATGAGCATGATACTATAATTCAAAGTGACATATTTTTATTTGATTTGGCATCATAGTAAAGTTAGATTTTAAGTTAAAAATATTTAAATTGGTAGGTGAGCTATTTACACTTGAGATAGTTTTCAAAACTCTTTAATTTTTGTGAAGGAATAATATCAATCAACAATGAGCCATTTTACTTCGCTTTGGCATGATAGAAATTTATATTTTACATTAAAAAAGTATTCTAAAAATTATATTTAAATTGCATTTGAGGTGTTTATGTTGAAGATGGTTTTAAAAATCTTAAAACTTTGTGAACAAGTACTATAAATGAAAAGTGGCCTATTTTATTTGATCTGGAATTACATTAAATTTATATTCCAAATTAAATTATTCTAAAAACAAGATTTAAATTGTTAGGTGAGTTGTTTATACTCAAGATGGTTTTTAAAAATCTTAATTTTTTGTAAATAGAAACTACAAGTCAATGACCATCCATAGCTATTGTGGATTTTATATATAATAATTTTTGAAAAATTATTTTAAATAAAATTAATGTTTGACAAAGATTAGCATATTATTTATGTATAATTAGTATATTAATTGTTTATCAACAAGATAGAATATCGTGTATCTATAATTTGTGTAATAGCAAAGGCTGCAAGAACCGAAGCCGGCGCCGCTCCGTACGGAGCGCCGCAAATGTTCGGTCCGTGGGGCCGCGGGCGTAGTGACGTCGGAAGCAGCCGTGCGGCAGCCGTGTCGTTTCCCGCGGCGACCAGCGTGGCGACTGGCGCCCCGGCCCCCGCCGCCCCCACCGCTCTTCCGTCCGCCCTCCCACTATTTCTACCACCGCCCCGCGCTCCCCACACCCCGCATCCCACTCTGCTTCGTGTTTCCTGGCTCGCCACTCCCTCCTCCAGCCGCCACTGTTGCGTCTCCAGGTACAGGCATCTCTATCCCATCCCATGGCTGCTTCGAGTTCTCATCTTCTAGCCAACCCTCGAGCCACCAGTTGCGACGTACTACTTACTGTTCGGAAGAACGACTGTGAGATCGATCCGCTTGTCCTGCGTTGAAGGCTGGTCGATTTTTAACCGGGTCTTCTTGCTGCATGCAGGGCGGCAGGGCAGAGGCACTGGCCAGGTCGGCTTCCGCGGCTCTCGGATCGTTCTTGAGTCTTGACTTCCGCGCCTCGCCGCCGGCCGGCGCAACAACCACCGTACCGCGCGCGCACGGGAGCATGCAAGCGCCGTTCCTGTCTCCGGCTCTCCCCTCTGCCGGAAGGGCTCTCCCGTAGGATACGGCGGAGTTAACCGCCGCGCTGCCGTGTCCTTCCACCTATTTCTCGGCAAGTTCGTTGAGGCATCAAAAAATTGCCTCCCGTGTGGCGAGTGACTTGTTCGGAACGGGATGGGCAAGATGAGCTGCTTCGTCGGCCTGCTCGGCGGCAGCAGGAAGGCGTTGAAGGTTGGTGGCGCAGGCAGACTCGGCTTTCGCCGCTGAATTTTGACGGTGTTCTTGTTTGATGACCTTGGACTTGTGTGTTCATCAATGGCAGGGTAAGAACAAGGGCACTTACGCCAAGAAGATTAATGGCAATGACTGCCCCAAGGTGAAGCCGGTGGAGTTCATGGACATGGCGGACACTGTCGACGTCATCGGGGGCGGAGACAACCATCCTGCATGCAACAGTAAGTTTGTCGTTCCCGCAGCCGCCGAGTTGGCACGCCGTGCCAGTGGCGAGAACGGCGACAAGGCCGCAATTAAGAGCGGCCGCTCACCTGGAGCTGACCTCGACGCCTGCGCCGGCTCGTCCGGTTACAGCAGTGACGGAACAGGTAAAAGTGCCAAGATCGCCGAGCCGGACGCCGGCGAGACGTCCAGCGCCGGCCGCATGTCGCCGACGCCGGTGGCGTCGCCGAAGCTGCAGCGCTCGTGCTCCAACATCGAGACGACGAGGTCGTCTGCGCTGCCGAAAGGGTTCGACCTGCCGGCGAAGTCTCGCTCCTACAACGACCTGAACGCGATGCCCCCCGCGAGGTCGGCCACCCCCAGCGGCGCGCCGGACGCGAGCCCGACGGCGTCCGTGAGGACGTCGTGCTCCGCCGACCGCGTCATGCTGAAGAAGCGGTCGTCGAGGCAGGTGCTCCCATCCAGGAGCCGGAAGCTGTGGTGGCGGCTGTTCCTGTGGAGCCACAGCAGCCTGCACCGCTCTGCGGCGAGCGCGGCCGTGCCCGCGCTGGCATCGGCGGACGCGCCCCGCCAGCGCGACGGGTACACGTCCGACACGTTGGACGCGGCTACCGCGGACGCCAAGGGCAAGAAGGCCGCCGTGGAGGAGGACCCGATCCCGGACCAGTGGTTGGCCTTCTCCGCCGGGGCCTCGCCGCTGGACCGGGTCAGCGCGTGGTTGAACAGCCTCGGGGACGGCTCGTTCCACGCCGTCGACGAGGAGGACGCCGCGGACCACTGCGACGGCTACGCCGCCCGCCCGCAGTGCTCTGAGATCGTGGAGCTGCCCACCGGCGGCAAGAGGCGCCCGCAAGCGAAGCGGCGCGCGGCGGACGAGGCTGCCAACCAGGCGAACAGCGTCGCCCACGCGCTCACCGCGTTCTCCTCCGTCGCCCACATCTCCGGCATGGGGCTCAAGGCCGTCCCGACGATCGCCGCGTTCTCCACCCTCCGGGCAGTCAATCTGTCTGGCAACTTGATCGGTACTATGCTCCCTCCTGATTGCAGAACCCACCAAAATTCTACTCGCGTGTCTATTCTCTCCGTCCCACAAATAGTGTACTTTTGGTAAACTATTTTAAGTCTGATCAAATTTACAATGAAGAGTATCAATATTTATAACGCCAAATATGTATGCTTTAAAAATATATTTCATAAGGAATCTAATGAAACTTGTTACGTATTAAATTATAGATATAGTTTTATATAAATTTGGTTAAGCATAAAATCATTTGATTTAAGACAAAACTAAAAGGACACTCTTTGTGAGACGGGAAGAGTAGGTTAGAAGACTGTAACTGAGTAACTGACGGAGGTAGATTTCTCTTGCTACTTGGCTTTGTCTTGGCAGTTCAAATCAGCACCGGATCGTTGCCCAAAGCCCTGCGCACGCTCGATCTGTCGAGGAACAAGATCGCCACCATCGAGGGGCTACGGGAGCTGACGAGGCTGCGCGTGCTCAACCTCAGCTACAACCGGATCTCACGGATCGGCCATGGTAAGCAAGCATGCACGGTCCCGCCTTGCGTCTTTTTTTCCCAGATAAAAGTTTTTGCCCCTTTTACTCCGACGGGGTACCACTGTGCCAGAGTATTCTTGCATTTCTGAATGCGTGTCAGGTGAAACCATCCACAGACCTGCTTGGAGTTATTTGCACCGCACGAATCTTGTTCAATGCACGTATCAGACCACCAGTAAGTGTGACACCCTGGATGTTTGCATTTAGGCCTTCTCGTCAGATCCTCGCTCGTGCTAACCCATAGGATGGTCCATGGGTCGGTCCATACCACACACACACACACACACACAGCATCATGGGGAGGAAAGGGGGCTGCGATTTCTAGCTCATTGTGACTCAACAGAGCAGCCTCAAGATTTCATTGCATACGCGGCGTCCGGACGTGCGGTAACCGGCAGCGCCATCACGCCGGTCGCCAGATAGGGATAGGGCGCCACATGCCTCAGATATCTGATGCAGACGTCTCGCATCCTGGCCTTATTTCCAGGCTCCGATCCGATTCCCGTGACAAGCTTCGGCGCGTCCCATGTTTGTGCTGGCTGGTTTGGTCACCTGCCCGTTCGGTACAATGCTGGTTCAGGCCTTTGAATTCCAGCGGATCTGTCCGTCCCAACTCTGATCGCTCCCACAAACATCTGCGCGCCATGACTGTATCCCACGTCCGTCGCCTGGTCCAGCCGCTCCCCCACTAGCCATGTCCGGCACCCGTTAGGACCTGCACCTCTCAGTCCTTTTCCCTGACACGTCTGAATTTTGCATAGCTACAGAGTTAGCAGATTCCCATAGCTACACGGAGCTCTGAATGCAACGTATTATGTGATGAATCGAGACGGGGCGAGTGATTTCTGACGTGTGCTTAATTTGGGTTCAGGGCTGTCGAGCTGCACGGCGATCAGGGAGCTGTACCTGGCCGGGAACAAGATCAGCGACGTGGAGGGGCTGCACCGGCTGCTGAAGCTGGCGGTCCTGGACGTGAGCTTCAACAAGATCACGACGGCAAAGTCGCTGGGGCAGCTGGTGGCCAACTACGGCTCGCTGCGGGCGCTGAACCTGCTGGGCAACCCGGTGCGCGCCACCACCGGCGAGGACACGCTCCGCAGGGCCGTGTCGGGACTGCTCCCGCGGATCGAGTACCTCAACAGGCAGGCCGTCAAGCCGCGGCGCGCCGGGGAGGTGGCCAAGGACAGCGTCGCGCAGGCGGCGCTCGGCAACGGCGGCGGCTGGAGCTCGCGCAAGCGGACGGCGCGGCGGGCCAGCCAGCTGAGCCCCGGCTCATCGAGCGGCCGCAGGGGCAGCAGGAGCAGGTCCAAGACCAGGCCCAAGACCAGGCCCCAGGGGCTCCAGCCCCTTGAGGTGAGGGCGTGAGTGAGGCTGAGGCAGCCACCGGCGCGTCGTATTGGCATGGAAGGGTGTTGAACTCTTGAAGAGGGACAGCAGATGGCTCCGTGTGTTTAGACTGCCATTTGAGATAAATAATGGGGCATTCCCGGCGGTGATTTGATGGAATGAAACTTGCGAAAGGAGCATTTGATGCTGTTCGTAGAGGCTAATTTTTTTCAGCTCCACAGCAGTGGCTAGTTTATCTCTCTCCTTTTCTAGTACTTATTCCTACTTCCTATCCTCACGTCTCAAATGTGGATTCCATGCAATTGCAACCTCCTTTCTTGAGAACGAGCCTTAGGCCTTGTTACAAGTTGCACAAACTTTTCAAATTTTTCACTATTCACCGGTCACATCAAATGTTAAGACACTAATTAAAGGTATTAAACGTGGATTAATGACAAAACTTATTCCATAACCCCCGGGTAACTTCGCGAGACGAATCTGATGAGCCTAAATAGGCCATGATTAGACAACGTCGTGCTATAGTAAACAATCTCTAATGACAGATTAATTAGGCTTAATAGATTTGTCTCGCGATTTCCCGTCCATCCGTGTAATTAGTTTTATAATTAGATCATGTTTAGTCCTTCTAATCTTCGATTTAAAATTGCTATAGTAAATTTCGCAAACTTTCTCCACCAACTAAACAGGACCTTAGATTTAGAGACAACACTCATTTTAGGAATTCAATTGAACTCGTGAATTGAGCAGCAAACAAAGGATGAAAGGAAGGATCTTAACAAGATGCAGAGTATTCTCAAATACAAAAAAAAAACAAATTACATGCGAAAATTTTCTGAAATATATAAAAAATTCCTGGAATACAGGAACAAAACCTTACATGGGAAAATGAAAATTGCTGACATATGTAAAAATATTCCGACCTGCCGGATTCGAACCAGCGACCTAAGGATTGATCTGCAACGACTACAGTCCTCCGCTCTACCAACTGAGCTAAGGTCGGATTGTGTTCGCAATGAACTGAACAGCGGAATATTGAAAGCATTAGTGTACACGAAGGAATAGTAAAACATAACAGATTTCTGCAGCCTCCGTATGTTTTTTTTAAATAACCTCCTTATGGTTTCTACTTTGAGTGTTTTGGAGCATGGTGACTACCCGTCACTCGTCAGAGGCTCAGACGTGCGGAATGAGGAACGAAGAACAGAAGAATTGGCCATCGCAGTCTACACTCTTCCCTTCTTCAGTACCGCCGGCACTTCAGTACTTGTGCAGGCCACGCGCACGTATACGTGGGCGCAACGCAACCGAATTAGTTGCTACTGCCAAGAGCTTGATCGCACCCTCCCAATTCCCATGGTTCAACCTGCCCCGGCGGCGCGGTGCAAGCGTGGTTCCTCACTTCCTCCTGCTCTAGCAGTGAGCAACCGAGGCACGGAGCATGGTCGCGTCTGTGCCCGTGCGAAGATACAGGTCGCCACGGGCATCCAAAGCTATAGCGTGCAGCCGCCCAGTGCCCACGCCCGCAGCCTAGTGCCGACATGTTACTGCATTCCCGCACGATGCTACTCGTAGGAGATTACTCCAGTTCGGTGAGACGGCGAGATTCAGGGGCAGTTTCGTCAACGCTTCGGAGAAAAGAAAAGCAGCAGCGGTGGCGACCTGCGAGACCGGTGTCGTCTCTCGCCCGCTTTCAAAAATCATAAAACCAGAGCACTCTCCACTAGCGCCGCGGCCTGCCTCTTCTCTTTCTCGGACCCCGGAGCCGAAGCAGAGCCGGAGAGCACCACCACCACCTCCTGCGGCGGCGAGGGCATGGCGGGGGCCGGGGAGAAGGTGGACTACGTCTTCAAGGTGGTGCTGATCGGCGACTCGGCGGTGGGCAAGTCGCAGATCCTGGCCCGCTTCGCCCGCAACGAGTTCAGCCTCGACTCCAAGGCCACCATCGGGGTCGAGTTCCAGACCCGCACCCTCGTCATCGACCACAGGAGCGTCAAGGCCCAGATCTGGGACACCGCCGGCCAGGAGAGGTACTGCCATCTGCCCGCGCCCCTCCACCCACCACCTCCCCGCGCTCTCTGCTCCCCGATCCTCTCCGCTGTCTTGGTCACTGGTCTCCTGCACGAATTTGTGCTCTTTGATTTGTTCCTTTTGCACATTAGATCTCTACGGACCGTAGCGGTAGCGGAAACGCTGGGCGCAGCGGTGGATCTCTACTGCGGAAATGCTTTGTTTTTCAGCGCTTCCACACCTACCTCACCAGCACAGTGCAATGTGATGCTACGTGATTAGATCTGGCAGTTCTACGCTTTATGGTAGAGTGCTTGCTGAAGTTATGCGCAAGCTTCAGATAGCCTAACTGACGAGGAAGGACGAACCCAATCAATTCTGTTGGCTGCTACTTGCTCCGTGGTTTTAGAAACCGTAATTGAGAAAGTAAATGTGTGATTAGTAGTAGTTCTGCATTGATAGACTTTGTTCCACAGCGGAGCTTGAGTGAATCGGAACAATACGATTCGAATTCTCACCTGCTGCCTGATACCTGATACCTGCTGCCTGATACCTGACAGAACTTAATGCACGAATTGACAATCCTTTAAAGTTTCTGGTGATCCTGAGGTACAACAAATGAACAGGCCTGCTAGATGTACTATGAAATGTTCTGCAAGAATTTACACACTTTGAAGAATTTTCATGTATTCAGGGGGTGTGTTAGCTATTTTGCAACAAGTATGCCATACTAGTATGGCCTGGAAGACATGATTAGGTCCTAGTGCAGTGAAGTGGTGGTAGAAATGGATAATATAGAATACAACCATCAAGTCGCCCTTACTAATATCTTTGATTTCTGTGAGGTCTCGTTACTCTTGACAAGAAAGTTTAGAACGTGCCTGATTAACATTCTCTTGATTGTTCTTTATTTGCTTAAAAGTACTTCATGATATTCTGGTGTTCTACTAGCGTTCTGATCAGTGGGTGCTGACCATGAAAAGTATTACATATATTAGGTTCTGATTCATATCATGGCCTCAGAATTTAGCATGTTTAGCACTCATTTTTATTGTTGTGTTTTTTTTTGTTTTGCCTTTTTTCTTCACGAACTTATCATGCTGACTACACCCAATTACTCCAGATATAGGGCTGTGACAAGTGCGTATTACAGAGGGGCACTGGGAGCTCTGCTGGTCTATGACATCACCAGGCGCCAGAGCTTCGATCATATACCGCGGTGGCTAGATGAACTCCGTGCCCATGCTGACAAGAACATAGTGATAATGCTAGTGGGCAACAAGAGCGACCTTGAGGAGCAGCGAGCTGTGAGTACTGAGGATGCCAAGGAGTTTGCCGAGAAGGAGAACCTCTTCTTCCTGGAGACCTCTGCACTCCAGGCAACAAATGTAGAGAGTGCTTTCCAAACTGTCTTGACAGAGATTTTCAAAATCCACAGCAAGAAGAACATGGTGTCCGAGCCAAAGAGCAATGGGGCTGCCCCAGCAATGCCAGGGAAGAAGGTCCTTGTTCCAGGTCCTGCACAGGAAATCCCGAAGAGCAAGTGCTGTAGTTCCATGTGATGTGTCCACGTGTTGGGTGTGTTGAATATATTCCTGCATTATTGTTTTGGTTGTAAGTCCCTGCCGAAATACTGAAGATTTTGGAGGGTTGATTGTGTTGAAACACTGTTGTATTTTAGGTTGTCACAATTGTGACGAGGGGAAGGATGTGCTGATGTCTTGGTGTTCTTGTTCTCCAACTGATAATTCTTTTCCTGCTGGAAAATCTGTTACACGCATTGTTTTTGAGATATCTGCTTGTTTCCGATGATGTTTAAGCGCATTTTGCCGTGTCTAAGAAAGAAATGACCTCCCCCCCTGGTATTTTAGTGGGCAACTATATGGGCACTGGTGGTACACCGAAAAATTGAAATGTGACAATAACAGACACAATGGGAAACCCAGGAGTAAGAGAAAATCAGATGCCGTGTCCAAGAAAGAATGACACCCCTGGTATATCATCGGGCAATCATATACGAGCACTGGAGATAAACGGAAAAATTGAAATGTGACAGTAAGAATGAGACGTCAGGACTCGGGAGATACATAGAGGAAATCAGCTAAGCAGGGACGAAAAAAGAAAAAAAATAAAAAATGGTGGTCTGTTGTAGTAGGGCTCTGGGCCTGAAGCGGGCCCATGGTGCAGCGGCCTGTTATCCTTCCACCGTTGGAAGCGGGCAGTGATCGCTGCTCTGTGAAACCAGCCTCACGCCATTCCTGCCACTTCAGGTCCAGAGAGGTCCAAGCTTTCGCCAGGACCCCCGCAGGCCACTACCAACTTGGAACGGGCAGGCCAGCAAAGGCACACCACAGTCCCAGGCCCAGAGTCCGCACCAAACATCCACACCACCTTATTACCCCCACTTGGGTTACAAGCCCGCGCAACCGAGCTCGGCGAGTGTGGGCGGTCGAGACGAGTTTTTAAGTTGGTGCGGCGCGGCTTCCAATGGCGAGGTGGTACTAAACGGAGGAACAGGCGACTGGCTTCCTTTCTCGCTTTGTGGCTACTGGCTAGTCAACAAAATCGTGCCATGTATGATATGTAACCGGTGACTGGATGCATGATTCAGATTCAGCGCTGCGTTGTTATTTTTTCGGTGTTGGTATTTTTGAGTCTTGGCATTTAGAACTTGCTACAAAAGTCTTCATAGGATTGTATTTCTTGAAAAAAAAAATCTGGTGAAACTTTTCCTTTGGTGACAGATATCTGATACGCATAAATTCTCCTCTCCTTTTGCAAGGTCATGCAGGGCACGCGTAACCTTGGACAGTATATTGCATTTGACGTGAGGGTAAAAAGAAAAGAAAAATCACGACGTGTAGATCTAACGGCCCGTTGACAGTTTTGCCCAGGAGCGTCTTCGACGGCCCATATAAGAAACGCCATCCTCTCAAAAAAAAAACATATAGGAAACGCCTAAGTAGATTCGCTGTCTCGCAGTGTCTCGTTCGGCCTTTGGCGTTGCCCGTGAAACGCACGGGTTCGGTTCAACGTACATGCCCCCGCCCGCGAACGTGCCGCGCGGGGCCACTGCTGCCGGATCGTGCCAGCCAGACCATACCCATACCGGCGTCCCCTCGAGCCACGGCCTGGGTCGGCGCGAGGCTAGGGCAGGCGGTGCATTCGGCCGTTCCCTGGACTGGAGAGAACTCAGGGGCCTGTCTCGACGCGGCGGCATTCAGTATCATCTGGCATTTCCGATGATTGCCCAGCCTACGCCAACAACCGATCAAAGCTAGTATACGCGAGAGCAGCCAGCAGGGCCGCATGGGTGAAAATGGCGTTGGGGTGTCGCACCGTGTCAGTGCATGGTGCCGCTGGTGGAATCCCTGACCCTGGATGCATGGCGACGGACGCCATAGGCCGTAGCGCCGCCACCGTGCAGCACATGCTTTTCGGCGCACAGATTGCACGTCGCCTTCTGAATTCCACTCGCTCAAGCTCCATCTCAAGGGCTGATATTTGGTAGAAGTACTGGCACGCTGGCAGACAACGAAAATCGGATCGTGGTGATGCGAATATCAACAACGAGAATATCAACTTCTTCCATGTTTTGCCAGCGATGGTCGGACACAGCGTGTTCAGTTAACTCTAGGCGCGGTAAAGCAATCCAGCTTCAGACGACCTCCGAACCTTTGCCAGGACATCCATGGCCGAACACCTCCACGACACGCCAAACACGATTCACACCCGCGCCGGGCAGGACGGTTAGAACTACGGTGAAGCGCCAGTGGCCCGGTGCCCAAGATTCTGCACGCACCCTGCTCGATTCAATTTCAAACACTCGTGTAGCGCCTTCCGCCGTTGGATTTGGAAAAGGGCTCACCCGTGACTTTCACCTGTCACCTCGTCGGCGCCTTTGCTGTCGCTTCGCCCAGCCTTATCCATGGAGGCCCAGCGACACCTCCGCCGCTCCCACCCGCCGGCGCTCGCCACGCGCTCGATGTAACGCCGCGCCTAAGCTCTCACGGACTCGCACACTCTTAGCGCCC
>CM014278.1:88998858-89012374 GCA_004135705.1 Alloteropsis semialata | reverse complement strand
GTGAAGTCCAACCTGCATTTGGAGAAGTTTATCCTGACCGGTCTGACCGTTGAAGGTTACCGGTCTGACCGTTGCCTGTCACCGTGCCACTTTTGGGTGTCAACATATGCCCCCCTGTTTCTTGGTAAAGCTTGCGTACCAAGAAACATTCATCTGATCCAAATTTATACAGGGACGATGGCTAACACCAGCATATTTGATTTTGCTGATATCTTGCCCCCCGAACATTGAAGTCAATAAATAATCTCTCATCGGGAGACTATTGCTTTAGGACGATAGTCAAAGACATTTATCGGCCATATGTGTTGCCAAAGACGATAATGAAATATCACCCATAGTGAATTCGTCCATAATAGTATGCTCAACCGAAATAAAGTATAGAGAGATTTATAAATGTAGAAACTAAAACCATCTCTAGGAACTAAATATTTCGGCTTTATAATGATCAAGAGCAATACCTATTTAATTAATATGCATAGATATTTGGTGAGAACCCTCCATGATATAAAGACCCATATAGCATCCAAGGATCAAAATAAGAACATGAGGGATAACCAAACATATCTAAGGACGAATTCCAAGATATAGGCATATATGGCATTTGTAAAGCAAATGGATGATGTAAATCCCAATAATTCTGATGATTTGGTGCAAACCTCAGTTTTGAAAATCTTCTCTCATGCCTTTTCTTCTCCGTTAACTTTGTTGCACCTTTTGCTTGAACATCACCCTTATCTTGAGTTTGAATGCTTACTTTAGGAACCCATGCCATGCCCATCTTTCTCAGTTCTTGAGCACCAAGTTTTTGTAACTTCTTCTTCCGCCAATGAGATAAATCAAGTGAATGACTTGGCTTTGCTTCAGTTTTGGACAGCAGTGCTTTCTTCTTGATTTTTGGTGCTCTCAACTCATTTAGTTCAGATTTGGCACTTGAAGGATCAATAGCCGATTTTTGTTTTTCTTTGCCATCAATAGCCGAAGTTTTCAACACCTCAGTCGGCTTTTCATCAACTATATTCAGATCTGAACTTTTATCTTTGCGACCATCCCTTTTAACTCGATACACTTGCTTGACAACCTTTTTCTTGTCTTGAACTCTAGACCGATTTTTTCGCTCAAAACGGTCATTTTCAACATACGGTTGTCTCGCATATGAAGGTTCTCTTGGAGCTGCATACTCTACATGATATGGTCTAAAATATGAAGGAGTATGTGTCCAAGGATTATTCCACTCCCATGACGAGTAAGGATCAAAATAAGTGGGATGTGGAACATATGGAATTGGCATTGATTGTTCAAAAGGAAAATATGGTGCTGCTGAATGAAAATTTTTCCTTTGCCAATTCCAGTTCCCAGAACTATTTTTAGGAGATGATCTTGATGATTCAACATCATTTGACCGATTAGCACGCTTGGCCTTATTTTCTTTTTGGTATTTAGCCAGAAGTTCATCAAAAGTGAGCTTCGGCTTTTTACCATTGTGCTTGTCACGGTCTTTAACTCTTTGCGCTGTAGAACACTCCGGTTCCAGGATCTTTGGACGCCACTGACCAGGACTGGTCTGACCGGTGTGCCCAACCGGTTTGACCGGTCTGACCTGTTTGGTCAGCCCAGCAGGAGCAATCGGCTTTTGTTCCGATTCAGAAATATTCGCTTGCCCCCCAGCGACTTCTGGAATTTTTGTAGGCTCATCGTCCTCAATAATTATTTGATCTTGCAGGTCATAGACGATGTCCTTTTCATCACTTGGGAGCTTTGGATCTTTGCATGAACCGGCTGAGGCTAACCGATCTGATGATCCTTTGCCATCAAAACCAATTGGAGTCAACTGGTCATCCTCTGAAATTTCAGCAAATCTCAATCGTCCTGTATTAATGGCCGATTGGATGACTTGGCGAAAAATATTGCAATGGCTAGTGTTATGACCAAATGAATTATGCCACTTACAATATTCTTGCTCTTTTAATTCTAGAAATGATGGTGTCGAGGTTGTACTCGTCAGATATTTGTCCGGCAGACACCCCGCTTTGTGCGAAGATTGATCACGGTGATGAACAGAAAGACACGGGATTTTTATACTGGTTCGGGCCCTCGAGATCGAGTAATAACCCTACGTCCAGTTGCTGCTTGTATTATTTCGTCGAGTACAGATTACAATGCGTAACGAGTACCCTCGGGTGGATTGTGGAATACCAACTTGGATGTTCGATACCCTCTACACACAGGACCCCGCTATTTATACCCAGGGAGACGTGCTTTACAAGACAAAACAGACCTAAACCTAGTAGGATTCGAACTGTCTTCGGGCTTTCCTCCTGCAATCTGGCTGTCGTGTCTTGTTCGGAGTCTTGGTCGTCTTGGAGTCGGTAGTCGGCAATCCTCGTGGTCGGGTACCCTGGTATTATGGCCTCAACAGTAGCCCCCGAGCTTATCTTGTTCAGAAAAGGTTGATTGTTCAATAGTCTTCGGGTCTTTTTGCTCTTCGGGCGATTTCTGGATATGAGAATATCTCGTCAATCATGAGAGCCAGAAAAGTTCCCGAACTCTTGAATGTGGAAACCTGCATCTGAATGATAAGGTCAAGAAAAATATCAGCCATAATAATATAAAAGAACTGTTCCGTCTTGGAAAACGAAACGCCCCAGGAGTGATGTAACTGCTGCCCAGTGCATTTAAAACCCACTCCGCACGTCTCCCGGAACTTTAGCAGTGCACGCGGTACGGCTCTGCTCCGGCTCCTCGAATCCCGCACGAAGCGTTGCATCTCTGGGTCTTTAAATATCAAATCTCCTGTATCGATCCGTACTTGAACTTTCCATTCTAAACCTTCTCCCTCCCCTCGCCATGGGAAAGAAAAAGCTTAGTAGTAGATTCAAGCTCCCTCGTCTCCTCTTCGGAGACTCCCCTCGCAGCTCCGGCGAACAACCGCCTGACAAGCCGGAGGGCCCGCCGGCGACGACACCACCCGTCGCTCCCCCTCAGGCTCCGCTCCTGGCTCTCCCCTGGCATGGGGATGAAGGAGTCGAAGTTGAGCCGCCAAAAGAGGAGGCTCCGGTGGCTGCGCCACCATCTCCCGAGGCTGCTCCGTCGAGCATTGCCGCCGGGAAACGCCCTGCGCCTTCCTCCCCGGCTCCGGCGTCCCCTATCTCCCTCTCCTCCGACGACGAGCCAAAGCAAGGAGGGAGCGGGATCCGGCTGAAGCCAGAAGCGGCGGACGCAGGCGCATCTTCGTCTTCTGCTCCGGCGGACACCAGTGGCGACGAGGAATTCGCCCGGCGCCTCTTCGTCTCCTTGAACCGCGACCTGATCGGGATTCCTGGAGACGGAGCGCTCGTGGATCTCGTCAGCGACTCCGAGGAGGAGAACGCGATAGATGATGATCCACCGGAGACTACGCCATCGCCCTGATCAGCAGTTGATATTCATCAACCCAAGATCAGGGTGCTTTAGTTATTTTGATTTCAGAATAGTTATCGATCCACTGTGAAATGTTCCCTCTTTTGAATTTAATGAAGAAATTTCACTTGATGGATGTAATTTTGAATTTCTCATGCTCTGATATTTTGCCCAAGTCAATCTGTTTAGGAAATTATTCATCCAGAACAAATCATCCCGAATAAACTCTTTCTCCCGAACAGACCGATAATCTCTAGTGTGTTCGGGAAATTTGATCCCAATTAAACATGATCGGGAGATCTCCTCGCTTCACACTAAATATTCGGTCATTTAAAACTGATAGCTTCCCTTATAAGCCAACAATTCTAAATGCATTGAATCTGACCTGCACAGTTTTCGAAACGACGCATGCCGCAGAAAAAGGAAAGAATCTTTTTGACCCAACAGTCACTGCAGATCGCGCGGCTCAAGGGCAGGTTTTTCGGGGCTCGCGCTCCCTCGCAGAACCATAAAGCCCCCAAGCGCGGCCGCTTGAGATCTATTTGGGACTTCGACTTCCTTGTTCACATCCACAAAACACTCGCCATTCTCAACCACTGTTCATCTGCTCCTCCAACCTTGCCTAGTCTCCAGCCGCCATGGCATCCACGCACCAGTCATCTTCCGGCACCGAGTCCACTGAGAACCAGAGCAACGCCGTGACCGGACGCGAACTCCGCAGTGGGAACACGATCCCTACTGCGAATGAATACTGGAAGAAATCAACCACAACGGAGAAACACCTGCAGAAGCTAGAGGATCTTGGATTACTCCCAAGCACCGAACTCTTCCCTCGGCAACATGCCAAAGGTCAGATGTTTCCGACCCCCGACACTCTCGAGATGGTGGTGTTCTTGGAGTTCTTTTATTGCGGATTCGGGGTTTTTCCGTCTGAGTTCCTCTACAGCGTCTGTGAATATTACCAAATAGAGCTTGTGCACCTTAAGCCCGGCGCTTTGACAATGCTCAGCGTCTTTGCCTTCTTGTGCGAAGCCTGGTTAGGAATTAAACCCTCGCTGCTGCTGTGGAGGTATTTTTACAATCCTTCGTACTATAAAAATCAACTGATGATTGGGTCCATCAGTTTCTCCTTGAGAAATCGGGAGATTTACATCCCCTTTCCAGTCAAAGATAGCTGGAAAGGATATGAACGTCACTGGTTTTACATCACCCTTCCCCAAGCCTCTCGGGCAAAAGGGAAGTACTTGATGCCGAATCTCAAGGATGAGGTCAAGGCTGTGCCAAGACTCACTTCTGACATGAAAAAGCACATTGACCGGATCGTGGAGCTCCGCAACGCAGGTTTGACGGCAGTTCATGTGGCGGAAATCTTCATTAGATGGAGATTCATTCCGCTCATGACTCGTGACCGATATGCCTGGACCTTCACGGGCGACAACGACCCGAACAGGATGAAACCTGATGGTGAGCATTCATTTGTCTGTTCTGTTGTTTTTCCGAGTTAGTTCGGTCATTTGAATTCATGACTCTTAACTAGCAGTTGTCCCAGAGTCAGAAGTGCTTGAACGCTTGAACAAGATGTTCGGGACTGGCCTCCCGGTTTGGGAAGATGTCCCATTACCTTATAGCGCTGAGAACCCTCCTCCAAAGGTAAACTGTTTCTCAGAAAAACTTCTTTCTTGTATGATCATGATATAACATTTCTCTTTTCTCCCGACCAGGCTCCAGCTATTGTTGATGCCCCTCCTCAGAGTGGTGCCATCAATGTTGAAGAGGAGGGCGAGCAGCCTGTTGATCAGGGTACCAGGGCCCCGATCAACGAACCACCCGAACTATCACCTGGTTTGGAAAAGGAGATCCCGAGCAGCCCCCAGGCGAATATCCCCCGAACTCGGAAACGCTCTCGCAGTGTGGAGGGGATAGTTCCAGATTCGGAAGTCTCTGGATCGCCTGGGTCAGCCAGTCGGCAGCCCAGTCACAATCAGCCTCGTCCTGTTGCCCAGGTACCAAGCATGATCGTATTCGGGCGTTTATTCGCAGCCTTTGATCGCATATCCAAAGCTAAACATGATCGGGAGATTTCTCGACAGGAAATTCGTCCGACCAGGCCATTATCAAAGCTGACTGCTGGTGCCAAAAGGTTTAAATTCAACATTCCGACGGCCAAGTAAGAGCTTTGACATTCTTTGAATATGTACGAACATTTTTCTCAAATGTTATTTTCATTGTATGTTGATTGTCCGGGAATTCAGGCGTCCCGATCCCACAGCCTCTTCTCCTGTCAAGCCATCTGTTAAGGAGAAAACTCCTGAGCTGGACTCGACAGCACAACCCGATGACTCAGAGAAGACTGCGGAGATCGCAGGACCCGTCCCGACGCCCCTGGGCCCGATCTATAGCGTGCTCTCGACAGCTGAAGAGCAATGGCGTTTGCTGGACGCTCGTGCCTCTGCTGCTGAAGCATCTGTGATCAGACTGGGAGCCCAGGTGACTGTTCTCCAGTCCGAGAAAGAAGGTATGTAATTTAAAGCTTACACTTCGCTTATTGATTCTTTATTTCTGATCTATACGCTGCCTTTGATCCTGTAGCTGACTCCAAGAGCATTGAATTGCTCGAGAAGAAGAACTCGGATCTGGAAGGGAAACTGGCTGATCTGACTGCCCGACTTGAAGCATTAGAGAAGCATAATTCATCCTTGGAATCTAGGCTGATGGAAGGTGCCTGCATTGCTGCAACTCACACCGTCGGGGCTTTGAAGAGCCATATCCCTAATCTGGATGTTTCTGTGCTCTCAGAGGGCTTCAAGTGTTCGGCGTCAGATGCCGCGGTAATGTTTGAGAGTCTTAACCCAGTGGTTGAACCTTTTATCAAGAAACTTGGTCTCCATTTGAGTGATTCGGAGGAATCATCCTGAACACTGTGCCGAATTCCTGTAACAGGACAAGACTTTAACAGTTTAGAAAGCGATTTAGTTTTGCTAAACATATGCATGCATGTTTTTGCGTAAATCTTTGGAGCTGATCGGTGTTTTCATGGATCTTTTTAACTGATAGCTTTGTCATAGCCAAAAAATCCCGTTACCATAAGCTATTCCGGAATTGTTTAGTTGCTGAGACTCGGGCGGCCTGCTGAACTGTGTAATTCCTTGTAGTCATGATGTTCGGTAATTTTAGCGTCTGCCTAGCTCTCTCGAATTAAAAAAGCCCGTTTCTTGCATGGTAGTAGTACCGTAGTAGCCCCCGGGCTCTTTTACAGTCATGCTGGCATGCTGAAAAAAGAGTCTAGAAGTACGAACTGCAAGAAACTTCCCGATCACATGGGGAGCCCCCGAGCATAGAGCTCGGGATGCATAGAATAGATCTGAAAAGGAAATTTTCAGCGTGGTAGTCCCCGGCTCTTTGTTAGTGTATGCAATATGATAACAAAGAGTAGAAACAAAATAGAAAATAGAAAACCCAGCCCCCGAGCATAAAAGCGAGGGTGAGTAGAGTATGTAGAACTTATCTTTTTTTGTTGTTGGCGCTGTAGGCGACGCAGACGATGGCTTGTAGCTGCCAAACCAGTTGGCTGGTCTAGTACTGTGCACGATCTTCGTTATTTAAGCGTAAAACCTGCGTAGTTGATCCATGTTCCACGTGTTTGGCAGTACGTCCCCATCTATCTCTGCGATCCTGTAGGCTCCTGGTCGGGCGATATCTACTACGATGTATGGTCCTTGCCATGGAGAGGACAATTTATTTTTGTCCTTGGTGCGTTGATCCAGTTTGAGCACCATATCCCCAATGCACAGGCTTCGTTGCCGAACATTAGCATCGTAGTATTGTCGCAATTTTTGCTGATATTGAGCCACTCTAAAAGCAGCTGCGTCACGAGCCTCCTCCAGGAGGATTAGCTCATCAGTACGCCTATCAGGCTCTTCAGTTTCTGAAAACATTGCCACACGGGGGGCTTGTAGTCGGATGTCGGATGGTAGAATCGCCTCTGCTCCATACACCAAGAAGAACGGTGTTTCGCCTGTTGCCCGATTCATAGTGGTCCTCATTGACCAGAGTACTGTCGGGACTTCATGAATCCAGCGCTTGTCGTAAGCTTGCAATCTGTTAAAAATCCTCTTCTTGATGCCCTGGAGCACGATGCCATTGGCACGTTCTACTTGCCCGTTTGTCTTCGGGTGGTTTACCGATGACCGATCATGCTTGATCCCGTGGTCGTAGCAAAAATCATAAAACTTTTTACTTTTAAACTGTGTTCCATTATCAGAGATTATCCTGTTCGGGACACCGAATCGTACGACAATACTCCGTAGGAATTTCACAGCGGCCTCTTTGGTGATTTTCTGAACAGGCTTGGCTTCGACCCATTTTGTAAATGTGTCAATTCCGACGAACAGAAATCTGTATCCCCCGACAGCCCTTGGAAAAGGCCCGAGGATGTCTATACCCCAAGTGGCGAAGGGCCATGACAAGGGTATAGTATTTAAAGCTTGCGCAGGTTTAGTCTGTTTTCGTGCGAAGAATTGACATGCCTCACACTTTTTCACTAAATCGCTTGCGTCTTGAAGAGCTGTAGGCCAGTAGAAGCTCTGTCGGAATGCTTTCCCTGTTAGATATCGGGGAGAAGCATGTGATCCACAGATTCCTCCGTGAATGTCGTGGAGAAAACTAATGCCCTCGGTCCGTGTGATGCATTTGAGGAGCATTCCATTGCGGGTTAGCTTGTATAATCGTCCGTCAACCAATTGATAGTTCTTGGCTTTACGATGGATTTTCTCCAATGTAGCATCATCGTCCGGAATAGCTTGGTTTGTGAGGTACGCCCGGATTGGATCCATCCAGTTCTCCTCGTTTCCAACTAGAGCGGCAGCTCGGGCCGTACCGACCAACATAGACTCCTTGACGGATTTGTTGGTTGTAGAAACTGATCCCTTGGCGGGTTCAGTTTTTAGGTTCGGTAACGAAACCGACACAGAGGGTTTAGTAAGGACTTCAAGCAAGACGTTACCTGGGAGCCGTGTGCGTTCTGCAGCTGCCTTTGCCAGCTTGTCTGCGTCGCCATTGAATTCCCTCTTCACGTGCTGTACTTCAAGCCCATCAAATTTGCTCTCCATCCGCCTATATGCCTCCAAGTACTTAGCCATGACCTCGCTCCGCGCACTGTACTCTTTCATGACCTGCTTTGCAGCTAACTCGGAATCCCCTTTCACGAGCAGCCTTCTGACACCAAGAGATGCAGCTATGCGGAGACCTGTCAACAGTCCTTCGTACTCGGCAACATTGTTAGTAGGAGTTGGATCAACAAAATTGATTTGTAAAGCATACCTGATGATGTCATTATGTGGTGAGATCAGGACCACCCCAGCCCCCGCGCCTGCTTTGCAAAATGCCCCGTCATAGAACATTGTCCAGTGTTCGGGATTTTGGGCAGCCTCTTCAGGTTCGGGGTTAGTCCACTCTGCAATGAAATCTGCCAGAGCCTGCGATTTGATGGCAGTTCTGGGTATGAATTCAACGTCGTAAGCCCCCAGCTCCACAGACCATTGCGCGACCCTTCCCACGGCATCTCGATTATGTAAAATGTTGCCTAGGGGGAAAGTTGACACTACCTTGATCTTGTGGCTCAGAAAATAATGCTTGAGTTTCCTGGAAGTCATTAGTACAGCATATAACAATTTCTGAATCTGAGGGTACCTTGTTTTGGCATCGTGCAACACCTCGCTTACAAAGTAAACGGGGTGTTGTGTTGTAGACTTTTCGGTTGGCCTTTCAACCACCAAAACAGTGCTAACAACCGTTGGTGTCGCTGCTACGTACAACAACATCTCTTCCTGCGGCTTTGGCGGGACCAGTACGGGCATTTTCCGCAGGTACTGTTTAAATGCCTGGAACGCCTCTTCTGCTTCTGCCGACCACTCAAAACGATCAGTTTTACGCAACAATCTGTAAAATGGCATACCTCGTTCGCCTGACTTGGACACGAATCGACTTAGGGACGCCATCATTCCTGCCAACTTCTGGACCTCGTGGCGGCTGCGTGGAGATTTCATGTCGTCGAGTGCCTTGATCTTATGTGGATTTGCCTCTATACCTCATTGGGAAACAAGGTAACCGAGGAGCTTACCCGATGATACACCAAAGGTGCACTTGGCGGGGTTGAGCATCATCCTGTTTTTACGCAAGTTGTTGAAAGTTTCGGTTAAATCAGCGATTAGATCGCCCTTTAACTTACTTTTTACAACAATGTCATCTATGTATGCCTCCACATTACGGCCGATTTGGCCTTCAAGAACAATGTGAACACATTTTTGATAAGTACAACCTGCGTTTTTCAGACCAAAAGGCATCTTTATATAGCAATAAACACCGAAGGGAGTTACAAATGCAGTTTTCTCCTCATCGTCAATGCACATGCTGATTTGGTGATACCCCGAATAGGCATCTAGAAAACAAAGCAATTCGCATCCAGAGGTAGAATCTATAATTTGATCTATCCTAGGTAATGGGTACTCATCCTTCGGGCAAGCTTTATTCAGATCTGTGTAGTCCACGCACATCCTCCACGTTCCGTTGGGCTTCTTGACCATGACTGGATTCGCCAACCACTCCGGGAAAGGGACCTCTCGAACGAAGCCGGCTTTGAGCAGTCGGTTGATTTCTTCGTTAATGGCGTCTCGCTTCCCCGGGGTATATCTTCTTTGCTTTTGCTTGACTGGTCGGGTGCCAGTTCGTATGCCAAGCTTGTGCTCGATTACCTCCCTGGGGATCCCGGGCATGTCAGATGGTTCCCAAGCGAACACATCCGCATTTGCCCGGAGGAAAGCAATGAGCTCGAGTTCCTATTTGTCACCCAAGCCAAGACCTATCTGGGTGGTCTTGGTCGGGTCTGTCTCATCAAGGGTTATCGCCTTCGTGCCTGGCTCTGTTCGCCTGGCCGGCGCCTCGACTGGTGTGGCGTTGGCCGTTGAGTCGCCAGCTGCTTGCGGCGGCGTCCCCTTGAGTGGGGTCTGGTCCACCACAGCTTGCTTCTCGACAGCTCGATCGTCAGCTCGCTGTCCCCCGACGAGCTGTTGTTCCCCGATGGGCTCCTGTTCGGGAACTTCTTTCCCCTTGGCCTTTGACCGGTTCTCAGCTGCTCGGGAGGTTTCAGCCAATGCCCCCTTAGCGGGTGCCTTTGGCTGGCTCTTTGTCTTTTTCTTGGCAGGTTCGGCAGCCTTGGCTGGTTCCTGCTCGTGACTCTTGATCATGTCCAGGGTCTTCATGTCGCACTGGACCGCGCCACTGCGATCGCCACAGACGGTGATCGGGCCCAGCGGCCCCGGGACCTTGATCATGGAGTACGCAAAGTGAGCGACCGCCATGAATTTCTTCAGGAACGGCCGACCCAAGATGCAGTTGTAGGCCGACGTGATGTCAGCCACCTCGAAGGTGAGGAACTCTGATCGGATGTTTTTGCCCTCTACGAGGGTTACCTGCAGATCGATCCTCCCCAAGAGATAGGCTTGAATGCCTGGTATGACCCCGTAGAAAGGTTTCTCCACAGGGGACAAGGACCTTCTCGGGATCCCAAGTTCGTCAAAGTCGTTGACAAACAGGAGGTTGAGGGCGCTTCCACTGTCGATCAGGGTTCGCCCGATCTTGCGGGGCCCGATCCATGGCTTGATACACAGTGGGAGTAGCGGCCCGTCGTAAAGCGTCTCGGGGTGATCCCTTTGATCAAATGAGATCGGGATTTCTGACCACCTCAAGAGCTGCTTGCAGGGCTCGTGCTGTTGATCTGCCTCTCGATCAGCTTGAGCTGGGACTTGGAGGTTCGGGTTGAACAGCCACCGAAGATTGTGGCGATCTCCAGATCTTCGGGGAGATCTAGATCATCATCACAATCCATGTAGTTTGCAGCACGAGGGTTGTGAGCTGCCTGGTCACGTGGAGCCCCTTTCTGCTTGCTCTCCTCCTCCTGCTTCTGCTTCTTGTACACCGTACAGTCCACGAAGTGATGCTTCGTAGATCGGTGAATCGAGCAGTACATCGGGAGGTTTTCCGGTTTGCCTTGACGCCTGTACGGGGGCTTGTTGTCCACCGCCATGACTTCATCGCCCTCGGTCTTGCGCTTCTTGTGTTTATGCTTATTCTTCTTCTTGCCTTCCCCGGCTGGCTGGCTTTGTTCGGGCTTTCCGTGAACCCGTGCTCGAGCGTCCGCCATCTTGGCGGTTTCTTCCAGGATCCCGTATAGCTCTGCCACTGTCTTCGGGTTCTTCTTGGCAAGTTCCTCCGCCGTTCACTCGTCCTTGCAACCTTGATTGAAGGCCACAATCACCCGATCATCCACCATGTCGGGGATGGTGTTACGGGTGTCGCTGAACCTGCGGATGTAGTCCCGGAGGGATTCTCCAGGCTTCTGCACACAATTGAGCAGATCTCCCTCATGTCCGGGGCGTTTGTAGGTGCCTTGGAAATTGGCTTCAAACGTCTCCGAAGATGAGTCCATGACTTGATGCTTGCTTCGGGCAGGTTCATGAGCCATGTTCGGGCTGATCCCTGCAGAGCAGTCGGCAAGTAGTTGGCTTTCACGTAGTCGTCTCCCCCGGTGGCGTCGATGATCGTGGAATAGATCTGGATCCACTCGCGGGGGTTGGTTGTCCCGTCATACTTCTCGATGCTAGTAGGACGGAACTTTTCGGGCCACCTGACCTTGCGCAGTGCTGGGGAGTATGCAAGGCATCCCCCCATGCCTGGTCGGGAGTCACGTGGCGGCGATTCTGGATAGGACCGGTAGTAGCCCTCACGTGCTCGGTAATCTCGATTGTAGTTGAGAGTTTCCCGAGCGTCGCGAGCGCGACGATTACGTTCGAGCTGTGGCCTCATGTCGCGCCCCTCGCGTGGGCGATAGTGCGGTCGTCCGTTAACAGATCGGGACCGAACCGGTTGTGGTTCACGTGGTCTGTTTGACGGAGCCGGCGGTGCGGCAGCGGCGGCCTCAATGTGCTCCTTGGCTTTGTCCGGCTTCCCGAGCCCTCTTGGCTATGGTGGCCATCGGAGTCCTTTCGGCCATTGCTTCCATGGTCTCCAAGAGGGTTCGGATCTGTAGATTGTCCTGTTCGACGGCCCGGAAATCGTTGTTGAGATCTCGGGGAGCCAAAGAGGACGCAACATGTTGTGTACGGGTTCTAGCCGTTTGAAGCGTTGGTGCGCTGTCCAAACGTGGAGGAGGCACGGATCGACGCGAGCTAGATGACTCGGCGGCGGCCCCTGTCCCGTTTGCATTCAGCACATGGATGCGGCGGTCTTCAGATGGTTCTGACCCATTGCTAGATCCACTGTAGTCGAGATCCAACTGCGCAGTGCGATCTGCAATGTCTTCGGGAGTTGGCTCCGTGAAGGTGGCGAAAACCTCCCGACCGGCGCATGTGAGATCGGGATCGTGGATCCCTGTCAGCTTGAGCTCGTAGTCGCCCTGGTGCTCGAACACAAGATCCCCGAAGCGGATCTCTCGTGAAGGCACTTGGTGGCGGTGAGCGTAGAGATCGGAAGCGGAAGCAGAACTCCCGATCGCTCCCGACTTGACGGAACTGGGCATGTAGGGCATCGAGGAACTCGACGCGTCGGCGAACCAGACTCCGTTGACGATCGGCATGATCTTTCTTCACGCAAGGGCCCCTACCTGGCGCGCCTCTGTCGAGGTTGTACTCGTCAGATATTTGTCCGGCAGACACCCCGCTTTGTGCGAAGATTGATCACGGTGATGAACAGAAAGACACGGGATTTTATACTGGTTCGGGCCCTCGAGATCGAGTAATAACCCTACGTCCAGTTGCTGCTTGTATTATTTCGTCGAGTACAGATTACAATGCGTAACGAGTACCCTCGGGTGGATTGTGGAATACCAACTTGGATGTTCGATACCCTCTACACACAGGACCCCGCTATTTATACCCAGGGAGACGTGCCTTACAAGACAAAACAGACCTAAACCTAGTAGGATTCGAACTGTCTTCGGGCTTTCCTCCTGCAATCTGGCTGTCGTGTCTTGTTCGGAGTCTTGGTCGTCTTGGAGTCGGTAGTCAGCAATCCTCGTGGTCGGGTACCCTGGTATTATGGCCTCAACAGATGGTATGACTTTGTGATC
>CM014278.1:88982974-88997858 GCA_004135705.1 Alloteropsis semialata | reverse complement strand
CCATAACCCCCCTTTGCGAGACGAATCTAATGAGCCTAATTTGGCCATGATTAGACAACGTCGTGCTACAGTAAACAATCTCTAATGACGGATTAATTAGGTTTAATAGATTCATCTCGTGATTTCCCGTCCAACCGTGTATTTAGTTTTATAATTAGATCATATTTAGTCCTTCGATTTAGAATTGGAAACATTCATTCGCAAACTTTCTTTCCAATCTAAACAGGCCCTTAGTTACATCGAATTCGACCAATTCGACCAAAAGTATCTTCTTGAAAAACGTGTCTCTCTCTGCTTTTACGCTTCCCAATGTACTTTGCTACAGTCAATTCGATCGAATTCGCGCGAACTAAACAAGACCGGCAAATTTTATTTTATGTAAAATAAAATTATGGCGATAACTGCTCTGAGGGCTCCCAGGACAGGAGTCACAGGAGGGTGGCATTTCCAGCGGAAGCGCGCCCTGTTTAATTCAGCAAGATAAGTTTAGAAAATTTACTGTAGCAAAACTAAATCGAAAATTAGAAGGGCTAAACATGATCTAATTATAAAATTAATTACACAGATGGACGGAAAATCGCAAGACGAATCTATTAAGCCTAATTAATCCGTTATTAATCTATATTTAATATCTTTAATTAGTGTTCTAATATTTGATGTGACGAAATGAATAGAGAAAACTTATAAAATTAAACATGACCTGGCCGTGGCCCCAGAAGCAATGACTGCCGCAACAAGAAACCGTACGACCACACGATCCACAGGCCGCTGGACCACAACGCCATCAAAGATACTGCCCCCTAAAAAGCAGCCGAAGAAGAAGGAGGAGGAGCAGCCCAGCAGCGGCGAGCAATCCACTGCTGCTATGCTAGTGCTAGGATTAGCCTAGCTAGCGTGGAGATGTGCTCGGATGGAAGGGGACGCGAGGCGTAAAGACCAGTCTCGAGAGATTACGAGGGGCGATTAGCGGAGCCATGGGAGCCCGTCACCGGGGGACGCCGATTTGTTTACACTCCAATCGCTTTCGGGCTTTTTAATAAACGACACCACGCACGGGGAGCTTCTGCTTTGACCAGAAAGGGTGTCTTTGACCGGCCGAGGGCAGAATCGTCCCTTCCCTTCAGATGGGGGCCAGCTATCTCTGGAGGACTGGGGCTTTGGAGTAGCGGCACGCAACGAAGATTATTATCTCGGTGTTTTCTCTATTCCCCTCGTTGCAGGGCGGGAGAAAGAGAAATGAAAAGGACCTGTGAGGCTGTGAGTGCGAGCCAAATAACGCAATGGCGTTTGATCTTATCGTCGCTACGAATTGGTTTGAGTTGAACGAGCTAAACATGCAGACAAGTGTCATGGAGTCTGTAGTCTATATACTACGTACTGGAGTGCTGTGTGTGTGGTACCTAATTACCGCGTTAGTACATCCGAAGGAGGTGACCTCCGATCTTATGGCGATTGTTTTAGTTTGTGGCTGCCGAGATGATCAGATGGAGTGGCGCACACAGCTCGGAACGTATTCAGACCGAGGCGTGCCAGCCCGTCCAGCGTCAATACGCTCTCGCCAAGTCTAGCGCAGCAGCTAGAGTGAATGAGTGATAGTCGAAAAAGGATCGGTACGAAGAGCGCCGCACAGCGTGCACACAGAAACTAAAATCCTACCGAGGAAGTTTTGGAAAGCGGCTTGGTGGCTGCTAGTGGCATATGACGAACCGCGATCCATTCTCTTCGAGCTGGAAAGGGCGTCACGGGTCCTGACACGTGTGTGCGATTGCAGTAGGTATCGAGGAGAAAGCAGACGTCTCGTACCAAAAAAAAGGGGAGACAGGAATATGCTGAACGCTTATCAAGCCATTTTCTTTATTGGGAAAAAAATGACTCGTACAAAATGGGTCCGAGTATGCGTTGTGCAGTGGAGTGTACCGGTTGGAGAAAGCAGACGTCTCGTACCCAAAAAAGGGGAGACAGGTATAATAAGGCCCTCAGAACTAATTCTCGGCTGAATCCAGTAGGAGCTCTGCCAAACAGTTTTTCAGAGAGAAGTGATTCTCTGCTGATTCTGTGAAGTGATTCTCTGAAATGAACTAAGGGGCTGAGAGCTGAAAAAAGTAGCTTTTCCTGATTCTGTGAGGTGATTCTCCATCCTGATTTTGAAAGTTTTTGATAGAGAATAAAAGAGAATCACTTTCAGCCATAGAATCACTTCTCTCCGAGAATCGAATTAGAATACCAAACAGGACCTAAGAAGAAGTGAGTTGTGGCCCATAACGATAGAGAATTTGGCCCTTGGAAACATTGCTGGCCGGATCGCCAAGGCCCAATGGGGCGACACCCAGCTGTTGAGGCTTCGGTGCACTGGGCTAAACTGTCAAACTATCGCGAGTAAGGCCGTGGTAGTGGTACTACCTGTTGGAGCCTGACCCAGCCCAGCAGCTTGTCCTGCTGGCTATTGCCTCAAGTGCCGTGTTTGATTCCCATTTTCTTTTTTTGAAAAAACGACGTTACACACGTCTTGTCCCCCCTGTTTAGATTAAGAAAAATATGAACCATTATTATAAATGGAGAGACCTCACAATTTAGGCTTAAATCGAGAGCCTGCCAAATTTAGAATGAGTTGGGCTGTCGGAAGAAAAACAGACCAAAAATGGAAAAAAAATACAAAAGATAACCACACAATCTAGTAACTAAGAAGTCAAGTCGACACCTTTAACTCCACCAATCTCCTCTTCTTCTTTGGTGGCGTCTTCTCCTGCAACGAATCGGACTCCGGCGAGTTTCATTCGGGTTGGGGGAGGGGGTTTATGGCTATTGGATCTAGAGGAAACTCCGGGGGAGCTATTGGCCGGCGCTGGGGCTGGATTGCTGGCAGGACACGAGACGACGCAGTTTTGGAAGACATTCGGTGGGTGGCGGCCGTGGTAAGGGCATTAGTGTCAAGGCGGACATCTTGTCACCGTCGTAGCTGGGATAGAGGCGGGGGAGGAATTGGTAGGGTTGGAGTTGATTCGTGTTGGCCACAGTTGTGGGTGATGGCGGCATTGGCACCGTCAGATCCGGTCTGGTGGAGGTGCTGGCGCGGGCACGAGCTCTACTGATTCGCCTCGGCCGCGGTCGTGGGCGACTGCGCTGCCGCTACCGGAGCCAACCAGGAGGAGGATGCGGCGGGGGCGGAGGCACGAGCTCTACTAATTCGCGTCGGTCATGGATGTGGGAGGCGGCGCTAGTGCCATCGGAGCCAACGGGGAGGAGGATGCGGCAGGGGTGGGGGCTCCGATTCAGTTGGCCACAAGATGGGAGTGGTGGGAGGGAACGAGACACGGGTGAGGAAGTTTAGATACAGTGAAACCCACGCAAGTGGAAAAGTCTCGGCAAAGACTGATCCGGAGAGGGGTGTCCCTCTAGTCAAGTCCTTGTAGCATTAATTTTGACAGTCTCCTTCTTCACGATTTTTATTGGTCGTAGGCTCGTAGCCACTTTATGGGGTGTTTGGATCCCTAGTGCTAACGCCAAAAATTGCTAAAGTTTAGCACTAGCCCATCCAGACACATGTGCTAATGGGTGGTGCTAAAGTTTAGCCAAGACTCAAAACTAGGGAGAAGTACTAATAAGTGTTAAAGTTTAGCACTTTCACTTTGCCACATCCAAACAATAGAGAAAAGAGAGGACAAACGCAAAAGCAAGCAAGATACAAACCGTCATCCAGAAATGCTTAAGCTATGCAACGTTAAATCTTTTAAACCCATTAAGCTTAACTATTGCATCCCACCAATCACCCACGTCGGATGTGTTTACTTACATTTGATTCAACAATCTAGAGACGAAGATAGTGTAATTTAATATTTTTATGGGAGTCAAATATATAGTTTGCTATATAGCCTAGCTGGCTCCCCCACCTCATCTAGGTCATCCCACGTGATGTATACTTTGAGATTTTCTTAAACTAGATTGAACAATCTACAAATCGATGTCTACATTTTGAATGAACTAATCCAACATTCTAAACGTGTACTCGCTGTAACGGACGGGCCTGGCTGGGGCCCATAAACCCACCCAAACACGCCGGCCGACGACGAACGAGCATGCATGATTGGATCGCGCAATATACCCGCAGGCCCAGCCCTCGGTCACAAGACAAACGAGAAAAGGCCACTAATTTTCGGAAAACCTATCTAGCACTCGCAAGTTAGTAGCTCAAGTTGGCTTCTACTATATAAGATTCGTGCGAATCATATTGAACGTTGGATCAACTATATACTGTGACCGTGTGATTTTTTTTTCTTCTATTCCGTGGCCGATCCAACATACTGTGGCCGTGCGACTTTCTTTTTCTTCTATTCCGTGGCCCTGCTCCGCCCGCAACGGCGACGCGGATCGGACTTTTTTTTCTCTTCCGTTTTTTCCTCTTTCGTTCCGTGGCTATATACTGTGCCGTCTGATTTTTTTTCTTTCGTTCCGTGGCCCTGCTCTGCCCGCAACAGCAACGGACGGATGATTTTTTTCTCTTTCGTTTTTCTTTTCTCTTCCGTTCCGTGGCCGTCTGACATTTTTTTTTCCGTTTCGTGGTCCTAACGTTGGACATGCTTGTATTGTTTCTTAAAAATTTAAAATTTGATTTCTCTACATTGCCATATGGTTTTTTCATCAGTTCAACAACATTTTCAAAGTATTTTCTTAACATTTTCATATGTTTTTTCAAGCATTTTATCAATATTCTCATCTTTTAAAACGTGTCCAAATTCCTATCTCAACAATCCAATATATTTTATTCAATATTTCATCAACATACTTGTATTATTTCAGCTTTTCAAAATTGCATTCTAAATTTTCTCATATGTTTCCGCAATTTTGACCAGGATTGCCATACTTTTAGTTTAACATTTTTAAATTTTCTTATCAATATTATCATATGATTATATAAACATTCCATCAATATTCCAATAATGATCTTTGTACATTTCAAATTGCTGTGTAAACACTCACGTATTGTTGTTTTAACATTTCAATATTGATTTATCAATATTTTCATATGTTTCTTTCAATATTTTATCAACATTCTTATACTGTTACTTAAACATTTCAAAACTTGTTTTCTCATGTACCCCCTGCCATAAAAGGCTAAATTGCTTCGGCTTCGGCTCCCCTGCCATAAAAGGCCAAATTGCTTCGGCTTCAGCTCCCCTACCATAGAAGGCTAAATTGCTTCGGTTTCAGTTATACTAGTTAGGATTCACGGTTTGTTTGGGGGTGACTCCGTCCTATCGGGTTCAGAAGCATGTTTGGGGTTTGGGGCGGCCATGTACCCCCTGCCATAGAAGGTCAAATTGCTTCGGCTTCGGCTTCCCTGCCATAGAAGGCTAAATTGCTTCGGCTTCGGTTATACCAGTTAGGGTTCAGGGTTTGTTTGGGGGCGACTCCGTCCTATCGGGTTCAGAAGCATGTTCGGGGTTTGGGGCGGCCATGTACCCCCTACCATAGAAGGCCAAATTGCTTCGGCTTCGGCTCCCCTGCCATAGAAGGCTAAATTGCTTCGGCTTCGGTTATACCAGTTAGGGTTCAGGGTTTGTTTGGGGGCGACTCCGTCCTATCGGGTTCAGAAGCATGTTTGGGGTTTGGGGCGGCCATGTACCCCCTGCCATAGAAGGCCAAATTGCTTCGACTTCGGTTCCCTGCCATAGAAGGCTAAATTGCTTCGGCTTCGGTTATACCAGTTAGGGTTCAGGGTTTGTTGGGGCGACTCCGTCCTATCGAGTTCAGAAGCATGTTCGGGATTTGGGGCGGCCATGTACCCCCTGCCATAGAAGGCCAAATTGCTTCTGCTTCGGCTCCCCTGCCATAGAAGGCTAAATTGCTTCGACTTCGGTTATACCAGTTAGGGTTCAGGGTTTGTTTGGGGGCGACTCCATCCTATCGGGTTCAGAAGCATGTTTGGGGTTTGGGGCGGCCATGTACCCCCTGCCATAGAAGGCCAAAATTATGTCAACATTTAGATGAAACTATGTCAATATTTTTGGTAGAATGGTTCAATATTTATTTCTATTAAGCTATGTCAACATTTGAATGAAATTATGTCAACATTTATGTATACCATGGTTTAATATTTTTGAAAAAGAGTTTCAACATTTCTGTTAGTATGTCAAAATTTCAATGAAATTCTGCCAACATTATCTGTACAATGGTTCAATATTTATGTAAAACAGTTTCAACATTTCTGTTAAGCAATGCCAACATTTCAATAAAATTATATTCACATTATCTGTAAAATGGTTCAATATTTATTTGACACAATTTGAACTTTTGTTTTAAGCTACATCAACATTTATGTACTAATTATATTTTTAAACATCAAAATGGTTCGATATCTAATCAAACTCATTCAACATTACTTATTATATTTTTAAACATTTAAGTAAAACTATGTCTACACTTTGTACAGAATCATTCAATATTTCTAAAGATATGTTTCCAACTTATTTTTAAGCTATGTCAACATTTAGCTACAAATGTTACAATAATTTCTTTTATATCACTCAATACTTCTGCTTAATTGTTTTAACATTTGTATTAACCTATCTCAACATTTTTTACTTTGACAGGTGGAAGTTGATAACAAATTTGAAGACTGGGTAGCTGTTGAGGACTAAACTGTTTCATTAATATTTGCGATATTTGTATTTAAAAATATGTGATTTCGTATCTATGATACTCATAGTTTGTAGTGTATTTTTATGGAATTGCAACTTTAAATTTGTAGTTTGAAGTTCCCACCCGTTTTTTTCCCCTTTCAACTACATCGCCCAAAAAAAGTCATGCGCGTGATATTTAAAAAACGACGGACGAACCCTCCGCGCGGAAAAGAAAAAGTCTCACTAGTTTATATTCTTTCCGTTACGAACGGAACGGAGGAAGTCCGTCTGCGCGCGCAGGAAAAAGAAAAACTACTGCTAATTTTCATTAATGCATGGTGCGCTGCGTGATAGTGGTTATGCACTATACTGGATTTTATATTTAAATTGAGTTACTAGCTTCCACCTACCAGATAGGAGCCCCCACTCATTTTGGCAGCAGCCGAGCCCACAGCCGTGAAAATCACAGTAGAACTGTTGTGACACGTGCAGCGCGTGCTCCCCCGCGGTCGATCCACATGGGCGCATGCGCGAAAGCACAGGGACTTGGGCTGTTTCTGCACGCCACAACCCACAATCACTAGGGAGAAATACTGTGTTAAAGTTTAGCACTTTTACTTTGCCACATCCAAACAATAGAGAAAAGAGAGGACAAACGCAAAAGCAAGCAAGATACAAACCGTCATCCAGAAATGCTTAAGCTATGCAACGTTAAATCTTTTAAACCCATTAAGCTTAACTATTGCATCCCACCAATCACCCACGTCGGATGTGTTTACTTACATTTGATTCAACAATCTAGAGACGAAGATAGTGTAACTTAATATTTTTATGGGAGTCTAATATTATGTAGCCTAGCTGGCTCCCCCACCTCATCTAGGTCATCCCACGTGATGTATACTTTGAGATTTTCTTAAACTAGATTGAACAATCTACAAATCGATGTCTACATTTTGAATGAACTAATCCCACATTCTATGAAGCTTGGATACATATGGTTAGCTAGCTAGCCTCTCTGCTCTCTCGCCTCATCTAAACCGTTCATCTAGAACTAGTATTGTACGAATCCAATATACAAGAAGTTGCTAAAGGTCAAGCTAAGGATAGATCGGAAGATCCGTGCTACGGGAACGAGCACGAGAACTAAACTTGTACTCGCTGTAACGGACGGGCCTGGCTGGGGCCCATAAACCCACCCAAACACGCCGGCCGACGAACAACGAGCATGCATGATTGGATGAATTTTTTTATTTTTAATTTTATTTTTTTTACAAATTCTTAAAAGGTGTCCGGATGACAGATTTTGCAAATCTGTCATCCAACCGCCGAATGAAATGGCGGTTTCCATGTAACCGCCGTATCAAACGGCAGATAGAAAGAACCGCCGAATGAAACGGCGGTGCGCAGTGCTACAGTAACAGTTACTGTAGCACCATGTACCGCCGTTTCATTCGACGGTTTCTCCCTCCCATGTCAAAAAAATCATAACTTTTTCATATGAATTTGAATGGAGCTAAAATTTATACGAAAACTGTAGATCTCGACGAGATCTACAACTTTATAGTTCAAGCTTTTTCATTTGAAATCATCTTCATGTTCAAATAATCCACGCAATGCTCATATCTAAAATTTGAATTTTAGATCTGAACATTGTCTCGATTATTTGAGCACCAAAATAATTCGTAATGAAAAAGGTTTGAACAACAAAATTGTAGATCTCATCAAGCTCTACAATTTTTGTATGAAGCTTATCTCTAACCGAATTCATATGAAAAAGTTATAATTTTTTGAAGATGTACTGTCCAGAGAAGGAAAATTAGATTTAAATTTTAGATGTGAACATTATCTCGATTATTTGAGCACGAAAATAATTCGCAATAAAAAAGTTTGAACAACAAAGTTGTAGATCTCATCGAGCTCTACAATTTTCGTATGAAGCTCATCGCCAATCGAATTCATATGAAAAAGTTATAATTTTTTGAAGATGTGCTGTCCAGAGAAGGAAAATTCTTTTGGTTTATTAGATCTGATCATTGCGTGGATTATTTGAACATTAAGATGATTTCGAATGAAAAAAGTTTGAACTATAAAGTTGTAGATCTCGTCGAGATCTACAATTTTCGTATAAACTTTAGCTTCATTCAAATTCATATGAAAAAGTTATAATTTTTTTTAGATGGGAGGGAGGAACCGCCGAATAAAATGGCGGTGAGGGTGCTACAGTACCCACGGGTTACTGTAGCACCATGTACCGCCGTTTCATTCGGCGGTTCTTTCTATCCGCCGTTTGATATGGCGGTTACATGGAAAGCGGCATTTCATTCGGCGGTTGGATGACAGATTTGCAAAATCTTACAAAATCTGTCGTCTGGGCATCGTTTTTAAAAATTATAAAAAAATAAATAATAAAGTAAATCCTGATTGGATCGCGCAAGATACCCGTAGGCCCAGCCCTCGGTCACAAGACAAACGAGAAATGGCCACTAATTTGGCAGCAGCCGAGCCCACAGCCGTGAAAGTCACAGTAGAACTGTTGTGAAAGCACAGAGGCTTGGGCTGTTTCTGCGAGCTCTTTTACTGTGCCCTATACTACTTTAAAGATGGACCAATATAGAATAAAAAAGGATCAATATGAAAGGATCGGACGGCTCAGAATTTTTATATACTGGTGAAAACTTGAACAATGGTATAATGGTATAGGTGGGTAGTATAGTCTAATATGGGTATTTAAGGAAAAAATTGTAATTCGCACAAATGTAATTTTTTGAAAAATTTTATTTGCACAATATAATATTATTAAAAATATCGTAATGGCACAACTGTAAATATTTTTTAACAATCTATGTCAAGACATCAATATGGTTCGAACTTGGGACGGAGAAAGGGAGAAAAAATTCTCAATAAAAGAAGATTACTAAAATGCCATTCCTCTATACTATATACTACTGAGTAGTAGTACAGGGCACTGTAAAAAAGCTCGTTTCTGCACGCCACAACCCACAATCACATTTGCAAAGCGGCGATAAAAAAAAAAAGCAGAGGCAGTAACAATCGCCGTCCTTCTCAGCGGTCGAATCGCGATCGCACTACAGACTACACAGATGCAGGCAGTGCATCGTCAACCAGAGCACCGACGGAGCGTCTGGAATTGCAGAGGGGTAGGGACAGATGCACGGTGTGGCCGTTATTCCCTCTTATCTCCAGCTCGGCACAGCACAGGAAGAAACGCAGCAACACATACCATAGGTAGCCATCATCCTTGATTCCGAGGCGTTGGCTCTCACACGTCATCCCTGAGGGCTCCCAATTTCTGAGCAAGAGCTCTTGCTCTCTTCAGTTGCGTGATGATGTCCTCTCCTCTAGTCTCCAGCTCTCCGGGCGTAGCTCTCCCATCCATGGACGGCCAGAGCTCCTCCAAGCCCATCCGCTGCAAAGGTAGCGCCAGGACTCGCAATGCTCTACACTTCTACTCTCCAGCACCAGCATGTGCTGCTCGTTATTTACTTGTTTACTACTCAATCTCTAACCGTCGATCGTCCCCGGGTCATGGCAGCCGCGGTGTGCAGAGCCGCCGGCGAGCCGCTCACCATCGAGGAGATCGTCGTCGACCCGCCGAAGGCGTACGAGATCCGCATCAAGATCGTCTGCACCTCCCTCTGCCACAGTGACATCACCTTCTGGCGCGGGAAGGCAAGTATCCAGTTCTTCACTCGCAAAGCTCTGCAGTCAGGAACGAGCTTTTTTACGCTACTCCATGTTACCAACGAGTGGTATATAGTATAGACCTCCATAAATAAGAGATAGTTTAGTAATTTCACTTAAATGAAAATAAAATTAGAGATTGAAAATGCAAAAATATATATCAAGGATCAAAGTCATTTTTTAAAATTAATTACGCCATTAATTTTTCCTAAAATACCCATATACTACTATACTACTCACTGTATACTATTATACTATAGTTAAAGTTTCTAATAGTATACATTTAATCTGGACCGTACGATCTTTTTATACTAGTCCTTCTTAGACATTAGTATAAAGTAGTATGGAGTACCGTAAAAGAACACTCAAGCTGATTTTTTCCCCTCATGTTTTTACCTCATAGCTAGCGACAGCATTTCCAAGGATCTTAGGCCACGAAGCCTACGGGTACGTCCATGTGAATTTCCTTTTCAAATTTCGGTCCTTTTATTCCCCCATTCCGTGGTGGTCGACGCGACACGGGCTGGCCCGCGCGTGCAGGGTGGTGGAGAGCGTGGGGGAGCAGGTGGAGGGCTTCGCCGCCGGCGACACGGTTGTGCCGACGTTCCTGGGCCAGTGCGACCGCTGCCCGGGCTGCGCCTCCGAGTACAACAACGTCTGCACCACGGTGCCGTTCGTCTACGGCCCCGGGATGCGGCGCGACGGCACCACCAGGTTCCGGGACGCGCAGGGGAGCCCCGTGCACGACCTGGTCGCCGTGTCCAGCTTCAGCGAGTACACCGTCGTGGACGTGACCCAGGTCATCAAGATCGACCCCGCCGTGCCGCCCAAGCTCGCCTGCCTCCTCAGCTGCGGCGCCAGCACCGGTGACGAGCATTTTCAGTACTAGCGCTCTAGTCTACGAGTGCTGTGGTGCAGTGCTTGCACTGGCCGAAAGAACTGACACTGCAATTGGTGCTGGGGTCGGAGCTGCATGGAGGGCGGCGAAGGTGGAACCTGGTTCGTCAGTGGCTATCTTTGGGCTGGGATCCGTTGGGTTAGCGGTAAGCCCGTGTTCCTGTGTGATGTTCCCTTTCTTCTCATGCTCGTAGACATGGCCGATCGCTAGCTGATTGGGGGAACTGAATCACTCTCTGTGCAGGTGGCACAAGGTGCAAAGATGTGTGGAGCATCCATGATTATCGGTGTCGATCTGAACCCTGACAAGGAGGAAGTTGGCAAGTCCCCCTTTCCGTTTGCTGAATATCAGCACGCTGTAAAAGTTTCTTTTATTTGGAACCTGAAGAAAAGTTTTGCTACTCATATCACAGGGAAATCGTTCGGGGTGACGCATTTCGTTAATCCGTCGCAGTTGGACAAGAGTTCAGTCAGTGAGGTAAAGGTCACAATTGCATAGCAGATTGTTCCGAAGAAGAAAGACTGGAACTGGAAGTTTCATTCCATTGTCTAACAAAAAAATAAAAACGTATTCATATTCAGAAATAGATCTTCACTCACTTCTTCAAATTCCCTGCTCAATTACAGGAGATAGGGAAGCTGACAGGCGGCGGCGCCGATTACAGCTTCGAGTGCATCGGCCTGTCGTCGGTGATGACCGATGCCTTCACAAGCACCAAGCCGGTACATTGCCATCTCATCTCTCAGATGCACGCGTCCTCCATTTTCCAACAAACACCTCATTTCGGAGGCAATGGCGTGCAAATAAGCTAACGACTGCCGCTGGTGCCGACAGGGCAAGGGCAAGACGATCATCCTGGGCTTGGAGAAGGGCAACGAGCCAGTCTCCCTGCCCTCGCTCGACCTCCTGTCCGGCAAGACCGTCATGGGCTCCTTCTTCGGCGGGATGAAGCCCAAGACCGACGTCCCGATCCTCGCCCAGAAATGCATGAACAAGGTTACATTTACACATATGCATAAATCATAATGCGTGAAAAGAGTTACGATTCGGCACCTGCAGGCTCGAAAGTTTTTGGTGATGTGTGTGTCTGTGCAAATTATAAATGCGTGCAGGAGTTGGAGTTGGATGGACTGGTCACGCATGAACTGAGCCTGCAGGACATCAACAAGGCCTTCGACCTGCTCCTGCAGGGGAAGAGCCTCAGGTGCATCATATGGATGGACAAGTGAAGCGACGACGGCCGCCGTGTTGCGACTCTGAAAGTTCGGAATAAGAAAACGGTGGAGTAGCTGAATAAGAAAGTCGCCGTGTTTCAGTTTTCATGCGTTGCTGATGTGCTGTTTTCTCAAGGGTCGTGTTCTCGCGTGTCATTTTTTTTTTCGTAAGAAATGAAATGAAATAAAATGTGGTCGTTGTAGCGCGGAGGAGATCAAGAGCTGCAATTGGATAATTTACCAGCATTACGCCTCCCTCCGACTAATAATCTGTGCAAGAAAAATGGAGTAGCCTGCGAGTTGGCTTGACGCACTACAAATCGGTCTGTTTGTGCAATTGCAAAACGAATATTTTTTCTGTTCTAAATTGTAAGTTATTTCAAATTTTCAAAAAACCAAAACATCTCAAGTTTAATAAAATTTATACAATAAATTACTGACATTTATAAGTATTATTGGAATCTTCATTAAATATATTTTTATAGTATATCTATTTGGCATCATAAATCTTCGTACTTAAAATGGTTTGACTCTCAAAATAAGTTGGAATAACTTACGATTTAGAGATTTAGAAGTACTACTCTATCAAACCATGCTCCTACACATGGCCAATAATTTAAGAGGTATGGGTATTTAAAACTCATGGAAAATCTAGTGTTCTTAATAATAATATTAATTTGCCTTATCTGTTAGTTTTTTTGCATCACACTTCTATAAAGCGTTTAGTTGAACCCTTAGTTTGACCTATGCGATTAATATGGAAATTGGTATTTTCATTGTTTCCTCCGTATATATATACATGGTCTACTTGGTGACACACATCGTGCATATATATCTTAATAAGTTAGTTTTTTTATATTAAAAGTGGTAGAAATAGGTAATTTATAATTATATATGGGTGTGCTTTGGGACATTTAAGTGCCATATGCAGTAATAACGGTATATGTATGTAATTTAGATGCAAGTTTAGAGTTTGAGCTGCATGTTTAATGTAGAAATATATGTTCTCAATATGTTTTTTGAATATTTATATATGGTCTACATAATAAATAGACATCGCGCATACATACGTTAAGTTCATGTAATTTTAATGCAGGTTTAGAGTTTGAGTTATGTGTTGAACATGAAAATCTATGTTTGCGTTGTTTCCTATGTGTATTTATATATGATCTACATGATGAGACATATCATGCATACACCCCTTAAGTTAATATTTATTAGAAATTAATGTAAAAATATGTAATTTAGAATCATATATTGGTATACTTAGGATATTTTTTAAGAAAAAGCCCACTTTACGTCCTTCAACTATTACAGGCGTATAATTTTCAACCTTCCACCATAAAATCGGACACTATAGGCCATATAACTATTGGAACAGTGCAAAATTGACCCTTTGGATGCTTTTGAAGGTGGTTTTTCATTTTTTGAAATATTTAAAAGGGAGTCAATTCAATCTTATTGCTCTTGTTCCTACCATTTTATTGTTTCTAGTCATGATTGTTATTTATAAGATTCAAATAACTCTCCATAGAGCAGTAACATATAGGTTACATTTTTAGATATTGTTTTTGATGGTTTCATACTTTTATCATTTAAAATAAATTAGTTATGAATTCTTTAAATTAGACCATATACTTTTAAAATTTTCAGAAAATGGAAAACCACCATCAAACCACTCGAAGGGCTAAATTTGCACGGTTTCAATAGTTGGATGGCCTATGATGTCCGGTTTTGTAGCAAAGGGTTCAAAATCAGACTCTTGTGATGGTTGGAGGGTGTAAATTAGTCTTTTCCTCTTTTTTATAATGTCATGTTTGTTTTTTAATAACTGAAAATGAAAGTAATTTAGATACAACTTTATGATTTTACTATAAATTATTTTTATAATTGCATAGGTGGCTAATTTAGATGAATATTGGGTTGCTACTTTTGTTTATTTTTCATAATGATGGAAGTGAGTAATTTGCCTATAAATTTAGGGGTTATTTTATATACTATTTTCAAAATGATAAAAGTGGGTAGCTTTTTTAAAATATAATAGACCAATGGACATGATGATTAGAGTATTCAAATGGATGGCTATATGTTCTTATTTTTTTCTATGGAGAAAACAGCAGTCGCCGACTCGCCGTTGAGCAGTTACATTACGTTATGCCAACGTCGTTGCTGTTTGTTTGACTTCAGCTCTTCAAGTTCTGCGTTCTGCGCGTAGTCAGCAACACGAGATCAACTAATCCGAGGTCACACGACACGCTGCCGGGTTTTTTTTTTTCCAATAACCACGGCGCAAATCCAACGTATGAGGGCTCGGCCAATCGGGCCATGTACAATTCAACCACCATCGGTTCTGTTTTGCACGCACATGGCGAGAATTTTGAGCGCGCGAGCGAGAATTTCAGCCCGGCCGTCACAGTATATGGCGCCTTGCCCGTTCTCTCCTGATTACTCGC
>CM014278.1:88940681-88979087 GCA_004135705.1 Alloteropsis semialata | reverse complement strand
GGCGGAGGCGACCTCGCCAGCGGCGGAGCGCCGGTGCCGCGCCTGGCCTCACCACGCCGTGGGTGGAGGCACAGCCGCGCAGGGGCAGACTGAGCTGCGGCGAGGAGCTTCGGGCCCACAAAACGGGTACCGAGGAAACCAGAAACTCCCATCGCGCCTCTGGCCGTGTCTTCGGTCCTTGGATGCAGTGCCGACACCGTTTCCTGCATGAGACACCATTTCTCCAGTTTTTGTTCTCTCTCTTCAATAACTCTAGTGCCAACTCAACATTTTGCTTACATGACATCCTATTTAATGCTATGGAAACTAGCTGAGGTGAAAGGTTGAAGATGGCCTAATCCATCGTAGCAGCAGGCTCAACTGTGGTCCGTGTAGGAGTACCGAACCGGGGAAACAACCAAAATCTGAGAGATGGAGTTGAGTACTTGTCTCAAACCAGTGGTATGTGCAGCAGCTGATGACCCCCCAACAATTGGTGAGCGAAGTGATGGACTAGTTGACTTCAACTCTCTCCGCCGTCGTACTAGCAGTCAGTAATTAACACGTGGTCTGCTAGCCATGGCTATGTTTAGTTCCATGGCCTTTGAAATTTTTTTTGCAAAAAGGAATCTTTTTTTGCATGGAGTACTAAATGAAGTCTATTTGCAAAATCTTTCACGGATGAGCGTAACTTTTCGAGACGAATCTAATGAGCCTAATTAATCCATGGTTTGCTACAGTAATGCTACAGTAATCATCCTCTAATCGTGCGGTCAAATACCTCATTAGATTCGTCTCACGAATTTACCAGAAGATTGTGGAGGTAGTTTTGTAAACTGACTTTATTTAATACTCCTAATTAGTAGTCAAAAGAGGGTGTTTCACCCTCCATCCAAACACGGCCATATCGACCGGGACTGTTCAGGCCTTTGCAGGTACGGCTGCTGACGGCTTTGACGGGCAGCCGGGCCCACGCACGCTCGCCAACCCGTTGCGCCTCAACAATACTCCGGCCGTACAATTCCATCGCCGTCGGGGTGTCGCAGTCGCCGGGCCGTGTTTAGATGGAGGGGGAGATTTTTTCACACTCCTTTGACTATTAATTAGGGATATTAAATAAAGTCAGTTTACAAAATTACCTTCACAACCTCTGGTAAATTCGCGAGATGAATCTAATGAGGCCTTTGACCGCACGATTCGAGGATGATTACTGTAGCATTACTGTAGCAAATTATGGATTAATTAGGCTCATTAGATTCGTCTCGAAAAGTTACGCTCATCCGTGAAGAGGTTTTGCAAATAGACTTCATTTAGTACTCCATCAAGAAAGATTTCTTTTTGCAAAATTTTTGTGAATCCCATCACGGGTACCACGCGACGGGCCGACGGCTCGACCGATACTGCCCGCCCGCCCATCACCACCGTATATATGGCACCTTGGCCGTTGTCTCCTCACAACTCCTGACTCGCCTGGAACACGCGTCAGTGATCTCTCTCTCAGCCGTCGCCATTCTCTCCGGCCTCCAACTCATCGCGATGGAGAACCAGAGCCCCAAGCCCATCCGATGCAAAGGTACCACTGCTCCTGCTGCATGTCTCCGCTCGCCATGGACGTATGTGTCGATTGATCTCTAACCATTGACGATGACGCGAGGCACCGTGCAGCGGCGGTGTGCAGAGCCGCCGGCGAGCCGCTCGCCATCGAGGAGATCGTCGTCGATCCGCCGAAAGCGTACGAGGTCCGCATCAAGATCGTCTGCACCTCGCTCTGCCACACCGACATCACCTTCTGGCAAGCCAAGGTAGCGAGAGTGCCCATTGCCCGGTGCTTGCTGTTTCTGTTTATGCGCAGATAAAATACTGATCAACACGAGTGTTTCCATCTTCTCTTCGTTCTTATCAGGTTGCTCCCGTGTTTCCGAGAATCTTAGGCCACGAGGCCTACGGGTACGACCATCGTCCATTTTTTTCCTTTTGTTTTGTTCATCGGGAAACACTCCCTGCACTGCATTTGCTGACGCCGGCGGCGCCGCCTCCGCGGACGCAGAGTGGTGGAGAGCGTCGGCGAGCACGTGGAGGGCTTCGCGGCGGGCGACGCAGTGGTGCCGACGTTGCTGGGCCAGTGCGACCACTGCCCCGGCTGCGCGTCCGAGCACAGCAACCTGTGCACCTCGGTGCCGATGACCCTGGCCCCCGGGATGCGGCGCGACGGCACCACCCGGCTCCGGGACGCGCGGGGGAGCCCGGTGCACGACCTCCTCGCCGTGTCCAGCTTCAGCGAGTACACCGTCGTCGACGTGAACCAGGTCGTCAAGGTCGACGCCGCCGTGCCGCCCAAGCTCGCCTGCCTCCTCAGCTGCGGCGCCGGCACCGGTGAGCCTGCCTAGTCTCGATTGATCGAGTTCACAGCTGGTGTTCTCCACTGAAGGAGAGTAGGTTCACTGATTGAGGTCACAACTTTCGATATGCGATTCAGGGGTGGGAGCTGCGTGGAAGCTGGCCAAAGTGGAGCCCGGTTTGTCAGTCGCCATCTTTGGACTGGGATCGGTCGGATTAGCGGTAACCCCGTGTGTCACTGCTCTTCTTTTTCTTATAGGCATCATGACCGGCCAACCTAACTGTCATTGTTCATCAGGTGGCGCAAGGTGCAAAAATGTGTGGAGCGTCCAAGATTATCGGTGTTGATCTGAACCCCGACAAAGAGAAAATTGGCAAGTCAATCTTCCATCTCCAATAGCACGTTCTAAAAATTCTTCTCTTCAAACTGTGAAGAAAAATTTGCTACTTAATTCTATTGCAGGGAAATCGTTCGGAGTGACAGATTTTCTTAATCCAACACAACTGGACAAGAGCTCTGTCAGTGAGGTGCAGACAAATGACAAATCCAACCTCATCTTGCACTAATGCACGTGTGAGTTTCGTGACTGACCTGTAGGTGTTTCCGTTCCATGTTCAACCGCAGGTGATCGGTGAGATGACCGGCGGCGGCGTCGACTGCAGCTTCGAGTGCGTCGGCGTGCCGTCGGTGATGACCGACGCCTTCAGAAGCACCAAGACGGTGCGTGGCCACCTGCCATCTCTACATACCCATCCATGCTTGCTATCACAGGGGGCAAGCAAGAGCAAACTGACGCCCGTTCGTGTGCACAGGGAAACGGCAAGACGATCGTGCTGGGGCTGGGGAGCCAGACGGACGAGCTGCGCGTGCCGGCGCTGGAGCTCCTGTTCGGCAAGTGCGTCATGGGGTCGGCGCTGGGCGGGATCAAGCCCAAGACCGACATCCCGGTGCTCGCCGAGAAGTGCATGAGCAAGGAGCTGGAGCTGGACGGGCTGGTCACGCATGAGGTTGGCCTGCAGGATATCAACAGGGCCTTCGATCTCATGCTGCAGGGGAAGAGCCTCCGCTGCATCATATGGATGGATGGGCAGGTGAATCGTCGCCGTTGAAATGTGGGTCTGGATAAGAAGGGTACTGGAGTGGAGTAGACGAATAAGAATAAAATGTCGCCGTGTTTAGTGTATTGTGTTCTTAATGCTGTACTTGTTGTACCGCAGAGGGGTTGACGTGTTGCAATTGGATGCAGATTTTTTTTAACGGAATAACTAGATGCTAATACAAGAGCAGATTACCTACAATCTTGTATGGTTTTTACTTTTTTAGTTGTGACGTCACTGAGATGCTGGGCTGAGCTGCCTGCCCTCATCGTACAAAGCCTTTCGGCAGCCGACTAGCCGAGCCGACTCCACACGGCACAGGGCACATGCATTTTCCACTGCGCGATCCACAGCCGTCGAGCTCGAGCGGCTTGGCTGGGTTCGCCGGTTAGGGACAATTTTTTTTTTCAAATACTGTCGTATGGAGCTCTAAACGAAGTTTATTTATAAAATTTTTTCACAGATGAGTGCAACTTTGCACGATGAATCTAATGAGCCTTATTAATTCACGATTTGCTACAGTAATACTATAGTAACCATCATCTAATCGTGCAGTTAAAGGCTTCATTAGATTCGTCTCGCGAATTTGCCAGAGGGTTGTGGAGGTAGTTTTGTAAACTGACTTTATTTAATACCCCTAATTAATGGTCAAAGTAGCATTTAATGGAGGAAAAAAATTTATCCCTCCAACCGAACACGTTGCATCGCCGCTTGTTGACTTTGAACTCTTCAAGCTCTGCCGACTGCCATAGCAGCCTACTCCGTAGCAGTTACTAGTGAGCAGAGCAGGCATGGGGTCCACTGAGGGGTGTTTAATTTCGGTGAAAAATTTTGCAAGAGAATCTTATCATTTAGGAGTACTAAATGTAGACTAATAATAAAACTAATTACAGATCTCGCCAGAAAATCGCGAGGCGAATCTAATGATGGTAATTAATCTATGATTAGTGGATGGTTACTGTACCATCACTGTTGCAAATTATGGTCTAATTAGGCTCATTAGATTCGTCTCGCAAAGTTATCCGGGAGTTATGAAATGAGTTTTGTCATTAACACATGTTTACTACTTCATGCATGTAAGATTCTCTTGTGAAAAATTTTGGTGAATTTTTTTTTTTTTGGGGAATTGAACACCCCCTGATTTCACGAGGCTACCGGCGAGCTACAACTGATTTACCGCTAAGCACCCACGCGAGCTACAAGTCTACAACTGATACAGGCATACAGCCTGTCCATTGTCCGTTCCCAATATTACTTGCTTATATATGCATAGGTCTGGAAAGGAGGATGAAGATTCCTATCATCCTCGCTGAAAACTGTGAAAGCTGGTGTTAGCAGCCGTCGCGACTCGCTGCTACTGGGAACCGACGCAGCTGGTGTTAGCAGACGTCGCGACTCGCTGCTCCGTGTTCGGATGGAGGTAAAAAAAAAATTCTAGGGTATTAAATGCTACTTTGACCACTAATTAAGAGTATTAAATAAAGTCAGTTTATAAAACTACCTTCACAACCCTCTGTCAAATTCGCGAGATGAATCTAATGAGGCCTTTGACACGTGATTAGAGGATGATTACTGTAGCATTACTGTAGCAAATCATGGATTAATTAGGTGCAGTAGATTCGTCGCGCAAAGTTGCACTTATCTATGAAAAAGTTTTGTAAACAAATTTCATTTAGACCCTCATACATGCGACAGTAATCCGGGACAATTTTTTTTTTTTTGTCCCGGCTGCCGAACACGCCCAAACCGCTAGTTCTTTTGTCATATTGCTCGTTTTGAATTGAAAGCCTAGCCGCCGTTCAGCTAGCCTGAGAGAGGAGTAGAGGACGACTCTCTCAGGCCTCTTTCGTGTTTCCTTTTTTTTTTTTGCGATGGACTTTGGTGTTTCCTTAACCGACCCTGTTTCTGCCTTGTTTGTCTGTCTGTCACATTTTGTCCTACTCAAACATAACCTACTCCCTCCGTCCCATCCCTCCGATCTCAATATGTAAGCATTTGTTGACTTTTGCTGTTTACGTTTGACCATTTGTCTTATTCAAAAAAGTTATAAAAATATTATTTATTTTGTTATGACATGTTTTATCGTCGTATATATTTCAAGTATATCGTAATTGTTTTTATATTTTCATAAATTTTTTAATAAGACGAATGGTCAAATATGATCAACCGAAGTCAACAAATGCTTATACTGTGGGACGGAGGGAGTATTTGGAAAAGTAACAGACCCCTTTTTGCCTGTCTGCCACCATTCAGAATCAGACCCCTTGCTATTTTCTGCGAGGATGTGAGATGTCCACCTCAAACATAACCTACCCCTAGTTAGGGTCTGTTTAGTTGGGAAAGTTTGATGAAGTTTGGAAAGAAAGTTGCCATTGAGAAATATGTTCTGTGAGGGAGGCATGGTTGTCAGTGAAAAGAAAGTTGCCAGTTACCGGCAAAAGTTGCCAATCTAAACAGGGCCTTGGTTAAGTTTGCCGGCATTGCTGTCACCATGCAGATAACAAGTGCCATTTTATAAGAGAAAGAATCTGATTGCATTTAGCCAAATTATACTCTTTCCGTTTCAAATTATAGTTCACTGTTGACTTTTTAATGCACATTTGACTTCGTCTTATTCAAAAAATTTACATTAGTATCATTTATTTTGTTATTGCTTGTTTTATTATCAAAGGTGCTTTATGTACCACTCACATTTCTACTTATTTGTACTATTTTTTGAATAAGACGAATGGTCAAAGTTATATTTTAAAAGTCAACAGTAAACTACAATTTGGAATGATGGAGGTTTTTCATCTAGGCCATTAGGGATGGGAATGGGCCAGGTCGATCCATTGGGTAGTTGGCCCGACCCAAAAAAGCAAGGTCAATAGGTCACGTGGGTCGGCCTCAAACAGAAAAGGGGCTATAAGAGCCGGAACCTACCGACCCAATGGGTCAAGTAGGGCCGACCCAAAACCTTAAATTTGTGCTTTAAGATACCATTAATATAATTTGCATCTCTTATATATTTAAAAGTGTTTGTATAAGTATAGTCTAAAAATATATTGGGCCGACCCATGCAGCCCGTTGGACCATCGAGGCTATAGTTAAACATTAAAATTAGATCGACCCGTGGCCCTTAAAATTGGCCTTGAGGCCAGGGCTGGGCCGACCCATTCCCATCCCAGGCCATGACCCTTGTTAATCAGCCATTAACCCTGCAACGTTGCACCTGGTAAAGTGGTAAAGGCAATGACGATGTCGAGATTCGCTTAAGGTCTGCTTTGGTTCTGCCAGTTGGGCTCGACAGAGCCCACGCATTTTGATTGTGCATAAAACCAGGCCCATTTGAGAAGAAATCACAAAAAAAGTCCTTTTAACCCCCTTGAACGATCAACACCATCTGATTTACCCCCCTCAACTAGAAAACCAGATATTGAACACCCCCAACTATTGAACTATTGAAACCGTCCAATTTACCTCCCTAAGTGGTTTCGAAAGGCGGTTTTGCTGACGTGGTGCCACATCAGCAATCCTACATAGCGCCACGTCAACCGGGGGGGTAAATTGGACCATGAAGATAATTTAAGGGGTAAATTGGACTTTATCAAAAATATATAAATTATTTTTTAGAAAATATATGCAATTAAAAATCCTAAAATCTGGTTTAGTTTTAGAAAACTGTATAGACCTATGAGAATCTGGTTTTCTAAAATCATGATAGATGGGGCTGTTTGGATCCTCGTCGCTAAAAATTAGCACCATGTTTAGGTGTCTATTAGATAAACTAAATATGGGCTAATTTTAAAACTAATTACATAAGTCATGTCTAATTGATGAGTACAATTTATTAAACCTAATTAAGTCTTAATTAGCCCATATAATACTACAGTAAATATGGTCTAATTAAGATCTAATTAGGACTAATAGATTCTACTCATCAATTAGATATGATTTATGCAATTAGTTTTAAAATAAACTCATATTTAGTCTAGTTAAAAGTTATTTAGATCCTATGATTATATTTTAATTGCTTTTTAGGTAAAAGTTGGTTCTGATATTTATTGAAAGTAGTCGAATAGGCCCGTGAGAATGATTCTGAGCTAAGAGTTGAAGTTGACTTTAGTAAAAATGCCTAATTTTTATTTGTAAATAAAAATAATTGTAATCACAACATTTTTGAAATATCTAATAACTTGTAACTAGGAACTATAAGATGAAGCATGATTTTAGATAAGAATTTTTTTATATAGTTTTTCTGCGAAAACAAATTTTATATGGATTTTTCTATGATGAAATCAAATTTTGCATTTTTTTAATTGCATTTGTTTTCTAAGAAAAATATTTTGTATTTTTTTGATAAATTCTAGTTTACACCTCAAATTATTTATATGGTTCAATTTACCCCCTCACGCTGACGTGGCACTACGTAAGACCGCTGATATGGCGCCACATCAGCAAAACCGCATTTCGAAACCACCGAGGGAGGCAAATTGGACAGTTTCAATAGTTAGGGGTGTTGAATAACTGGTTTTTCAGTTAAGGGGGGTAAATTAGATTGTGCTGGTCGTTTAGGGGGGTGGAATGGACCTTTCCCCAAAAAAAAAATCCAAAGACGCCCGGGCCGCCGCTTGTAGATTATTGGGCCTTCTCATCTCGGCTCTAGAGCAACAAAGGAGGCGTGCGCGCTCATCTCAATTATTCTAAAAAAGGAAATATAGTGGACTCGTTCAACATTTAATTTTCCGGTTGCCATCACAGGAGTCAGCGACGACGAGGCGAGAGCGTCTTACCTACCAGCAACGCCAAATTCCGAGCGGCAGGTTTCCCATTGCCCTCCCTCTCCTCTTCCAATCTCAAACAAGGAGAACAAGGCCGTCCCAAGAAGAAATAATAGAGAATTAAACACATCTACTTGTAGCACGGCATAAAAAGGACAAAGCTCTGGCCATATATATCGCTGTGCTGCCTTCTCTGGGCTCTCGCTAGTCTCTACCACAGCCGCCGCACCGCGCGCGCTTCGAACGCATCACCACCAGCGAGTTCGTCGATGGAGAACCAGGGCCCCAAACCCATCCGATGCAAAGGTACGCTTCCGAATTCTCGATCTCTGTCTGCACCATCGGTTTTGAGTTCTTCGCGGCCGCCGCCGGTGGCTTTCGCGCTGCCAGAAACCGTCGCCGCTGCCTCTTCTTTCTTCGATCCCATCGCTCCCGGTCGTAGCTCTCACCAGTTTCCTTTCCTTCTGCCGGCGACGAGCAGCGGCCGTGTGCAGGGCCGCCGGGGAGCCGCTGGCCATCGAGGAGATCGTCGTCGACCCGCCCCAGGCGTACGAGGTCCGGATAAGGATCGTCTGCACGTCGCTCTGCCACAGTGACGTCACGTTCTGGCGCATGAAGGTTTGGCTTCTCTGTCCGTTTGTCTCGCTGCTGGCCGGCCGGCCTCCTGGCCCTGGTCCTCGCCACTCGCCAGCGCCTCACAAGTGTTCCGTGTCATGTGCGCTGCTGTGATTCTGCAGGATTTCCCGGGCGTTTTCCCCAGAATCTTTGGCCACGAAGCTTTCGGGTGAGTGGCCACCACACAATGCACCTCCTTTTTTCACTCAAATTTCACATGAGGAGTAGAACTGTCAAACATGCTATGCACCGTGTGTCTTTGCGTTCCCATAGTGACTGTCGATTTTGGCAAAAATTCCGGGCGCGGAGTTGATATTTTAATGCCACATGTGTGCCTTCTTCTTGCTTGGTTGTCTTTGTTGCTGACGCTGGTAAAAAAGAAAACAGAAAAAAAAATGTTGGGAATGGGAGGTGCAATTGATGTGCACTTGATGCCTAATGATCTGGAAAGTGTGGACATCATGCGATCGTCAAAAGGCTTTTATAAACTAAGTGTCAGAAAATGACATTTGTTCAAGGTTTCGGCAATTTTTGACGAATAGAATGCTGCACGGCGATGTAGGGTACAGTAGTACGATAATTATTTATTGAATTCAGAATTGACCGCACAACTGTAATTTAAATAAGCCCCCATTTTATATGCGGAGTTGTTTTTAATAGGATACGATTAGTTGGTAAAAATAGAAGAAAATATTAGTAGGAAATGTTGAGTGGTTAGCACCTACCGAAAGGTATTACTGTAGCTTGCAGCTGATGGAAACACCTACGCTGCTGAAGTTGACCTGCCCCTGAGGGCATGGCCAACGGTGTCGATAATGCTCTCGATAGGACGTCCACGTTGGAGAGAGAAGAGGAGAGAGAGTGAAACCATCGCTTAACCCAGCGATCCTCGCTAACACGCCATCCCACGCGCAGCAGGCCCTACCAACACGGATTCTTGTGCCGAGCGAATTGGAGCACGAAGGATATGAGGGAACGAGAAGAAGTTCAGAATAAACAAATAATTATATGTGGGTCCAACTAATTTAGAAACTTGTGCTATAGTAATATTGTTGGACAAGTAATCTATAATATTTACTATATGCTATGTGGATGTAGTTATAGAGAGCATCTTACTGTAACCATTGCGGGTGCCCTGAGTGCCCTGATTCGTGCTAAACTGGTAAGGCCTGTTTAATTTCCAAAAGTCACCAAAAGTTTTCACACTGACAACCGTGCCCTCTCTTACAGGACACGCTTCTCAGTATCAAAACTTTTCACTAATTTACCGGATTTAAACACCCCTTTAGTATCTCAATTTATAACGAAGAATAGGCTTTCAAGTTTAAATTTGTAGGATCAAATCCAGCAGTTGACCACTTGACCTAGGCTTCAGCTAATCAAGAGCTAGAAGATATAAGTTGTTGCCGTGTGTCAACTGGAGTCGCAGGATGGGGATATCCGGATATAGGCACAAAAGTATCGAAGGAAATCATGTTGGAACCAAGTCACCAAAGAACGTGGCATTTGTGACAAGTGATCAGCAAAAGCAAGGTCCTCGTGCACGTGGAACAAAACCTCGCAATATTCCTGTGTTCCGAGCTGAGTTAAATGAAAGACGAATCGGACATCATTTCATCAGGGACGTGCAAAGATGACTGACGGAGCAGTGGCGTGCGTGCCTGTGAACTTGTGCAGGGTGGTGGAGAGCGTCGGAGAGCACGTGGAGGAGTTCGCCGCCGGCGACGCGGTGGTGCCGACGTTCCTGGGGCAGTGCAGCGAGAGCGAGTGCGTGGACTGCCGGTCGCCGCGGAGCAACATGTGCTCCAGGTACCGGTTCGCGGTGCGCCCGGGGATGCCCCGCGACGGCGCCACCCGGTTCAGCGACGCCCAGGGGCGCCCGCTCCACCACTTCCTCGGCGTGTCCAGCTTCACCGAGTACACCGTGGTGGACGTGAACCACGTCGTCAAGGTCAACCCCGCCATGCCGCCGGCCCTCGCCTGCCTCCTCAGCTGCGGCGCCTCCACTGGTTTGTGCAGCAATGGACTTGCTTGTTCTGTCGCGCCTTCTTCTTCAGTTTGCTGTTTGGAATCACTCACTGGCGGTTTGTTTACTTCGTGTCCCGAAAAATCGCAGGGGTCGGAGCCGCATGGAAGCTGGCTAAAGTTGAGCCTGGATCTTCGGTCGCGATCTTTGGCCTCGGCGCTGTAGGATTGGCGGTTAAGTGACACATTCAGTTCACCACTTTTTAAAGAGATTCAGAGTTTCAGACACATTTACTGAAGTTTAACTTCTGTCTAAAATTCAGTTCGCAGAACTCGTAGTAGTATATATCCTGCTTTACAAAATTCAGTTCAGAGTTTGCTTCGCTAAGAAAAGCAATTCCATCACTCGCACCGCATAGCTGAAAGTGCCGTTTTTAACATACAGGTGGCTGAAGGAGCAAGGATTTGTGGCGCGTCAATGATAATCGGCGTGGATATAAACCATGAGAAAAATGAACTTGGCAAGCCCCTTGTACTTATGCCCTGAAACTGTTCTGAACTTTAAGCCATTCTGAAGTGGAGTCCTGATGCTGTAACGCATTTCAACCGCTGTTTCTTCCTGCAGGGAAAAAGTTCGGTGTGACACATTTCATCAATCCAAAAGAACTCGGTGACAAACCTGTCAGCCAGGTGATCACACAGTTTTCTCTAAATATATCATTTTCTTTCTGCTAACTTGGCGATCTGCACTGACATGTCTTCTTCTTCTTTTTATGCATCATCAATAGGCGATAGTCGAGATGACTGACGGTGGTGCCGACTACTGCTTCGAGTGCATCGGGCTGGCGGCGCTGATGAGCGACGCATTCCTGAGCGCCCGTGATGTACGCACGCAGACTCATGGTGCCTCCCTACCATTCAAGATCGATCTCGATCATGTGTTCTGAATTCTCGCCCGTTTTTCATGCAGGGTTGGGGCAAGACGATCATTCTTGGGGTGGAAATGCACGGCGCCCCGGTCTCCATACCTTCTCACCAGATCCTCCACGGGAAATCTCTCATCGGGTCCATGTTCGGAGGGGTGAAGCCTAAGCAGGACATTCCCATCCTCGCGGATAAGTACCTGAACAAGGTCAGCTTCAGATACGCCGACCATACCGTTCAGAGTGTCAGTTTGTTAGCACTACCTTTCAAGTTCACATTGTTAATACAGGAGCTGGAGCTGGACAAGTTCATAACCCATGAAGTTGGGCTCAAGGACATCAACGAGGCGTTTGACCTGCTGGACCAAGGGAAGAGTCTCAGGTGCACCATATGGATGGACAAGTGATGCAGCAACCGGGATTTGCTCATTTGCATCCGAAGCGACCTAAGCTGCCATGCGATGCTTGCTCCTCGTTTCAATGGAAATAATTGGTCTGCAGCAGCCAAAAGAAATCTCGTGTATTGTGCATGTTGTCTTCAGTTCTTTACCTGCATGGCCTCCTGTAAATCTTGATTGCTCAAAACTGCCATGTTTTCTTTCTGCTGCCTTCGGAAGTTATGGTTCTATTTTGTCCCACTGGTCTTAAAAAAGTTAAAAATTCTCGAAGAAACTGAGTGGAAACTGTTGTTTAGTACCCTCTACAAGCAAAAGAGCACCGGCACATGTAATAATTCTTCACAACATTGATTTTTTTTTGCCAAATAAGGAACTGATAATCAAATTAAACAGTAATCTAATATCGTCCCATGATTAGGGTTCTAAATCTCCGCTATAGCTGCTGTTATGGACTACTCTCTCCGTCCTGGAATAAAGCTTATGAGTTTGCCCTAAGTCAAACTTTTCATAGTTTGGCCAATTTTAATATTTACCAAATCAAATAAGTAAAATATCAAAATATCAATATTTCACAATAAGTCTATTGGTGCTCATTAGAGGTCATATATATTATTCATTTTTTTCTAAAAAAGTTGGTCAAAATTTATCTTGCGCTACAAGAAATGTGTTAGTCCATAACGGTCCACTTTTGTCATGGATTATGAAAAAATTGTCATTAAGTAACATCCGTGACGATCTCAAATTTTATCATGTATCGAGCGTCACAATTACATCTCGTGACGATATTTAAAACATTATCATGGATTAGCCCATTCTATGACAATTTGGTAACGTCATAAAATAGCTTCGGGCCGGACCAGTCCAGCCCAAGCCCATTATTCATGACAAAAATAATCGTCACGGATCCAATTGCCACATCACACGTAGATGACATGGAGGATGATGTGGCTGATGACTTGTCGATGATGTGGAAGGAGAGAATGACGTGGCCGCTGACATGGCAATGACGTGGATGATGACGTGGCTGCGGACATGGTGATGACATAGTCGCTTACGTGGGCAATGACGTGGCATTTAACATGGCCAATGACGTGGCAAGTGACATGGCGATGACATGGCAGCTGATGTGGCACTGATGTTTACGGGCCTAATTCAAACTGGGCCGCTGAAATAGGCCCAATTCAGCCCACATATATTACCGGGTAACAAAAAAAATCAGCAATACACAGCCCATATAAAAAAATCAGCCCACAAATTTTCATAGCCCATATATGAAACACAGTTTAGTCCAGATTTCACATTTCAATTCCAGCACAATTACATCTGCTGCTACACACTAGCAGCCCAAATACATCAAAATATTCCATCATCCAGGACCAAAAAAATACCCATTTCAATTCCAGCACAATTACATCTGCTGCTGCACACTAGCAGCCCAACACCTATCCAGGACCAAAAACAACAAAAAGCTCCAGAAACACAAACAACAAAAAGCTACAGAACCAACCAAGTGTTTCAGCACAAACAACTAACCAAGTGTTTCAGCAGAAACATCAAGCTGCAGCAGCAAATTTGTTCCTGCAAAAGTTTGGAGTTGGTTGAGAAGCTAACAAAATACCATGTTGCTTAGCTTCAATTGTTGCCTAGCAGAAGCTCAAGTTTCGCCTCCGATTCTCCTCTTGGTCTTTGATCCTCGCTTGTTCTGTCTCCTGCACTTTCTTAGACAAACCAGTCATTTCTTCACACTGGTTGTTGACAACAAATTGAAGCTCAACATTTCTCCTCCTCTCTACTTCCAGTTGTGCTTGAACATTCTATAGACTAGACCTTCGCTTCTCAACCTGGACACCCACATGCTGAAGGAAGTGATTGTTTTTGGTGTTCTTGTCAAGCACAGCACCTACAACTTGGGTTGCGGAGTTGGGTTGTCCATCATCTATTGGTGTAGCCAGCTGATGTTCCATTTCAATCTAGCAAGCAAGGAAGCAGAAAACAACATTAGATAACTAGTTCTTGATCACAAGATAGTTGAAAATAAGCATATCTAGAGAGCATTTTAGAAAGACGTCTTACAATAGCAGACTGCACAGTAGACATGTATCCTTTCTTTTTATTGTTGTTATGACAGATCTTGAACAAATCGAAGGCATCAGGTTCTTTATCCTTGTACTCATCTCCCTAATACATTCATATGGAGTGATATAGCACACTTGGTCACAACACATCATATTGGTCACAACTGGACATTTATATGCAGCAATATAGCAACAAATAAAGAATAGCAAGTAGACACATATATTGGTGAAGCAAGAACTGATATTGGAAGGGATATGGAATCAACAAAACTACTAGATATTGGCATTACATTCCAGCAAGTGAATTTTGAGAAGTTAAGCAGCAAGTGAAAATGTTGGTTGTGAAACATTAATATATGAGACAAGTTCAACAGCAAGTTAAATTCAGTACAGCAGCTACAGATCCTCAAAGAAACCAGCATGGAACATTTAAGATATGAGACAATAACATAACCAATAGGCTGCACATCAACATGGCAAACTTACCAAATTTTCTATAACAACTGGGTAGCTACGAGAGCCGATGGCCTGATGGAACTTTACTTCAGCTCGGTTGTCTTTGTTCTTTTGACAATGCTCCTATATTAAAAGACAATACATGTAAGCCACGTGAAAGATTAGCATGTACAAGGGTTCAGTTTTTTGGGGAGAAAAATACCATCTTTTTGGGGGGTCTTTCATGATTCCACAAGTTCAATCCACTATTCACTACTCATCTCTTTGACAGGAGAAGTTTTCCTTACCAAATGTAGAGGAAAAGGATCAAAGAATTCTTTTTTCAGTTTGTATCTCTATTGGTGAACTGCATTCTTCATCATCGCCAGACAACCATTTTTAACTATTGGATCATTTCTGTTGATGTTAAACCTTGCCTATTCAAATAGAAGAGAATGTATAAGAAATACTATATCTGAGACAGCAATAGCTTGGCACACATTAAGGACACATATAGTAGTAACTATTTTCGTAAACCACATTATCTTTAATCTGTAGAGTTTTGAAGCTGCAAGGAAAAAAATACCAGTTCACTAATACAGTGACATAAAACAACTAATTACATTCATATTTTCCCATATTATAGTGAAAACAACCATACAAGGCGCATCTAACATATGACAGGAGCCAAGCAAGCAAACTTGAGCATATACTGAAGTCATAAAATTCAAGAATAAAATCAAGAATTTTCAGAAAAGAAAAAAAACACGCCAATAATCCCATCTAAGTAAAGTTATCACTAGTCAGACACATATTGTTCACAGTTGATAGTTCAATACCAAAAATTCAGACCTTCATATATCTGGGTGATTAAACAATCTATCATGCGAAGTCAGTGGAAACCCCACATTCTTGATGACAATGCATATTGGTATAGAATGGTACTTACTTCAAGACATCCCAAAAAACGTCGGATCAACACAAGTTGTCTCTTGTAATCTGCCCATTTCTTGAGAATAGGAATATGATTTCTGACTGCAATGTTGTATTCAGTTGCATACTTTGCAGCAATCAAAGGTACGAGGGGCCTTATATTCCCTTCAGTTATGACAATTGGCAGTTTGCCACCATGAGTCCGGGTCAACCTCTCCAGACCATGTCCCATATTAAGTCCTCAGTCCCATGGCTCCTCTTCTAGGTGTAAATACACATTAAAGTTGCAATTAGTAACTTGAAGCAAACATTGATGATTAAAGAACAAGGCAATATGCAATACAGCACATAAATGAACAAACTCCCACCTTCAGTGGTATTCTGGTTGTGGCCACTAGGATGGGAAATGCAATCAGCTCCATCACCCACAATGTTGTTGTCATCATGCTGGGTAGAACCATCTAAAAATGGCATGCAATAAGAATGCATTCATCATATGAATCAAAGCTAATCAAATGATAGTAAGAAAGCATCACCTTGATTGGCCATATTGTTGGGCCCATCAGAGCATGGAATGGCTTCACCTCCATTGGTCATGTGGGTGTTTTCAGCAAGCTGGGCAGGCCTGTCATCTAAAAAATGTTGACAAGTCAAAAAGCAATCACATCATATAGAGAAAGCAAGATTGATAATAAGAAACATGATAGTAGCACTAGCCTTCCAAAGCAGCTTGGGTGCCATCATTAGGCTGGGATGGAGGAGGCGCATGGATATCACTTGGTGTCAGAATTGCATCAGGAATTGAAGCAGGCTGGGTGTTGATTGTCTTTGGCCTTGTAGCTCTAATAGGTGGTGGGTGTTCTGCAAAAACCCTCTTACGGGATCGAAACTTGACTCCAGCAAGAGTGCTGATTGAACTTTGTTTGTTAGTTTTGTTGCAAGCCTTCTCCTTAGATCTCTACTAGAATGGATTCATGTATTAGTGAACAGAGTGGGGACAGAATCATATTGCATCAACAAGCAAACAAGAAGCTAAGCCTTGAAAAGATGGGAATAATAAACACCTTAGCATTGTCGCCACCAATCAAATCTCCTTCACCAGTATCATCCTGGGAAGGATCATACTCTGGATCAGGGTCTTCATTATTTCTATTATTTGGCTTTTTCTTGTTTCGAGCATTGCCAGTATTGTTTGGGAATATGCTAGAACAACAAGGAATTCCAAGTTCCTTCAGCCTTGCACTGTTCCTCATACATTGTCTGAGACGCTCCTCTTCATATGGATGTTCTAAGATGAAAACAAGGACAACAGATAAGTATTGCAGTGACAGCAGATGGGGAGTTAATATGAAGCAAGTAACTTTAACTATTAAGGTAAGAGTAGTTGATAAAGCTTAGGTGAAGCACTCCGGTAAAACATAAGCTTAGGTGAAGCACTCCAGTAAAACAACGTTAGAAATGAACAAATTAGTAACTTAATGTGGTCAACCAGATTTAGTGACTTGTACAACATATCATAGAATAAGAACTGCAGCATACCAACATTAATTGCTCTACTAGATATAGGTACCTTCAGGCTTCAGTACAACATACAAAATCTATGCCTTGAACAAACAGCTGGAAGAATCAGAAGTCAGGATCGATCGACTATTGAGATGCTTTCAAAGGAACATGCAAAGAAGAAGGGGCTTCGACAGGAGCTGGAAAAAGAACACAAGAAGGCAGTATGATTGCCGTTGGGGTCGATGCTACTTTTGTTTTCTGCTGGAAGCAACACATGGAAGCCCTCTCAGGACCAACATCACCAAGACATCACATCATGCAAGAACCTGAAGCATCACTGTCGATGCTACTTTTGTTTTTAGTTTGCATGACTGTAGTTCTTGTGCTGTTGGTGTTCCTGCTACTAAATTAGAATGTGCCCTGTGTCATGTGTTTGTAAATATGGGTGGTAGATGCATCCTTTTGGTTGGCACAAGCACTTGTAATTGTGCTAGTGATGTTGGTGAAATGAACCTGCAGAATGTGAAATACATCTTATAAATCCTATATGTATATGTTGGCTATTCAGTTTCATCAAGATTGTGAACCATTTTTGCTCTTGATGTATGTTGGCTGTTCATTGTTTGAATTGAACCCAGAACATGAAAAAAACATTCTGCAGGACATGAACCTGCAGAATGTGAAATACATCTTATAAATCCTATATGTATATGTTGGCTATTCAGTTTCATCAAGATTGTGAACCATTTTTGCTCTTGATGTATGTTGGCTGTTCATTGTTTGAATTGAACCCAGAACATGAAAAAAACATTCTGCAGGACTATTGCGGTCAGTTTGGAAGTGAATGTGTATTTGTCCTGAATAAAAGAGGGATTCTGCAGGCAGTGACCTTATACATGCAGGACTATTGTGGTGGACTTATACATGCAGATTTCTGATGATCAACAAAATACTTGCTAAGTACAAGAAAATGGTTGCAACACCTCATTCAAATACATAGTTCATACAGATACATGGTTATACTGTTGGAGTACTTGCTAATAATTGGAAATAGCTACTCATCATCACTGTCAACCTCCACTGCAGCACGTTCTTCATCATCGCTGCAGTACTCCTACAATGTGCCATCGTCTTCGCTATCGACCTCATGATCTTCTATATTTCTTTCCTTCACCAACCTGGCAATTTCAGCAGCATCAAATCTAACACCCTGTTCATCAGCTCTATTTAAAGGTTTATCAATAATATTGTCTGAAATTGCTTGTCGGCTACCCTGCTCTTCAAAGCACTCGTCCTCTTGATATGCAGGAGAACTAAATTGTGCACCCTCAGTTTCTCCCACATTGTAAAGATGCCTATGGTCAAATGTTTGGACAACTTGCCAATTTTTTGCCCAACTTAGTATCTGGCAAATAGAAGACCTTTCTAGCCTGAGTGGCCAAGATGAAAAAATCATTCTTGTACCATAGGCTTCCAACATTGATGCTTTTAAAAAACCCATCATAATTAAGCGCAGTCTTCTTGCCATCCAATTTAAAACAGTCACATTTAAACACTCATCCTCTTGGTTACCCTGCTCTTCAAAGCACTCATCCTCTTGATATGCAGGAGAACTAAATTGTGCACCCTCAGTTTCTCCCACATTGTAAAGATGCCTATGGTCAAATGTTTGGACAACTTGCCAATTTTTGCCCAACTTAGTATCTGGCAAATAGAAGACCTTTCTAGCCTGAGTGGCCAAGATGAAATAATCATTCTTGTACCATAGGCTTCCAACATTGATGCTTTTAAAAAACCCATCATAATTAAGCGCAGTCTTCTTGCCATCCAATTTAAAACAGTCACATTTAAACAAAACTATTGACCTCTCATCACCATTGTAGTGTAACTGAACTATCTCTTTCAAAGTTCCAAAAAAATTAATGAACTGACCATTATGTGAACCTTGTACCATCACTCCGCTATTCTGTGTTTTCTTATTCTTGTCACGATCTATAGTGTAACCGCACACCATTCACTATGCATGAAGAGTATTTCTTGACTCTGAAATCAGGACCACATGCCAAGAAAAATAGGTCGTCATCTATCTCTTCATCAGTATTCCACAGCCTAAAGATCTGTTAGATGCATGCAACAAACATATATCAGTATGTACACTACAAATATGGCATCTAGAAAAACAGAACCAATTTTGAATGTAAATTAAATTAACATGGTTTCTGAACCAATTCTGAAATCCTAGCTGAAGCTTTTTTTCAATGTTATCCACCCTTTCTCTATCTAGTTCATCTCTGAACATTCTGCAAAAAAACCCACATTTAGTTAGAACAAAAGTATACAAAAAACCACATATACAAATATAAAAGTATATAAAAGACAATAGTTAGAACTTACTCCACATATTTCTCAACTTGACTACAGTTGTTAAGCACATACCACACCATTTGATCAAAACCATTTTCATCATATACAAGTTCAGGCGCAGAAGTAAAATGAACTCCATGACCAAAAATATCCACATCATAGGCCTCTTCATTTGAAAAACCTATATTTCTTGGCTCCTGATTAAATCTTGTTTCAACACCTTCTATGTATTTAGAGCAAAATGTTAGGCATTCATCAGCAACATATGCCTCGGCAATTGAACCTTCTGGTCGTGCCCTATTCCTCACATAGCGCTTCAAGGTATACAACCGCCGCTCAATTGGGTACACCCACCCATATTGGACAGGACCTCGGAGCATTGCCTCACCAGGTAAATGTACAGCTAGGTGCATCATCACATCAAAGAAAGCTGGGGGGAAATTTTTCTCAAGCTTCACCAAAATAATAGGGATCTCATTCTTCATTTCAGCCAACACATCCTTGTTAAGGGTTCTGCAGCACAGTTCCCTAAAAAACTTACATAGCTCCGCTATTGATTCATAGATATCCTTGTCCAAAAACCCTCTCATGGCAGCTGGTAAGATTCTTTGCAACAGAATGTGACAGTCGTGTGTTTTTAGCCCTTGTACCTTGGTTCCATCAGCACTTATACATCTTGAGATGTTGGAAGCGAATCCATCCGGAAACTTCACCTCCCGTAAAAAATTACAAAAGGTCTCCTTTTGTTTTTGGGACAAGGTATATCGAGCACGAGGCATCTCAACTGAATCCCCATCCTCTCTAAATTGCAGCTCTAGTTTAATTCCCAAATCTTTGAGATCAAGCCTGGCTTTAGCTGTATTCTTTGTCTTCCCAGCTATATTCAGAATTGTCCCAATGAGGGCGTCACATATGTTTTTCTCAATATGCATGACATCAAGATTATGTCTCAGCTTCAATTTTTTCCAGTATGGTAACTTCCATAAACTAACCATCCGGCTCCAAATTCGCACATGACCCCCTCCAAGCTCTGAACGCTTCCTCTTCCCACATTCTTGTTGCTTCCCAGGTGCAACATGTTTAACTTTCTCCAATTCAGCAAGCAACTCCTCTATAGAGAATTGACCTGGTGCCTCATTGGTTCCACGAAGTCCAGCAAACTCATTGTTTCTCCGCAAACGATGTCCCTCTGGAAGGAGACGATAGTGCCCAACATACCCAATTTTGCTCCTAAGGCGATATGAAAGGGGGTGTTTGTCACAGTGAATACATGCAAAATATCCTTTTGTGGTACGCCCAGAAAGAGTGCTTAAAGCTGGGTAATCATGGATGCACCACAAAACGGCAGCACGAAGGCTAAATTTTTTTTGAGTAATAGCATCATAAGTCCACACACGCTTCCAAAGCTCAAGTAAATCTTCTATAAGAGGCTCTAAAAAAACATCAAAGTCCTTCCCAGGATATGTAGGACCTGGAATAAGTAGAGCCATCATGAAGTTTGACTCCCGCATGCATGCCCAAGGTGGAAGGTTGTATGGAACAACAAATACAGGCCACATGATGTATTTTGTGTTCTTTTCTAAGAAGGGATTGAACCCATCAGTAGCAAGGCCAAGTCTAAGGTTTCTGGCATCTTTCGCAAAATCTAGATATTCTCGATCAAAATCTTGCCATGCCTCGCCATCAGCTGGGTGGCTCATTTCCTTCTCACTGGGCTGCCGCTTTAACTTGTGCCATTGTTCTTCTTCTGATCCTTCTTTGGTTGCAAACAACCTTTTTAGCCTAGGTACCAATGGAAAATGCCGCAACACTTTCTGTGAAATCTTCTTCCTTTCTGTGTCTTTCCACCTGGATAGACTGCAAACAGGGCAGATGTCAAGCTTGGCAAATTTCTTCTGAACAACACACAATTGTTGTAGCACACATGTATTGATTCATATCCAAGACCTAATTCCTTTAAAATACTCTTTGCTTCATTATATGATTTTGGGAGGGTATTGAATTCTGGGACTTCAGCCAATAGCTTCAATATTGCAGTAAAAGCAGAATTGCTTATCATGTATAATGACTTCATATGAAGGAGCTTCACCACAAAGGAGAACCTTGAGAATTTGGTACAGCCAAGATAAAGCTGACGCTTTGCCGCTCTCATGGCAATTCTAAAAAATGTCTCTTGCTCACAAGGTCCTGCATCGCCATCCTCATTTTCTCCAACCTCTCTTTCTTCTTCTGTTGCAGCAGTACGTAGGTCTCCTAAAATCGCTTCCAAAGGATCAACACCGTTGTTGTCGTCCTCTGTCACACCTATCCCATCTATGAAACAATCATCACTATCATGCACATCAGCGGCTGGAACATGCTCAATGTCATGCACATCTGCAGTAGGAACATGCTCAATAACGTCCACATTCAAATCCTCTCCATGATGAATCCATCTGATATAACAACTGTCCATACCATTCATTAGTATGTGCTTCTTTATAAGAGCTTGACCTAAGTACTTCTGATTAAGGCATCTCTTGCATGGGCATAAAACTTCAACATTGTCACTGAATTTTCCTTTAACAAAGCTCATAAATTCATTAACACCATTTATGTATTCAGGAGACAATAATCTGCCACGAATCCAACTTCGATCCATCTAATCAAGCATTGCAGAAAAAAATTAACACCATTTATGTATTCAGGAGACAATAATCTGCCACGAATCCAACTTCGATCCATCTAATCAAGCATTGCAGAAAAAAATCAATTTGAATAAGTGTGCACAAGTTCAAATTCTATTCTATATTCGACAAAGTAAAAAAAAAACAGATCGACACATACCTTGGCTAGCTACTTGCCGGTGCTGAGGTGAGGAAGAAGAGGGGAAAGTCACACGAGGTACAAGACGAATCAGAACAGGGCGCAGTGCCAATGGAGGCGGGGTGGAGGCGCGATGGAGGATGTCCAGCTGCAGTGGCAATAGAGCTGTAGAAGGTAGCTCAAGATGGATCCGTCTTTAGGTGCGACGCAGGATGCGGCGGCGGACGGCGGCGAGCGGCGGCGAGGCAGGTTGCGGCGGCGGGCGGCGGCGATGCGCCATGTCTGTTTTGCGATAGGATGGGCGGCTGCTAAATCGATCTGTATTGAGCCATATACATGTATTTTGCGAAAGATTTATACAAATATAATCGTTCCTCAAAGCAGTCACAAACCTGCACGTAGTGTGGTGGTAAGGGATCCAACTCTATATCCCGCAAGTCTCGGGTTCGAACTACCGGGCGCTGCTAAATTTTTTGATTTTTAGTTTAGGTGCAATAACTGGTACTAGCTTCTACAACTAATAGATAGGGGTGTTCAATTCACCAAAATTTTTCACCAAAGGAAATTTTACATGCATGGAGTAGTAAACGTGTGTTAATGACAAAACCCATTCCATAACCCCCGGGTAAATTTGCGAGACGAATCTAATGAGCCTGATTAGGCCATGATTTGCAACAGTGATGCTACAGTAACCATCCGCTAAACATTCACTAATCATGATTAATTACCATCATTAGATTCGTCTCGCAATTTCCAGGCGAGATCTATAATTAGTTTTATTATTAGTCTACATTTAGTACTCCTAAATGGTAAGATTCTCTTTGCAAAATGTTTCACCAAAATTTTTCACCGAAATTAAACATGCCCATAGAGAAAAATCCTCTGTCTTGTCACCAACGAAGGAGTGGCATAGTGGTTAGCTGGTGCAGAGCATGAAGCCTTGGTCGTGGGTTCGATTCTTCCTCCCGGCGACATTTTTTCTTAATTTCTGTACACAGTGACTGACTAATAAGGTGGTTTTTTAATTTCTGGACACGGTGACTGACTTATAAGGTGGCCTGCTGACTGGACCTAGTCCTTTGCTTGCCACGCTAGCAACAATTGAAACAAGAGAATTAATATAGAAATGATGGATACTAGTAAACAACAACAAAATGATGAGTACACAATGTTAATTACACATGTAGCTCTTTTTTTCTTTGTATAAACAATTTTTGTGGCATACTTATTAGATAATAAGTGGCCAATGATGATTTTTATTTATTGGATTTCTTGAAATGTCATCGTGTTATGGGCCGGATCATGACAAAAATGATATATCGTCGTTAAGTTTTGGGCCGAATATCCACAACTTCAAATCCATGATGAAAACTAGAGAATTCTCATAGACGGTGCGCCATCATGACACTTTTTTAAATTGTCATCGGGAAGGCGTCATGGATCACACCATTTCTTGTAGTGTTATTTGATTTATGACTAGCCTAGAATGCCTTACATAATTTTAGGCGGAGAGACTGCTACAGCCTCATTTATCCCAGATATTACTATATTAGTCATTGGAGCGTCCTGCTCCTAAATACCATAGCCGGATATTATTTAAAAGCACTTGCCACAATCATCGCCAAGGCTTTTGCACACCTGAGTGTTGTAATAACACGTGAAACTCAATTACTCCAAAAATAGTAGCGATGGTTATGTCCAAAAAAAAAATGTAGCTCCAGCCACCAGTCCAGAATTTCAGATAAACTTGTCACTCCCTCCAAGTTTAGACTCCCACATATTTAGCAAAACCTGCAAATCCATGCATGAGACGTCCCCTTTTATCCTCTGCTTCCTCTGCATGCCTCGAATTTTAGCGCATTTCAAATCGCCGAGCCTCCAGGCTCCAGCATTCCGCTCCGACCGCCGTGCAGCATTTCAATTTGAAGAGCCGTTTACTCCGGCGGGAACGAGATGCAGCAAATCCGGCCGGACCCGGAGCAGCAGGTCGTCCAGCTCCGGGGCGAGCTGCGCAAGGTGCGCGACGAGCGGGACCGCGCGCACCGCGTCCTGGAGGTGACCGACGAGTGGAAGGCGCAGGGCTCGGCCAACGACCGCACCACGATAGAGGCGCTCGAGGCCGACCTCAAGGCGTCGAGGGAGTCCGAGAAGCGGATGCTCGACTCGCTGGCGCTGCAGACGAAGCAGCTCGAGCTCACCAAGATATCGCTCGAGGAAGCCAAGCTCGAGATAGCGTCGCAGCAGGAGGCGTTCCGGAGGCTCGAGTCCCCAAGAACCCCCGTCGCGACGCCGAGAAGCCGGCACGACCGCGACCTGCAGAGGGTCCACGGCGAGCTCCGGGTGGCGCTGGCGGCGGAGGAGAAGAGCAAGAAGGCGATGGAGGAGTTCGTGCTGGCGCTCAAGGAGGTGAACGCGGAGCTGCACACGACGAAGCAGCAGCTGCACCGCGCGCAGCACGAGGCGGAGACGGGCCGGCTGGAGGCCGACCGGCTGCACATGTCGGGGAAGCGCAAGGACGAGAGGCTCCGGGCCCTGGCCGACGAGGTGGCGCGGCTCCGGGCCGAGGCCGAGGAGTCGTTCGCCGCGTGGCGGGGCAAGGAAGCCGGGTTCACGGCGTGCATGAAGTCGACGGAGGCCGAGCTCGCCGAGGCGCGGCGCGAGAACGCGCGGCTCCTGGAGTCGCAGCGGTCCTGGCGCGCCGAGGTGGCCAAGCTGCGGGACATCCTGAAGCAGGCCGTCAGGGACACCAAGGTGGCGACGGAGGCGCTGGAGGAGGCGAGAAGCGACAACGCGCTGCTCAGGTCCATGCTCGGCGACAAGGACACCGCCGTGAAGCGCACGAAGCAGGAGCTAGAGTGCCTCCGCATCAGCGAGGCCGCGGCGCGCGACAGCGTGAAGGAGCTGCAGAGCATGCTCGTGGCCACGTCCGCGAGCCCCACAGCCGCTGCGGCGGGGAAGCCGGACACGGAGGAGAGCCCGTCGCCGCGCGTGAGGGTAGGCCCGCCGGGGCTGGAGAAGTACCCGTCGGACTCGAAGATCAGGCCGCCCGCCGGGATCACGCGGCCGCGAAGGATGTCGGAGACCTTCGAGGGTTCGGCGTACGACATCTTCGGCTCGATGGACGAGCAGAAGAGCGGCGATCTGGGCGTGTTCTCCAGCATGCCGAGGTTGCCGGGGCGGCGGCGGGTGGTCCTGCGCAAGGTCGGCAGCTTGTTCCGGTGGAAGAGCTTCACGAACAAATAGCCGCTCGAAACCATGTGGGGGTGGATAATTTGCTCTCTGTTTATGTTTTTGTATATTACTAGTATACAGTAACTGTGTACATGTGACATCTCGAAATCGACCAGTGTATAGTACTACCGTGTAGACTTGTCGATAATGTGCTGTTGATAAAGCTTGGACGAAGCTATGAAGTCTTGTATGCTCAAGTCTTCAGTTCTGCAAAGTTTGAACAAACTGTTTTTTTTTTACCAGCAAAAAAAATACCCGCAAAAATGAACAAACTGTTTTTAGGCCCTTTAGCAGCTTCCAAGCGGCAAAACGCACGAGAGCTAGGCAAAACTGGACCGACTAAAGGCACCTGTTATCGGGCTCCCATGTCATCATCTTCTCCACCCCGCTGCTCCTCGAATTTTTTTATTTTTTATTGTTCTTTTTTACGATTTTGTAAAAACGGTGTCCGGATAACATATTTTGCAAATCTGTCACCCAACCGCCGATTGAAACGGCGGTAAACTACAGTACTGCCGTATCAAATGGCGGATAGAAAAACCGTCGAATGAAACGGCGGTACATCCCTCCCCTGTCAAAAAAATCGTAACTTTTTCATATAAACTTGAATGGAGCTAAAATTTATACGAAAATTGTAGATATCGACGAGATCTACAACTCTATAGTGCAAACTTTTTTCATTTGAAATCATCTTCATGTTCAAATAATCCACACAATGCTCAGATCTAATAAACCACAAGAATTTTTTTTTTCTGCACAGCACATCTTCAAAAAATTATTATCTTTTCATATGAATTCGGTTAGAGATAAGCTTCATACGAAAATTGTAGACCTCGATGAGATCTACAATTTTGCTGTTCAAACTTTTTTCGTTGCGAATTATTTTGGTGCTCAAATAATCGAGACAATGTTCAAATCTAAAATTCAAATTTTAGATCTGAGCATTGCGTGGATTATTTAAACATGAACATGATTTCAAATGAAAAAATTTGAACTATAAAGTCGTAGATCTCGTCGAGGTCTACAATTTTTGTATAAATTTTAGCTCCATTCAAGTTCATATGAAAAAGTTATGATTTTTTTTTTGACAGGGGAGGAAAGTACCGCCGAATGAAACGGCGGCATGGCTACAGTGCCGCACGGTTACTGTAGCACCGTGCAGTACTGTAGCTTACCGCCGTTTCATTCGGCGGTTATTCTATCCGCCGTTTGATACGGCGGTTTGGCCCTTGCCGCCGTATCATATGGCGACTGCCGTTTGAATCGGCGGTTGGGTGACAGATTTGCAAAATCTGTCGTACAGGCACCGTTTTTGCAAAATGGTAAAAAAGAAAAATTAAAAATAAAAAAAAATTCCCTCTCCTCCTCCCCGGCCGGCTAAAGGCCCATGTTATCTCCACACAGGTTGGGCTCGCTCATTCAGGTCCCGTCAACGTAGGCCTACCCGAATTGTAAACGCGGATCCAGCCCAGGCCCACGGTTCTGAGAAACGATGTTGCCCAGCGGTCAGCAGCCACTCAGCCTAGGTTGAGCACACAAAAATTACGTCGTCCTGACCGGATTTTGCTACAAATCCAATCCATGTTCCTCCGCAGGGACAAGGCTTGGGAAACGGGAGCCGACGCACTGACCCGCGCCAGCCCAGCCACCAACTACCTTTCGTCTTGGCCCGCCAAGAGTCTGTATCCCTACCACACACGTCCGCCCGGCCGGTGGCCGACTGGGCGACTGGCCGGTGGCTGCCCGGCTTTCCACGTCAGGGAAGGAATCCCTTATCAGGCCGCTTCCAAGTCCACATCCGGTACACCGGTGATGACCCACCCGTCCCAGCTTCAGCGTTCAGGTGTGCAACTTCCGCAGCCGACAGTCCGAGTCGAGTCGGGCACAAGAATTGAACAAAAGCTCTTTGCGAGCTTCCTAGCCAGTTCATTGCAGCTGCAGGCTCACTTCGGGGTGTTTAGTTCTCTCTCCTCCATTTTACATAATACGTGTTTCTCAATGTACTTTTTTCTCTATGTGACACGCGACTCAATACATAAAAACACTATGCATAACAACATCTAAACACCCCCAGTTGCAGGGTTCCAACTTCCAGCGTCTGGTCTGCGTCCGTGTACTCAGCAACCGTCGAGCAGGCTATGACGGTTGCTGAGTATGTGTACTATAGTATTATTGTACCTGTCAATAGCTCATCCAATGATCAATCCGGTCAGATACAGAGTATGGTCAACTCAGTTTTCTTTTGCTCTGTATTTTAGAGGCTTGCACGAAGGGCTACCGTTCACCTCGCAATAGATTCTTATTGTTTTCTTGACCCAGTGTGTGCCTGTTTCGGTCATGCACGCTTGTATGAATATTCCTTGTGGTTTCGTCAGGGTTGCGTACATCAACAATTGTTCATCAAACTCTGACTTGGCTATTATCTAGAAACTGCACAAGCCAACTTTCCTGAAGCCATTTGATGAGCTCCTCCGATTTATTAACCTATGGCTTAGGTGCAAGCTGTCTAGACATGCAACTAGTTTAACCTGTAGAATACACCTGTTTCGCCAAATAAACCCATTTCGACAATAGTCACACGCAACAAGTAAATTAACTTTTTTCATAGTCCTTTAGACAGGCTACAAAAAATATCAACAAAAACAGCTGTCAAAAAAATAGTGACACCTTTAGCTACACAGCCAACAATGATAAGTTGAACTCGTTAGGGTGGGAGGTGTTGTGACCGTGAACCCTAGCCACCTAAGTTCGAGTCTTCTCTAGCTCGAACGTGGGTGCTTATTTTCTTCTTCTTAATGAAAATCACCTGGTTCCTCCTAGGTACATTGTTTACCTAACTATTCAACATCCCTCGCTATTTATTTATTCCCCCATTCAAAATCATATGAGGTCCCGGAAATAAAAGTTGGCGTGTATTTTATTATTAAAATGGTCATATGACTGACTATTCTAGTTACGTTTTTTTTACTAACAAAAACTAGTATAAATAAAAAAAACGGTGGTCAAAGTCATCGCATGTTGGTAAGATGTATAAAAGCGACATTCCCTCGTGGTGCAGTGTGGCGGCAAAAGCCTCTACATCATCAGCCTCAGCCACCCCCTTTGCCTCCTTGTACGCTTTACCCCGCACATGATTGCCTTTGAAACTCGCTCGCGCATGTGGATGTGGTGATCTCTCCATTTCCAAGCATAGGCGGCTCTCGTAGTCTCGTCTCAACCACGTACGCGTAACGATGCGCATGCCACAGGGGAAGAAGAAGAATGCATGCGCTCGATCCTAGAACAACATGGCAACCCGACTCCCCAGCGGCAAGCCGGCGACAGCCAGCCCACGGCGCTGCTTTGTTGAGCTACCCTGCCCAACCAACCAAGCAGTATGGGCAGATGCAGATGGAGTCGGGGTCAGGTGCAAACAATTCCGGATCAGGACGAGCCAGCATCACATCAGAACGACAGAACACCAGCAAAAGGGATCAAAAAAGCAGAAGGGACGGGGCAGAGGATTCTGGACGCTAGGAGGAGCAAAACAACAAATGGAAAGGAGCACAAATCGCAGTCCTAAGAGATACAGTATATATCTCATACATGTCCAGTTGACCATATACCAGTCTTCACGGTCTTTAGAAAAATAGCAAACACAGAAGAAATCATCAGCTCCCGTATCCGTATGACCAACCGACCAGTGCTTCACGCGGTCCATTAGCCATTTCCTTCATCGATTTCGCCTAGTCCATAAATTATGTTCATACATGCCGTCGGGCGTTCCGTACATAAACTATTCAAATGAAGAAATGGAGAAAAAGATTTATACGCAAAGCATCTAATAATTAATGAGAACCAGGGGTTTTCAGATAATTCACTGCTCCTAAAAAAATAAAATCGGTTGGATCCTTCGCCAATCCAAAGAATTTTCTCATGGCACAGAACTGTACAGATCAAACACTACTGGATACTGGAACATAACTTGATATCCATGTACACTTTGTTGTTATTTTTTTCTCCCTTCTAATTTTACAAAATAAGCATACACAATTTCCCAAATGGCACAAAATGATCAATAGTTTTGGCTTAATCTTTGTGTACACAACCCGAAAAACCATGTAAAAACTCCAGATCAGGCACAGAAATGCTTAAAGAGAAAAATATATACCGTGGAGTAAAGCAGCTAGTGACGACGAGCCGATCAATCGTTGAGCAAACCTGCCCGGGTCCATGGTGTCGGCGTCTGATGAGAGAATTCAGAAGAATACCCACTTGGACGCCGTCTTCTCCTTCATGGTCTTGGAGTGGAAGAGCTCCCCGCCGCCGCCGCCGCCGCCGTCGCCGTCGCCGGCCTGCCGCCGCTTCTCCGCCCCGACGAGCCTCGACAGGAACCTCCCGATCTTCTTCTTCTTGCCGCTCTTCTTCTTCTTCACCTCCACCTTGGCCCCCTTCGCCGACGGCTCCCTCCCCGTTCCCGCCGCCTCGTCTTGCCTCCCTGCAGCCTGCAGCTTCCGAAAAGAGGTCGGCATCAGCGGCTGCGAGAAGGCGGCGACGTTGACGAAGGATGCGCCGTTGGAGGACGCGCCGCCGACGACGTGGACCGAGGTGACGTCCGCCGAGAACGCGGCGCGGTGGGGCGGCGGGGACGAGCCGCCGGAGGAGTACGGGGAGGTGGTCGCCGAGGAGGAGGAGGCCCGCGTGGTGGTGGTCGCCGAGGAGGAGGCGGAGAGGTGCGCGAGGCGGTCGCGGAGGCAGTAGGGGCACACGCCCTTGGACATCCGGTGCTCCGGGTGCCGCTTGCACCGGTCCTCCCACTCCGACCGCCGCATGGCTGAGAGCCTGAGACCTTCCCGCCGCTAGCTCGTGCCCGTCTTCTCCGTGTGCTCCTTGCCGTTGCGCGCGTGCTGGGTTCGGTGTCTAGGGTTTACGCCGTCCGTGAATTGCGCGACGGGGCGTGGGTGCAGTGGTGGCTGCGCCGTTGGTGCGCGAGGAGGCGGCGCGAGGGGAGGAGAGGGAGGTGAGGTGTGGAGTCTGTTGAGGAATGGGAGGGGGAAGGTTGTTGGAAAGGGCGAGGACCGTGTTGCGCGACCTGATATATCGGACCAGCGTTTTGTTTCCGTTTCAATCCCGCGTTCGTGTTTCGTCATCAGTTATTTTTGCCTCTCGTTCGGAGCCTTTTTCTGCAAATGATACCGATGATGGCCCAATAATAGCACAGTGAGATTATCTGGATGACTAATGTGTAAAAACACATGTTCACATTTGTCGCGAAGAAAGCAACAAGACAGTAGTATTCAGGGGGTGTTTAATTCTGGTGAATTGGTGAAAAGTGGTGAAAAGTTTATGCATTGAGCCACGTACACAGAGAGAAGAAATAAACTGACACGGTTCTCGAGGTGAAAACTTTTTGCAAAGCTTGCAGAATTAAACAGGCCCTTACTAGTTTGTCTTTTGTGCTAAGTTAACATCAGCTTAAGGCACCGTTTGTTTCTGTTGCAGATTATATAACCTAGTATACGAGGACAGTGTACCAGAAGAGTACCATAAATCACTAAATAATCTTAAATAAACTATCTATATACAGTTTATTTAAAATTATTTTATTGGTCTATGGTGGATTTTTATCATGTTGTGTTTTGTTAATAAGCTAGAATCTGCGGGCACGATTTTGCAAGGAGTTTGCTGGTTAGAGAAGGCTGCATCACTTAAATTAACTGCAGAAAAAGCTAACAAGTAGCGCGACAGAAACAAGAGCGGAAGTTCCTTCCCCCTCGCCCGTTCGAGTGAGAAGAGACAGTCACCCATCACCATAATCATGCCAATTACTCCTCAGCTCGCAGTCTCCACACACGTCCCCCCAGCATCGAAACGATTCCACGTCCCAGCACTCGCGCTGCTGACGCAGACGGTGGAAGACAGACAAGGAGCGAGAGAGAAATAACCGCGGCCCACGCACGCACGCACGCACGCAGGACGGACGGGTCAAAAGAAGCACCTGGCTTCCTTTGCTCGCACGTCTCCCCCAGTGCGATTTGGTATTCGCGACCTCCTGCTGCTTTTCATTCTACACATCGAGAAAGGAAAAGAAAGATCGGGAAAAAGGAGGGAAAGATATGGCCGGAGGGAGAGCTCGTGGGAGACAGTGTGGCCTCTGGCCATGGCCCGCGAGCGAGCGGGTTCCACACGGCCTCCGGGGCGGGCGGATGCTCTCTGCTCCTCTCGTAGAAGAGGACGGAATTCGACGAGTAGCCGTCGCCGTCGCTGGCCTCGCCCCGGTGGGCAACTTCACTTGACCGGTCAGCTGCGCTCGCCGACGCGCGCGTGCGCGTGAGTGGTGGTGTGGCTCGCGCTCGGGGCTCGGGCGTGAGCCGTACGGGGGCGGGGCCTCGGGTGGTGGAGTGTTTGGTCGCGCGCGTGTTCGGCGTGGGTTCAGACACCACACACCAGACCAGACAAGCGGCCCCCCACCCACCGGGCCCGTTCGTTGTTCATATGGTACCGACCGACCGGACCTATCGTGCACTGTACGAGCAGCAAGGAGAGGCACCGTGTGTCCGTGTCTGGTCCGGTCGCGTCGTCGGCTAGCTGTGGACATTTGGTAGTTCCGGACAAGGACGCGTGCGGTCGGGACGGGGCCCCGCGCGCGACGGGGCGGCGGCACACGTGTGCCGGTCTCGCGCTTTCATGGGCTGTGCCTGTGTGCTGCCTGCGGATGCACGCTGGTGGCCGGTCGGCGTTAAGCTACCGTGCCGTCCTGGGAGGAATGGCGCATGCAGTTGACCTGGTCGGCGAGCCCCCAGTTGCCTCCCCACCCCTCTCGAGTTGACGTGCATTCATGTTTGTTTGAAGGAAAGCACGAGATCGAGCCTGGCCAATGGCTCAGTGCCGTCCAGGGATTTTGGTCTTTTGGACGTGTTGTCGCAATTTAATTGCTGATCATATCATGCCCCGGCGCAAGTCGTGCCGCCTCGTTTCCGTCGGTCGAATGGCGCCAGTTGAGGTGCGCGTATCGTCGTCATCTGTGGACTGTGGTGGTGCGCTTCTAGTTCTTTCCAGGAAAAAATGACGCAATTTCCATGCGAGTTGTTTTTGTTAATTCCACCAGTCAAATGTTGGAATGGTTTGCATCGACTTTTCTTTTGGAACGGCTAATATAGATTTGTGATCCATACATTTTTTTCGACTGTTTTTATTTACTTTTTTATTGTTATATAGTACTGGGCCGGTTGTTCTTTCTGAACAGTGTTTTTGTTATTTTATATCGGTGTATTCTCCCGCCACCACACGAAACCCAACAGGCCGTAACAGCAGAAATAAATGGAAAAAAGTCGTATTTACCTCCTGGATTGATGGCTGAGTTCGCGTAACCTCCCTGGACTCGAAAACCGTCTGTTTCGCCACCCTAGACTCGCGATACCGGACACGTGTCCCCCCTCGGTGGTTTTGAAAGGCGGTTTTGCTGACGTGGTGCCATGTCAGCAGTCCAATGTAACGCCACGTCAGCTACGAGGGGGTAAATTGGACTGTGTTGATAGTTCAGGGGTCAATTGGACTTTATCAAAAAAAATATTATAAATTTTTTTCTTAGAAGATATATGTAATTAAAAATCCTAATTTCTGGTTTAGTCTCAGAAATTCATTTTAGCTCAAAAAATATGAAAACAAGTTTCACTTTTTAAGACTTTTCTAAAATCATGTTCTGTTTATAGTGCCCATTTAAAAATATTTAGATCCTATGGTCATATTTTAACGAGCCGAGTTGAAGTTGAGCCTCAACTTTAGACGAGTTAAACGAGCCGAGTTGAAGTTGAGCCTCAAACGATATATGAGATGATAATAAATCAGTTGAGACTACTTACAATAAATAATAGAACCACAAAAAAATTATAACATAACCACAAAAAAAAATATGACCATAGGATCTAAATATTTTTAACTGGGCACTATAAACAGAACATGATTTTAGAAAAGTCTAAAAAAAGTGAAACTTGTTTTCATATTTTTTGAGCTAAAATGAATTTCCGAGACTAAACCAGAAATTAGGATTTTTAATTACATATATCTTCTAAGAAAAAAATTTATAATATTTTTTTGATAAAGTCCAATTGACCCCCTGAACTATCAACACAGTCCAATTTACCCCCTCATAGCTGACATGGCGTTACACTGGACTGCTGACATGGCGCCACGTCAGCAAAACCGCCTTTCAAAACCGCCGAGGGAGGACACGTGTCCGGTATCGCGAGTCTAGGGTGGCGAAACGGACGGTTTTCGAGTCCAGGGAGGTTACGCGAACTCAGCCATCAATCCAGGGAGGTAAATAGGACTTTTTTCAAATAAATGGGTTTCCGTGTAAATTTTGGGCCATTTCGTCTCTGGGGCAGTCCAGAAACTTTTGGGCCATAAGCAGGCTCGAAAACGAAGACGGGCCCCGAACTCTATGGCAACCCAACAAACTTTGTGCGAAATCACAAGTCTCAATCAAATATTTCGAACGGGCCTTTCCTCATGGGCCAAATACTTGAAAGGGCCTACACAGGTGACCGATCCATGTCACCAAACAGGATGACTGGATCTGGATGAGAGTCACCCTCGTTCAAAAAAGAAAAATAGAAACAGATGAGAGTTTTCTTGTCAAAAAAAGAAAAGAAAACCGGATGAGAAGAACTGTCGCCGTCGGACGGCCAAAGTTTCCAATGTTTAGAGTGATCGGAGACTCGGAGTAGCAACCGCAAAGGAGACGACCGAAGTTTTTTTTTTCCGCCAGCGACGACAAGATGTCACGTCGTCAGGACATTCACTGATTCACAGCACCGTCTTGCAATTCACGAGCAATTTCCTGTCCGTCGTGTTTGGCTGGCTGCAGCACTCTATTCCACTGATGGGCGACGAAGGAACAACCGGACATCCCCTCAGCGTGCCCCGGAAGAGACGCCGCGTCGCCGCCGGCAAGGACGACGCCCGACGCCAATTCACATCAGTGCGCCAGTCTCGAATTGTCCAGGATGAAACTCCCATGGACGTGATCGACCGAGCCCCTGTCCGCGGGCCCTCGACCCCAGGCCATGCTCGCCGGCTCCCGGAGTCGCCGGTCGCCGTCGTTCCATTTCGCTTCAAGTTGAGCTGCGAGTCGTCTCCTCTAGCCTGTTCCTCCGACTTCTACTCGGACAACTCCAAATGAAGTAATCATCACACACACTCGTCCCCGCCGCCACGCTCAACACAAACAAAGAAAACGCTGCCCCTGCGACTAGACGGCGCATCCACCGATCGTTGCTTAGGTGGCACGCGATAACTCCGTGCGCGTATTCGTCGTTCATGCCGGGTAAACCCGCTTATCCGTGACTGAGAGACCCAGCTCTCTTCATGCCTTTCCAGTTCCAGGCACATATCTCTAAAGAGCGAAACTTGGCAGAAAAATTTCTATGGCGTTGATCCACGTCATCATGACGTTGGCCACCGTTCGTTTAGAGCTTTTGTCATTCTCAGCCGTTGGATCTTATATGGACAGCTGTTCTTTCTCTAGATGTTGCCTGACATCTCTTCATGTGTCTGGAAGGCACCGGTCAAGGCACCGCGAGATATACACGGAAAATTGCTGCTTGCATCCACCGAGCCCGCCGCCACTTCCCTGCGCGGTAGACAGCGTGGCCGTTCTTCCTCGCCGTTGTTGGTGCAGCCATCCTCGCACCACCAGCGCAGTGCAGCCATTCTTCATCCCTGCTGTTCGTGCAGCTCTTCTCTCACGCCGTATGCTGCATCAGATCGATATGCAAGACAATGGAAGCCATAGCACGCAGGTGGAGGTCGCAGCGCATGATGGCTAAGCACCCGCTCTGCTCGTCGCCTCCCTCTACGCGCTCCGCCGCCTCTCCTTGTCCCCCTCTACGTCTCCACAACCTCGTCCTATCTACGGCGCCGTCGCGCCGAAGTGAAAGACGGGCAAGGATGTGAGACAGGGACAGGGGCGAAGCCAGCCGAGCAGGCCGCCGGGTTCGGCTACATTGCACAACGGGGTCGGCTACCACCATGATGAACAGTGTTTTACATGAAACTTTGTAGATTTTATCGGGGTCCGGTGACCCCGACAATCAAATGTAGTTTCGCCCCTGGACAGGGAGGCAGTCGACCATGGTTAAATTTGGGAGAACAACATGGCTTCCCTCTCCCCAAGCATCTCGCAATTGCAACTGTCCAGGATTTCGGGTCTCCACTCTCCAGGCCGTGGCCCTCTTCAGTCACCATCGAAACCACCACCGCCTCTACGAGCTTGCCAAGTCCCAGTTCGCCTCAGCACTTCACCAGTGGCGCATGCCCACCACCCACTCGAGGGAATGCCACAGCACGCTGCCGTGCAACCATGCCGCTGCTCGTTCCCCTACGTGGAACATACTCGCCGCCTTCGTCGTGCTGCAGTTCTACTGCCTATGTCTGAAAAGACACGGTTCACCTGGCTGCCAAGGACGGCCGCCTGCGCGACGTGCTGCAGGCGTTTCATGAACGGGACCACGGCAACTTGGCCAATATCGGGGCAGCGCATAAGCTGAAAGTCGTCTTCGCGCCGAAGCTGCAGGGAATGATTGTCAGCCAAGGAATGACTGTCATCGTCCCCCCTCTGCCTCCAAGCTCCACTATCTACCTGTCTCCCATTCTTCCATGGAAGGTAAATTTCAGCAATGTATAATCAGTTGGTTAATCAAATTTATCCTCCATTGCTCAAGGCCTTCTTTGATTTTGCAATGCAGTTGAATCCCTAGGACACAAGCAAAATATGTTCGGTGGAATGGATGAGACAGGTTTCTTTTTTTTGAAAAGAATGAGACAGGTTTCTAAGATGGACGAATTCTCTCTCTATATATTAACTCTAGAACGAATCCAACATTCCGACATCTAAACGTGTGGTGATACAGAGGAACTGCTCAATGAGGAACCTTACCCTTTGGATGGATTCTTCAACAGATACGGGCAACAAACTCAAGCAGTAAGTAAATTATCGCCACAAACATATCGTTTCTGTTAACTATCTTTTTGCATAATTTTCAGGGTATCCTGATGGTCTGATCTGAACTGAACCGTGTGGAGCAGCTAGCAGATTACGCGGGCAGTGTTGTGAGCTCCATGTTATACTGTTCATCTTCCACCTATAGGCAATACAATAGTTGATCAATGCTCATGTGTCAATGTTTCTGCAAATAATTGTGTTTGTATGACCATAACCATTATTAATTTACTTATTTTACCTGTGCTATACATGGATACAAAACTTATTATTCTGTTCGTGTTTATGGTATACTGCGTACATGCCAAAGGTGAACCCTTAATCCTCTTTATAGAGGTGTCTCCAAAAACACATGAATTTATTCGTGATTGGCATCACGCTAAATAATTGTCTATCTATTACATCATTCAGGTTTCTCTCTTGGTGGCGAGCTCCGAGATGGCGCGGCAACGCCGCGCCAATTGTTTTCTAGTCTCTTTCGGTTTTCCGCACCTCCAGCTACAATAGCCTGAGCTACTCACATATATCTGCAGAACTGCTCAAAGCTGCTCCTGAGACCTCTTACAAACCACACCATCTGCAGCTGAACACGGTGGCAACGGACAAAGACACCCCTGTTATGTTCTGGACTTCTGGCACCGTACCGTGCCAGGTCCCGTCGGCCATGTTTACTTCCTTCCCAAAAAAATTTGCAAAAGGGAATCTTTCTTGTATGGAGTACTAAATGAAGTCTATTTGCAAAACCCAGCCACGGATGAGCGTAACTTTCCGAGACGAATCTAATGAGCCTAATTAATCCATGATTTGCTACAGTGATGCTACAGTAACCATCTTCTAATCATCCTCTAATCATGCGGTCAAAGGCCTCATTAGATTCTTCTCGGAAATTTACTAGAGGTTGTGGAAATAGTTTTGTAAACTGACATTATTTAATACCCCTAATTAGTGGTCAAAGTCGCATTTATTACCCTGAAAAAATTTTCAGGACCTATCTAAACACGGCCAGGCCGCGCGACCCGTCCCTTTCCTCTTTATTTCGTGACGCCTCGCCGTGTGAAACATCACTGGGGTGCGTGACTTGCTCTCGGCGACGATGCCTTGTCCATTTGCGACGCTTGGAGCCTGTGCCCTACAGGCGACAGGGACGCAACTTTTCTCCAGGTCTCATCGTGCGACTTGGAGGGGTGGGTCGTCGACACGAACGAACGCTTTTCTAAGCGAAAGCCGGACTTTTCGTCCTCGCTAATGACACCTGTGGTGGGGAATTCTCTAGATTTTACTATAAACGGAAACAAAGCGCCATTGGTTCTCTTCATCTCTTGTTTACGCCTCCTTTGCCCATATGCTGAGTCTGAAGAAAGTTTGCCTTTTGCATCTCGTCTTTTTTCCCGTATTTCTTTACTTTTTTTTTTAAAAAAAAGGTGTCAATGTGTAATATTTATTTTATTCTCCAACTCTTCTTTTTCTAGGCGAAATTGTTTGGGAGGATACGGTTCATGTCTTTGTGTGTGGTGGAGGGGGAACATGCCGCCATGTTAGCCAGCCGCTAGTCTCGAGCTCCAACCTGCCTCACATGCCATGAATCTTCCACTAACTTTGCCACCACTATGTCTAGGTTGCCAACCCTGATTATTTTCTTAAGCGGTAGTATTCATTTGCAGGGCATCATGGTTGTTGTGTCTTTCTATAAACAAGCGGGAATCTATGCATTTAACTATGAACAAAATCTCTGGTTGTTTAGCATATCGTGATACAATATAGGAAATTTTGTTTTTGCACTCGCGAAAGGGTGGCCATATGTCATCCAAAGATTTAGATTTCAACATCGATAAGCCCATGCCCTCCACTGATGTCATGTCTTGCCCGCTTCATGAAATTATCATTTCTGGCCTCCTCCAATCGTGCTACTACCTCTTCGATCTTTGCCGCACATAGAACGGTAAGCTCATGTAGCCGCTTATGTCGTCTATTGCCAACTAAGAAACGCACACTACCGGAGAACCT
>CM014278.1:88921434-88938284 GCA_004135705.1 Alloteropsis semialata | reverse complement strand
GCGCCGTCGGGCCCCGCCGTGCCGACCTCCGCGCGCCGGCCGTCCTCCCTTGTCCGCTGCCGTGCCGCCCCTCTGTCCTCCCCGCCTACCTCCTCGGCCAACGCGCGCGCATCCCCGCCGAACCGGCCCCACGCCATTAACGCCGGAGCTCGAAGCTTCCCGGCGCCGGCCGAGCCCCGAGCTCCCTCCCCGTCTATAAAAGGGGGCCTTCCCCGCGTTCACCACCACCTCAACCTCCTCCGCCTCCTCACCAAGCCAGCGCCGCCCTTCCCTCGCTCCCACGCCGCTCCTAGCGCCGCCGTCCACCTCACCGCCGCCGCTTCCCTCGGCCGCACGCGGAGCCGCCGCCTCCCTCCTTTCCGGTCCGAGGTGAGTAGGGGAATGGACTCCCCTTGCCTCCCTCGTGCCCGTGCGCACCTCCCCGAGGGCCGCCATGCCCTAGGGGCCGGCAATCGCCGGCGCGCCGAGCGCCGCCGCCGCCCCCTTTCCTCCTCTGTTCGGGCCGGCGAGGAAAGGGGGGAAAAGGCCGCCGTTTTGCCGATAACCCCCTGTCCTTCTGAGAATTCTTTAAAGAGCCCTTCCCCCTTTATACAGTTTCCAAGAAAACCCCCTGTCCTTTCCAAATAATTCTAAACAGGTCCCTGGTTGATTTCCAAACCCTCCATACACTTTCTAAATATCACAACCATGCCCTTCCACCTTATAAAACCTTCACAACTAGGTCCCTGGCCCTTTATAAATATTATAAAGAGGTCCTAAAACCCCCGTTTAAGCCCTAAACCTCCCTTAACTCGTCATTTCATGCGCCAAATCTCTCCGGTTTTCCACCAAACTCAACCATGCCTATCTTATATCCATTCCGGCCGAGCTTTACACAAATCATCCCAATATAATTCCGTTTCCTATTTTATTTTGTTCTTTCCTGTTTCCAACTCATCGGTTAAGGATTGTGTTTTCTTATTGTGTGTTTGTTTGATCGTGCCCTAGACGACGGAGTGAACGAGGAGGAGCAGTACCGCGAGCAGGACTACGCAGGAGAGTACCGCGAGCCCGACCCCGAGGACCCGTACCGCGAGCAGGATCTCCCAGAAGCTTTTGTTGACGGCAAGTCCAATCCCATCCTTTGATGCATGTTTATCCCATGTTTTATAAACACAACCTATTAAGCCTTTGATTATTGCATTGCTTTAGTTCAAAACCCGGTTGGTTAGCCATTCCTTGATTGGTATGATATTCCTTGACAACCTTGTTATCACTAAATATGATCTGCTCTGTTTAGGTGATAACACTTCCTAGAATGCTTAGGAGTTGTTACCCTTACTCAATCATGACTATACACTTGTTTTATCAAAGAATAAATGTGTGAGTTGGTTTTGGTTTTGGGTTTGGGTTTGAAAAGAGTAAAACTGTGTGGATAAAATGGATGGGCATAACTTTGTGAAATGCCATTAAGGAGGCTTGTACCTTTGTGGTTAAGCAAGTTGGGAGATATCCATTTTGTCCGGTTTTAAACCGAGGTGATGTGTCATCTTGCCTAACCCATTTATCTCGTACAACCACTCGACTCTTGTATGGTGCAAGGGCTTAGTCTAAATCCCACTAGCCGTGCTGTTAGTTGTCTGGAGGCAGGTGTGCAGCGGGAAAACCAAGTGCCGTCTTAGTGACATAAACCCCTTGGTGTTTTCTCGTGATGGCTAGGCAGTTTTGGCTATGGTGGGTAATGACTTCGATAGGATCCGCACTGACACTAAGGTGATCGTGTTGCGGTACCCTACTTGTGGTGAAAGTGTACACCTCTGCAGAGTTTCCTAATCTATTCGAATAGCCGTGCCCACGGTTATGGGCGAGTTATGGCTTGGTCACAATGCTAAGGTTTTGGGTTGGGTTTGAGTGTGTTGGTTTTGGAATGAGTTCGGCTTTGTGCCAAAAGCTACGGCGGATGGGAAATCCGGTAGCACTTAAAAGATGGATCCTTTGTGGATCAACCCCCCCCCCACTAATTAAAGTTGTTTTAGAGTTTGCTTTGCTAATATGAACCTTGATAACCCGTGCATGTGTTAAAACTAGCTTTTTGGCAAAAAAACTAAAACCTAGCCTCATCCTTGATATTCCATGTGCATAATTCTGTGTTAACCCCTCCGTGGGTGTGATTGGGCTTGTTGAGTACTTTGTACTCACCCTTGTTGTTGTTAAATCCAGAAGAAGACCCGGACTTTGTTGAGGACGCTGAATAGGTGGTCGCTTCCGCACCCAGCTTTGCCTGTGGAGTTTGGTCCCGCCCAGGATGGCTTCGCTGCCGCAGAACTCTGATCCCTTGGTTGAACCGGTCTGGTTCATCCTTTGGCTTACCGCCGTAGTTTACCTTTTAGCAGTTCTAGTTTGTATTAGGTGCCCGCTTCCTCGTGGGCTGTAAGTTTCTGTATCATCTGTTGAATAAATGTGTATCAGCCTCCTGGGACTGATAATTTGTATCACATTTAGTCTCTGCTTAGGCAGGGGCGCTTCAAAAGGTACCAAACGGTACCTAATTGGTGTGACCTATAACAAAATAGAAAATTTATCTCCCGGTACCTCTTGACACCTTACCAAAATAGGAAGGTATACATGTACATTTACAACCATAGTAACACTTATCATAGTAAAACTGTGCAACGATCTTTTCCATACTCCAGAGTATCTCCGGCTGATTGTTCAAAAGCAAACAAGTAGAACACTTATTTTGATTTTTAGAAAATGGAATTACATTCCGGCCTCTGCAGTAACGCACACAGCCTTCTGGCCTCTGCGTGACTCACACAGCCTTGTTTATTACAAACATCTAAGAAAATATCTTAAAAAACTTTAGTACATGAAAATCAATACTAAAGACCGCCTAGTCCAAAATCTATTGAGGTCACTTGTAGCCATCATGAATGCCGATCTCCTATCTCCGGTCATCGTTGAGTAAGGAATGAGACATACAATCTTGTCGTCGCTCCCCGGCGGTCTTCTCCAGTGGATCGGCAACCAAGAATGTGGTCACCTCCGCTTTGATTTGCCAAGCAAGAGCAAATCCGGCCAACACCGGCCGCCACCTCATGGACCATGCATCGGCTGCTATCTAAGCATCGAAGTGACCTCAAAAGAAATCTGTTGGACGTAGATGGTGTCGATCTGCCACCCACCACCATTGCTCCAAGCTAATCATGGTGTCGCCATCAAGGACTCCAAGACGACGCCTCAAGAGGAAAGCAACATCCAGATGCTGCCGCCGCCCGAACCAGCGAATCGGTTCTTAGGTTTTCACCTGAATCTGTCCTTGTAGCCTCACGGTGATGCCACCGAGCGGAGCTGCCCATTGATGAGGCGTCGGCCTCCTCCGAGCGGATCCGCCACCACGGCAAGGAGCAGCTGCCCCTGGACGGCTCCTGCAGCAGGCTGGCCTCACGCGGATCCAGCCACCTCCGAGCGGAACTGCCCGTCGATGAGGATCAGGCCACCTTCGAGCAGATCTGCCCCCACAGCGGGGGGCAGTTCGCCCTAGGCGGATCCACACGCAGCAGCGAGCAGTAGGCCGGCCTTGCGCGGATCCAGCCGCTGGCCACCGCGCCACCCGCTAGGACCGGGCATGTGCGAATCAGTTGGGGGGAGGCGCCGGATCCGACCTCCTTGGTGGCAGATCCGGAGTTCGCTGGTCGCCATGGCCAGGAGAGACGTGCCCCGTCGCCACCGTCCTCGCGGCCACCCGGACTTCCGGGGGGCGTGTGCTCCGGCAGCGGCAGGATGGCAAGGGCTCGAGAGGCTCTGGCGGCGCGCGGAATCTAATGATAGGCGAGGAGGGACCGGCAGAGCTTTTCCTTCAGACTTCTCACATGACAGTGCTCCTGCCTTTTATTTCATCAGACATCATAAAATCCTAAATTGCACCCTGTTTACCCTTTCCCATTGGGCCTTGTATATGATGTCGTCGCCGATTCATTGCATCCAAGTGGTAAGCCGCAAAAGGACCGACCGGCAGGGGAGCAAACGACAACATCTTTTTACAATTTACATCCTCCATTACAATTAGCCTGACAGAAAATTCACCGTTATTTTTACTGGCTACTGCTCTTGTTCCCTCCTTGCGTCTGATGTCCGCTAGCTTTGGCCACTAGGTCACTAGATGCCTTGTTGGAGCTTAAGCTCCATGGATGTACAATGCCACCGTAACGTTGCTTTTTACACTAACCGTGGAGATCAAAACCTGGCTCACTCCCAGCCCTCGGCGCCGCTCGCGCACCAGCCGAAGTTGAGGCTGGTGGCGTGCTCCTCGGGGAAGAAGCTGGCCGCGCCGTCGTTGCCGATCACGTCCGAGCCCGCGAGCCATTCCTCCGTGAAGCCGTAGCCGGCGCCGGTCTTGTACGAGTCGTATGGGTATGTCGGCCCCGGCTGCCACTTGGTCTCGAACATGGGGAGAGGCGAGCAGCCCGTCGTTGCCGCCGCCGTGTCCAAGAACGGCGCACCGAACCCGGCGAAGGATGGCTGCTCGAACGCCGCGCAGGAGTACGGCGACGCCTCGACGTCGTTGAACACCACGCTCGAGTCGCTGTCCGAGGAGCCGTCCTTGTAGGCCGCCGCCACCGACGCGCCAGCCGTGGCCTGGCGATCCTCCGCGGCGTCACTTACGGCCGCCTCCAGCTTCACCGCCGTATCCGGCTTGGACAGCTTTTGCCTCAGCTCCCGTATCTGAGTAACCGCGCCAAGAAGACACAAGTGACAGGCTGGCCACGACATGATACAAGAGGACAAATAAGACAGACCGGCGGTGGCCGCAACGGCGCGTACCTCGGCGGCGAGGGCGTCCTTGTCGCGGCGTAGCGCGTCGCAGTCGGCGCGGAGGGCCTCGTGGCGGGCGCGCAGCGCGGCGAAGTCACGCTCGAGCGTCTTGGTCTTCCAGCGGGCGCGGCGGTTCTGGAACCAGACGGCGACCTGGCGCGGCTGCAGGCCGAGGTCGCGCGCGATGCGGGACTTGCGGTCCGGGTCCAGCTTGTTGTCCGTCTCGAAGCACCGCTCCAGCGCGCGCACCTGCTCCAGCGCCAGCCGCCGCTTCTTCTCGCCGAGGCCGCAGGCCGACCGCGCCGCGCGGCCGCCGGCCATCTCGTCCTCGTCGTCGTCCACGTCGTCCAGCTCCGCCTCGTCGTGCTCCATGTTGCGCGCCGCTAGGGCCTCATCCTCCGCGAACGCCAGCTTCTCCCCTGCAATTCGCGCATGCCCGTTTAAAAATGGGCAACGTATCAGGTGCAAACCAACCTCTCCGTGCAAACTATGCAAATCTTAATCTGGATCACATGATCTTGATCCAAGGGAGCCCGTAGAGAGAGGTGGGAGAGGAGATTTGCAAAATCACCGCCCACCCTTAATGACAGCTTTGTGTGACATCGAGTTTATCAAATGCAGAAATGGAATGCTGACAGAAGCGACACTCTGATGTCAAAAGCACACATACTATGCTTGTATTTTGTCACGAGCATCACGGACGCAAAGTACAGAATTGAACAGAGGAGAAAGGAGATCAAGCAGCAATTGTACTGTACCTGCTTCTGTGGATTCATGGCTGCTGGCTAGCCTCTTCGATTGCCTCTTCATTTGTGATCGTCACTCCAGCAGCTCAGGAAGGAATTCGAAATGGCGGCTATTCTAATTATGAGACCAGGGCAGGGGCAGGGAGCAGGGGCAGAACCTTGGAAAGCAAGCAAGATGGCACGCACAAACGAGAGGCCTTCCCGGCCCTTTTGTTGGTCGGCGGCGACGTTCCTGGGCACCCTTCGTAAGTCGTGCTCTAAAGAAGAACAAGTGGTGGAGTCCCTCTTCTTCCTTGGTGAGCAGGAGCGCAGGACGGATGTGAGAGGAGGGGAGCTAGAGAGGCCACAGGGGCAAATGACTGATGCAAGCGGCCATGGGGCTCGTATAAATAAAAGGGAGCAGCTCGCCGGGCCGGGCACCCCGGTTGGACAGCGCCACGATGTCATGTGCCAGAGATTTTTGTAGGTTCATGTGTTGGCATTGCCAGCTGGGGCCAATGCGGCTTCTTCTGTCTCAGAACTTAGAGAGAGTGTGCGTTTCAAGGGGGTGTTTAAATCTAGTGAAAAACTTTACGAAATTTACTGTAGCAATTTTAAATCGAAGATTAGAAAAACTAACTATGATCTAATTAAAACTAATTAAATGGATGGACGAAAAATCACGAGACAAATCTATTAAGCCTAATTAATCTGTCATTAGAGATTGTTTACTGTAGCACGATATTATCTAATCATGGCCTAATTATGCTTAATAGATTCGTCGCGCAACTTCACCGGGGGTTATGGAATAGGTTTTATCAATTATCCAAATTTAATACTCCTAATTAGTATCCAAATATTCGAATTACTGTAGCGATGAAAAAGTTGGCGAAACTAAACAGGCCCCAAGTGTTATTGTTCAAAAGCGCTAAACTTTAGCACTAGCACATCTAATAAAGTTAAGCCAAGACAAAAAAAACTTTAGCTAGAAGTGAAGTGCTAATAAATAAGTGCTAAAGTTAGCGTTTAAACTTTACCATTTTCAAACAGGCCTTTTTGAAGTGCCAATGCGCCCTCTTCTATTTCATAACTTAGAAGTGTACTGAATTTAGTTGACGCTTTTTTCTAAAAAAAATAATTCTTGATCTTGTATGCAGCCTATATTAATTGGATTTGGTCTCTGCTTTTTTTTAAAAAAAAAAGAATGAATGTTGATCTTTTGTGCAACCAATACTTAATGGAATAAGAGAAAAACCTTTTTTTTACAATTTCCATGATAAAAATAGTTTGGACCCAACAGTGAAGACAATGTGTATGTGTATAATTTGGTTGGCCAACCGGTTGACAATGGTTTAAGCGGAAGAACCGAGTCCGGATATGTGCCAAAATGCAAAGTTATATGCGTATGAGTTGGTTGGCCAACAGTGAAGACAATGTTATAGGTGCATTTTTAGAGCTTATGAGGTTATTCAGTAGGAAACTATGAGTTTATAAAAGCCCGTTTATTTAAGTATAAGCGTATGGCATGTACATCTCTATGTTTTTGCAGTAGCAATAGTTTTTTCTGCTTCTTTCTTTAAGAAAAAAAGAGAAGGTGGTGCATCTGATAGACAATACAGTGGGTACTTTGTTAAACTTTAAGAAAACAAAAATATTATATCAAAGTGTTATGGCATATAGGGGAAATGTGGTATGCACAATATCCTAAATGGGATTTAGGAACTCTAGAACAACCACCTCGAAAAATATAAAGAGCAAAGAGTTTTTATTAAAACAAAATAGATGAGATCTGGGAAATTACAAGCAAATTAAAAGACAGGTTCAAACAGTTCGAAGGAGGGAAGCATCATGCACAGAGTGAAACAAAGGTAAAGGAACCTCTTATTTAGTAGAAAAAAAAACATTTTAACAGCACGGCCGCCGAGAAAATATAGAGAACCTCACACTCACATGCAAAACACATGGCCACAAAGTATCTATAGCTACAATGGCCCAATAGTCTAACCATGGTTACTTGCCGTAGTTCACTTAACACAAGCAACTGAACCAAACCAAAATATTTTTCAAAGTTTCTCCCCCACCCCCACTATACAACCTTCTCTTCACTTGAGTTTTTCTTTCCGAAAAGAAGACTTGCTTTCCATCCAGGTATGTTGCCCTTTCAAGCAAGAAATGTCGCGCCAGTACGTCCTGCTGTCAACAACGCCAACTGGCACGTACAGTGTATGAAAATACGGGCCCGAATGTGAACTCAAGCTACCGCAGTCTACTACGTATCTATATTTAATCGCTGTACCTGTCCACGTCACGCGCCGATTCTTTTCCACGAAACTGATGAACGCGTTAAGCTTCTGACAGACGATACGCCTTGGGAAAAAAAAAACCCAGTGCCGCGAAGATGCATGTGCACGACATCTAGGACGCGATCTGTTTGGCTCCCCCGTAATCGCACAGAAGCTGTATTGTAATCGCCGTGAATAACGGGTGCATGTTCTGTAGGAACTGGGGCCATGTTCAGCTCCGAGCTGATGAGAGAGATCCGGGGTGCTGAATCTGGTGGCGAAACGTGGCGGCCACTGTGCCGGCGAAAAACGCCGCCACCGAGCCGGCACTCCAGCTCGGAACCGCGGCTTTATAGGAACCGTCCCGGGCCCACCGGCAGATTAAGAAAAGTAGGAGCGCCGCGAGGTCCTAAAGTGCGGCTACCTAGCGAGATGCTGCCGTTGCAGCTATCTAAAGCTAGCCTAAAGGCTACTCCAAAAGGGCTTGAAAGCCTAGGCAAGTACCGGGTCCCGTTTGGTTTTCCGGCGACCACTAATTAAAGGTATTAAATAAAAGTATTTTACAAAACTAACTCTATAACTCCTGCACTAGGAACCCTGAAAAATCTAATGAGGCCTTTGACCGCATGATTAGAGGATGGTTACTGTAGTATCACTGTAGCCAATCATCGATTAATTAGGCTAATTAGATTCGTCTCAAAAAGTTACGCTTATCCGTAAAGAGGTTTTACAAATAGACATCATTTAGTACTCCATGCAAGAAAGATTCTTTTTGTGATTCTAGCAATGCTAGAAAAGCAAACGCAGCCTTGGTACACCTATTCGTGCCGTGCGCCGCGGCGTGCCGGCGTGTGGCCGTGTTCTTGGTTGGTCGTGCTCATCTTTCCCAGGGCCATGCGGAAAATATCGGCCGGCCCGGCGGCGACGTGAACTCCTTGGTTGGCCACTTGACTTGGCATCGGGCAACAGTTGTCCTCGTGTCATGCATGGCCGTGCAGCGCCGTGAGAGGCTTTTGTGCTGATCCAGTGATCCGAAGGCTTATCTTATCCGATCCGTGGTGATGCTGTCAACACTCGGCACCGTGGTCCGGCCGGTTTGATCAACATCACGGTGACGCTCTGCTAGCGATGGTTTTACTACCTGCGTGTCTGTGTCTGCGTGAAAGCAAGCAGTAAACGACTGACCAGGACAGTTGGTAGCCAAACCTGTTCGGTTGGCTGGTGGCTGATGGCTGGTGCTGATTTGTTGTGAGAGAAAAGTACTGCTGGCTGGCTGGTGGCTGGTGGCTGGTGGCTGGTGCTGATTTGTTGTGAGAGAAAAGTACTGCTGGCTGGTGGCTGATAAGCCAACCGAACAGTCAGACGACGGGACTGAGAGCTCCTGGAAGGTTGCAGCTCCGGGAGCTAGCTGCTGGGGTATCCATCCTGCAGCCAGCTTCGTTCACCATGACATGAAGATCGACGGATCGTTTCTGCTTTTCGCCATGGCCCATGGGTGCCGTGCCGTGTAGGGATGGGCACTTTTGACTTGCTGGATATAGCGGCGTAGTGCGCACTGGTAGGTCCTCCGAGCTAAGAGATACCAATGCAGTGTCCATCACTTGATGCTACATTGCATTGCCCACTAACAATCTAACGTCAAAAACATTTGAAAACATTAGATCTTGTTTAGATCGACAAGTTTTCACTATTCATCTATCATATCGAATGTTAGGACACTAATTAAGAGTATTAAATGTGGATTAATGACAAAACTCATTCCATAACCCTCGGTAAATTCGGGAGATGAATTTATTGAGCCTAATTAGGCCATAATTAGACAACTTCATGCTACAGTAAACAATCTTTAATGAGGGATTAATTAGAATTAATAGATTTGAAATTCAATTTCCAGCCGCGTTGTGTAATTAGTTTTTTATTAGTGTCTGAATATCTCTTCCGACGTCACATTTTTACGATTCGGCAAGTTTTCACTTTTCGAACTAAACAAACCGTCCTAAGATACTAAATGAAAACCGTGGAACTGCCGAGCGTCCGATGATCTGAACAACTGGGAAAGCATGCCTCGGACAAACTGCTGGGTCACTGAACATGGGAACAACTCAGGAAGCGTCACTGCATCAGGTATTCGACGTCACTGCAAAGGGACGACCCTTTGGCCGTGTTTAGATTGAGGACGCAAAATTTTTCAGGGTATTAAATGCATCTTTGACCACTAATTAGGGGTATTAAATAATGTCAGTTTACAAAACTACCTCCACAACCTCTAGTAAATTTTCGAGAAGAATCTAATGAGGCCTTTGACCGCATGATTAGAGGATGATTAGAAGATGGTTACTGTAGCATCACTGTAGCAAATCATGGATTAATTAGGCTCATTAGATTCGTCTCGGAAAGTTACGCTCATCCGTGGCTGGGTTTTGCAAATAGACTTCATTTAGTACTCCATGCAAAAAAGATTCCCTTTTGCAAATTTTTGCAAAAGGCATTTAAACACGGCCTTTTATCCAAACTCGACAGTGTGAAAGTTGCTAGAAGACAAATTGCTTGAGCCTGAGGCCCTAAGGCCTTGTTTAGTTCCCCGTCACATCAAAAACTTCACTATTCATCAAAGGGAATATTACATGCATGGAGTATTAAATGTGAGTTAATGACAAAACCCATTCCATAACCCCCCTAACTTTGCGAGACGAATCTAACGAGCCTAATTAGGCCATGATTAGACAACGTCGTGCTACAGTAAACAATCTCTAATGACAGATTAATTAGGTTTAATAAATTCGTCTCGTGATTTCCCGTCCATCCGTGTATTTAGTTTTATAATTAGATCATGTTTAGTCCTTCTAATCTTTGATTTACAATTGCGGATTCAAAAAAGTTTGAAAAGTTTCCCTAACTAAACAAGGCCTAAGCACATCAGAGTATGGAAAAAACAAAACCCAACCACTCCGTCGTCCGTCCATTTCTCCAGCTCCTCAAAACGGGGGCGAGCCGGCCGTGGGAATCTATTCCTAGACCTCTGAAAAGCAGGGCGGAGAAGCAACCTCTTTTGGCCCGAAAAGTCGCAGGCACAGCCGATTGATTGATGGATGGATGCATCAAACAACTGAGACCTTGTTTAGTTAGAGCAAATTGGTGCAATTCAACCAAAAATCACACATTAAAAAACATGTCCACATCTCTGCAACAAACCCTAAAGTGCCAACACACTCGTCGCACACTCCCTGCGCAAGGACCACAGATGCCGTGCCGTACCTAGGACAGCGACGTGTTTTTTCCCCACGCCTCTCTGGTCAGGACTCAGGACTCGGATGCCGTCGGTGCTCGCTCGGCCGTGCCATCCAATCCGTTCGCCGCTCCCAGCGACCGGACTAGAAAAACTTGGGAAAGTGAGGCGTGTGCTTGGGCGCACGCGCATGGCCATGGCATGGCTGGAGCGAGTGATCCTGTCAGGGGTCAGGGGAAAAGCTGCCGAGGCGACGGGTGCGAACGACGGAAAGTGATGCGCCTGCCTTGCCAAGTTGCAGCTCCCTGTTCCCACAAAGAGAACAAGATCAGAGCTTGGGACTTGGGTGCTTCAGGCTCACGAGGAGAACGACGCGTCGACGCGTGCACGGCGAGCCGAGAGCAATGGCCACCGGCCCGCCGCAGGGAACGCACCGGCACCGTGGCACGGCGAGCCAAGTCCTACCAACTGAACTGGCGCAAGGACGGCGGCCCCCGGGGCCTGCCGACTCCATTTGTGTTTATCAGTTCGGACTTCGGAGGCGGTGATAGAGATAACATCGGGGCTGTACGCGCCGTTGTGGCCCTTGCCCATCGTGATCGGTTGGCGGTTTCAATGCTTGAGGCCAGCGCAACCGTAATTGCGTTTGGTGATCCGATGGTATTGGTTGGGGACGGGGCACGGCACAGTGCCAAACTCTGTACGAGTCAAATCTGGTCCTGGCCCCGGCCTTTATCGGGCTACAGGGACGGACACGCCGACGTACCAACAAGGAAGCGACTGTTGACTGAACAGGTGCCAGTTGGGGCCGATCGGCGACGGCAGCGGCAGCTTTCGATCACGATCGGCACGGCCTTTGTTCGGCAGCCGCTAGTGCTCTGGCACTGGCCTCGGCCCCGCTCGCTCAGCACCACCAGTCGCCTCGCATGCGGTCAGTCGCCGGACTGCGTCCTCCGTAGTCCTGTGCGCACCACGGCGAGGCCACTGACGACAACCCCGCGTCGGCGCGCGTCGAGGATCGCTTCGACGGTGAGGCCACGACGCGGCGTGGCGGGGGTGGGGTCCTGGCCATTGACGACCCGGTGGTTGCGTCGGTTTCGGGGCGTGGCCCCGCGCAAGCAACCGTGTCAGTCGGATGCCGTGACCGCGACGCCGGCGGGGTGGACGAGCCGAGCCCACCCCCCCAGAAGGCGTCAACAACGGCGGCCGTCGTGGGGGGCCGCGGACGGGGAGTGCTGGCGATGGAGACGGCCGCACGGCGGGGTCGTCCGCGTCAAGCCCAGCACACGACAAGGTTTAAGCAAAGCAGACCAAGAGCTCAGGGAGCCAAACCGAGCAGAGCAGCGCCGGGTGGAGAAAACTAGCCGAGAGGCGACCTCGATCGCTAGCGCATGAGTTGCTTTGGACGAGACTGCACGCGACGCGCGAGGAGAAAGGCGCAGTCTTTTCGCCCGGAGGGAAGGCCGAAGACGATACGAGCGAGGAGAGGACACGCGAGGCAGTGCCGCACTGCACTGCTGCACCCTCGGTGGCTTTCCGCCATGCCTTGCCTTCCTTTGTCTCCGGCAGGTGCAGATCCGTGTCGTCCGCCCGTGCAGCCACACGGATGCGCGCAACAGTATTTTTCACATGAGTCATACACCCATGCATGATCCATCTCAGGCTCTGACAAAATCACCAGATCAGCTAGAAAGGACCACCAGTGTGAAGCCTGACACTGCTGCGCGCCGTGCTCCAGAAACGTGCGTGATTCGGGTGGACGACGACGAAACAGGTGCCTTCACCAAAAAAAGAAAAAAAAAGAAAAAAAAAGACATGGCTCACCACGTCCTGGCCTCGCCGCTGCTGATGATAGGAGTACAGTAAGCGATAAGACACACGCTTCCAGCATGCGAGCTCTCTGAGCACGACGCCCAGAGGCCAGAGGAGATGTCATGGCCTCATGGTCATGGCCGATGGCCCTACCGGCACGGCCATCTGCCCATCTATCGCGGGCCGCCTGGCCGGTCAGTTCAGTTGTACAGCTACTGTTGCACACTGCACTGTCGCATCATGGAAATTGGATCAGTCGTGAACAGGAGGAAAAGTGCGCACACGACGCAGTAGAAAACCGAACAAGGACGGCGTGTTTTCTTTCCAATTGGGCTAATTAGAATCCCTGTGGATTTGAGGTGGATTGAAGGGAATTGAGGGGGATTTTGACTTGTTGGGGATTTAATCTCTCCCAATCCTCCTCAAATCCCCTCCAACCGAACAAAGGTCTCAGCGTTTACTCCGTACGTGTTTCGCTCTTGGATCGGCTTTAGGCCTTGTTTAATTGCAGTGAGAAAGTTGTGAAAATTACTATAGTAATTCTAAATCGAAGATTAGAAGGACTAAACATGATCTAATTATAAAACTAATTATACGGATGGACAGGAAATTGCGAGACAAATCTATTAAACCTTATAAATCCGTCATTAGAGGTTGTTTACTGTAGCACGACGTTGTCTAATTATGGCCTAATTAGGCTCATTAGAATTCTCTCGAAATTTCACCCAGGGTTATGGAATGAGATTTGTCATTAATTCACGCTTAATACTCCTAATTAGTGTTCAAATATTCGATGTGACGGATGAATAGTAAAAAATTAACAGCGCCTCAAGCTAGAGGCAGCGACAGAGCAACGCTAGCACGTCACTAGGTCTACATGATGCCTAAACTGATAGCCTACGTGGCTAGCGTGACCAGCGCGGCCACTGCTCTGTGATATCGAGTGATTACGTGATATCTCAATCAGCGAAAGCTTTGGAGTCTAGGGATAGCCTAGTCAAGACTAGGAGTAGGGAGGAGGCTCGATTAGAGCCTGTTTAGTTTAGAGTTGTAAGTTTGTGAAACAAAGTTTTCAATTCTAAATCAAAAATTAGGAGGACTAAACATGATCTAATTATAAAACTAAATACACGGATGGACGGGAAATCGCGAGACGAATCTATTAAGCCTAATTAATCCGTCATTAGAGATTGTTTACTGTAGCACGACGTTGTCTAATCATGGCCAAATTAGGCTCATTAGATTCGTCTCGCAAAGTTACGGGGGGTTATGGAATGGGTTTTGTCATTAAGACATGTTTAATACTCCATGTATGCAAGATTCCCTTTAATGAATAGTAAAGTTTTAAAATTTCAGGTGATCTGCAGGCCCTAAATATTCGAAATGTAGTCCTCTGGTCTCTGGAAAATAGTTGCCCCGATGGATGGCACAGCCAACGTCTAACCATTTAATCGGCTCTGGTAGCCATTTTATGTGTATCTGTATATCTGTAAATGGATCGTCCCTAGAGCTGTTGCAGAATTTTCGGGACAATATTTTCCTGACTCCCGAACAATAACACTTCGTGGCTCACGCGTCACAATTGTCCGAAGGTAGCTGGGCCAGTTGCCAAATTCGCATAGCCTAGTTAGGCCTCAAAACGGCTCTCTCACCGCTCCGTTAGTTATGGGCCTTATTATGGGGTAGTAGGCACTGGGTTAGTTATGGGCCTATGGAAATCGCCTTGGCCCATGAAACGTGTGTACCCATCTAACCAAACCAACAGCAAAAGGCTGTGCATTTCTTTCAAGGCCTTGTTTAGTTCGCGCGAATTAAATCGAATTGACTGTAGTAAAATACATTGAAAAAAATACATTGGAAAACGTAAAAGCAGAGAGAGGGCACGTTTTTCAAGAAGATACTTTTGGTCGAATTCGATGTAACTAAGGGCGTGTTTGGATCAGATTCACGCAGCTCCACTCCACCAACTCCACCATAAAGCAGATCCACCGTGAAGTTGCAAAACGTGGAGCACCTCTTGAGGAGCTCCACAAAAAATGTGGAGTTGGCCTCCAGATTCACGTTTTTCGTGGAGCTGCAAAACGTGGAGCTGGTGGTGTTTGGCTTGTAATTGTTGGAGCAGAGCTAAAAAACGTGGAGCGGAGCGGATCCAAACACGGCCAAGCCCCCATTTTGTGTAGGAAGCTTCGAACACGTAGGAACCTACTGCACCGACATTGAGGGCCTGCGGGCTACGGCTGTACCGCTGTACACATGTCACATGATAGGACACACTCGTAGTCATACAAAGGGTACGCGGTTGCCGTCTCGAGTACACTGGCACCGGATCTGCGCGTGTTCACACTCTCACAGCTCACGTCGAGCTAAACCATCCTTCATTCCTTCAGGCTGTCCGCAGCGGTGTACGCGACGCGATCCTTCAGGACAGAGCGTACCGGATGGAAGCTGCAGCGAGGTACTGTAAAGGTCCGGTATCCAAAAGGAAGCCCCGGCGGTACGGGACAGGCAGCGGAGCGCGATCGGCAGCGGCGCGGAGAGAGAGAGGAGAGAGAGGAGAGAGAGTGGCGGGCCCCACGTCCTCAACTAACTAAAAAATGTTATAACTCACAAACCAAAAAACCAAATTAAATTCCGATTGCACCATTAAATTCGTTGCAATAAATTCTTCAAAACAAGATCTCAGATGGATATATTTTGATAAAATTTATAAAGAAAAGAAAAAAAAGGTGAGAAAAGAGATGATATAGTAGTTGGGATAGATGGATAAAATATAGTAGAGTTGGGATAAAGTATATGATTTGGAGTATGACGGGTGCGGGAGAAGTTGGTTTAGAGTACGGAATCTCGATGACCAGGACAGGATATTCCTTTTAGAGGATGCATTTAGAGGACGACGAGTGCGGACAGCCTCAGGCTTCAGAGTTGAGACAAAGGCCTCGCGAGCCATCCAAAATTTTGCTTTCTTTATCGGGCATTCGGGCTCCTTGCCTTCCCAGCTAAGAAAACCGGTGCAGCGGCGCCGTGATTTCCGATGGCTGTTACCAGCAGTAACCCCGGCACAGACCCACGCATGTTAGAGGGTGTTTAGATGTTGTTATGCATAGTATTTTTATACATTGAGTCCCGTGTCATAGAGAGAAAAAAATATATTGAAAAACACGTATTATACAAAATGGAGGAGAGAGGGGTGAACTAAACACCCTCTTACCCTGCTCTCGCTGCATTCGTTTTACCGTCGTGGTGCAGCGGTAAATGCAGCAAGGTCGTCAGAATGGCGGCAGAACGAACACGCGCAGAAGATGCTGCGTCGTCTCCGGTTCTCCGTGGTTTCCGTTGCAGGATCAGCATTTTGTTTCTGCCAAAGATACGAGCATCACGATTCACGTCGGTGCGAGCACGTAGCCTAGACTAGCAGGCCGACACGTCTGATGTTTTCTCTACGCGCTGTTGAAGCAACGGTCACATGGTAGTTAACCTGACAATGTCCCGCGCCCCAATGCACTGACGCAGATGCGTACAGTCGTCCCATGCCGTGCCATCTGTCAGGACGCCTCTTGCTGCCCGTTAAACTAAACCGACCACAACGGCTAGCTGTCGTCCGGCTGTGGCCGGGCCGTCCGCAGCCAGCCAGCCTGCGACCCCCGGCAATCCAGCCGCGAAAGGCGCCGATCCCCCATCCCCCGCGTCCGCCCTCGATCCAACGGCGCAGGCGGCTCCACCTGCACGCGGAAACTAGTCGTTAGACACCGCCCAAGCCGTCCTCCCCGTTCCGCGACGCGGTCACCGCTGTCCTCGCGTCAACATGGACGGCGCCGCTCCGCGACGCGGTCGCCTCTTTGTCGATGACAGCTCGGCCCCACTAGACGTGGCCCCCCCACGTCACGCACAGTTTCCTGGACGCGGCTGGCGTCCGCGCCGAAAGAGTTGAACGTTACAGCTGTTCCTGAATCATGAGCCCGTTGCACCTATAAATACCTGCCCCGCCCCTCGCTTCCAATTCACAAGTCGCAT
>CM014278.1:88908485-88920434 GCA_004135705.1 Alloteropsis semialata | reverse complement strand
ACTAATATGAATCTAGAATAGTAAAAGAGTTAATATATATTACTAATATCACAGGAGTTAATATATATTACTAATACAGCTTCCACTGGATACTGCTTGTGATAATCATAAACACCGGTCAAATTATTGTCATGGACTCAATGCGGAAACAAAAAGAGGATTACCAAGCAGTTTTAGACTTGATTGACATGGCATGGACACGTTTCCGTGTGAAACAAAAAGGAAATTTCAAACAAAAATTGGATGTGAAGACGGACTTTCCGGTACGTGGCTGGTGTACCCGCATATCTCGTAAAATCACACTAATATATAGTTGTTACGTCTAACTTTATTCTTCTCCACTTTCAGTGTGCCAGACAGGAAGAAGGGACGAATCTATGCGGATACTACGTCTGCCAGTGGATCCATACCTTTATTTCTCCCAAAAAAGCGACTCACGAAGAACTCATGGTATGAATTAAAACAATTAATACTTGCATATGACTTGTTCTGTAATGTGTATGATCTAGTGTTATCTAATGGATAATGAGATTATTAGTGTATATAGAAATTAGATTATTAGTGTATATGGAAATTAGATTATTAGTGTATATGGAAATTAGATTATTAGTATGGAAATATTAGTGTATATGGAAATTAGATTATTAGTGTATATTGAAATAAGATTATTAGTGTATATGGAAATTAGATTATTAGTGTATATGGAAATTAGATTATTAGTGTATATGGAAATAAGATTATTAGTGTATATGGAAATTAGATTATTAGTGTATATGAAAATATGATTATTAGTGTATATGGAAATATGATTATTAGTGTATATTTATTATGAATATATTTATTATACTTTGTTATTTCATGTATACTTTATTAATTCATGTAAACTTTGTTATTTTATGTAAACTTTGTTACTTGTTTAGAAATAATTATTAGTTATTGATTATTGTTTAGAAATGATTATTAGTTATTGTTTAGAAATGATTACATGCAAAATTTATTTATTATATGAATGAATGTTGTCATTTGTGATTAATGCAGAGGATGTTTTACCATCAAGATCTCCCAATGACACAAAAAGCAAAAGCTATTGCGGACCAACTATTTGGATTCATTATGGACCAAGTTATAAATCCACAGGGAGAGTACCACCATGACGGACGCGCTATCGCTCAATTGGACTCCCTTTCCGCTCCTTCTTCCAGTTCTGCTCGTTAATTGTAAATAACTTTTAAATGCTCTAACTTTTGTATTGGCTGATCTCAAATGTTTATATGTGAATGTTCGAGAAAAATGCAATCAAAGTCGGGTCAAAATCAATTGATAATTGCGACGACTTCAATCTTATTGCGTGAAAGATCGTGTACGACATATGACGCGCAGACACGTAGACGCGTAGAATTGTATATAACTAACCCAAATATCAAACATTTAAAAAAAAAACCAAAACAGCTTTTGGTACCGGTTGGTAACACCAACCGGTACCAAAGGCCCTCACCGGTTGGTAACACCAACCAGTACCAAAGGCCCTCCCCCGTAGCGGTTGGTGCCAAAGGCCCCCTTTGGTACCGGTTCTGGACCCGGTACCAAAGGCCGACCCCTTTAGTCACGGTGTCGCGGTAGCGGTTACAGAACCGGTACCTATGAGGGTTACGAGCCGGTACCGATAGCGAGTTCTGTAGTAGTGATCGGTGTCTGTCAGTCTATTAGATGTCCCAAGGACTCAACTACGGCAGCGCCTCGTGTCGTCCTATACTAGCACGTGGATTTCAGAAATGCTGGTGCTCATTTTCGTGTATGCAACCGGATTTAGGATTCAACGAATGTAATAGCAACATAGTTCTAAATAGCGGGCTATAGCTCCGCTATAGTGTTTTTAGAGGGTTGCCGTTATGCTATCGCCAATTGTTCCGCTAATACCGCTAAGGACGTCTTGGCACCGCTAAACACCACTATTTGGTTTAGCCGCGAAATCATTTAGCTCCACTAATCCTATTTTCCACTATGTGGACCAAGGTTGCTTCATTTTTCTTCATACTAGATGTTTAGAAACCCCTTAGTTAGGGGCTAGAAAAGATACATGTAGCACAAAGTTCTAACTGTAATTCTAATTATGAAATAATAGGCGTGGAGACATGTACATATAAAATCATGAGCATATATTTAAATATTTATATTTATAATTACTTAAATATATTTTTGTCATAATTAATAATTTTTCATAAATTTTACAAACCGCTAAATGAATAGCTTTCGCTATATCCCGCTATAGCTTTTTTAGCTTCTAAAAAATTCCTCCACTAAACGGCATAGCCCGCTATTTACAAGATTGAATAGCAAGATGTACGATGCTTGGTTCCCCGTCATCAAATGCCACACCAAAGTTGTGGCAGCCATGCCTATATGATGTTTGATTTCTGCTGTAAACATGGCTGCTATAGCTTTTTCAGAAGGGCGCCGGCGCCACAGACGTGACGGTCAATTTGCTCGCCACCGGGTGTAGCGACGCCACATGAGACGTGGTAATTTATGGCCTAGAACGAAACAGCACCCTACTGCCTAAACTCTGAAGAAAACGAATCAAAGATTTTACATAGAAAAGAAATGGAAATCCGCGGTTCCACGGTGGTTGGAACTTCATGTCAGGCTCACCATTTGAGCCGACGTGGAATCGTATACTACATGTCACTTGACTACTTGAGTGACTACTTGGGCCACGTTCCCACGTCCTCCATGTTTTTCTGACATAGGAACGACCGTGCTGAGAAAGCACTCGATCGTTTGATACTTTGATGCCAACTTCAGCCAGGTGTTGCTAGAATCTCATGGTGAATGGTGGTGATGTGAACGGGCCTTGTTGGGACGCTTAGTTTTGTAGATTAGTCTGTCTTACTCGTAAGAATGAAGAATACCAAATATACACACACACCTGCTCATGTCAAGTACTCCGTACCAGTATGGACTGTAGTAAATACTGGTATCATGCACGGCACAGGAGCTGATCAGTAGCTCTGTGCAGTGCTTACTGAAAGCTAGCCTGGAATTCTCAGGAAATCGAGTACTTTCCTAGTTTCCTTTTCTTGCAAGGTCCAATTAATTGATGAGATTAAGAAAAAATGGTCCAGTTGTTTCTACCTCACTGCATCGAATAGGCGATAGACCAGAAATTTCGTCCTGAGATGAAGTGCCGGTGCCTTGAAAGCTAAGGTTTTCTCGCTTCCAGTTGCAGCATACTGACAGAAACGGGGGCCTGCTTGCTTGAGCAGGTTACCAACACGCTTGAGCAAATTGCCAGGATGGGGCCGATGGCCCTGGCAAAATTCCAAAAATCACACTGTGGTTGTGGTTCATTACATCAGGTGAATAGATCCATTAGACTGTCGATTGATCGTAACGCATACTCGTACGTGTAAATGGTTCCATCAAGTTTTCTCATGTCTGATGAATATTTCATACCGATTTTTTGACAAATATTTCGTAGCGGCAGGAGGCTTGTTAGTGATAAGCAGGAAATGCGACATACTATTTTTGAACGCTTTATGGGCCTGCACTAATACGAGGCCCGTCAAACTCAGAGACCATCTTAACCACAGGGCCTTTCCACTCTTCTTCAGTTTGTCACTGGGCTTTGCCAACCCCGACGAACTCTGTTTAGCCCATCTAATTGTGGGCTGCACTAAAAAAAACAATCTAATTTCGTGTCCGAGTCTGGTCTCTAAAAAAAAGGAAGAAAAAAAACTAAACGTTTAGGTTAAGTTCCCGGATAGCACTTTGGTCGCGTGAACTCGTGAACATTAGTCCAATAAATGGTGGAATGTTCAGTTTACTGTAGGCTGTACGTGGGCGAATATGCTGTAGACAGAATGCGCAGCCGACATGCTAGTGCTACCGTGCTACGGACAGCATGAATAATTCCGTGCTCTGCTAGGGGCTAGAGATAAGAGATTTACAAGTGGGATGGTCACGGTGAAACAGTATCGGTGTCTTTCTGTCCACGAGTCCAAAGGACTCGCCGACAGCAGCAGGCTCGTTCGTGTGTCGTGTCCTCCTAGCAAATGTAATTATTGTAAGGGGCTGTTTAGTTGGTGAAAAAACTTTACGAAATTTATTGTAGTATAATTATAAATCAAAAATTAAGAGGACTAAACATGATTTAATTATAAAACTAATTACACGGATGGACGCGAAATCGCGAGACGAATCTATTAAGCCTAATTAATCTGTCATTAGAAATTGTTTACTGTAGCACGACATTATCTAATCATGACCTAATTAGGCTTAATAGATTCGTCTCACAATTTCACCCGGGGTTATGGAATGGGTTTTGTCAGTTATCCACATTTAATACTCCTAATTCGTATTCAAACATTCGAATATACTGTAGCGATGAAAAAAGTTTGCGAACTAAACAGGGTCTAAGTCTCTGAGTTCATGTACAGTCTGAATTATGAACTGTAATTGAAAGATCCGGCGCCTAATCTCTCTAAAGCAGTAGCAAATCTAGAAACTGAGAGAAAGGGGGCTCAACATTTTCTTCTTCCTCTCTTCCCTTTTCCCTTTCTTCTTCCTCCATATTTTCTTCTTGCTCTCTTCAAATATTGATAAAAATTGTTGGGAGAGGCTTTTTTTTTGTGTGTGTGTGGGGGGGGGGTGCCAACCCCCATCCCTTTTGATCCGCCCCTGCTCTGAAGGAAAATATATTTGGCAGAGAAAAATACACTCATTCAATACTTCAACGTGTCTGTAACTTCATTTCAGCGTATCATTTCAACAGATCATTTGAGGGCGGACCCTCAGCCTGGACATCTTTGACCCCGTTGCAATTGTAATGAAATTCGGGCTTCAGCCCCTATGGTACAAAAAAGGGGTCATTTAAGAGAGAAGAGATATATGGTCGAATCGCATATATGTTCCGAGAAAACATTGCGGTAGGCAGCTTTTGGTTTTGGTTTTGTTTGTTTGCATGAATTAGATTTATGGCTTGTTTAGTAATTTTAGATCTTAGGGAACGGGCGTCACTACACAACCTTGGGCCAAAAACGAACTGGGCTGAAGTTCCAACTGAAAAAAGCCCTTCTCGATAAGTAGGAGTAGAGAGATTAGGTGAAGAGTTATGTGCTCCACTTCGTGTCTTCGCAGGTGCCTAAGCACTGACTAAATGACGAACCATCTAGTAATCATGATTACTCAGAAAGGCTAAGAGCATTTCCGGTAGTCCCTTTTTCCTAATCCAATTATCATATTAAGAGGGCTATTGAAAAATAGTGCTTAATTATTAGGATGAACCAATAATCCATTCTTTCCAAATAGAGGGAGAGTCGTGACTATACCAATACGGTAGATAGATTGAGACAAGATTATTGAAGAACTGAAAGCAAGTTTCCCAATAATTATGAAAAAAATATTAAAACTTTACTATTAAAAAATTATTGAAAAATATTTAGGCACCGTTTGGTAGAGCTTATAGCAGCTCAGCTTCACCTGTTTTTCGCAAAACGAAGCACTGTAGCATGAAGCTGTTTCGGAAAACGATACAAAAAATGAACTAGAAGCTGGACAAAACTACAATTTTCAGCTTCTCCAAAAGCTTCATCGAGGTGAAGCTGTTTTGAAGAAGCCCTATCGAAGGAGCCCTTGCTGAGAGACTGCTGCTGAAGTTGCTTCTCCGTAGTCGATTTTGAATTTCTTTTCCACTACACTCGATCTGGTGGCTCTTAGCAAGCAACAGCTATATACAGAGCACACAACAGAAAACGCGTCACATGGCATCACGATCCGGGAGGGTAACGGGAAAAGGAAAAGAAACAAAGCTACGCTGCAAAAACAAAGATGCCCAAGCCGAGGGCAGCAGCATCTCGTGCGATCATGTGACTCTCTGTTATGGGCCTATGGCAAAAGAGGATCACGCGCTATTTGGATCGCCGCACCGTCTGGACGCTGTTTGACAGACTGGTGGGCCGAAATTGACAGAAACACGCGCTGAATCTGAATCACTGAATTAGAGCTCGTAACAATGTGTGTGATGTAATAAATGAATGAATTCCATTAATAATCATCTCATCATGAATCATGATGTGTAAACACAGCACGCTACACACGCAGCCAGTAATCCCCTCATCAAATGGTCTCTCTGCTCTCACAGTATCTAAGAAAGAATGGCAAAAAGAATATGACAATGTATAAACAACAGGACCGGCCCACGCATCTCGCCTAGAACAAGGCGGCGGCGGCGACCGCGCCGACGACGGCGACGAAGCTGACGGCGGAGGAGGCGGCGCTGTTGCCGGTGGGCTCGCGGTGGGGGCGCCGGCCGGGGCGGAGACGGTGGAGGTCGGGGTCGACGCGGAAGGGGTCGGGGCGTCGGTGGGCGGGGCCGGCGGAGAGGCCAGAGGGGACGGCGCCGAGGCGGTGGGCGGCTTCGCGGCCGGCGCGGGGGCGGTGGCCGGTGACCGCGCCGGGGGAGGCGGCAGCGGGGCCATCTTGGGCGCGGCCTTGGGCGCCGGAGTGGGAGTGGCGGCAGGGGCCTGCGCCGTGGCGGTCACGGCGAGGAGGGCGACGATGGCGGCGACCACGGCGAAGCGAGCCATTGGGATTCTGTGGTGGGTGGAGGAAAAAAGCTTGCCTCTAAGCTTTGGAGAAGGTGTGGAGAGGGCTCGGGATCTCTGATGAACTCTGCTAGTGGAGTGGAGATGCGACTTGTGAATTGGAAGCGAGGGGCGGGGCAGGTATTTATAGGTGCAACGGGCTCATGATTCAGGAACAGCTGTAACGTTCAACTCTTTCGGCGCGGACGCCAGCCGCGTCCAGGAAACTGTGCGTGACGTGGGGGGGCCACGTCTAGTGGGGCCGAGCTGTCACCGACAAAGAGGCGACCGCGTCGCGGAGCGGCGCCGTCCATGTTGACGCGAGGACAGCGGTGACCGCGTCGCGGAACGGGGAGGACGGCTTGGGCGGTGTCTAACGACTAGTTTCCGCGTGCAGGTGGAGCCGCCTGCGCCGTTGGATCGAGGGCGGACGCGGGGGATGGGGGATCGGCGCCTTTCGCGGCTGGATTGCCGGGGGTCGCAGGCTGGCTGGCTGCGGACGGCCCGGCCACAGCCGGACGACAGCTAGCCGTTGTGGTCGGTTTAGTTTAACGGGCAGCAAGAGGCGTCCTGACAGATGGCACGGCATGGGACGACTGTACGCATCTGCGTCAGTGCATCGGGGCGCGGGACATTGTCAGGTTAACTACCATGTGACCGTTGCTTCAACAGCGCGTAGAGAAAACATCAGACGTGTCGGCCTGCTAGTCTAGGCTACGTGCTCGCACCGACGTGAATCGTGATGCTGGTATCTTTGGCAGAAACAAAATGCTGATCCTGCAACGGAAACCACGGAGAACCGGAGACGACGCAGCATCTTCTGCGCGTGTTCGTTCTGCCGCCATTCTGACGACCTTGCTGCATTTACCGCTGCACCACGACGGTAAAACGAATGCAGCGAGAGCAGGGTAAGGGGGTGTTTAGTTCACCCCCTCTCTCCTCCATTTTGTATAATACGCGTTTTTCAATATATTTTTTCCTCTCTGTGACACGCGACTCAATGTATAAAAATACTATGCATAACAACGTCTAAACACCCCCTAACATGCGTGGGTCTGTGCCGGGGTTACTGCTGGTAACAGCCATCGGAAATCACGGCGCCGCTGCACCGGTTTTCTTAGCTGGGAAGGCAAGGAGCCCGAATGCCCGATAAAGAAAGCAAAATTTTGGATGGCTCGCGAGGCCTTTGTCTCAACTCTGAAGCCTGAAGGAATGAAGGATGGTTTAGCTCGACGTGAGCTGTGAGAGTGTGAACACGCGCAGATCCGGTGCCAGTGTACTCGAGACTGCAACCGCGTACCCTTTGTATGACTACGAGTGTGTCCTATCATGTGACATGTGTACAGCGGTACAGCCGTAGCCCGCAGGCCCTCAATGTCGGTGCAGTAGGTTCCTACGTGTTCGAAGCTTCCTACACAAAATGGGGGCTTGGCCGTGTTTGGATCCGCTCCGCTCCACGTTTTTTAGCTCTGCTCCAACAATTACAAGCCAAACACCACCAGCTCCACGTTTTGCAGCTCCACGAAAAACGTGAATTTGAAGGCCAACTCCACATTTTTTGTGGAGCTCCTCAAGAGGTGCTCCACGTTTTGCAACTTCACGGTGGATCTGCTTTATGGTGGAGTTGGTGGAGTGGAGTTGCGTGAATCTGATCCAAACACGCCCTTAGTTACATCGAATTCGACCAAAAGTATCTTCTTGAAAAACGTGCCCTCTCTCTGCTTTTACGTATTTTTCAATGTATTTTTTTCAATGTATTTTACTACAGTCAATTCGATTTAATTCGCGCGAACTAAACAAGACCTTGAAAGAAATGCACAGCCTTTTGCTGTTGGTTTGGTTAGATGGGTACACACGTTTCATGGGCCAAGGCGATTTCCATAGGCCCATAACTAACCCAGTGCCTACTACCCCATAATAAGGCCCATAACTAACGGAGCGGTGAGAGAGCCGTTTTGAGGCCTAACTAGGCTATGCGAATTTGGCAACTGGCCCAGCTACCTTCGGACAATTGTGACGCGTGAGCCACGAAGTGTTATTGTTCGGGAGTCAGGAAAATATTGTCCCGAAAATTCTGCAACAGCTCTAGGGACGATCCATTTACAGATATACAGATACACATAAAATGGCAACCAGAGCCGATTAAATGGTTAGACGTTGGCTGTACCATCCATCGGGGCAACTATTTTCCAGAGACCAGAGGACTACATTTCGAATATTTAGGGCCAGCAGATGACCTGAAACTTTGAAACTTTACTATTCATCAAAGGGAATCTTACATGCATGAAGTATTAAACGTGTGTTAATGACAAAACCCATTCCATAACCCCCGGTAACTTTGCGAGACGAATCTAATGAGCCTAATTTGGCCATAATTAGACAACGTCGTGCTACAGTAAACAATCTCTAATGACGGATTAATTAGGCTTAATAGATTCGTCTCGCGATTTCTCCGTCCATCCGTGTATTTAGTTTTATAATTAGATCACGTTTAGTCCTCCTAATTTTTAATTTAGAATTGAAAACTTTTTTTCACAAACTTACAACTCTAAACTAAACAGGCCCTAATCGAGAACCGAACCTCCTCCCTACTCCTAGTCTTGACTAGGCTATCCCTAGACTCCAAAGCTTTCGCTGATTGAGATATCACGTAATCACTCGATATCACAGAGCAGTGGCCGCGCTGGTCACGCTAGCCACGTAGGCTATCAGTCTAGGCATCATGTAGACCTAGTGACGTGTTAGCGTTGCTCTGTCGCTGCCTCTAGCTTGAGGCGCTGTTTGGTGGCGACAAATTTCGTAATTTTTTACTATTCATCCGTCACATCGAATATTTGAACACTAATTAGAAGTATTAAACGTGAATTAATGACAAATCTCATTCTATAACCCTGGGTGAAATTTCGAGAGGATTCTAATGAGCCTAATTAGGCCATAATTAGACAACGTCGTGCTACAGTAAACAGCCTCTAATGACGGATTTATAAGGTTTAATAGATTTGTCTCGCAATTTCCCGTCCATCCGTATAATTAGTTATATAATTAGATCATGTTTAGTCCTTCTAATCTTTGTGTCGGTGTGCGAAATAACCAACAAGTAAATTAGTGTATTGCGCGTTTGGGCTCTGGATGGTTCGCGAGAGGACACAAGGGATTATACTGGTTCGGGCACGAACGCCCTACGTCCAGTTCGAGGCTGCTCGTGTTACTCGCGTTGCTCGTAGTAGGGGTTACAAGCGGTCGAGAGAGGGAGGGGCTCCCAAGTCTCTGAGTGCGTCTAAGCGTGGGTGTTCAGGTGCGTGTGTGTCGTGTGTTCTTCTTCGTCGTCCTAGTCTGCAGTGGGGGTGTACAAACTAGTCGGGAGAGGGAGAAGATCCCAAGTCCCTGAGCGGTGTGGGTGAGCGTGTTCTACCAGTGTCCGAAGGAGAGCCCCCTCACTGATGTCCCCTCGTCCCCTTTTATAGTCTCAAGGGGAGGAGGGAGCGGGGGGTAAGAAAGGGGAAATTACAAGGGGAGTTACTGCCCCCGAGAGTTTCATCCAGCGCCGTCTGCCGAGCCGTACCGGGAGCAGGTGTTGACGAAGTGGACGCCCTGCCGGAGTCGGAGTCGATGTCTTCCCGGGTAAGCTCCCGGGTGGTTCCTGGGTCGTGGTTGACTTGCTCGAGGTCTTCGGGCGCACCAGGTGTCCTGCCTGGGCTCCAGGTGTCGTCGGTGGACGCCTGGAGTTGTACTTGGATGCCGGGTGTAGCGCATGCATTCCTCTCCAGACTGTAGCGCTCCTGTTGGGACGAGACGGGCGCCACTGTGGCTGCTGTGGCGTAGGACAGACGCCCATGATGTTCTGACGCGGCAGGTACCAAGTGGGTACGGCGCCGGACGGGACGGGGCGTGGCCGGGTAGTTTACCCGAGGAGCTGGAGACCACTCGGGAGCGGAGAACCCCTCGGGCGAACCGGAGACTCGTCGGGCGGCCTCTCGATGGGAAATGGCTTGGGCGCATGGTGACGTATCCTTACGCAGGGTCTTCCGGACGCTCCACTTCGTCTCGGGCCCACGCCGACTCGGGCGAGACGAAAAGAGGTCGGGCGAGATAGTGACAGGAGTGGTTCGGCCGAGGCGGACGGGGGTCGGCCGAGGCGGACGAGGGTCGGCCGAGTCAGGGGAAAACCGATCTTCCCCTAATCCGATGTTCTTCGGGCTTTCTTATGCCCATCTTCTTCCTAAAATTACGTGGTCCCACCCGTCGGTGAGAGGGTCGGATATTGATATCCGACAGTAGCCCCCGAGCCTGTTCGGAGGACGGGTGGTTCTCCGTGCAGGCTCTCTCTTGATGCCGGTTCGTATGTCACTCGGGGGTGCGCGCGAGCGCACCCACCGGGTGTAGCCCCCGAGCCCGTAGGGGAACGGTTGGTTCGCCTATGGGCTGGAGTAGAGTTCGTCTTTTTCCCACCGGGGCGCGCGAGCGCACCCGGTGGGTGTAGCCCCCGAGCCTATAGGGGAACAGTGGTTCGCCTATAGGCTGAAGTCGGGTCTGCCATCTTTATATGGTCCCTACAGGACGACGCCGTGCGTTGCCCGATGGACCGGAGCATGATCCGCCTTTTTTCAGAGGCACTGGCTCCCTTCTGAGCCGTCGTGTCGTCCTTTCTGAGGTCACTGTTCGTTGGTGATGCTCTGTCGCTTTGCATGGAGGGCCACGCGGCGCGTTCCCGCACCCGGCTTGAGTGCTGACTCAGGTTTCTTCGGGCTATAAATAGGGTCGGCCGGGGCGTTTTCCTGGGCACGCAACTACCCTGCTTCTTCTTTCTCCTGTTAGCATGAGATCCCTGGTCGGCGAACCGCCTCGAGGGCGTCCCCCTGGTCCGGGGACCGGGAGATTAGTTGCCTGATGCCACAAGAATGACTGCGACCTCGGGGAGTTCCGGCGTGGAGGAGTGCTGCTCGGCGTCGCCAGTGAAGGACAGCTCCGACTCCGACGACTCCTCCCGTCCGTTGGTGCTGCCTTGGTGGCGGCGGAACGGGCTCGAGGGGGAGTGCAGGAGCGGGAGCGCCATGTCCGTTAGGCACCCGGATGCATCGTGTGCCGCGGCGAGCTGAAGCCGCTCCTCGACTTGCCTCGCCAGGGCAGTTGCAGTGGTCGTGTACAGCCACCTGCGCGCTTCCTCTCCTTTCCCTTGCGCCGATGTGATGCCGATACCGGCGACCATCGGCCCCAGGATGACGGAGAGAGTCGGTGGTGACACTCCATTGTCGCGGCCCCGCGGCGGGACCCTCTGCCGAGTTCCCCTCGTGGCGTCGGCGGGCGGGGAGATGCTACAAGAAGGACTGCGACGTTCGCAGTTCGGCCCATCTTGTTGTATCGGATCTCC
>CM014278.1:88883805-88901701 GCA_004135705.1 Alloteropsis semialata | reverse complement strand
TGCTTCGTCTCCGGACACTGCTCCGATCTACGCCGTGTTGCATTGCGCATATCTCGGTGAGGATCTCTTCCTGTTCCCATGCACTTCCTCGCTCTCTGTTCTGCCCATATCAGCTGATGCCCTAGGAGTCTAGGACCGTACCACTGCTCGTCTCTGCATGCAACCCTGCCGAGCTAGCTTTGACCACCACCGAGCTTTGCATGTTGAGTAGCTTCTCTGCATGTTTTCGTCCTAGTCTCCGGTGCAGAAGCAAAGCAAGCCACCAGCCACGTTGGCAAGCCTGTGCTAGCTCACGTATATAACTAAATTAGCTATGCCCATGCAAGTCATGACATCATGATGATGGCATGCTTACCTCAAGTTCCAATTCACGTACTAGCAAAGTTTATTCTCAATCTATCCTTTATCCTTTAGACGTGCAAGTTTATATCGTCCATGCATTCCTGTATGCATATGATCAAGCAAAGTCATTAGTTTCCTTTCACTTATTTCCGAGATCATGTTTAGGCAATACGCTGCTCAGTTTCTATTCACATTACCAGAGTTCATTCCCAATCATATCTATCCTAAACTCCTAGCCAACAAGCCGTCGGTCATGCAAACAATGTCATCATCAATGCTTATGTCGTTAGCAATAATTAGGTTTCAGCCCTAACCTTTACCGTCGTTTGTTTTAGTTTCGATTCGAGTCGTTCTTGTTGCGTTAGTTTTATATCAATCAAGTTATGCGTTAGCAACAATGATAATCGTGTTTGTTGTTTCTAGTATATATTAAATGTTAATATGATTAAATACTTATTCACTAGTTTTTTAATTAAAAGTTAATTAGGTTATATCTCGGCAAGTTAATTTGATTAATTGCTATGTAACTAATTAAAAGCTATTTAGAGTTAAACATCGGTTTTCATAATTATTGTTAATATGGTTAATACTCAAAGCCAATGTCTTTTCAATAATAATATGATTAGTCGAACACGAATCATGAAGTTATACGTTTAGATGTTCACACATGTTTTATTTCTATTTAAGTGTTTAATTGGCCTAATTCCTACATGAATATTTAGATGTATAAAAGTTGACTTAGTCTTATCTCGGTTTTGTAAAATAAACTCTAATATGACGTAATTCTAATTTAGGGTATTTTCTGAAATATCCTTTATATTGTTTTTATTAAACTAAAATAAACCAAGCGTATAGTCTCTTGTGCTCTCATAACATAAATGTTACGATAGTTGTCTTTTCGTCCTTAGCGTCGATCTCGTCGTTTCTTGAGCCCTCGTGACCTTAGCATCAAGCCCCGCCTTTTTGTGCGTTCTTTTATTGTTTTCTGTTCGTTTGGTGTATTGTTCTTAGTTGTGCTTGTTGTCTCTTTGTTAGTGTGTGCTTGTGCCGATGTTGCTGCGAGTAGAAGGAACGCAATTCAGGTGCTTTGAAGAAAAGAGTTTCAACAAGAAAAGTTTGAAGACTCTGAGCAGTACGTGGTATTTTTATTGCGGAAAGGCAAGTGTCCCTAACCATCCTTCTATCTATGCTTTATTAAATATAATGATGATTCTAATTGGAACATGGAGTGACCACCCAGGAAAACAGTGCAACCACAAGCGCTAATGGGCTCTGGTCTTGGCTAATTAATTAGAAACCTTAATTTATAGTGGCCTTACCGAAAGGGCAAGAGGGGAAGCATGGATGGGGTATAGCCGGATCTCTTGGGAGTATGCTTTGGTAAGAAACTCGGCGATTAGAAAAGGTTATGCTCTGCTATGGCTTGAAACCTTAGCGGGTTGCTATGAATTGAGGGATCTTTGTAAAGGCCTCGTAGCGTCCCTATGCAATCACACCAAAGGTAGTGTGATACGTGCCTGATCAGCACAGCGTGGTTGGGTCTACGCTTCTTGTGGGGAAAGTGTACAAACTCTGCAGAGTGTTAAAAACTGTTATAACAGCCGTGCTCACGGTCAAGAGCGGCCTGGACCCTCACATGATTAATTTATTTGAAGATGATAATAAATCATATTCTGGTTATTTCTTGTGGCCTTGCTGAGTACCAACCATAAGCGTACTCATCCTTGCTTACTGCTGCTCAGAAAGGTAATGTGAAGATGTTGAAGATGATGCTAGGCCTACGCAACCCCAGTCGATTGCCTGTGAAGTTTTGGAGCCTTGGTTTCCAGGATCTGCTGTGTCTCTGATAGATTGTAAGTCTCTTGTATTCTTTTACGTGATACTGTTACTGTTACTCACTTATGATGTCACTGTATGTATGAAACTTGATCCTAGCATACATATAGGTAGCACTCGATTTTGTTTTAAAACCGGGTGTGACAGGGACTGCCGCGCGCGGTGCCGCAGTAGCACGGACGCGGGGCCCGGCTGTCGCCCGTGGGAATAAAGCTAGCTAGCTCGGGTTCGTGCGGCGCACAGCGACGGGGACACAGCCGCAGCTGGGATCGGAGCAGGGACCGCACACCGCAGCGGCCCGCGGCAGACACGACGCGACTTCAGCCAATGGTGATCGTTGGCAGTAGGCTAGGCCAGCGTGTGGCTTGGAAGCCATCTCTGTGTGCTGAGCAACAATTCTGTGTGCTCGTGTTTGTCACGTTAGGCTACCACCTGCTGCTGGTCGCTACCAGTACACTGCTACTCTTTTTGTGTCTGTAACGAGATGCGTGCATGCATTAGTTTGCACAACGCAGTCTAAACGGAATCGTGTGATGTAACCTCAGCCACACAAGGCCTATAGAGACGAACGAAGAATGTACAAGGACGCTTGGGACAAGCAGGGACACATGCGCTCCCCACACATGCACGCGACGACAGCGTTGGCTCGTCGCATTAGGCGCCTAGCTACAGGTTCAGTGTCGACAGACGACAGAGCAGGCAATTAACAAGGCAGCCCCCTTGCCAAGGCAAAATTCCCTTTGTGATTTCGCATGGGTTAGGGGCAGGGCCGCAGAGGTTTCCCGTGCCGACATAGGTTCTAGACTTCTAGTTAACAAAACCAGCCTACGCCTTTGGTTACCTTGGCTGGTTGCAGGTTGTTAGTGCATGCGATGCGAGCAAGTGAAAGATCGGGCTTGTCCCGTTGCATGACTTGAAGGCCTTGAAGGTTTGGATTGGTTATCTAGCTGGCATGCATGCGAATATGCGATGGCAGTCATGCCGCTTCCCGTTCTCTCCCTATCTGCTATAGCACTGCCCGGTTCAAGCAAGAAGAGCATCACCTGGGGACACTGGGCCTGTTTGGAGCCCACATGTTAAAAACTAGCACCATGTTTATGTGCTAATTAGATAAATTAAATATAGGCTAATTTTAAAACTACTTGCATAAACCATATCTAATTGATGAGTAAAACCTATTAGTCCTAATTAAGTCTTAATTAGCCCATGTATGGGCTAATTAAAACTAATAGATTCTACTCATCAGTTAGACATGACTTATATAATTAGTTTTGAAATTAGCCTATATTTAGTTTATCTAATTAACACCTAAACAAGATGCTAATTTTTAGCACCCAGGATCCAAACACGCCCTAATACCCCTCTCTGTCTTTATAACAAAACTGACGTGTAAATTGCACAGCCAGCTGGTCTCTGATCGACCAGAGAAAAATTTGACTGTTTCTTTCCAAGTGTCATAATCAACATTTCCCTTGTTATTGTTTTTAACAAGCGGACCATTTTCTTCGCTTTAATCTTTGCATGTGCATATGTAAGTGAGTGGAGTAGTATACAGCTGATCAGATCAGCTCAGATTTGGTGCTAGTCCAAGACTTGCGGTGCCTCTATAATACGTACAACCATAACACGCCCGCCAAAAGAAAGGAACAATACAACCATTATTGCACAGGACATTCTTTTTGCCAAGAACAAAAAAAATACGCTTGTTGTACGTAGTTGCCGTACTTTAAAAAAAGCAATTAGTCATGCCAATCTAGCAACTGGGAATAGAACCCATACTTGTAGGGGTCACCGTCCAATTAGAAGAATCTTTGAAACGAGCAAGCAAAAGCCCAAGCATTGTTCTGGCAACTTGCACAAATAAACCTGGGTTGGAGTTGGAGACCAGTAGTGAAAGGAAAATGGTTGCAATAAACTAGCGGCTGCGAAGGAACTGTCCAGATAGCATACAGCGCAGCACTCAAGTGCCTTTTGTTTAGCGCGCGCGCGCGCGTAGGACCCGGGCAGGGACGACGGCAGAGATTAGCAATGCTTCCAAACTTTGCATTTCACACTTGCGCCATTAATTTTCTTTCAGCAGCAGATCAAATCCCATTACCTGCCTGCCTATATATGCATCCAAACTAATTAGTCTCCCCACTACACGAGATCTCCCAGGATCTGCACTGACTAATGACCTTGTTTGCACACGTCGTACCGCCACCGGTAATGCGGCGCTCAGGGTGTATGGTTTTCCGTCTTTGAAATGGGGGGAAAATGTTATGCCAAGACTGCGATGTGATGTTTGTTTCGGCATGGTTTGGTGTGTAGAAGATGAGGCCATCAGCAGCAGGATGGGAACAAGATCGCCGAGAATTGCGTTTGGCGCAGAGTAGATGTCTACCTATGTTGTAGGAGCTGCTGCACCCTGGAATTGACCTTCTGTACGTGCCAAACAGCAAAGGCGTATATGCTAATATGCCTGCAGGCTGCAGTCCCTTCTCTCTGCATCCTTGGCCATTAATTTCTTCCATGATGGCCGATCAAGAAGAGACAAAATGGAAACACAGGCCTGTTTTCTTGAAGAAATGCCAATGGTGAATTGAAGAATTGGGTAACATGACGGTACGTGCGTGTATCCACTACTGCAGTATCTTCACTGATACGTAGCAAAGAGCACACGCCAGAGCCACACGATTAATAACGCGATGTGCCAAGTGGAGCAGCGTAGGCTACTTCTTTTATCTCGTAGCATCATTCGGGGCATGTTCGTTAAGCACTGGACAAAACTAAATTAGATCCACTAAACTCCTTCTCGATTATTAAGGTTATGGGAACAATGCATTTATAAGGGATCACACTTGCTTTCATACCATGACTTCTTGATTCGTATCTTCCGACAAAGTTAGGCGTTCAACGAGATTGATGTTACATTCACGCATGACCACACAGATTCCACGCTGGCTAGTCCAATCACCGTGTAGTACTCAAAGCTTACCGGGTACCTACATGCGTATTATGACCTTAATGGTCTAGTTTAGGACAAAATAAGATCTTTTTGAGGAGTGATTGTTTTGTGGTGAAATAAAAACAAAAAATATACGTCTAAACTTAGTTGTATAAGACAGTGCTCATGAATTTTAGTTGTATCTTCACATATACGTGACAAATCAGAACCACACGATTTACATAAGTACCAATTGCAAGAGTGTAGGGATTTTTTTTAAATCTCGTAGCATGATTTACTCAACAGGGCATGTTAGTTGGCACTAGACTAAACCAAACTGGTACTGCTAATCTCCTTCTCGATGGGAAAAATGCATATCTAAGAGACCACACTTGCATGTCATATGATTCCTTCTAGGTTCGTATATTTCCGATAAAATTAGGCATGCATCGAGATCTTTGGTGATTGATGTTACATTCACGGACGGCACATAAATTCAGCGCGGGCTAGTCTGTGCATTGATGATCAATCTAGAAATTCATTATTTGGATATTTGTCCTGGATATGCCAGTTTTAACTAAAGTTTCAGTTAAATCTCACCCTTGAAACACCTACTCCCTCTATTCGAAATTGTGGGTCATTTTGGCATTTCTATGTACATAGCTTTCTTCGATGCAAATAGCTATACATTATGGTCTAGATACATAGTAACAACTATACATCTGAAAAGCCAAAAAGACTTACGGTTTGAAACAGAGGGACTACATGCATATGATGCATAACGAGGTCCATACAAAATAAGAACTTTCATCGTACAAAGATGAGTGATAATTTTTCATGGAAAATATAATAGAAAAATATAAGTCTAATTTTAATTACATAATCTAGTGCTCCAAGAATAGAGGGAATTATTTTGACCTCGGTCAGAGGCATGGATTTTAGCTGTATCTCTACTGACACGTAACAAGAGCGCATCAAACCACACAATTAACATAATGTGCCAATTGTCGCATTAGTATTTCTTTTTCTTGTGGCATATCATTTACTCAGATCAACACGACATGTTCATTTTCAATAGACTAAACCAAATTAGTACTCTAACGTCCTTCTAGATTATTATTGTTATGGAGAAACACATTTAATATGCAAACACACTTGCATACCATGATTCCTTACATCTTGGTACGTATCTTCTTAAAATATTTAGATGTGTAATGAGATCATTGGTGATTGATGTTACATTCACGCATGGCCACATGAAATTCCACACTACTAGAAATTCATTGCATGGTTGTCTCGTCATTATTGCAATCCATGTGGGTGAAGTTTTTTCTTCTTGTCTTGCAAGACCTGTCTGTTCAACATCAAGGAGATTACAAGATTACTTTTTCTTATTTTACTATTGATTTTGCCTAGTTCCCTGATGGTTTCAAAATCGTTAGGGGAATTGCACTTTATAGTATTATGGATATGCTTAGCTCTAACCAATTTTTAGTTAAGTCTCACTCTGATATATACTATACCTATATAATTATGACCCTAGCAATCCTTTACAAAATAAGAATATCTTACAAAGACGAGTAATGATTTTTTTAGAAGCAAAATGGGAAAAATATATGTCTAATTTTAGCTGTACAACCTTGCGATCCAAAAACATAAATTAGTTCTTCCATGATCACAGGTATGAATTTTAGTTATATCATTACTCATACATAAGATGATAAGAAGAGCACATCGGAACCTTGCATAATGTTCCAATTGGAGCATGAGCGTTTTTTATGTCATACTAGCGTAGTTTACTCAATGTGGCATGTTATAGCACTAGACTAAACCAAATTATTAGTACTACTAGATATGGAAAAATGCATTTCTAGGAGAACACACTTGCATACTATGATTTCCAACTCCTTGTTTTGTACGTTGTCCAACTCATTGATTACTATACTAGAGTATCTTCCAAAAAAATTAGATGTGCAACAAGATTGGCTCGAACGACCACAGAAATTCCACATAGGTTAGTCGGATTACCACGTAATAATCAAGTTATTGTTGATTTATCATATACAACATTGTCCTAGATATGTTAGCTCCAACTAGGTTTTATTTGAACCTAACTCTGAAATATTGCCTACGAGCATATATATGACCCCTAACAGTCCACAGTCTTACAAACTCCACAAAAATTCCTTACAGTCTACTCAGGTCACCGCGTAATTCATAATCAAGCCACTGGATGTTCATTTACAATTTTGTTACTGCTGGATATGTTCAATTTGAACTGTTTAAAGTGTGGAGAGTTTGAGTTCGCTATTTCCAAGAGTGACACGTCGTCAAACTAGGCTTGAGTTGATGAATGAAGCATGGACTTCAATGCACTATTTTATTTTATGGTTTGATCGGCTAGACATGCCATTTAATTACGATGTACAGGATTGTATAGAGAAAAATGAAAGGAAGCTCTACTTAATTGTCAATTTCAACTGGTTTCACAGCCTTGGAAACTGTGTTCATATATATTCCATCTTGATGAAACTCTTTTCTCTCCTTTTAGTTATGCCAATGCAACGGCTATTTAATGTGCATAAAATTTGTATTAAACTCCACCGGAATTGAAATAGCCTAGCAGTTCAACTTTACAACTGAGATGGGCGACGTTTTTTCTTTTTTCAAAGATACGAGTGATGATTCTATCTAGAAATGAAATGTAAACAAATACATACAACTAATAATATATATTTTACTTGTATAAACCGCCAGTACGTGCTCCAAGAAAAGAAATTAATTTGACCTGGGTAGGAGCATGAAAACACGACAGGAATACACTGCTAACATGTATTGCCAAACTGACAGTCTGTCCAGAGCGAAGCAAATGTTATCAAAGTGAAAAGTGAAACAAAGCTAGAATTAAGAAGTGATTAGCTATTGATGTCCGTACAGTTTTAGCAATACAAGAATTTCAGTCTCCATCTGTAGAGATTCTCCTTGGAAGAGCATCCAAGCATGACCATTAGCACCTCCAGAGAACACCATTAGAGAGATAGAATAGTAGAACAAGTAGCACCTCACAGTCTGAACTATCATCATTTTTTTGTGTCTGTAGTTTTTGCCTCACCACACCACAAGTGGATGTGGACTGAAGAATAGTTTAGGAAAATAGTCTAGCAGGTCTCACTAGAATCCACATGAGGATAATGGCAGCCGGAAAGAGATTAAGAAAGAAGAAAATGTGAGTGTGTAAAGTTGTTTTCTCCAGGACCTGAAGAACAGAACAAAATTTTCTCCAGGACCAATGAAGAACAGAACAAATAATGCACGCGAAGGGACAATCCGGTGTTCTGGCCCATGGTTTTCACTGGCTTGTGGGAAATATTTCGTGGAGCGGTTTTCAGTTCTCCCTTTGCTTGGACTGGATCTAACGTGTGTCCAGATCAACAATTAACAAATTGCAACGGAACATTTGTTCTTATTCCCCAGCATATGTCAAGAAACAGTCTCAACTTGTCTTTTTATAGACTATTAGACATACTACTAAACTAATGATTGTGATATACCTTATCAGCAATTTCTTGGGAGGATTCCGATGGCACCAGCGTCCCGTCTTTCTACTATCTTTCAGCAACAAGTACACGTTGCTGCAGTATTTTATGTGCAGAAAAACGAGATGGTTCAGTCTTAATCTTGTTTTTTTTATATTCATGGACACGACACTTTCTTCAAAAAGTGCTCGCAGTTCAGGCATCTAAAATTCCATGTGTGTTTAGGGTAGTCCTGCCTAATGCCAGTACACCCTAGGTAAATAGGTTCAGGAATCGCCAACTTCTTCTGCACTGAAAGTCTGAAACGAGAGGGAAAAAGGGAGAGCTCAATTTTATTTTTCTCACTTACCCATTTGCATCAGACAGGGCGAGAAATTAAAGAAGCTAGCTAGGGATCAAAAGTGACAGCCAGAGATTCGATCAGTCAGGGGATGAAACTTTATGCATGCACCTTTCGCTTTCTTTTTCCCTGTTGCTGACACGGCCATTTCGGTTCCCTCTACTCTCTACATGACGAGGATCAAGCTGAGCTGTGCGTGAGAATCGTCCTCCCTGTACATACGTACATCGGTGCATACATCGACACAAACCATTTCCGAGCTCTGAAGAGTCGTGCAAGTGAGCTCGATTTCATGCCGTAAAGTAAAGTCGCTACCGCCCGAGATCACGCACGTAACGAACCTGTACGAGCAGCTCAATGGCGCCGGTTTCACCGGAAGATCTCGACGCCATCGTAGTCGAGTCTTCGCCGGAACAACGACGACTGGAAAGACCGGAAGAGACGTTAAAAATGCAGCACTAGCAGCGCTGAAGGATCACATGACCGCCAGTGTTTCACCACCATTCAGCTCTGCTCTGCAGCAACCGGGCCGGCCGGGCGCACAGACAGGCAAGGCAGGCAGACAGACGATCGCCTGCAGCAGACTGCAGACCACCAGTATGGTACACCCGTTCTTAAATATATGATAGACATCATTGATTTTTTATTTCAACTTTGATCAAGAATATTTTAATAGTTAGTTTGTTAAATAAAATAGAATGAGTACCGATACATCTAATATCAATATACTTTAAATTTAACTCATAAATTTATTTTTTATATAAATATTTGTGAAAAAGAGAAATAGTCAAACGTATAAAAAAAATTATCATACATTTAAAAACGGAGCCAGCAGTATTGTCACGCACGCGGCTCCGGCCACCGTGCTCGCAGAATCTCTCGATTCCCGCGCCGGCTTTGACTACACCCTTGGTTCATTAAAAAAATTCCTCGTCCGTACGACCATTTTCTGAATAGGCCCTCGGAGCTGTCTGATTTCTGATCCCCACCCGTGTGCAAGCGCCGCTTGGCGCGCCCGCGCCGTGTGGCCCGTGCTCGATCACCGGTTCACCACCTGGGGCCGGCCAGCTGTTCCGGCAACGAACAAAACCACCCGACCGCGCGCCAGATCCCTCTCGGTTAATCGCTCGGAAATCATTGCCCCGCGTCCGTCCCCCCAAGCACAAAAGCTCAAGCCGGCGGCGGGGCCCGTCGTCTCCCCCGCCCTCGGTGCCCCGCGTACGTGTCCGCCTCGCTCACCTCATCCTCCCCGCCTTATAAAGCGCGCCCTGGCACACGCCTCCCGGCCATCCTCACACCACACGCCGGCGAGCCGCTCTCATTCCAGTGCCCGTGCGCGCCGCCCTTAGCCGGCCGGTCGTCACCGCTTTGCATCCACCACACGCGCAGCCGCACGAGCGCGCGTCCATTTGCCAGACAGGCAGCCATGGCGCTGGAGGCCGTGGTGTTCTCCCAGGCGGCGGGCCATTTCGGCTGCGGCCGCGGGGACTCGCCGCACGCGCTGCCCTGGTGCGACCTGGCGGGCGGCTTCGGCGACCTCTGCGTGGGGGATTACTGGGAGCACGACCTGGACGCGTGGGCGGCGCCGGCCCTGGTGGGGGACGACTGGGAGGCAGCGTCCTGGGATCAGTGCTCGGACGGCTCCACGGACCGGCAGGGAAAGACCGCGACGCCCGAGCCGCCGCCGCCGGCCGCCGCGGTGAGGAGGAAGCGAAGGCGCACCAAGGTCGTCAAGAACAAGGAGGAGATCGAGACCCAGCGGATGACCCACATTGCCGTCGAGCGCAACCGCCGCCGCCAGATGAACGAGTACCTCGCCGTGCTCCGCTCGCTCATGCCGCCGTCCTACGCGCACAGGGTACGTGCAGCAAATCGCTCGCTCGTTATACATATGCATCTTCAGCCAGTGAGCCAATACTAGGTTTGGCAATATAATGCTGTAACAGCCATGTGATCTGCTTTTGATCCGTTCTTTATAGGGTGACCAGGCATCCATCGTTGGCGGCGCAATCAACTACGTCAGGGAGCTCGAGCAAATGCTCCAATCGCTGGAGGTCCAGAAGAGCATCAGGAACCGGGGCGGCTCCACGGACGCCGGCACCAGCTCCCCGTTTGCCGGCTTCTTCAGCTTCCCGCAGTACTCCACCTCGCCGGCGGCGCACGGCTGCAGCTCCACGAGCCTCGGCAGCTCACCAGCAAGCAACACGAGCAATGCCACCAGCAGCGATGCGTCCGGCTCGGGCGCCGAGAGCGGCCGGTCGGCGGCGGTCGCGGACATCGAGGTGACGATGGTGGAAGGCCACGCCAGCCTCAAGGTGCTCGCGCGGCGGCGGCCGAAGCAGCTCGTGAAGCTCGTCGCCGGCCTCCACCAGCTGCGCATCCCGCCGCTGCACCTCAACATGACCACCGCCGCCGACGCCATGGTCTTGTACACCTTCAGCCTCAAGGTAATAAACTTCGCCCCGTCCGTACGAGTACCGGTTAGTTTAAGCCCGGTAGAGACAAACCGGGCGTTTAGAGAAGTAGGACGCCATGGCGCGCCACCGTGATTGGTCTCCATTTCTATATAATGGAGCCGGTGATGGCATCCCTTTCCCGTTTGGATTGGCAGGTGGAGGATGATTCCAAGATGGGCTCTGTTGAGGACATTGCCACCGCTGTGCATGAGATTCTCGGCAGCATACAGCGGCAGGAGGAGACCGCCGTCATGTGAAACTCTGCGTTGCACCTGCTGAATATATGTATCTGCAGTGCCCTCCAGCCAATGGAACCCCATAGCCTGTACATGTGATTGTGACTGCATCCTAGGCACCTGAGCCATGCAGCATTGCCAATGGTCACAGCAAGGATATCTCAAAGATTTAGGCTGTAATGTAATCTAATCACGTATTCGACTTCACCTCCGTTTGTTGAGAGTACTTGTAGATTCAAATTCACAGTTTCACAGATACAATTTAATTTGCCTGGTGCTACCACGATTGGATTCAAGCATTCTTGTTTCCACGCTCCAGGTGTGGCAGCCGCAAGTTAGTCGCCGATTTCAGACGCCACAGCTTGTGGCGAAAAACTGCAGACAAAAAGCTGTCACGGCCTGCCTCTAATAGCTAACCAACCAGCGTCTAATTTATGTCTGGCCGCCACAGCTGTGGCTAGGCTAGTTGTGGCACCGAACCAAACACTGTATCTGTCGAATGGTACGTTTCTGTGAACAAGTCTCGAGGCAGACAGAATGATAGCCCGATGATGTCGTCACTAGTTGGAGGCTGCAAATTTTTTCAAGGTATTAAATGCATCTTTGACCACTAATTAAGGGTATTAAATAATGTCAGTTTATAAAACTACCTCCACAACCTCTAGTAAATTTCCGAGACGAATCTAATGGGGCCTTTGACCGCATGATTAAATGATGATTATAGCATCACTGTAGCAAATCATGGATTAATTAGGCTCATTAGACTTCATTTAGTACTTCATGCAAAAAAGATTCCCTTTTGCAAATTTTTTCGGCCACCAACTAAACACGGCCTTCCTTCTTTTTACCACAGGTAGGGAATTCTGAAGTCTGAACTTGCGGTGAAGTGAATGGTTCAGTGTTCAGTCTACAGTAGGATGTACTGTACGTCGATGCAAATGTTCTGCGGACAAAATGCGCTGTCCAGGTGCTAGGATACACGGACAACTTGGGTGTTTTCGTGGGGTCCGACTTCTCCGACCTGCTGAAACAAAGTCACCGAAAAAACAGTAAAATGAGTCTGTGTAAACAGTGTCCTGACTCAATTCACTGTAGCAAAAATACTGTGCCGATTTTACTCTAGCAAAAACAATGTAGTAATATCACTGTAGCGCAGGATCTGGTCCATCCATCAGCAAACGAACGGTCCAGGATCATCAGGAAGTCACGGTACTGTGCTTCTCTGACTTGCCTCAAGCAAGTCAGAGAATCCATGGCGGTTTTCGTGCTAGGCGCTAGAGATTCCATTGACCGTGAAACAGTACTGCCTACAAGTGTAAATCCACTACCGGAGAACTCTCTGTCCATCCACCCTAATCACCCTAATCAGTCACGGTTGGATTGGACCCGGTGCCTTTGGTACCGGTTGGTGACACCAACCGGTACCAATGTGACCCCCTTTGGTACGGGTTGGTGCCACCAACCGGTACCAAAGGGGCTCTTCGTATAAATCCCCTTCTTCCTCCCCCAGCCCGAGCCATGGCTCATTTCTTCATCCTCCATTGAGCTCGGGTTGGGGGAGCTCATGCCCAATTTTTTCATAACTTTTGGAATTTTGCAAACCAAATCCACTAGAAGGTTAGCAACTTCATCCTCTCTCTTTTGACGGTTAGTATGGTCTATTTCATGCTCTATGTATTGAGTAAATTATGTTTTGTGGAATGGATTGAAATAAGAGATTTTAGATTTAATCTTCATTTTTATTATGAATTTGTAATAGAGAATCACTATATAGTTAGTTGTTGCATGTGTAGAGATGATGCAAAATTTTAGACATTGTTTAGATTTTTGGATTATTTGTAGAAACTTTAAATGATTTTCATATTTATGCTTATTATGATTTTTAGATATTATAAATGATATTCATATTTAGGGTTATTAGAATTTTTAGAGATTATAAATGAAATTCATATTTAGGCTTATTACGAACTTTAGAATTACATTTTTTTAGAGGCTTCAAATGACGTTGATATTTAGGATGTTTAGGATTTTTTGAGATTATAAATGATATTCTTATTTAGTTAGATTTTAAATTCAATTTTACTTCTCATGGTTGTCAATATCTTGAACTAAAACAATTCAACTCTTGGCATGCCTATGATGATATCAAATTTTACCTAGTTTTCTAGCTGGGTAACATATGATGACCTTGAGCTTGAGCTTGTATTGTATAGTTATGCTTCTCATGGTTGTCATCAAACCATGAGACACATCCATGCCCAAGCAACGGATCGGTTGTGATGGTTGGGCTGGGTGTGTCTCATGGTTCCATGTCTACCATGAACCAATTTTTTTTACCACATGTAATGTTTCTTATGCTCCAAGTTCAAGGTCAAATGAAAGACAACATATCTGAGGCAAATCACTCCTTCAAAAAAAAATTTAGATGAGCAAAAGTGAGACGTTGATGATTTTGGAATGTGGTTGTCGGCCATTGTGCCCTTGGTTTGTTGCAGGTTTTGGAAACCTCCCGATGCAGGGGAGGTGCTGTCGAAATTTTTAGAGATTATAAAAGATATTCTTGTTAAGGCTTATTACGAACTTTAGAAATACATCTTTTTGGTGGCATCAAATGATGTTGATATTTACGGTTATTAAGATTTTTAGAGATTATATATGATATTCTTATTTAGGTTTATTACGAACTTTAGAAATTGGGGATGAATTTTTCATTGTATTTTGTGAATAGATGAATCGGCAATGGATGTACAACGCGGATAGACGCTCATCTGACTTCATTAATGGCGTTCATCAATTCCTCGACGCGGCAGAGGCTAAATCGACCTCGGGTTTTATATGTTGTCCATGCAAGGTCTGTGAGAATAAGAAGGATTATCACATCTTGAAGAAGGTGGTCCACACACACTTGCTTATGAGTGGTTTCATGCCTAACTATATCTGTTGGACCAAACACGGCGAAGCGGGGATATTCTTTGAAGAAGGTGACGACAACATCCCGGACTTTGCACAATACGGTGCCTTTGCAGATGATACAGCAATGGGCGAGGGTGAAGCAGTTGCAGAAGATGAGGATGATGACGCCTTAGGTGGCATGATCCGTGATGAAGAGAAAGACTGCGAAAGTACGAAAGAGCGGAAAAAGATGAAGCGTTTGTTGGAGGACCACAAAACATTGTTGTACCCAGATTGCAAAGAGGACCAGAAAAAGTTGGGTACCACACTGAAACTGTTGCAATGGAAGGCAACTAATGGCTTGTCTGACAAAGATTTTGGAGAGATATTGAAAATGATAAAGAAGATGCTTCCAGAGGGCAACACATTGCCCGAAACAACATACGAAGCAAGAAAAATCGTTTGCCCTCTAGGACTGGAAGTACAAAAGATACACGCATGTCCCAATAATTGTATCCTTTATCGGGGCAAGGCGTACGAATCTTTGGATGCCTGTCTGATTTGCAATTGTTCGTGGTATAAAATCAGGCGAGATGACCTTGGTGATGTTGAGGGAGAGCCCCCCAAGAAGAGAGTCCCTGACAAGGTGATGTGGTATTTTCCTATAATACAATGTCTGAAGCGCTTGTTCAGAAACAAAGAGCATGCTAAATTGATGCTGTGGCACAAAGAGGATCGGAGGGAAGACAGTTTGTTGAGACACCCCGCTGATGGGTCGCAATGGAGAAAAATTGACAGAGCGTTCTCAGAATTCGCAGAAGATGCAAGGAACATAAGATTTGGTTTGAGTACAGATGGCATGAATCCTTTCGGTGATATGAGCAGTAGCCACAGCACTTGGCCCGTGACTCTTTGTATGTACAACCTTCCTCCGTGGATGTGCATGAAGCGGAAGTTCATTATGATGCCAGTGCTAATCCAAGGGCCAAAGCAGCCTGGCAACGACATTGATGTGTATATAAGGTCACTGATTGAGGACCTTTTGTGCTTGTGGGGCAAAGATGGTGTAAAGGCGTGGGATGAGCACAAGCAAGAGGAATTTAACCTACGAGCATTACTGTTCATGACCATCAATGATTGGCCTGCACTTGGTAACCTGTCAGGACAATCAAACAAGGGATACAAAACATGCACACATTGCCTAGAACACACCGACTGCATTTACCTGAAACATTGTAGAAAGTGTGTGTATATGGGCCATCGTCGATTCCTTTATGAGAAACATCCGCTAAGAAAGAAACGAAAGCATTTTGAGGCGAAAACTCATAGCAAACCAAGGCATCGGGATGGAAAATATGTATTTGCTATGGTAAAAGATGTGAAGGTGGTCTTTGGAAAGGAACCTGGCAGCCAGCCAGCGGCAAGTGAAAATGGAAAGGCACCGATGTGGAAGAAAAAGTCAATATTCTGGGACCTACCATATTGGGAGGTCTTAGATGTCCGCCACGCAATTGATGTGATGCACCTGACCAAAAATCTTTGCGTAAACGTGCTAGAGTTCCTTGGTACTTACGGAAAGTCAAAAGATACGCTTGAAGAACGACAGGACCTGAAACGTATGAAACAACGAGATCCCCTGCATCCTGAGAAAAGAGAGAAAGGGCGATGGAACTTACGTCCTGCTAGCTACACTCTAAGCAAGGAGGAGAAGACCAGCATGTTTGATTGCTTGAACAGTATTAAGGTCCCGTTCGGCTACTCATCGAATGTAAAGAGTCTGATAAATATGAAAGAGAAGAAATTCGTACACCTCAAGTCCCATGACTGCCATGTGCTGCTCACACAATTGCTTCCGGTGGCGCTGAGGGGAATACTACCCGTTAATGTCCGAACAACTATTGTGAAGCTATGCGCCTTCCTCAATGCAATCGACCAGAAGGCAATCGATCCCAGTAATCTAGCAAAGCTGCAGGATGATGTGGCCCAAAGCCTTGTCAGCCTTGAGATGATATTTCCTCCGTCTTTCTTTAATATTATGACGCATCTTCTGGTCCATGTTGTCAAAGAGATTGGTATTCTTGGTCCTGTATTCCTACACAATATGTATCCTTTTGAGAGACTGATGGCTATTCTAAAGAAATATGTTCCTAACCATTCTCTTCCAGAAGGATGCATCGCCAAGAGATACAGAACAGAGGAGGTCATTGAGTTCTGTATTGACTATATCCCCAAACTGAAACCGATTGGGCTACCTGAGTCACGCCATGAGGGGAGACTACTTGGAAAGGGCACGTTAGGAAGGAAACAAACAAGGTGTAGCGACTATGATTTATTCATGAAAGCCCATTACACTGTATTGCAGTCATCAACCATGGTGGCTCCTTACATCGAGGAGCATAAGACTATAATATGCTACCAAAATCCAAGAAAGTCTGACAAGTGGATTACACGCCATCACATAGAAACTTTCGCTGGTTGGTTGTGACAAAAGCTCATGGGTAACGAGACAATACATACATAGCTGGCGTATTTGGCAAGGGGACCATCATCCTCATTCTTGACGTTCCAAGGCTATGACATAAATGGGTATACATTTTACACGAGAGCCCAAGACGACAAAAGCACCAACCAAATAGTGGTGTCTGTATAGATGCCTATGACAACAAAGGGAACAGGGACTCATATTATGGCCAGGTAGAGGAGATCTGGGAACTAGATTATGGACCTTTGAAAATACCACTTTTTCGGTGCAAATGGGTGAAACTTACAAGTGGAGGTGTTACTATAGACCGCTACGGCATGACAACTGTGGATCTCAACAAAATTGGGTATGTAGACGAACCATTCGTGCTCGCCAAAGATGTGCATCAAGTGTTTTATGTGAAGAACATGTCTACCAAATCCAAGACGGGGACTCTGCAAATAAACAACTCCGAACTTTATCCAAAATGGCACATAGTTCTCACGGGGAAAAGAAAAATCATGGGTATCGAGGACGTCACCGATGAAGATGATTATAATAGGTGTGACGAGGTGTCTCCGTTTAGTGTGGAGGTTGACACAAGCATCCTATTGGCCAATGAAGATGCTCCTTATGCTCGCAACGATCATAACGAAGGCACTCTTGTAAAGAAAACATTTATTGCTGTTCAAGCATAATGTTGTACTTATGTTGAAGCGTTATGGTATGTAATGTAAAGGAGTTAATATATATTACTAAATAGTAATATGATTCTAGAATAGTTTCTTATGCTTCTTGATTAACCAAATTTGATTTTGTCTTATGCTTCTTGATAAGTATTTACTAGTTTTGTTAAATTGACTTGTAATAT
>CM014278.1:88707951-88879939 GCA_004135705.1 Alloteropsis semialata | reverse complement strand
AACCGCTGCGCCCCGGGCCGCCCTCCCCCGCGCCGCGCGTTCCGCTACGCCCCGGACCACCAGCGCGCCGCCGAGGGAGCGGGCGGCGCCCGCGCGCGCGCCGGCCTGGACAGGGAGACCGTGGAGTCGTTCCCCACCGCGGTCTACGGCGACGTGAAGGCGCGCGTTGCGGCCAAGTCGGGCCCGCTCGAGTGCGCCGTGTGCCTCGCCGCGTTCGAGGACCACGACGAGCTCCGCGTGCTCCCGGCCTGCTGCCACGTCTTCCACCCGGACTGCATCGACCCCTGGCTCGCCGGCGCCGTCACGTGCCCGCTCTGCCGCGCCGACCTCACCGTGGCCCCGCTCCCGGCGCCCGCCGAGACCTGCGACCTGACGGCGCGCCAGGAGGCGGTGCGGGAAGAGCCGGACGAGGAGGAGGAGCGGGACGAGGCGTGCCTGGTGGCCGCGCTCACGCCCGAGTCCGTCATGAGCTTCGGCGCGGCGCGGTCTCACGAGTTCCACTACCGGCGGACGCAGTCGGCCATGGACGTGCCGGACCGGCACACGCTGCGGCTGCCGGAGCACGTCATGAAGGAGCTCGCCGCCGTCCGGAGGCACCGGCGCGCCGCGAGCCTCGCCGGGTACCCCGACGCCGTGGAGAGGACGCCGGGGTGGTTGGCGTCGTTCTGGCGGTCCGTGTCGTGGCAGCGGCAGGGCCGGACGGACCAGGACGCCGCGGAGGAGCACGGCGGCAGCAAGCGCGTCGTCCCGATCACCGGAGCTCCGGCAGAAAGACCCAGCGGATCAGGAGCTGCTGGCGACGAGAAGGAGAAATCTGACTTTGGCGCGTTAAACCAGGTCTGATCGATTTACTTTCGCGAGCATGTAAGGATGATCGGTGCGGTACAAGACCGTGCGAGTTGCACACATCAATCAGCATGTCTCATGCTTGCATCCTGGTATTTTACCTGCACCAAGATTAGGGTTCTTGTGTACATAATAAAAATTTCGATCTCGATTTGAATGCCTGCCCGAAATTTATGATTATTTTAGCAAGTAATAGACGCTCCTTAAATGGGCCATTAAAACAGGTTCATACTATTTGTGAATGGAAGTGTCTGTGGGCAGAAATTACAGCGTCAGTTACTTGGAAAGTTGGAATTGGAAGCCTTTGATTGCCTCCAGCTGTGATATGCAGTAAAATAGAGAGTCGAGACGGGATGACTGTCAGAAACAAAAGAACAGCACCGCCGGTCGCCGGAGCATTTCTGGCCGGTGGTCAAAGAGAACTCCTCGAAGAATGTATCCCGACCGGTCAGAAATATGTCCGCAATAGTCGTGAGCGAAAGGGTCAGCTCCTAGGCGACTTTATCCCGAGCTCATGTGCGATTGCAAGATGGCGACCCATGGCATTGACATGAGCAGCACCAAGCACAAGCAGACATCGCTGGGCTCGGCGCAGATTGAAACAATGAAAATAATTCAAAATATTTTTTCTTTACGGAAGATAATCCATTGGGCATGCTTATACATTTCTTTTGGATTATGGGCCATTGCTTACACAGTACAAGTGCAAAGACGAGGAATGGTCTCGCCTAACCAGAATTACAAAACTCAGTGAAACCAAGCAATTAAAACCAAAAGAGCCAAGCCAACGACCTCCGTCTTCGTGCCGTCAACTGTCCACCATGGTTTCCTTGAGCTTCTTCCTGTTCCTCCATTCGGCGAAAATCGATCCCAGAGTAACAAAAGAATAAAGTTTAGACGATCATGGCCTGCCAAACGACACCGATCCTGCCATCACCGAACTTCCGACAGCTTGTCCATGCGCGTGCTCGCGATCATGGCCTGCCAAACGAGACATAAACCGTTAGGCCTCGACAAACAACAAGCACATATCCCCTTTGCCAGAAATGTATCTTTATTTAATCCTTGCAGTTTAGACGAAATCACGAAATTGAAGGGATGTGTAGCTGACCTCCTTTTCCCAGTCGCAGCGGACCGTGATGATGGCCAGGATGAGCGTCTGGACGGCGGTTCCGCCGATCATGCCCGCCCAGATTCCCTGCAAAAAGTTTCGCGCGGATCGAGCGTTTCAGGCGGCGAAGCGAATCAAGCAAAGCAATGGTGGAGCTAGCAGTGCTGGTCATGGACTCATGGTCAAGAGAAAAAGTGGCCAGCGGCCGGCGGCCGGCGGGGGAGATTGGGCATGGTGGACAACGTACCAGCACGCCAAGGTTGAAGAGCCATCCGAGCAGGATGCCCATGGGGATGCCGATGAGGTAGTAGCAGCCGATGTTGACGTAGGCCACCATGGATTGCCAGCCGGACCCAACGGCCACACCTGAATTGAACCAGACGAGAACGATGATATAGCTCAGTAGAGCCTATTGGGCCAATAGTCATGTGGTTTATGGGCCTACGTGGGCTGCATTTGTTTTCTGGCCCACTCTAGTGTTAGGCCCACCGAAGGTGAAATAAAAAAAATCAAACCACCGCAGCAGAGTACTGACCTGAGAGGACGGGCTGGATGCTGTTGAGGAGGACGGTGAAGGCGAGGAGGACGGAGAGGTTGTCGACGGCGTCCAGCACGACGGGGCTGGAGGTGAAGATGATGGCGAACTTGTCGTGGAGGCCCATGATGAGCACCCAGAAGAAGAGCCCGATCACCAGCGAGGTGACCGACGACACGATGGTCGCGAACCTGGCGCCCTTGCCATTGCCGGCGCCGAGCTCGTTCGCCACGCGCACTCTGCAACAATATAATCGACCACCAAATCCGAGTGTTAGCACTTTTTTTTTAAAAAAAATCACATTGTTTTACTGTAAAAAACGTCACATTGTTTTACTCTAAATTTTTTTTTGGCTCGTCTCCTAAAATGAAATGTGACAGTGTTGACACTACGTAGTACGATTCTAGAGGAGCCGTTGAGGCAGCAAAGGAAGCAAAGGAATGGACCTGGACGCGCAAAGTAGTGCTTGAGAGATATAGGCTGGTGGACCAACAACCAAATGACTAACGAGATGCATGCAGTCTTATAGTTATAGCGGCCGTTCTTGCTGTTTCACCTTGGCAGGGAAAGAATCCACCTAACAAAGTTCAGGTAATGACACTGTACAGAAGTGGGCTACGTGTTTTGTGTTGGTGGTCACTGGTCAGGTGGTGCCAAACACGACAGGATGGCCAGAAGAGGGCGTGAGACGTTAGGCTGGAAGTCACACTGCACACCCCCACTCTTCCCTGTAGCTCCGAGACAGGCGCGCGCGACATCAAAAGACCCAATTGTAGTGTAGTATCAGCCACCAGCCAGCCAGTGGCAGAAACTTGGCCCCGACGTCCCAGAGGATAAGCCAACAGACTAGACATGGCAAAGCATATGTGCTCGTTCACTCGGGAACAAATGTGACCTCCTCCCACAGGGTTCTATCAATCGAGGGAGAACCGTAATGCCGTAATGCAAGGACGAGATATGCCCTACACATATTCCCCGTCGGCAAGTGGGCAAGTGGCAAGTGGGACGAAATGTATATAGTACTGCCGGCAACGGGAGGCGTGGTAGCTAAGCTAGCAATAGCCACCGACCGAGCCGAGAAAAATTTTTTTACCCTACTTTGACCACTAATTAGTGGTATTAAATAAAGTCAGTTTACAAAACTACCTCCACCACCTCTGGCAAATTCGCGAGACGAATCTAATGAGGCCTTTGACCGCATGATTAGAGGATGATTACTGTAGCATTACTGTAGCAAATCATGGATTAATTAGGCTCGTTAGATTCGTCGCGCAAAGTTGCACTCATCTGTGAAAAGGTTTTATAAATAGACTTCATTTAGTACTCCATGCATACAAGATTCCTTAAAACAATTTTTTGTTCCAAACCATCCGAACACGGCCAAAGGAAAAATGCTAGGCACGCAGGCAGACGCAGACCGGACACCAGAGCCCTAACCCGGCTCTGAGGCTGGTCCCGATCCCGGCGGCAGCGGCACCCATTGACCATTGTGCATGCCGCAGACAGTGGCACAGTGTTTCACGTTCTAGCGAGAGAACAAGGAGAAAAAGCTGTACTTCCTCCGCATATGAAAAGGAAATCGTTTTGAGATTGTTCTAAATCAAACTTTTTAAATTTTGACTGTAAATATTTTTTTATGTGTTAAGTTTAGAAATATAAAAATGATATGAGTAGATTCGTGTTGAAATATAGTTTCAGAAAAATACTCTTTAAATATATTTTATAAATATTTTATAGCAAAAAATATTAGTCAAAATTATGTTTTGGAGACCGTGTCAATATCCTAAACGACTTCCTTTTTCTATACGAGACGAGGGAGTACTGCTAGACTCGGACCTAAGGATGCCTGATCGAGCAAAAATAGGGACCCTGTAATACCGCGAGCATGAACACAACAGTAAACCTTTTATGGCCCATCATGAACAGATCTAATACCCTCGTGAACTAGCTAGATGATGGTGCTAAAAATAGTGGTACTACTGCAAGCACGGATCATGCTGTGGAAATCGGCAATGTATACTAGTCGCGCAAATATGCTTTTGCCACGTCTTTAGCCTTTTTCTTTGCTATATATTTATTGTTAAGAAAATGGTAGAAATTTGCCGCAGCGGCAATGCAAAACATGAAATGTACTGAGAGTAAACTTACCCGGTGCCTGCGAAGAATGCCAGCGGAATCATCATCTCCCACCCGTTAATTGTCATGCTGCAATGCATTCACACAAGAAATTGGAAAAAAGGTACGCTGTCAGATTGTAATTCCATTGGGTACTTTGGGGAGGCATTAGTATTAGAAATAAATCAGAGCGAATGGTAATAAAATTATTACCAGATGGAGAGCGCATCCACTGCGATAGCCGCGTTCTTGAGGTTCCCCGTCAGCAAGATGAGGATCCTGTAGTACCAGTTCTCCAAGCTGCAGGCATTTGTTTTTTAAAAAAAACGTCAGCAACCAGTTGATGAGGCGCCATTGACCAAACAAGCATCTTCATTGTTCAACGCGCGTTTTCAGTACTCAGCAGCGTTCATATGCTCATCATCATCCCGTCCCGTGTGTTAATTAGGAACCCATGATCGACAAATTGCTATCACGTGCACGATTCACATGCATATGCTATTGCTACTACGTGTGCAACGTGCTACCAAGACCCCGATTCTTCATGTGAACGAATCCACAATATGTATGTGTGTAGTGTGTGCAAGTCAAAGGTTGCAGAATAAAGAAGAATGTACTAGTATATTCGTGAGATGTACTTATATAGTTTTGTGGGACTTTCAGTCGTGCATGTCAACGTCATCAGCAACCAATCAGCGCATCATGCAGAACATGCATGGAGTGATGGAGAGCGATGATGAATCGATGGAGCACCAACAAAACAAGCAGATCACGACGTACCATAGCATGACACCCGAGGCGGAGGAGAGCTTGACGAACTCCCACATGCCGGCGAAGGCCTCGAGCGAGAAGCCGTGCCACGTCTCCGGGCAGCCGCCGCAGGAGACGTAGGCGAAGAGCATGGCGGCGGTGGCCCACCAGGAGAAGTTGAGGGTGAGCGCGATGCCGACGAGGCCGAAGCGGAACCTGGAGACGAAGAGCCAGCTGACGAGGACGTGGACGGCGAGCGCGACAGCGGAGGCGGCGGCGTTGACGGAGTTCTTCATCTGGCACTGCAGGAAGCGCTGCAGCGGGAAGAGGAAGGCGAAGGAGAAGTGGAGCGGGATGAACCAGACGGAGACCCGGCCGGCCATGGCCGACAGCGCCGGCGGCTGCCCCGTCAGGAGGAGCACCTCCTCGGCGAAGAAGTACATGGGCAGCAGCAGCACCGCGCACATGAGCAGCACGATCCAGGACCGCTGCATGTACACCCCCATCATGTGGAACTTCTTCGCCCCGAACGCCTGCCCGCACAGCGTCTCCAGCGCGCTCGCCATGCCCAGCTGATGACGACCACGACATGCACGCGTCAATTGTTCAGTATACTTATTGATGTTTCTTTTTTTTTCTTTTTATTTATTTTTTAATGAAAACTTGTAGAGTATATAGCATGTAAAAAAGATGAAAGCGGAGATCACAAGCGAAATACATGCGTGTCTGGGCGCCGATCGTTGGGATTGTGTAGCGCTAGTACAATTCGGTACTCCCGCTGTCCAAAAAATAATGCAACTCTCGTTTCTCGAGAAATAAATCATTTTAAATTTGATCAAATTTATACAAAAAATTACTAACATTCCATGATAAATCTGATGGTACTTATCTTGTCCTATAATCTAGTCAAACTTGAAATTGTTTGACTCCTTGGGATGCGAGAGTTACATTCTTTTTAGGACGGAGGGAGTAGCTAGGAGCATGTGCTGATGTGCATATGGACACCAGACCTGTGTGTTCCGGTCCTTGCCGTGGAATGGCAGCTGGCAACTACCCCGTGATTATTGAGCTATATGAGCTTGACGCTAACAAGCCGAGCGAAGAATCAAGATGCAAAGCAAGACACAGACAAAAGGCCAAAACCCAATGCGAGTAGTAGTAGCAGCATCTAACCGCACTAACAAAAATCCCTATGACACGGCTCCATTTCGTCCAAATCAGGTGATAACGACAAAAATCATGTTTCCATAGAACCTAAAAAGTTGAGGACCCGGGGAGAGACACCACAGGCGTGACGCGAGGTCAATAATGGGTGCGAATCCAAACCAGCGGCCGCGGCGATGGTGGCAGCTCTGCCGGCCACTCAGCTAAGGATTTCTGCATAAGAAATTCCAGCGTCGTCGTCAGCCTCCCCATCATTTCCTTTCGCTAGCGACCTCTCGACCCGTTTGGCATGAAGAAGGAAGCAACTTCGGCACGCCGTCTAGAAGGATCGATCTCCTTCGCAGATCAGCAATCCAGGCATGTACTGCAAATAGCACAGATGGACTCGTCCACCCCCATCCATCAGTGTGGGCTCTATTTGGCATTGCTGCGTCGCATGGGGAAAAAAAACAAGGCCACGTTTCTCTTCAGGCTGTGGAGATGCTGTACAGTCAGGGACTCAGGTCCGTTTCCTCTTCCATCGACGACATACATGGCAGGATGTGTGTACTAGTACAGGTTTAAGGCTGAGATAGCGACGGTTGTACGTATACTCAGTACTGATGGTAAAAACAGTGGACTTGCTGGCATTTACGTGCACCGTGTAAAACAAGCGGCTGGGATGAGCTAGCTATTAGTGTTCACAAAAAGGCTAGTAATTGTTTTTAGCTAAAAAAAAGGCTAGTAATTGTTTTGACTTTTGAGTGGGAAATTAAAAAAAGAGGCTAGTCCTAGAATATATTTTTTCCCCACAAAGGAGGCCAGTACAGAAGATACTGGTAGTATATATTGTGCAGCTGGATCTAGCCGCTGGCATGCTTCACACATGTCCCACGTATAATACCAGCTTAGAGAATGCTTTTAGTTGACCTAGCTAGCATGTGCGTGTATATATTGTGTATATAATACCACGTATATATTCACGTGGTCGTCAGTTACGTCACATTATATATTGTGTTAACAAAAGAAAATGGGAATCTTTTGTCTTTTGGCGAACAAAAATTCATGGCGGTATTCTTAGCTAGGGAGCTGGGCCGGCCACCGAAAATAGAAGGATCGCGATCCGAGGCAACGGAGATTGGATGGGCCCGCCGGATGTTGGGACCGACGACGGTCGATGAATTGAAGCGAGCGAGCTAGCGGAGGCGGCGGCGTATGTAGGACGTACCATGAGGCCGAAGTTGAAGCCGACGACGACGGTGTTGGCGATGGAGATGGCGGCGAGCTCGAGGTCGCCGAGGTGGCCGGCGAAGGCCTGGGTGATGACGTTCATGCTGTAGGTGACGACGCGGCTGAAGATGGCCGGCGCCACGATCACCCACAGCTTCCTCGACTCCTCCCATACCCTCCGCCCGAGCTTGCCGTCGCCGGCCGCCGCCTCCACCTGCCACTCCTCCTTCTTCACGTCCGCGTTCAGCAGCGCCACGCGGGTCGCCGCCGCCTCCTCGTCCGCCGCCCCTCTCTGCTTTCCCGTGGCCATCGTGTCGTGCCGAGGACCAATCGCGGCGATTCCTCCCCTGGCCGGCCTCTCCAAATGTCTTTGTTGAAGGCGGACAGAGGAGAGGAGCGAGGACTCTCGTGTCTCGTCTCGCCCCTGCCTGCCTTTCTTTCTCCTGGAACCCGAGCCAGCGAGGCCGCGCTTTTAATAGCGGGTGGGGCTTGTTGAGGCCATTGCGAGTTGCGTGGCTGTGTTGGTGAGTCCATCCAGAGCCGTCAGCGACGACGGAAGCGAGACGGGAACGGGTGTGATGATGGGCCGCGATCCTTCGTTTTGGCAAAGCTGTACTTGTTTTGTTGGGCGCGAGCGCTTCCTGTGTTGAACGCGCGCGCGCACGCCTCGCAGCCCCGGCGGCCATCGGCCCAGCCAACGGATCAGACCATCCACCGTTCTCACCTCCGGGGCCCGGTCCCTGGCCCGCCTACCGAACGACGACGCGACCAGTGAGCCCGTGTGTGTCCCGCAAGCGCGAGAGGAATATTATATCATCGTGTCGGTCCAGGTACACGCGACGCGGCAATGGGCCAGGGCCACCATGGACGTCGCAGGTCGCAGGAACCAGAGAATCGAGCCGGGGGTCTCTCCGTGAAGCGACACATTTCCGTCGCTAGCTATGTGCGTGAAGCGCCCGATATTATTGTGGAGGTCCTACGTCCCTGATTAGCTTAGCACCCACGGGATCATTAGTAGAAACAACTAGTGAACCAGTAGTGCTTGGCCGCGGCGTCAGATTAGAGCGAGCGAGCCGTGTCGTCTCATGGCGATTAGCAAAAGCATCCACGTGGATCGCGGAGTGGAGTTTTTTTTTGATCAAAGCCCTTAGGCATGCTTTATTGATTGAGAATAGTTACATCATTGGCTAAGAATTGAACTATAAACCAGGGGGGATCATCGTCCCAAATACAATTTTCTTTGGATGCCATAGCTTGCCTAGCTAGCTCATGTGCCACTTGATTTGCTTCCCTGCTTAAATGCTCAATAGATATATCGTCGAAACCATTCCAAATTATACTACATTCATCATATAAAGCGGCAGCTGAGTTCGCAGTAAAGCTTCCATTCTCCATGATTTCAACGACCTCCATACAATCAGATTGAACAATTAGCCGGTTACCTCCGATATGTTGGGCAAGCATCAATCCTTCCTTGAGAGCAAAAGCTTCTGCCATTGGCGCATCCACTAGATAGGGGATAAAGGTGTTTGAAGCCGCAATCATACACCCTGAATCATCTCTGATAATAGCTCCTGTACTGCCGCAACCCTTATTCTCATCATAAGAAGCATCTATGTTCAGCATGAGATACCCCTCAGTCGGTTTTCTCCATCCTTGCCTTAATTTTGCATCTTTCTTTTTCGCCATCTTATAATTCTTTGTCAGAGACACTATGGCTAAACCAGATCTTGTCGGTGGTTGTACGGTTTCTCCATGCGTTATTTGACGCCTTTCCCACCACAAATACCAGCCTCCAGTTAGGATGAGTTCGGCAAGCCCCAAGTCCAGCCCGTGGACCTGCTCACCCCTATTGATCATTTCTTCCAGAACAATGGATCCCGATCGATCAATATCTATCAAATCACTGATCTTCTCCCAAACTCCAATCGTCCTCCATACTGCTCTGGCTCGATCACACGTGAAAATCAAGTGTTTAATATCTTCGGCTCCATTATGACACACCGGACATCCACCCTCTGGTATTACATGCCTATTTGCAAGAATTGATTTGCACGGCATCAAACCACGGAGAGCTCTCCATCCAAAGATCTTTATTTTCCCCGGCACTTGTAGTTTCCAAAGTTTTTTCCATACTTGACGGTTACTAGATCCACTACTCTGCATTCCAGCTAGCCTAGCTCCATATTTCTTCTTCCATTGGCCATGATAAGCTGATTTTACTGAAAACAGCCCATTTCTGTTAAAATGCCAAGCCACACAATCTTCTCTTCCTGTTGTAATTGGTATCTGCAGTATCTGATTAGCATCGATGTTTTCAAATATAGAACACACCAAATCCACATCCCATGATGCATCCACAGGATTAATTAGCTCATTCACTGTGCTAACTAAGTTATTCCTTCTCCGTGTCTGGATTTTCATATTATGGCTGCCAGGAATCCAATTATCCTCCCATATTCTAATCTGGGTACCATCACCGACCCGCCAAATATACCCAAGTTTAAAGCACTCAAGTCCTGCTAGAATGCTTTGCCAAGTATAAGAACTTCCATCTTTCCTTTTCGCATTTAGTAGCTTACCATCAGGATAATATTTTGCTCTCAAAACTCTGGCACACAATGATTCCGGTTCACACAGCAACCTCCAAACTTGCTTTGCTAGCATTGCCAGGTTGAAAGCTTGCAAGTCCCGGAACCCCATGCCTCCTGATCCTTTAGGCATACACATTTTCCACCATTCTTGCCAATGGATCCTTTTATGGTCATTGTCATCACCCCACCAGTAGTGCGAGATGGCATTCGTTATTCCTTTGCAGATATTTTTAGGAATTTGAAAGACCATCATGGCATATACTGGAACAGCTTGAGCAATAGATTTTATTAGGATCTCCTTTCCACCCTGGCTCAACAATTTCTCCTTCCACCCATTTATTCTCGAGTTCACTCGGTTAATAAGGTGACGGAAGCAGTCACTCCGATCTGCCCCCACCATCGCCGGTAGCCCCAAATATTTATCACTCAGAGACTCGGTCATTATGTTCAAGGCTTCACATACTTCTGCCTTGGTATTCACCTCCGTGTTATTGGAGAAGAAGATACTCGACTTTGCTTCACTAACTTTCTGCCCCGAGCTTGCACAATATCTTGTCAAGATGTCAGTTAGGCAGTCTGCATTCTTCTTGTCAGCATGCATCAGAATGAGCGAGTCATCTGCAAATAGCAGGTGTGAAATAACTGGAGCTTCTCTGCACACCTTGACACCCTCCAAACTCCCTCTTTCTTCAGCACCCTTCAACATACAAGAGAGACCCTCTGCAACTAGAAGAAAAAGGTACGGGGACAAAGGGTCCCCCTGCCTTAAACCCCTCGTTGGTGATATAGTGTCCGTTTCTACAGAGTTGAATCGGACTTTGTACTTAACTGATCTTACACAGGCCATAACAAGATTTACCCATCTTTGGTCAAACCCAAGTTTCAGCATAATTTTCTCAAGATAACCCCATTCAACTCTATCATATGCTTTGTGCATGTCCAACTTGACAGCACACAACCCCCTGTTCCCCTTCTTCTTTTTCATTGTGTGGATACATTCATACGCCAATAAAATATTATCTGTTATCAATCTCCCCGGAACAAATGCACTCTGATGGTGACTAATGATATCTGGTAAAATGACTTTAAGTCTACTAGAGATGGTCTTTGAGATTACCTTGTAGACTACATTGCAGAGAGATATTGGTCTGAACTGGGCTACTTTGTCTGGATTTTCCACCTTCGGGATCATAACAATGGTTGTATCATTCCACCCCTCTGGAATAGTTGAGCTGTTGATTGCTTGTAGCACTTCATCAATCAGTTCATCTCCCAACATGTTCCAGAAGCGCTTAAAGAAAATTGCATGTAGCCCATCTGGCCCCGGCGCTTTCAGATCACCAATGCTAAAAAGAGCTTTCTTCACTTCCTCCCTAGAGAAGGGAGCAAGAAGGAGTTGATTCATATCATTAGTGACCCTTCGATTCACGTCCCTCAATACCTCCTGATCGACTTCTTGCACCTCAGACGTAAAAAGCTTAGCGAAGTACTCCTTCACCATCATATTCATCTCTCCCATCTCCTCATGCCTTACCCCTTGTTCATCCACTAGGCCCTTGATCATATTTCTTTTCCTTCTGGTCGTTGCATATTGATGAAAAAAGCTGGTATTACGATCCCCGTGCTTGAGCCAATTTGCTCTAGCTCTCTGCACCCAGTACAATTCTTCTTGTTCCAGCAACAGTTCCAAACGCAGAAGAATCACCTTCTGTGCCGCTAGCGACTCATCCGTCATCGGTCCCCGCCTCAACCTTTCAAGCTCCCTTTTCAATTTTTTCATACGGTGGACAGGTTTCTTTAAAACCTCACGATCCCATGTATGTAAATCATTATGGACAGCCTTCAACTTCGCCATCACTTTTGGAGCATTACCCTGTGCCACTGCACAGGCCCAAGCCGCTTGTATTATTTCCTCCACTGTCTCCTCTTTCAGCCATCTAGCTTCAAATCTTCTAGGTCCCTCCTTATTACTATGTTGTCCACTCGTCTTGTTAATATCAACAATCAGAGGTCGATGATCAGATTTGGTCATCTCCCCATTTGTAAGTTGTGCCTCCGGGAATAGAATATTCCATTGTGTGTTAGCAACCCCCCGATCTAAGCGCTCTCTGATCTTTCCTCTCTGCCAAGTAAAAACATCTCCCCAAAAGCCAATATCCGCTATCTCGCAATCCGTTAGAGTGTCCTGGAAAGCTTGCAGTTGTGCTTGCGATCTAGCACGGCCTCCCTTCTTTTCATGATGGAACAAAATCTCATTGAAATCACCTAACGCCAACCACGGGAGGGACAAATTCCCATGCAGCGACCGCAAGGTTTCCCACGTCATATGTTTATGATCCCATCGAGGATCTCCATATATACCAGTCAACCTCCACTCCTCATTACCCCTCATCACCACATCAATATAGTACTGTGAGACACCTTGACATTGTATCACAGTCTCCTTCCTCCACAACATTAGCAAACCTCCACTTCTGCCATCACTTTCATGAATAATGTAGTGGTCAAAACCCAACCTTCTCATCAACTTTTCTGCCTTTGCTTTTCCCAGATGTGTTTCAGATAGAAAAAACACATCTGGTTTCTCCCGCTTCTGGATATCCAGAAGCGCACGAACTGCCCGGGCACTAGCAAGGCCCTGGCAGTTCCAGGCTAGGATTTTCATTGCGCCCGGTCACTCTCCTCGAAGGAGAGCGCCGATCTAGCATTTGTTGTCATAGAATTTCCCTCCTCCCCATCGCCATTCCTCCTTGGCCTTTTTTTCTCCTGTTGCTGCAGGGGGCTAACTGCTTCTTTCATCTGCTCTGACTCTAGAAGATTGACTTGCATCGCCACCCTGCCGTCACCCCTCTTGGGTTGATAATCATCTGAATTCTCGTAGTCTCCCCTACCAGTCTCCATGTCAGTTGCCACGTCCTCCGCTCCAGCCCCCCTGCCTCCTCCTCGACCACTACCTCTACCACGACCCCCGCCCCTTCCTCCTCGTGGATCATCCCTTCCGGGTGCCGCCGGTGTGAACGGAACACGCAGCCAATCGCCCCACTCACAACTCTCCTTACTGTGAATTCCATCGCCACATTCGGTGACCTCATGCCCCATGCAACCACAGAAAAAACAGAAAGCTGGGAGCTTCTCATATTGCACTAAGAATTTCAACCTTTCTTTGAGCACAATTGGCACAATTCGCACCAAGGGTTTCTTCAGATCAAGCCAAACCCTGGCTCGCAAATATGATGTAGAGTTGATCCTGCCTTCGTTCACCACAACTGTAATTGGACTCCCGACTTTCTTTGCTACCTTCTCTGCCAATTCCCTTTTCCTCATTAGGCCCTCCGGCACCCCTTGGATCCTTGACCATACTGGAATCTTGTCCAGCTTGTATGCATGGACATTAGAGAAGCCATCATATTCCTCCATAACTATCACATCCCCTCTGAACAGCCACGGCCTTCCTTCCATCACCCTCGACCAGTCTCCAAGGCACTGGAATTGCACTAAGAATAGGTTAGGATCCAAAACCTTGAAAAACACCTCCTTTGCCGCTGCCCAAGCGTTTCGCAAGGCACTGAACAGCGCAGCATGGCTGAATGGCTTCGTCGTGTGAACCCTAAACAGGGCCAGCCATCTAACCTCCTTCACCAGCTCCTCGATTTCACCCGAGAAATCAAGATCCTCCTCTTCTTCACCTTGCATGTTCAGCTTCTCCAAGTGCTCCTCCAGACTAGGCTTCTTCCTGTCCTCTCCCATCATCGCCTCCTTCCCCTTCTCCTTTGTGGATTGTTCTGCCATGCAGATGTGCCGGAAGTACCCAATCTCCCTAAGGTGGAGGGGGCACCACGGGTCTGATCTTCGGGTGGCGAGATCACGTCGATCTCCGCCCTTTTTTTGGTGGACTCCGGCGTCGCCGCTAGAGGAACGGGAAACCCTAATTTCGGGGAAAAAACCTCTCGGTCCTGATCGCGGAGTGGAGTTAGATCCATGAACACGTGCCCGGTCTCACTTTAGGACACGAATGAGCAATACACCAGATCGAGCAAATATGATGCGAAAAAAAAAATCTCAACCCGGTCACCAACTGTGTAGCACATCGACAGAGAGACCACATGCGTGATACGCCATGGGATGCTAGTGACTATATTGATGTTTCTTTTTCTGTAACTAGTGGAGATGCACATGCCTGCCATAGGCATGTGTTCTTAAAACAAAGTTAACAAAAAGTTATATATTCATATAAAATATAGAAAAGATTGCTTTCATAATAAAGATGTACTCCCTCCGTTTCAAATTACAATTCGTTTGACTTTTTTGACCCCAAGTTTGCCGTTCGTCTTATTCAAAAAATTTGTACAAATATAGTCAAATTTAACTCATTCTTGAAGAACTTTTATTAATAAAGCAATCCACAATAAAAGATGTGATATTTTGCGTAATTTTTTGAATAAGACGAGTTGTCAAAGTTAGAGTCAAAAAAGTCAAACGAAATGTAATTTGGAACGGAGGTAGTATATACATATGGCAATGATATATTTTTAAAATAGATTCAGTAATCAATAATAATAATTCTCACTCATCCTTATAAATATGTCACGTTATTACCTAACAACAATTTTTAAAATTAAGCGAATTAGATCCAGTAACGAACCATTTAGCATCTGCTTATTCTAACAAAAAATTAATCATATTTTTTTATTAAGTCTTAATAACATAGACGGTCCATATTTATTCCAACCACTCCAAAAACTCTCTTTCACATAACCTAAAAAATTGAGGACCCGGGGAGACACCACAGGTATGATGCGAGGTCAATAATGGTGTGGATCCAAACCAGCGGGCGCGGCGATGGCAGCTCTGCCGGCCACTCAGCTAAGGATTTCTACATAAGAAAATCCAGTGCCGTCGTCAGCCTCCCCATCTTTCCTTTCCCTAGCGACTTCTCGACCCGTTTGTAGACCTGAGCCTTTGTGGCCGAGCCGGTCCGGCCTGACGGCCCGGCCCGATCCCGATGGGTTTTGGCCCGCCCACGATATTTAATGGGATAGGCATGAACAGAGCAAATGAAGCCCGAATAATTTTTTTTGGCCCGAGCCCGGCCCGAACTATTTAAATGAATTATTTTCTCATTGAAAAAGAGCGAGAAGCCCGAGTCCAACCAATGCTCGGCCCGAGCCCGGCCCGAAATAGAGGCCCGTAGTCGCCATGGGATGGGCGTGGACAAGACTTTTAAGGCCCAAAAAAACCGGGCTTTTTTTCGGCCCGGTCTGAGCCCAGTCCAGCCCGCAAAATGCTCAGGTCTACCCGTTTGGCAGGCATGGAGGGAGGTCAGAACTCAGAAGGAAGGAAGCACCTTCGGCACGCCATCTAGAAGGCTCGATCTCCTTCTGCCCTTCCCTATCAATAATGGTCGCCCCCAAAGCAGATCCGCAATTCAGGCAAGTACTGCACTAGCACAGATGGACTCATCCACCCCCATCCATCAGTGTGGGTTTTATTTGGCTCCAGAGGATACTAGTGCCATGCATTTCCGGAAGCGTGAGCTTCAGGAACTACCCACAAAAGGAACCAGGAAGTGCGTCTCAGTTGCTGTGTGTCGTCTGGGGAAAAAAACAAGGCCACGTTTTCCTTCAGATTGTAGAGATGCTGTACAGTCATGGACTCAGATCAGTTTCCTTCCATTGAAGACGTATATGGCAGGATGTGTGTACTAGTACAGGTTTACGGCTGAGACAGCGACAATTGAACTGCCGAGACTACGGGAAGATGGCAAAAACAGTTCACTTGCTGGCATTTTTCGAGCACCGTGTAAACACAAGTGGCTGGGACGGGCTAGGTATTAGTGTTCGCAAAAAGGCTAGTAATTGTTTTTAGTGGGGAAAAAAGGCTACTAATTGTTTTGAGTGGGAAATTAAAAAAGAGGCTAGTAGTACTAGATTTTTTTCCCACAAAGGACAAAGGAGGCTAGTATATAAGATAATGTGGCAGCTGGATCTAGCCGCTGGGATGCTTGGCGACGGCACATGTCCGACGTATGCTACCGTCTTAGAGAAAGCTTGCAGTTCTGATGGTCACGTGACATAGCATGTACGTGTATAAATACACGTAGTCCTCAATTACGTCACCTTATATATTGTGATAACAAAAGAAAATGGGCATCTTTGGCTGTCTTTTGGCGAACAGAAATTCATGGCGGTATTCTTAGCTAGGGAGCTGGCAGGCCACCGAAAATAGAAGGATCGCGATTCGAGGCAACGGAGATTGGACCGGCCCGCCGGATGTTGGTACGGACGACGGTGCATGAAGCGAGCTAGCGGAGGCGACGTAGGACGTACCATGAGGCCGAAGTTGAAGCCGACGACGACGGTGTTGGCGATGGAGATGGCGGCGAGCTCGAGGTCGCCGAGGTGGCCGGCGAAGGCCTGGGTGATGACGTTCATGCTGTAGGTGACGACGCGGCTGAAGATGGCCGGCGCCACGATCACCCACAGCTTCCTCGACTCCTCCCATACCCTCCGCCCGAGCTTGCCGTCGCCGGCCGCCGCCTCCACCTGCCACTCCTCCTTCTTCACGTCCGCGTTCAGCAGCGCCACCCGGGACGCCGCCGCCTCCTCGTCCGCCGCCCCTCTCTGCTTGCCCGTGGCCATCGTGTCGTGTGGAGGACCAATCGCGGCGATTCCTCGACTGGCCGGCCTCTCCAAATGTTTTGTTGAATGAAGGCGGGCAGAGGAGAGAGGACTCTCGTCTCGCCCTGCCTGCCTGTCTTTCTCCTGGAACCCGAGCCAGCGAGACCGCGCTTTTAATAGCGGGCGGGGCTTGAGGCCATTGCGAGTTGCGTGGCTGTGTTGGTGAGTCCAGCTCCAGCCTGCGGTGAGGCGTCGTCGTCAGCGACGACGGAAGCGACACGGGAACGGGGTGTTAGACTATCTGCAACGGTACCCTAATAAATCACCCTCTAAAAGACACCCTAAACGCTCTTTAAAAAAAATAGCCTCCTAAATAATATTTGACTGCAACAGTAACCTGTATCTTCGTACTGTAAAAAACAATGCATCTGCCGTCTTGCTCGCTTCCCCATCTGCCGCCGCCAACTTCGCGGGCCCTGCCGCCGCTGCGCTCGCCCAATCCCTCTGCCATCCTCGCGTCCTCCATCCTCCAGCGGCCCGCATCGTTGTCATCCCTCCGCCGGCGCCGCGTGCACATCGCCGTCCAACTGCTGCCACTGCTCATGGGCCCTGCCGCCGCCGCCGCCGCCCAGCTGCGTTCTCGCGTTCTCCATCTGCCGGCGCCCCGCATCGTTCTCATTCGCCGGTGCCGTGTGCAGATCCCCGCCATTGCCAAAGAAAAGCAGAATAACACAGCAGCTAGACACAAGCAGCAACTGGAAATCAACCATGTGCACACTTGCAGCACAAGCAGTCAATGGTATCAGGTTCCAGTTTCATACAATTTTAAAAACAGGACATGGTACAATATTAGGTTGCACAAAACAAATGTATCAGGACAGGTTCCAATGCATACCATGTAGATCCCAAAACCTTTTGCTCAACATATAACCAAAGAACAGATAGTTAAGACTCAAGGGCCCCAAGGTAGCCAATGCTGTTTATAAATCAGCCTAACCTGCTATTTTTCTGCTCCATACCATCTGAAAGTAATACAGAAACTGGCATCATGGCATCATGCTCCATACCATCATGCTGTTTATAAATACAGGTCACAATTTTCTGGAGAACAATTATCATAGCAAAAGGTCTCATAGCAATAAAAGGAACCTGACTCTAAGCACAGAGATGCATCACTAAGCATCACTGACTCTATAGAACTAAGCATCACTGACTCGGTCCATGACGTTGAGACATCATCTTCTGAAGGATATCTTCTTGTAGCGCTTGATAGTAAATACGCTACATATGTTGACATTGATCCAGGTTAATGGCCAATATGCGCTCATCCTCTTCCTTCTCTTTCTTTTCAGCCTCCATCTGTAGACGTTTCTGCTCCATAGCTAGCCTTTCCTTCTCCAGCTCCACCATCATCTTTCGGTGTTCTCGAGCCTCTTCTACCTTCACTTATTCTAGAGCAACCATTTCATCGAGCCGGACTTTTCTCCCAACTTCTGTTTTCTTGAACAACTCAATCTTTTTAACAGAGAGGTCATGCATCTTGGATGCGTACTCCGATGAAGCTAAAGTAGCTTTCTTCTTAGCTACTTTTGCTGCGTCCCTCCCCATGGGACGTTTTCCTGTCGAGCTTGCTGGTGAGGCATCATCGGTATCAAGATTCATAACGTTGCGCTGTTCACTGGAAGCACTGTTTTGAGGGGTGTCCATTTTTCTTTTCAGCTCCGTCCATTTGGGCTCATCCTTCAAGATTTGCCAGCAGTGCATGAGGTTGAAATTGTGTTTTTCAATGGCTGCAAAATCAGCAGCAGCAGCCACCGACTTATCTGCATCTGACATGCCACTAGGATTGGAGCGGATCATCTCAACCATGTATCCAGAGAATTTGCTTACTTCGGCCTTGATGTAATCCCAACGACTCATAATATATTTTTGTGACCTCTCCGGATAGCTGCTGCGTTTTGAGTTGTACCTGTTAAGCACACGAAGCCACAAGGATTCCTTCCGCTGGCCTATGTTGGTGATAGCTTCGCAGCTAATCTCCAGCCAAGATTTGCAAAGCACATTATCTTCATATGCTGAGAAGTTGGACTGCTTGTTTCTTGATGCTGGCACCTTGCGGGACACAGGGGGTGGGGCAGCAGAACCACTCATGGAAGAATCAGAACGACCAACGCCATCTGCTGCATCAACCAGACCTTCTCCAGAAATACCAACTGATGCATCATTGAGGGCATCCATAAACTCATCCATCCTACAATGTTAGACAATATATTGTTATGTTAGTGTGCATCATCAACTCAAGGAAATATACTAGAAAGTAGAGAATATATATTCTTCACTGCCCAAATGTTCTAGGTACTGGAAGTAAGTCGACAGAAGACAACTAGGAACATATATACTGCAGAAAGTGATAGGGAACTTTAAATACAAGATGATTGTGAGTGTGTGACATCTGCTATAGAATAAGTGCTTATTGCAATTCATATGTGAATATGTGATTGTGACACCAACATCTGCAGAAAGTGATATGTGAATCTGACAATTGAATTGACAAGCAGGGAAGGGATCTGTAAGCAGGGAAGGAAATTGGCAAGCAAAGATCAGTCCTGGCTCCTAGAGTTTGTTGACTGTAGACTGGATGGAAAATTCAACTACATACAAGCAGCTATGGAGTAATATTATTCCCCTCAGTGTACATATTTGGATCATTTGTTCTACATAAAATGCATCCACTTGCACTGTTAATGATGAAGAAATGTTCTGAGTTGGATTCAACAAGATGAGTGCATACAACCATAATGAAAAATGTAAATCTACTGCAAAGTGCAAACATTTCAATGCTAGTAAGATGTGGGGATGCGGCAGCAGGGGGAGTATAGGTGACGCCTTTGGCGGGGAAGCAGGTGTTGGTGGTGGGGGCACTGCAGCAGGCGCCGAGGGTGGCGGCACAACTGCTACTGGGGCGGGAGGCGGGGAGGCAACAACTACTGGCAGTGGAGGAACGGCGTCCGGAGGTGGAGGCGAGGAGGGCGGTGGAGAAGCCAGCTGCGGGGGTGGCGTGGATGCGGGGGGAAGGGGAGGGGGCGCAGCCGGCGAGGAGGGAGGATCGGCCGGGGTAGCATTGGGTTGCGTCACCGGAGCCGGGGAGGCCGGCGTGGGTCTGGCGGTTGACGGTGACGGGGTTGCGGTGGACGGCGGCAAGAATCATGTCACGTGCCGCAATTCAAGGGGGAATCAAGCCTCCCCCGTGAGAAAATCTCGCGGATTCGCGTAGGAACCAAGCGAAATTCCACTCCTTTCCTTCCTCCTCCGATCCCTTCCTTGTCTCTACTGGCGCTGCAAGAACGCGGAGGAGGTGAAATCTCACCTCGGCCAACACGTCTGGCGCTGCTGATGGTGCCGGTGGTGCGTCGCTGCCGAGGGCAGGCGCGGCGGGAGGTGTGGCGGCCGCGCCCTGTTCGCCGTGGCACCCAGGGGAAGGACGACGCCGCAGTGACGGCGAGCGGGAGGACGAGCAAAAGAGGACGGGACCGGCGGGGAAGGGGGCGACGGCGTGCACCGCGAGGAGGCGGCGGAGCAGGGGGCGGAGGAGCCGCCAAGGAGCCGCGAGGAGCCGCCCCCACGAGGATTTGACGGACGTCGAGGCGCCCCCCAGATTTGGGGGAAGACCGGAACACCCTGCAGAATAGCGGACCGTTTGGAGGACGCCGCTGCAGTAGATACCGGAGAGGAAAACCGTTACTGTAGCAGCGGTTCAGGGTGGTTTCCAGGAACCGTTGCAAATAGCCTTAAGTGGGCCGCGCTCCTGCGTTCTGGCACGTGTGGGCGCGCGCTCCCCGTGTTCCCGGAACGCGCGCGCGCCCGCCTCGTAGGTCGCCGCCCCGGCGGCCATCGGATCAAAACATCCACCGTTCTCACCTCCGGGGCCCGGGCCGGGCCCGCTTACCGAACACTGATCCGCGCCACGATACGCGTACGCCCCACCGAAGCCATCGATCAGCCTTGATTCCCACGACGACATGCCCGGTGTGTGTCCCGCGAGAGGAATATTGTATCGTGTCGGTCCAGGTACACGCGACGCGGCAATGGGCCAGGCCACCATGGACGTCGCAGGTCGCAGCTAGCCAGAGAAAGCGAATCGATCCGGCACGTACACAGTACACACACGGCCACAGGGGGTCTCTCTCCGGGAAGCGACACACATTCCCGTAATCCCGTCGCGTCGCTACCTATCTGCGTGTCCGTGATGCCCCGCTGTTATTGTGGAGGTCCTTTTGGGGAGTACGGTCCTGATTAGCTTAGCACCCGCGGGATTATTAGCAGAAACAAACAACTAGTAATCCAGTAGTTCTTGGCCGCGGCGTCAGATTAGAGCGAGCCGTGTCGTGTCATGGCGATTAGTAAAAGCATCCAAGTGGATCGCGGAGCGGAGTAGGACCCGAATCGGCAATACACCAGATCGAGCAAATATATTTCGGGAAAAAACAATCTCAATCCGGTCACCAACTGTGTAGCACATCGACAGAGGCCACATGCATGCGGGATGCGTCATATGGGATGCTAGTGACTATATCAATATTTTTTTCCTCTAAAAACTTGTATCAGATGCAGCGACGACAACAATGATCCAGGCATCCGTCCAACGCCAAGTCATGGATGACAGGAAAACAGACCGAGATCGGTTTCACGTACTAATGACATTGTCGTGTCTTGGTGCAACTAACCTACAAGCGAGCTAAACAGGCCCAGCAGCAATTTGTCTGTCTCTGCCTGAAGTTTTGATATTTTTATTTTTACTTTACAGCTTGTGGGATATGGTACCCTGGGCTCATCAACGACAACAGTGACAATCGGCCTGGGTCCATATCTGACAGCGGTGTGGGTTGACCTAGGGACGGCCCATGAGGATATCCGAAATTGATGGATAAGACCGGTGATGACTTGGCCCGCAAGGCGTGTAGCGTGATACTCGGATCCCGCCTGGAGATCATGGAGATTGTATTGCAACCGACTCAGATTAGTTTTCTTGTTGTAACTGGATAGGATTAGAGATAACCGACTTGTAAATCTTAGGTCGTCGGTCTATATAAGGCGGCCTAGGTCGACCCCCTGAGATCATCGAATACTCTCGCCATTGTTCCCTAGAGTATTGCCGAGCAAATCAATCCCAAACCACCGAGCACATGACAGTAGGGTATTATACCTCCGGGTAGCCCGAACCTGTATAAACCTTGCGTCTCCTGTGTTACCTCGAGCTCCCTAGCTCTGCGATCACCTTTGCCTACAAATCTACCACTTGGATGCCCCTTGTGGACTGCCGGTCAATAGGTCCGATAGTTGGTGCGCCAGGTAGGAGAGATCGCGGAGCATCTACAGCTAGCTCGATGGCAGATCGTCCTCACGTCATCTTCCCCAAGAGTCTCAAAAACTGCCCTGAGCAGCTTGAGGGCATAAGCTTTTTCGCTGAAATCCATGCCACCTCCACCGACTGTGAGTCGTCGCTCAGCGCCGCCGCAACGACAACCGACTCTGCGTCGTTCATCCCGATGGCTTCGCCACAAATTGTCGCCCCGCTCCAACAGCGGTTCGATGCAATGGCCCTACATGATCAGATCCTAGATCTGTTCGTCCGACGCAGGATCCCAGCTTCCGATGAACTTCTCGCCGGACTAGATCACATCAACGACACCATCTCTGAGTGTATCGCCATGTCGGAAGAGACCTGCGCTAGCCTCACGACCAACTTCCGCTCGGAATCGGTAACACGGCTGCGGTCTACTCAGCCCAGCTGCGTAGAATGCCTCAGATTGGATCTGACAACTCAAAATTCTTAAATTACTACGTGTATATGAATGGCGCGATAACAATAACATAAAATATATTTACCTGCTCCACTACTCTTGTGGAAATCAAGCATTTGTCAAATTGATAGTCAAAAAAGGATCGGAATCCATCATCGACTTTGCGTTGTGCCCCGATGTGATTAACAACCAGCTTATATTAATATAACTGGCCCCGCAACAAATCTCAATCTAATTTCCAGAAATAGAGCTGCACTCATTATACAACTGTAACAGAGCCCATTGATGTTGACTTAAATGTTACTGCCTCTATTATTAAATATATGACACCATTGGCTTTTAAATTTCAACATTGATCAACAATATTTTATTAGTTAGTTTGTAAAATAAAATAAAAGCACAACTACACCTATTATCAATAGTACTTTGGATTCAACTTGTAGGCTTATCTATTTGCATAAATATTTGTAGAAAAGACGGATAATCAAACGAAGTAAAAAAGTTAATGGTGTCATATATTTAAGAAGAGAGAGAGAGTATATGCCTTGACCCGACATAATAGGTGGTGCATACCTACAAGTGCATATATCAATGATTTTAGAAGTTTTAATTTTCTTTTTTTTTCCTTTTTTATAAAAGAGAAAGCTTTGAGAGAATTCTAAGAGTATTTAGAACCACTGATCGATGCTTCTTAAACTTGCCAAAAACATGCTCTCATTATGGTGTCAACTCAAAAGGGCAGTTAGCATCAAGCGTTATTTCTATGTCATCAAACAGCGGAGTAATTTTATAATGCTAATGCTGCAATAAATTTGACTTGGGTGTGACTGAGAGACATATATGTTTGTGAATACTGAACTGCGACATGTTACGATTTGTAAGAGTGTGAGATCGTGAACATCAAGTATGGTTGTTTACTTGTTTGTGTGACTATGAGCTTGTGGTTGCTATTGGTTATCTAAATTTTGAAGTATGAAGTGTTACCCAGGGATGGCACCCGCGGATTCGGGTGCGGGTGCAGCTAAAACCCGCCCGCAGCGAAACCCGTGGGACAGGAAAAAAAACCCGCCCGCAGTGAAATCCACGGATGGATTTCTACACCCGCACCCGTCGGGTTCGGGCGTGTCTCGGGTGCCCGTGGGTCTTAGAACATCACATCATGAACAGAAAAACATGAGCATCATTTCACAGAATCACAGTTATACACATATAGCACATAGCAGTATAAAAATTCATAAATTCCAAAGTCTCCAAATTAATAAACACAAAAGTAGCAACAACACATTTAAGTTTTACAATGAGTCAACATAGCATTTACTCTAGCAAATAAACAAATAGAGGTTTATTACAACCATCAACCATCATTCAAATTCATGTATGAGAGGCCTCATATTGCTCCCAGATGCATTTAGATAGAATCATCAGCAAATCAATCAATAATATCTGACTCACGTTCGTCCTAATAGAAAGAATAGAGAAATTAAGCGGGTTGTGGGCGGGTGCGGGTTCACCCGCGGGTGAAATCTTAGACCCGCACCCGTATTATGCGGGTGCGGGTGCACCTGCGGGTCAAATTTGAGACCTGCACCTGCACCCGTTGGGTGTGAAACCCACGGATGCCCGCACCCGCGGTTGAATTGCCATCCCTAGTGTTACCCACCTATTGCTACGGATATTTTGATGTATAAATTTGTACTCATTGCATTGCCTAACGGTGGCATGGATATGGGTACAGAATATGTCCAAGAGTAAAATTCTGTATAAATTTTACTCATAAACTAGGAATGTCAGGTATACAGTTAGGCAGGTAAATGCTTTATCTGACCTCACCCTACAAATTGCCATCCGCCCTGTTCAATTCCACAAAATTTTTCACCAAAATTTTTCACCAAAAGTAATCTTACATGCATGGAGTAGTAAACGTGTGTTAATAACAAAACCCATTCCATAACCCCCGGGTAAATTTGCGAGACGAATCTAATGAGCCTAATTAGGCCATAATTTGCAACAGTGATGCTACAGTAACCATCCGCTAATCATCCTGTCGGATATAAATATCCGGGGCGTCTAACCCACGAGGATAAGACTCCCAAACCTAATAAGGGCCAACTCCTAAGCAGCCCACGAAGCGGCCACGGCCCAACTATGGTCTGGATATGGCCCAGCCACGGTTCGACACGTCACGCTCCGTGTCGCCCTACCACCGAGGATGGGACGACCGGAATCAGAAGAGCCTCTCCGCCGCGAGGGTCGGGCGAGGAGACCACTATAGGCGAGGGCGTTCGCCTCGCCCGACCCTCGTCAGGTAAGGACCCGCCAACTGTCCCTACGACCGTCCCAGGAAGACGCACGCTACGTCATGTTCGCTCTTGCGAACGTCGCAACCCAACTTGCGGGAGGTGCGCCACTCTCTTCGGGTCGCGTTGATTCCTGCACCGCCTTACGTGGCGCCCTTCGGCCTGCGCAACGCGGGGGAAACGATCTCCCGTGGGTTGGTCCGCGACGTGCTCCAGACCCCCGCTGACGGCGAGTTTGTAGGAGTGATCGACCATGCCTCGGAGTCGACCCTCGACTTGCTCGAGGATATCTCGCCGGAGGCGTCCGAGACGGAGCTGATAGCCGAAAGCCATCATCCATCTCACGAGTGTTTCATGGTGGATACTCCCGATGGAGCGCTGGAAGGGGCAAGCGACGATGACTCCAGCCAGCCGCCGGCTCTCGGAGTTGCGGCTAGCGCTGTAGTGGCCGACGCCGTCGCGGCCCACCCCGTTGTGGCCAACGCCGTTGCCGTAAGCGCGGGAAGAGCCACAACTGAGCCGCCTCGGCACCCGCACCCCGCTGAAGCGCGAGCCCGAAGGCAGGAGCTCCAAGATGCCCAACACCGGCTGGAGCAAGAGCGCGCACGTGTGGAGCAGGAGCAACTTGGCGTCGAGTAGGAGCGTGCACGCATGGATCGGGAGCAAGCGCGCATCGAGCGCGAACTCCAGCAATGCGACGTGGGGGCGCCGGCACGTGGGCGCGCTCGCGACGTCCAGTGGCAAATTGTGAACGATGACGGGGGACCCCCTCGCTTCGCGAGAGCAAGCCAGAACATTGCGGCCGCAGCAACACTCTTGCAGGGACTTCCTGACGCAGTCACGCCAGAAGCTCGGAGGGCTCAGCGCGAGGTAGGCGAGCTCCTTGAGCGAGCAGCGCAGCAGGCCGAGAGTTCATAGTCCCGACGACGTGGCTCTCAGGCTAGCCAGCGTCGCGCCTCGAGGCAGCCTCCACACGACCGCGGCAACCATGACCCGCAGAACGGGTCGGTTCATCAGCCGCGCCCCAGTCTTGACGAGCGACCGGCGGCCCCCATCCGGGGACGTCTCGGCCCGGTCTGTGACGCTCACAGCACATTGAACGCACGTCGTCGTCCGCCGGTCGAAGACAACGGGGAGCCCCAACGCGGGCGCGCTTCTCGTCGGGGTGGCCGCTACGACGACGATGAAGAGGGGCGCACCCCGAGTCCGGACGTGCCGGGACCTCGAGCCTTTAGTTCCCGGATCAAGAACGCTCTGTGTCCCCCACGGTTTCGACCCCCGACGAACTGGCCTAATTATGCGGGGGAGACCAACCCCGAGCTCTGGCTCGAGGACTACCGACTCGCATGCCGGGCCAGGGTGGACAGATGACGACGACTTCGTCATCCGACACCTGCCACTGTACCTGGCCGATTCAGCTAGGGCGTGGCTCGAGCATCTTCCCGCGGGCCAGATCCGAAACTGGACCAACCTTCAGGAGATCTTCGTTGGGAACTTTCAGGCAACTTACACTCAGTAGGGGAACCCTTGGGACCTCAAGAACTGCCGACAAAAGCAAGGGGAAACTCTCAGGGAGTATATCCGACGCTTTTCCCGGCAGTGTAATGAGCTACCCAGCCTCGTCGATGCCGACGTCATTGGCGCGTTCTTGTCAGGGATGACTTGCAAATCCCTCGTCCATAAGCTTGGACACAAAAGCCTCCGCATGGCGAAGGATCTCCTTGACATAGCAACGAGCCACGCCTCCGGCGAGGAGGTAGTCGGGGCGATTTTCCACCATTCCCCTGAAGGGAAGGGCAAACGCGTTGAGGATGCGGACGAGGGTCCCTCTAACCGCCTAAACAAGAAGAAGAGGAAGGACATGGTGCGGCACCAGGATTCCGATGCTGCCACAGTGGTGGCAGCAGAACGGAAGCCGGAAGTCAAACCTCCAACGGGAGAGATGATCGACCACTTCGAGAAGATGTGGAACGGACCTTGTCCGAATCACGAGTACCCCGTGAGGCACCTTTACAAGGAGTGCACTCTCATGAAAAAAAATCATGACCAGGGATACCCGAAAGTGGGAGCCAAGGAAGCGGAGGCCCGACCCGGCTCCCAAAGGACCCGAACAGGCGGAGGATACGGCGGCTGACCCTTACCCCAAGCTCGACGGCTGCCTGATGATCTTTGGCGGGACCGAGGCCTCGGTCAGCAAGGGTCGGGCCAAGGCGGAACGCCGCGAGGTATTTGCTGCCGAGCCGGCCATGCCGACCTTCCTCCGGTGGTCAGAAGCGGCCATAACCTTTGACAGCGACGACCACCCGCAATTCGTCCCCAGATCGGGAAAGTACCCGCTCGTGGTCGACCCGATCATTGGACGCAAGCGGCTCACCAAGGTCCTGATGGACGGTGGGAGCGGCCTAAATATCCTCTACATCGACACCCTCGACGCGATGGGCATCGACCGGGCGCGCATCCGCTCGACTGGGCACCCTTCCATGGGGTCGTCCACGGGAAGCAGGCCGTCCCCCTCGGGCAGATCGACCTGCCTGTCACGTTTGGAACCCCATGCAATTTCAGGACGGAGACCCTCACGTTCGAGGTAGTCGGCTTCCATGGGTCGTACCATGCCATATTGGGTCGGCCATGTTACGCGAAGTTCATGGCCGTCCCCAACTACACCTACTTGAAGCTCAAGATGCCTGGGCCCAAAGGGGTGATCACTGTGGGCTCGTCTTTCCAGCGCGCCTGTCAGTGCGAAGCCAAAAGCTGTGAGCTGGCCTCGGCGGCCATCGCCTCCGCGGAGGAGCTCGCACCGATCCGAGCCCGTCTGGTGGAAGAAGCCCCTGACTCCTGAAGAGGGATGACGTCCTTCCAGTCGATGAAGGACACCAAAGAGGTGTAACTTGACCCGGCCAACGCCAGGGAGAAGGTGGCTCGGATCGGGACCAAGCTGTCCCCCAAATAGGAAAGCGCGTTCGTCAACTTCCTCCGCGCGAATATCGACGTTTTTGCGTGGAAGCCCTCGGACATGCCAGGCATCCCGAGGGAAGTCGCTGAGCATTCCTTGGACATTCGACCTGGCTCCAAGCCGGTGAAACAACGCATGCGTCGCTTCGACGAAGAGAAGCGCAAGGCCATCAGGGAGGAGATCGCAAAGCTTTTGGCGGCCGGATTCATCAAGAAAGTGTACCACCCCGAGTGGTTAGCCAATCATGTTCTTGTACGAAAAAAGAATGGGAAATGGAGAATGTGTGTTGACTATACGAGTCTCAACAAAGCGTGCCCAAAGGATTCATTTCCTTTACCGCGCATAGACCAGATAGTCGACTCAACCTCAGGGTGCGAAACTCTTTGCTTCCTCGATGCGTATTCCGGATACCATCAAATCGCGATGAATGAGTCCGACTAGCTCACGACTTCTTTCATCACATCGTTCGGTTCGTATTGTTACGTAATAATGCCGTTCGGACTCAAAAACACCGGAGCTACATACCAATGATGTATGCTCAGGTGTTTCGATGACCTCATCGGGCAAACCATTGAGGCGTACGTGGACGACATCGTAGTCAAGTCCAAGCAGGCCGACCAACTCGTGGCCGACCTCCAAAAGACGTTCGACAAACTCCGGACGAATGGCGTCAAGCTCAACCCCGAAAAATACGTGTTTGGGGTGCCCAGAGGGATGCTGCTTGGCTTCATTGTGTCCCAGCGAGGGATCGAGGCCAACCCGGAGAAGATCGCGGCCATTAACAAAATGGGCCCGATCCAGATCCTGAAGGGAGTACAGCAGGTCACGGGATGCCTCGCTGCGCTGAGCCGATTCATTTCGAGGCTCGGCGAGCGAGTCCTCCCCCTGTACCGCCTACTGAGAAAGTCCGAACAGTTCATGTGGACCCAAGAGGCCCAAGAGGCCCTTGTACATATCAAGGCGGTCCTAGCAAAGGCGCCAGTTCTGGTCTCGCCGACCCCAGGAGAGCCACTCCTGCTCTACATCGTGGCAACAACGCACGTCGTAAGTGCAGCCCTGGTGGTGGAGCGGGAAGAAGAAGGACACATCCCCAAGGTCCAGCGCCCAGTGTATTTCATCAGCGAGGTACTCAGCGACACGAAAACACAGTACCCACAAATCCAGAAGCTGATATACACCGTCCTGATTGCCATGAGGAAATTGCGTCATTACTTCGACTCACACCCTATCACGGTCGTGACCTCGTTCCCCCTTGGAGAAATCGTCAACAATCCCGACTCTATCGGCCGGATTGCCAAATGGGCGCTTGAATTGATGGGACAGGGAATCATGTACTCCCCCAAAACGGCTATCAAGTCTTAGGTTCTGGCCGACTTCATCACCGAATGGACGGAGACTCAACTGCCGCCAGAGCCGGTCAATCAGGAGTACTGGATCTTGTACTTCGACGGGTCTCTGGTTAGGACGGGAGCAGGGGTCGGGCTAGTTTTCGTCTCCCCACAAGGAGTGCGAATGAGGTACATAGTCCGCCTTCATTTCCCGGCATCAAACAACGTGGCCGAATATGAAGCGCTCATCAACGGCCTAAAAATCGCAATCGAACTGGGGATCTGACGCCTGGAAATAAGAGGCGATTCCCAACTTGTGGTCGACCAGGTCATGAAAGAATTGAGCCGCGAAAGCGAGATCATGGCCGCATATTGCCAAGAAGTCAGAAAGCTTGAGGACAAGTTCGATGGCCTCGAGCTTAAGCATATCAAACAACGATTCAACGAAGCAGCCGACGAATTAGCCAAGAGAGCATCGGATCGGGAGCCAATTCCGACAGGGGTCTTTGCTAGCGACCAACGAAGCCCGTCGGTCAGCATCTCGACTGCGGAACCAACGAGCGCGGTGCAGCCCACCCAGGACTTGACGCCCACCCAGGGCTCGGGGGCTGGCAGCACCCCGACCCCGATTACCCCCGAGGTTATCGAAGCCAGCGGGACGACGGACACCGCCGACCCGCCAAACCAAGCCTTGGCCGACCTATTGGCCCTGGCGATCGCCACCCTAGATGAAGCCGCCGAGGCCGACCCCACAGACTGGCGACGACCTTTCCTCAATTACCTTGTTAGGCACAAGCTCCCTGAGGACAAGGTCGAGGCCCGACGCATCACACGTCGTGCCAAATCCTACGTAATCGTGGATGGAGAACTCTATCGATGAAGCCACACAAAAATTCTCCAGCGCTGCATTCCCTTCGAATAGGGGAAACAATTATTGGAAGACATACACGGAGGAATGTGCGGCCATCACCCCGCACCTCATAACCTTGTCAGAAACGCGTTCCGGCAAGGTTTCTACTGGCCCACAGCATTGTGAGATGCCATGGAAATAGTACGAACTTGTGAGGGATGCCAATTCTATTGAAGGCAAACCCACCTCCCGGCTCAGGCCCTCCAAACCATCCCCATCATGTGGCCATTTGCAGTTTGGGGCTGGATATGGTCGGGCCCCTCAAGAAAGCGCCCGGGGGCTTCACCCACTTATTCGTCGCAATCGACAAATTCAGCAAGTGGATTGAGGTTCGCCCGATCACACAAATCAAGTCTGTGGAAGCTGTCAAGTTCTTCCTCGACATAGTCACCGTTTCGGAGTTCCCAACTCCATCATCACGGATAATGGCACGCAATTCACGGAAAAGAAATTCCTCTGATTTTGCGACGAATACCATATCTGAGTCGACTGGGTGGCCGTAGCACACCCCCGAACGAACGGGCAGGTCGAGCGCACAAACGGCATGATCCTTCAAGGCCTCAAGCCTCAAATCTTCAAACGACTGAAGAAATTTGGCGGCCGATGGGTCATGGAACTGCTCGCAGTGGTCTGGAGTTTGAGAACAACGCCTAGCTGGGCAACAGGGTTCACTCCGTTTTTCATGGTATGCGGCTCAGAAGCCATTCTCCCGACCGACCTTGACTACGGCTCGCCGAGAGTTCGTGCCTACGACGAGGTCGGCAACCAACCCTCACTAGAGGATGCCGCCAACCAGCTAGAAGAGGCTCGGAAGATCGCACTGGCTCATTCTGCCAAGTACCAACAAGCACTACGCAGGTACCATAGCCGTCGAGTGCGTGAACATGCATTCCAGGTGGGAGATTTGGTTCTATGACTGGTTCAAAGCAACAAGGATCGCCACAAGCTCTCATCCCCTTGGGAAGGCCCGTACATAGTCTTTCAAGTCCTCCGACCTGGATCATACAAGCTGCAGAACGTCGATTGCGAGGAGTTCACCAACGCCTGGAACATCGAACAGCTACGTCGCTTTTACCCTTAAAAACTCCTTGTCAATACCGTTTATATTTTTCGCACGTCCCCGTTCACTCAACAGCAACCCCCGACCCCGTTACACGGCATCGGCGGTTGCTCGGGGGGCTACCTAGTGTCCTCTGGGACACTGGATCGTGTCAGCGCCCGATTTCTCTCACGCCGCGCGTTTTGTCAAAGGCAAGTCGAGGGAAGAGTAGGATCGAAAGTGTTGGTCGGACTGCAGAGAGCGAAAGGCTGCGAAGGCAACGGCTCGGACGCTCACCAACCGCGCCAGATCCGCTCGCCCTCGCGAAGGCCACAACAAAACGTAGAATCGAACAAGAACTCGGGGGCTGACATGCACACGAACTATCATAAGCCTAAATGAGATAAAACCAAATTCGGCTGACCCGGGGACACTTCCTGCTCGGCCACGAGTCTGAATACAATAAACGAGCCTAAGGACCCGGAACAGTTTGGATATGAAAAGAAACAAACTAACTAACGGGTCCACGGCCCGCTCTCCCTTTGCGTCGATGCGGCCAGGATCGAAGCCAGCGAGGCCACCTCTTCCTCCAGCAGACGCACCTCATTCAAGGTGGTGCTCGACGCGAAGCCCTCCACAAGGAACTGCAGCCCGATCTGATCATAATGCGAGCGAGCCACGGCGAAGGCCCACCGCACACCAAGGAAAAGCCCATCTGTCGCCAGGGCTCGTGCCCGAGTCGGGATCCGGGAAACTTGGGTCGGCAGCGAGCTCGACCCCGCCTCCGGCCTCATCCCGAGATCGCCGAGCGCGGCGGAAGTGGCAGCGCGAAGAGTGGCGTGCTTGTCCACCTGTAGCTTCAGTGCGGCCTCGAGTTGCCGCTGCTTGGTCTGGAGGCGGGCGATCGTCGCCTGGTCCCCCACGGCCGCGGTCGCCAGCTCGGAGGTGACGCCTTCAGCTGCGATCCGGGCGCCCCTCTCGACCTCCAAGGCCGCGCGAGCGCCTGCCAAGTCACGGTCCCAGACGCCGACGAGCCGGAGGGCGTCATCCCGACTCACCCGAGCTTCCACGAGCTCCTCGCGTGCCTGCTATAAGGCGTTTGCGGCTTGGTCCCGCTCAAAGCGGAGGCGGTCGCGCTCGTCTTGCAGCTAACGGCGCTCCGCGTCCCGAGTGGCCGACTCGGAGGCCCACGACGCGAGCGCGTCCCTTTTTTTCTGCCCGGCGTCTTTGGCATGCTCGCGCGCCTCTTGAGCATGTGCTCGGGTGGAGTCGGCTTCTTGGCAGGCGGCGCACAGCTGTGCCACAAGCGCTTCTCGGGCCCGCGTATGGATGGCATTGACCTCCTGCCGGATGGCGGCGATCTGCTCCTCTGACACCGCCCTAGCCTGGATGCGCGCCTCCTCCACTTCACGTCGGGTGGCGGCCAATTCGGCCGCCAACGCCTCGCGCTCCGCCCTCTCGGTGGCCGACCGGTCCCAGACACCTATTTCCCACCGAAGCAAAATGGATTTGTCGCGACTGCGGCTCATTAAGGACTGCGAAACAAAAAAAAGGGAGGAGGATCAGGGCACATCCTCTCTTGAGAAAAGGCCAAGAGCTCAGAGGATGAGGGAAGCTTACCTCACCGGCGGGGACTACAACGCTTTGGAGCGTGTTCAAGGCAGCATGTAAAGCCCCGACCACTGAACCGACCCCGGCCTCAATTTGCCGGCTGTCGTTCTGCTCCGCGCGATCGTCCAGCGTGAAGATCATGGCGCCGGGGTTCCGCCGGTCGGCCCACAGAAGAGGACGGCCTCCGAAGGCGGTGCATCCCTCGCCAGGCGCATCACCTCCTGGCCCTCGGCGGCCCCCACGTCCGGCGAAATGACAGGAACGGGACTCGCCCCGGGAAGCTCTCCTCCATCAACGGCGGGCGAGGACACGGAGTCCTCTACCCCCGGCGCAGTGGACGGAACCGGAGTCGCCCCGGCATGGTCGGCCCCCACGGGCCTGTCCTCAGGCGTGCCATGCAAAGCAGTGTCCACCTCCTGCCGGACGGGGAGCTCCTGGTCGCCCGGGCCGTCGAATGCCCGGGTGGCCGGCTCGGGAATGGACGGCTGGGGGGACGGGAGTCCGGCGCCTGGGGCGTCAGGGTTGGGCGTGGCAGTGCCCTCCATGCTCGGAGCAGGAGGGTCGGACCCCACCGCGGGACTAGGCGAGCCTGGCGGCGTAACCTCCAAGATAATCGAGCCACCGGACTCGCCAGCGCTCGCCGGCCCAAGCGAAGCCCGCACCATAGGGTCGGCGAAGCTGAGCCCCATCCCCAGTGCGGTGTCCACCGTCTGCCTCACGAGCACCTTCCTTGGAGCCAGGGCAAGGGGGACAGCCCGTCTTCCGGACCTGCGTAAACAAAAGAAACTAAGAGCTCGATAACAACAAATGAAGGGGAATAATACTAAGGACTGAGTGAGGCACCAGGACGCCGATGGGAACACCGAGCTCGATCTCTTCTGGGGCGGCTCCTCCGACCCCGCATCCTCGGCCCTCGGGCGCTTGCCCCTGTCGGCCCTCGGGGACACCGGGGACCGACCCTCCCTGATGGGGTCTCAGGGAGGGCTGCGCTCCGTACGGCCCATACCCTCGACGGTCGGCGCACCTTGGCTTGGAGGGTCGCCCTCACGAGCCACCACCTCCTATTCGACGGGAGACCGGTCGCCGCCACCGTCGGCGCCTCTCCTGGAGCCCTCGGCCTCCTCCTCCTCCTCCTCGGTCTCCAGGTCGGAGAACCCCGACAGGCTGCCCTCATCGTCGTCCTCGTTGGCGGCCTCCTTGTCGACAAAGGGACCCATGTTCGGGTTCCACAGCCCATCGAGGAGTGCCAGGCTGTGGCGGCGGCGGTACACCGCTTGCTTATTACTCTTGGCCCGTACTTGGGCCGTCTTCTTCTTCCGGGCGTCCTCGGCCCTCTTTCGCTCCATCTCCGCGCGTTCGCGGTTCTCCATCCTCCGCTGGAGGTCCTCGGGTAGGGGTGGACACGATGGGGTATAATTGACGATCCCCTGCAGTGGGAACCTTCATCAAGAGGGTACTTACAACCAAGAAAGGGAAAGCTTGACGAATCTTACCACGGTGATAGATCCGTTGACAGGCTTCATAGGCGGGTGGCCCTGCACGGGGTATTCCACCTCCGCGCGAATCACGGCGTCACGAAGACGCCGGCGGATCTCATTCTTGGAGAGTGGCTCGCGGGTCATCGCCGACCCGGTCCAGTCCGCATCAGGCGTCATCTGGTGTAGCTGCAGGCGGCGTGCCATGAGCGGAAGAACGCGGCGAGCGTGGTATGCCTCGATCACCCCCGCATCGGTCACCTTCCATCTCCTCACCAGGCGTTCGACCCCTACCAGGAGGTTGGGGACCAACCGCTTCTCGTCTTTGGCAGGGCCCCACACCCACTGGTCGGGACGCTTGAGGATCGCGTGCCCGGTGTAGAGCGGGAAGGGGGCGTCGAGGTCATTCCTCAGATAGAACCACTGGGAGTGCCACCCCTTGTTGGAGTCGGTAAGGTGAAGCCGAAGATATCTGGCCGCCCGCTTCCCGCTGCGCAGGCGGATGCCGGCGCACCCCATGGGCCGCACCTCCCCGTCCTTCTGCACGATGTCGAGGAAGAAGAACTACTTCCAGAGAGCGAAGTGGGGCTCGATGCCGAGGAAGCCCTCGCACAAGGCGACAAACACCGCCATGTGTTGGGTCCTATTCGGATTGAGATGCTGCAACTCTAACTTGTAGTGATGCAGGACCCCGTGGAGGAACCAATGGGGAGGAAGCCCCAGGCCCCGCTCGTGGAAGGGGATGAAGGAGACGACGTACCCCGGTGGTGGCTTCGGGACATCCTCGGAGCTGGGAGCGATCCACTCCATCGCCTCCGTCCTCGGGCACAGGAGGCCCCGCTCCACCAGGCGATTGAGGTGAGCTTCCGTCACCGAGGAATGCGGCCATGACCCCATTGCAGGAGCAGGATCGCGGGCGAAGTGCTACGGCGACGGCGGCGGCGGCGACTTCGTTAAGAGCTGTCGTGGCTAGGGCAAACGGAGGAGGCATGGTGCGCTAACAGATGGGAAGCGTGAGGAAGGGGGGAGAGGCCCTCTCCCCATATTTATGAGGGCAGTGATGGGACATGCCCAGGAAACGCGCCGCGGCCACCCTGCCCACGTCTCCCACGTCTCCTCGTCCTTCGTGCCACGACCCGACGCCATAACTCTCACGGTGGCCCACTTTCGGACGACCGAACGAGCCTGAAAGGTAAGAAACCCAGCTAGGGTGGCCCGATCGAGGCCTAAAACAGCCTAGGAGTTCAAAGGCCGGCCCGAGAAGGGTCCGAAGGCCGCTCCCGAGCGCCACCCGAGTGAGGGGCAGGAACGGGTGGGCCCACTGTTGACGGTCCTTAAATGCCAATTTTGACCGTCAACACCTGCGCAAAATATGTTAAATATAATCACCAAACATAGTGGTAGGTTTATTACTAACTATTTCCACAAGTTTTGGTGTTTTACTTTGTCTTGCAGGAAATGCTTAAAATCACACTATGCGCTTGAGATGAGATGTAAATTATCATTACCATGAAGTATCCTGAATGCCAAGTTGGAGTGCACCATTGAGAATATCTCGTCGAGACGATTCCGATGAATATATACACAATATTGGAGTTCAGATAAATAAAATATAAATATATAAAAAGAGACTTTTCAGGAGGACCCACCATGCCAGGCCCCACCCAGCGGACCCCCAGCTAGACGCCGCGGCCAGAGGCGCGCATGCGCCGGCGTGGTCAACGCCCAGGCGGGGTAGCAGCAGGAAGCAGGCAGGGCCAATGCCGCGCGCTGCATGGCTAGGAAGCCGACCGGCCTGCATGTGCGGGCAGAGCCCATGTGATGACCCATGCGGGGCCCAGGTGGCAGGCGGGGCCAAGGGCCTGAACGCGCTGCCCCTCACCGCAAAATCACGCAGTTGACCATGCAAGGCAGTAAGGCACCACGAGGCCTCTCGCCAGGGGCCCATGGCCCTAGGCGCTGCCGGTCCACACGGAGACGCAGGCGCCCACGCTCGCGCACGAAGCTGCCTGGAGCTAGGTACGCGCGCAGGCCCGCGGGAGACAGAACCGGGACATGTGGTAGCTTGTGATTTGCTAGCAAGGTGATCACGCGGATCGAGGCATGGACGCACGAGATTCTGCCCGAGGAAGCACACACGCCGTGGGAAAGTCTTCGCGCGCTATTCCTGCGCCACCGACGTTTCCAACGTCGGTTCCAAGGTCCCTAGGACCTAGAGAGGATCTCCACTCTCCCAAGACACTCCCTACACTATAAATAGACCCCTACCTCTCACTCTCAACACACACCAAGAAGGAAGAGCTCTCTTTGCCACACATTCTAGTCTTAGTTAGTAGTGAAGTAGTCTTAGGAGTTGAACTTCTACGGGCTTCCGAAGGAGTCTTGGTAAGCCTAGAGCTTAGTTATCTTTTATCTTTTGTTTACTTATAAGACTCTGAGCTTTAATGGAATTACTATCTTGCTTATGTTATTTGGCTTATTGCCTTGTTTGTTCATCATATAAGTTGTATGTCTTGCACCTTAGTATAATGGATGCATGTTATGGCAATAGCCCAATGCGCCGCAATGAGTAGTTATTTCATATTACAAACGTGGTGTTTGGGGTATGAAATACCATTGGGGATACCCTACCTCACGTATTCAGAGGTAGGCGGCAGGTGGTGACAGCCCTGTCCGTCCTTTGTAATCCTCACCGTTCGGGTTTGGATGTTTGCAGGCCTTCATGATAAACATCGTGACAGTACCCTTGGATGAGGGGATCCCACGACTCCTCGATTTGCCCTCTAAAATGTGTTCCTTCTGAACTTGTATACATACACTTTTAGGAATGTAACCCATATGCAAGAAGTACATAGAACCCCTAGTTCTCTTTTAGGATCTTCATATTAACTAGACTTATATAATGATTAATGAAACCTTCTGTGTGTCACACTACCATCTATCAATGTTTACCCCTTGCTAGAGTTTGGTATATTAATAATGATATAATTTAGTACAATGGATAACTATTCTATTCAACCATCACCTTCCCTGTGGATTCGATACCCTGAATACTTCCGGGTGAAAGCTACAATGGTATCCGTGCGCTTGCGGATTTATCTGCGACCGTAAGAAATACCAACACCCACTAGAGGCTAGTACCCTGTTGCACGAGCACCGAGGGCACCCCGACCCGCGTTCGAGCCCAGAAGCGCCCAACCCCATGTATCTTACTGTAAAGAGGCGACGAGCCCTCGTGACCCGTCGAACGGTCGCGAGAACTAAGGGGTTTAGGCGCCGGGGATTTATTGAGGTTGATCACAAGCTGATCCGATCCGACTCCGCCTCCGAAGGGGTGTTGGGGCTTCACTCGAACTAACCCGTTCGCAGCTCAACGAGAACCGTGCTTCGGCCAGAGTGGCAAAGTGCGATGCATCTCTTACCCTCCATCCTATCGCAAGGAAAGCGTGAGGGGAAAACGCAAAAAAGACGAAACGATTCCCCGTCCGGACTCAGGTCTCGGGAAACACACAGGGGTCGGAATCGCAAACAGAGACCAACGACGCGGTCGCAGAAAACACAAATAAAACAATGCTTTCATAAATAAGGATGAAGTACACACGGCACACGGCCGCAAGAAGATACAAATGGGGATCGCCACCCTTACGTGGCAATCGTAGGCGTCTAAGGGGAGGAGTCCTCCTAAACCAAGCAGAAGGCCATGCATTCCAAGGTCACTGGCCTTCTTTTGGCTTCTTCTCCCCCAAAGACGCCCTGAAGGGTGAAGCTGCATAGGCATGGCTCCCGGCCACGAGCCGGTTGCCGTGGCACGCTCTGGACCATCTCCGCCCCCGACGGCGAGCAGCGCCGACAACGGTTACCCCCAGAAAAGCGGGCAGAGAGCCGGTTAGGGGCAGCGCAGGCGACAACCCGCTACCGAGAAGGCGGAGAGCGGCGCCAACGATCCACCACGACCTCGAACACTTCTGGAAAGAGCCCGTGAAATGCAGGCATCAGAAGGGGAAGGTGGTGGGATCGGCAGCGCCGACGACCGGAGCAGCGCATGACGGCCTCCCACACCACCACCACCGAGGTGACGGGCATGGGAGGCGAGATTGCCGCGCTAGGCACCTTGACCCCCGCCCCTCACTGGGATTCTTTTGGCTTCAACACCCTGGGCTCCCGGTTCCTCCTCCCGGAGGACGCCCCAGGGCAGTGCCAGTGCAAGACTGCTCCATCAGGAGAGAAAGAAAGGGGAGAAACCAAATCGGGTGCCTACAAAGCTAAGACAGGAACCCCTATTTATAGCCAGGAGCAGCCTCGCCCGAGCCCCGCACGGGGGCTACAGAATTTGGCCACGCGGCGCAACCATGCCGCTGGCCCGGAAAAGACAAAAACCCCTGTGGAAGAAGCAGCGGACGCGTGTCCTGAAAAGGGCCGGCAAGACCGAGCGGGTCAGAATCGCGCATGGCTACGCAGGGTGCAGGCCTATCTACAGACGGTATTGACCAGTCGTTTGTTTCCTAAAAGGAACGACGACTCTGAGCGACAACACGACCACTCGGGCCAGTTTCAGCGTCCGAGCGAATGCTAGGGTTCGCCCGGCCGCTCGGGGGCTACACCCACCGAGTGCGGTCATGCGCTCCCGGTGAAAGAAATGACAAAAACTCACAGGATCACCCTCCGAATGAGTCCCTGACTCGCTCGAAGGCTCGGGGGCTACACCCGGTGGGTGCGCTCGTGCGCACCCCCGGCAGAACTCGAAGGATCCAACACAAAGTCCCTGCATAGGTCACGACGACCCATGCAGGGACTCGGGGGGCTACTGTCGGATATAAATATCCGGGGCGTCTAACCCACGAGGATAAGCTCCCAAACCTAATAAGGGCCAACTCCTAAGCAGCCCACGAAGCGGCCGCAGCCCAACTATGGTCTGGATATGGCCCAGCCACGGTTCGACACGTCACGCTCCGCGTCGCCCTACCACCGAGGATGGGACGACCGGAATCAGAAGCGCCTCTCTGCCTCGCCGGACCCTGCGAGGGTCGGGCGAGGAGACCACTATAGGCGAGGGCGTCCGCCTCGCCCGACCCTCGTCGGGTAAGGACCCGCCAACTATCCCTCCGCCTCGCCCGACCCCCTCTGGGTCAACAAGCCACTATGACAGAGGAGCTGGGCCTGCCAGCTGAGACGTGACAGGACGCTGCCCGCGTTAAACACTAAGGCGAGCGACGCTCGCCTAACACGCCAGCCTATCCGGCCTAAGAACCAACAATAATATGATGGCGTGTCCGGCGCCTGCCTCGTCAGCAACAGGTGATGAGGTGGCATGCCCGGTGCCTGCCTCGTCACAAACAAGTGATGGGACGTGCCTAGCACGCGCCCAGCCCTGGCAAGGGCCAGAACGCTGATAGCCCCGGTTGCTACTCCACCGTAGCCCGACCATCATTTCCCCTAAACGAGTAATGGAGGTCTGATGATGAACGGTGCAGAAATGTCAAATATCACTGACGACTATAGGATGCTCATCATGAGTACTTTCCACGGTCCCAAGACAGAACACGGCGACAAGCAAGGAAGCGGAGGCCCGCCCGACCCTTGGAGCCTTTTTTCTTTCTCCCCCTCGGGACATTCTTCTTTTTTATCTGACTATGTATCCAACCCGGCCCTTTCCCTTGGACTATAAAAGGGATAGGGGGGCCTTCCGTGCCGGGGGCCCCGGAGAACAACTGAACACAATTCACCCAACACTCATACGCACGCTCACAGAGACTTGGGGGCCCCTCCCTCTCTCGATCGCTTGTAACCCCTACTACGAGCAACGCGAGTAACACGAGCAGCATCAAACTGGACATACGGCGTTCGTGCCCGAACCAGTATAATTCCTGGTGTCCTCTCGCGAACCATCCGGGCCTTAGCACGCAATCCACAAATTTCACTAGTCGGCCATTTTCGACCCCGACACATCCACCAATCATGGATTAATTACCGTCATTAGATTCATCTCACGATTTCCAGGCGGGATCTATAATTAGTTTTATTATTAGTCTACATTTAGTACTCCTAAATGGTAAGTTCTTTTTGCAAAATTTTTCACCAAAATTTTTTACCGAAATTAAACAGCCCCAGGAACCGATCAACTTCTAATACTTGACCAGCCGGAGACATGGGAATTGAGATAGCAATTTTAGTGCCCTGGCCTCGGCAGCTACGAGAAGCTTTGGCCTCGTTTAGTGCAGCTCTGGGGTGCTTCAGATCTGTCTACTGTAGCACACCAGAGCTGGAGCGGGAGAAGCTGGTTTTCTCCGGCTTCGGCAGCTCCCTCGTTTTCTAGTTCATTTTGTGCATCGACCTGCGCTCCGTGATACAGTGACGCACAATGATACACATGCCCTGTTTAGTTCACGCACTATGCATAACGTTTTGCATGACGCACGTTTTTCAGTGTACTTTTTCTCTCTGTAAACATTAACGTAAAAACACTATGCATAACGCTGCATCTAAACACCCCCACACAGTACCGCTATAATGATGATTAGTGTAGCACAGACCTGAATCTCCTCCGAACGGAGCGCTACCAAAGGGCAAAGAGAGCCTTAGTTTTTGTGAGCTTTTTAACTTTCCATACAAACCAAGATTTTTTTAGCTTCTGGTTTCCACAAGCTACGCGAGAAATTTATTGTTTTATTTATGTTTCTGGTTTTTCATGTTGAGAAACTGCTCAGAATTTAAAACAAACATGCCCACAGTCTCTCCGACTGGGTACACCTGCAACTATGGTTTCTCCGTTTATTTGATTATTAATTATTCATTGTCAAGCCTAATATGTCCATTGGTCAATAAGAAAGTACCATGAAAAATGACTTTCTCTCTCTAAATCTCGGGCATTAGTAATGAGTTCTTTTACGGTACTAGTGTCTAAGAAGGACTAGTATAAAAAATCGTACGGTTGAGATTAATTGTATATTACTCAAGACTTTAACTGTACTGTTGTAGTATACAGTGAGTAGTATAGTATTATATGGATATTTTGGTAAATAATGGGGTAATTGAAATATTCATATTTTAAAAAATCATTTTAATCCTTGATATATTTTTGCATCTTCAATCTCTAATTTTATTTTGATCTAAGTGAAATTATTAAACTACCCCTTACTTATGGGTGTCAATACTATATACCACCCGTCGGTAGTATGGAGTACCGTAAAAGAGCTCAGTAATAAACCCTGCCACCGGGTAGAAGAGCTCAGTGAAGGAAAGAGGAGGACAGGGAGGTGGCCGGGGTGGAGGCGACGACAGGTTAGGGTTTAGGTTTACCCGGGGTGGGGGGAGCTCCATTGCCCGACGGCCCTTGAAGCGACGAGGCCGGGGGTGGGGGAGCGCGAAGGTCCGACGGTGGTGGCGGGTTGGCGCGGGAGCACCGCCGTCCGGCCGCGGCTGGACAACCGGTGGGAAGGGACTACGGCGGGGGCGAGGTGAAAGATGCGTTAGTGGAGGGCGGGGAGGACCGGTGGGGCGGGGGTGGGGGGAGCAGCACGATGGCGAGGTCGCCGCCGGCCGCGGGAGGAGGTCGAGGCCGGCGGGGAGGGGAGGGGGCGGACGTTTGCATGGGAAAGAGAAGGGAAGAAGATAAGCGAAGGGAAGAGAAGAAGAAAAAGATGCCTACCTGGTCCTCTTCGGTCACTGCTACCCCGTACCGCGAACGAGCACTCCTGAACATCTCCGTGATTAACCATGCACGATCTAAGAAAAGATCATGGTCGCCTTGCAACCACATCACCTCCTATGGCCAAGTCAAAGAAACTCCAAGACGGTGCATGCATTTGTGCAGAGCGATCGAGTCGTTTATCGGGATCGCGCGAGGAAAGCAACGTGTGTGGGCGAATCGAGCGTGCATATCGCTATGAATGGGAGAGCAACGCGTGCGTGCTCACACACACGACCGAACAAAGTGTGTACAGGATCGCTCTGACTGCTGGCTGCTCCGGCAATAGATTGCCGGGAATCTGAATTCTGAATAATAATCAAAATCAGGGTAGGGCAGGGCAGTAGCTTGAGCCGGACGCGGATATCTGCAACGCATGGTTGGTGCCATTTCAGTATCCAGCAAGCTAAATGACGGTCAGACCAGGGGCGTGTTTAAGGGGGTGTTTAGATGCAGCGTTATGCATAGTATTTTTGTGTTATGCATAGTGTTTACAGAGAGAAAAAGTGCATTGGAGAACGTGCGTTATACAAAACGTTATGCATAGTGCGTGAACTAAACATGGCCTAAATTCACAAACTTTGCATAAAGTTTTGCAACTCGAAAATCATGTCAGTTTATTTTTTCTCTCTGTGCACGCGGCCCAATGCATAAATTTTTCGCCACTTTTCACCAATTCAGCGGATTTAAACACCCCCAGGTCCCCACGAGGGATAAAAGACTTGGGATTCAATATCCCGCTGATGGCCGGCCCCGGAATGGCGTCAACATAATTGTTTTTCCCAATCTAAGAAAAGAGAAGTGCCATTGTATATATGGTTACAAGCAGCGTGGTGGCATGTCGGCAGCGACACAAAAGTCCCATTTTAATCCAGTTTCTGCATAGATTTATGTATACCAAACTTCTAGACTCACGAAACTTGTGGAGATTAATTATTAGAGGGTTCCAGCCAGAAGGCTATCTAAAATTCACAACTACTAGAAACAAATAGCAACTGCTCCTTGTATCTTGTATTGACTCGCCTACTTCGTTGGCATAATATCTCCCTCCAGTATAATTAGACCACTATGTGAAACGCAAGGAAATTATGCAAGCGCCATGCCGGTGCCACCACAAGTGTCAGAGTACTATATCTGAATCACAATCACCCATCCATGATCCGGCAGCCGGGCCGGGCCGGGCCGGGCCGAGGAGAGGCCACGAGGCGTCGCCGCGACGTATCGGCTCAGGTCTCGCGACAGACCTGGCGGTCGGGGCCGCGCGCGGAGGTCGCGAGTTCACGACCCGTGGAAAGCGATGATGAGCTGGTCGGTGCCGCAGGCCTCATCGACGGTCTCACATCGTGTCTCCGATCATCCACCCTCAGCTTCGGCCCGGCCCTCGCCTTCCCCTGCTTCTATGCGTGCCGCTGCCGCCTCCACCCCTCAGAGTTCCCCTCACTCACTTGATTCCCGATCCCGGCCCCGGGCAGCGGCGCCGGCGCATGGCGCAAGTAACCCCCGCCATTTTTCTATTCGACTAGAATATAGGAGATCGGGAGTAAAACAAGAACTGCCATCCATGATACACTAGAGTTCATAAGGGGGTGTATGGATTTCATGTGCTAATGCCCAAAATGCTATACGTACTTCATTAGCACCTTCAAACATGAGTGCTAATGGATAATGCTAAAGTTTAGCCAAAACAAAAAAAAAACTTTAGCTAGAATACAAATGCTAAAGTTACTCGAAAAATGCTAAGAGGATCTCCCAGAGACTAAACAAATGGCTTGCCAAGCCAAATTTTGGCTACTCAACATCAAAAATAGCTTTTCAACAGGCTAGCCATCCAACTCGCCAAGCCCTCCGGCTCTCCAAATTGGCTCCCTTGCTAGTCAAATTTGGCTAGCCAGTCCAGTTAGCCAAACTGGCTTGCCAACTGTGGGATGGCGCATAAGACCCACGCGTCAGTGTGGAGAGGGAGAGTTAGAGAGTGGGAAATGAAGAGTCTGTTAGAGTGAGATGCTCAATAGAGTGAAATCTTTATGAAAAAACAAATAGATAGTTAAATAGAGAGCCAAAAATGCAGAGTCTGTTGCAGATGCTCAAATCATCATTTGGAGAGTTATTTAAATAAAATTATTTTCTATATCTTTATACTTTTCAACAACTTTTCTATATGTTTTGCACAGTCTAGAGAGTCATCCTCACTCTCCATCTTTGGCTAGCGAGAAATTCGGAATAGAAGATATCTATATTTGGATGAAGATGCTATCGGATAGTGTTTTTTCACCAAAATCTCTACTTCTGTAAGTTAGAAAAGATATAAAGAGTCTTTTGGAGACGCTCTAAAGTTTAGCATCTCAATGTTAACTCATCCAAACTGGCCATAACTCACTGATGGAATCTAGGTAGCTGCAAGCTATCAAACTTCACTTCCTTGTATAACCTGGGGCTCACGTCGTCAATCTCAACAAGATAATACCAAAAATGGAAAAGAATCCGACACCGGTCAAGAAACGCACCGCTCCAGGGAATCTGACGATGCATGAGAAAAGACAGATTAGTAGGATCACCATGGCATGTGTGCTGAGTGCGTATATTCTCGAATCATTGTGGCCACTTACTCTGAGGTTTCTTTGCATTGTGTCTTGGCTTGGAATTCTCGAAGCAAATGAAGCAGCTGGTCCTTCTTAAGACACCTCTCACTGTCAGAGGAACTGGGGTTTGTTCCACCATGCAGTTGGAGCAGCAGTTGGAGCAGCTCTCCCTGTTTACACACAATTTGCCTTTCAAGCTCCCAGACGGGTAGCTTATTACATGATGACCCAGACAGCTCCTTATTCTTGTCTTCAATACCAGTAGCTGGTTCTGTACATGGAGGTGGAGGATTCTGGGCAAGTAATATTTTTCCCGCTTAGATTATAGAAAAAGGATTCAGCATGCAAAATGAATTCCACTTTTTTTTTAAAAAAAAGAGCAAGTTTCATGATATCACATTAAAAAAGAGAAATTTTATCGATAATACTGTGCTCTAATAACATCCTTGAGTAAAAATTGATTCACATGCTCTAAACAAACCAACAAAGACCTTAAGGGTACACGGATAATTAAATTAGCTTTTCCAGGAATGTTAGTCACCAACAATATGATAAATTACTGGTTCCAATTGGCCTAGGACTGTTATAAAAATATAAAGAATGGACCAATGTTTTCTAGAAACAGTTCACAAAGCTTTGTTCTGTGGTTTATCTGTGCACAATCTCATGAAAATCTGAGGTAAAACACTGGTTGAAAGGTGCATCTGCTATCAGAACAGCCTTCTTTGCATGTTTTGGAACAGTTATGTGAAGATCGGCAGTAATACATATTAGAACTCTCAGGTTTTCTTAGGATAGGGGAAAAATCTTTTGCATCTAGTTCTAGTTGTAACCTAATAGCTCCTTGTGTACCCTTTCTATCCAAACAGCCAGTGATAAGAGTAAAGCATGCAATAATTTACTCATTCATTCTTAAATATATGACATTTTAATCTAATTAGCTCGTCATAAACATCATATATTTAAGAAACAGAGGGGAGTTTATTAACAATTGGCTTTCCTATGCTTGTGTAAAATGCTGCAATTGGCATAGGATTCTGCTCCAATGCTCAGGCAGAACATGCCAAATTACTAAATGTTGCCTTTACCTCTACGCAGTTGTATTTTATCACATTGCTAACACCTGATTGCAGTGTGGCCAATTCATGGTGGGCAAAAAATATATACGTTTTTTTACTAAACAAAATAAGTTACCCTGTCGGCTAAGATCCAATTTTTAGCAGAAAACTGAATTGCCATGAACATATAGGTAGCGTTTGGTTGGGGCATTTGTAACGTTAACTGATTACATCGTTAATTGATCCCGTTAAAATATGTTTGTTTCGAGCTCGCCGTTATCGCTTCCCATGTAATCGGATACCGCGCTGTGTAAATCTGTTACCGCTCCACCACCGGCGTAATCAGATTGCTTCGCTTTTTTCCAATCTGCTCAAGCGTTTTCTTCCTTCCCCACCTGCATAATCCAAGCACCGCCGCCGACTCATCAAGGAGCCGGAACTGCCGCCACCGCTGCAAAGGGGTACCTCCCGCTAGATCAGCTATTGGAGATCGTCGCGACCACCGCCGTGGCCTCCCTCCGGCAGGCCATGCTCTCGGCGTGGGATTCCGCCCCGCAGCTGCGTCGGCCTCCTCGCTGCGGTCCATATCGGCTACGATCCCGCCGCCCTCGTCTTCTACACATCCATCGGCGGCGGCGGCGGCGATATCGTCTAGGCAAATTAGCAGTTGCGATTGCTTCGGCACTGGTCTCTCCTGCGGGTCGTTCAAGCTCGTGTCCACGGCAACAGGCTCCTTGTCCTGTGGCGACATGAAGCTGAATCCTGCGTGCAATACCTTCACCGGCCATGTCGATGATGCCGGCTGCTCCTTTGAGCTGCTTGTCATGGATGGGTGCGTGCTAACCGGAATCTCGGCGCTGCGTGCAGGGGTCGCTGCAGTTCTGCCTCCTCGCTCGTCGATGCAGCCGGTGGCCTCGAGCCTCGTCGCTCTCAAACTGCTGCCCACAAGAACTGCGTATTAATCGATGATATCTGTTACCGTTACAGGGTTGAACCAAACAAAACACGTTTTGACTCGTTCAGTAACCATTCCCTCCGTAAGTGATTCCGTTACCATTTACGTTTGCATGGTTACAACCAAACACTACCATATTACTGTGATTATTCAATTCGATTCCTATACAGAAGGATTAAAATGTTCCATTATAAGCAGAAAGACAAATTGCAAGAAAACTATAGTCAATTCGATCCAATAAATGTGGATATTAACAAATCACAAAAGGTACTGATATAGAAAGGAGATTTAAATCGGCAAAATAACAAGCATAAGATAAACACATGGAAATTCCTAGCATCTCTATTGTAACAGACAGCACTGGGAGAATGATGTACCTTATCCATAGATCCGGGACGATCCGAGGAGAACAGGCGCGCTGACTTCGCCATAGGGGGCAGTTCTTGACGGCGGCGAAGTCCGCCGTCAAAGAGCAGTCTGGGAGAGAGGACCACCGACGCAGCCTGAGCATGGGGTTGCGGTCGCGGTAGTGACCCGGCGCCCATCAACATCAGTGTCTGCTCCTGCGCGCCACAGATCGAAGAAGCGCTGCAGCAGCTCCAGCCATCGTGGACTGCCAAGTCGATCTTCCCTCAGATATTTCGATCTGTTATTTCGCACTTGTGCCCTTCGCCGGTCCAGCTTTATTTATCTCAAACAATTTGGATTTTTGCAATCGCAAATGTTAGGCTTCGCAAAACTGCCATTCTAAAGATTGGCTTTGTAAATTTGCCCCTTAACGTGACAACTTGATTTCTTTGCCATTCTCACTCCGTCGCAGTTTTTTTTTTCTTTTTCTTTTTCCATTTTCCAAGCACACCAAAGGACTAAAATACCCTTTCGGCTATAAGACCGTCTAGTTGGTTCGATCGGAATCACCCGCCTGGGTCGACGGTAGTTTCGCACCCCGGCCGCCAGCGTGCTCCGCAGCCGCATTCCTCGGATTGCAGGCCACTGTTGCGAAAGGAGACTGCATGAAGCCGACGTGTTCGCCGGGCCGCCGACCGCTTACGCCGATTGCAAAGATTGGATCACGTTAGCCAGCGCAAACTGACGATCATATGTCCTTGATTGCGTTATTCGATTGCTGTCTGATAGTGAACCATCTTAACATACAGTACTAGCACCAGCTGCCGCACCGCATCCTCCTTGTTAGGCCTTTTTTGAGCTCCTCGTGGCTTCAATTTTGCTATAGTGCACAATGAGCTGGAGCTGGTGAAGCCAAAAATATTGGCTTCACTCGGCTCTATGAGAGGAGAAGAAAGAAGAGAGAAAAACAGCTTCACTAAACAGTAACATAAATAGTGCATTGTCAAGAAGAGCTGAAGCTGAAGCTCTACCAAATCGAGCCTAGCAAGTGCACAGACACAGCTCCAGCTCCGTCCATTACAGCTTCAACACCGCGGGGGCCCATCAGCAACTCTCCCTATCGGGACCTCGCTCGTCTTCTTCGTGCCTGACGTCTGACGAAGGCGACTACATGAAGAGCGGTGGTGACGACGGACTAGACGCGCGGGTGGGTGGCCGTCGGCAACGTCTAAAGGAAGAGCGGAGGCGGCTAGCGGGCCGGCGGCCGCAGCGGAGACGAATTTCTCAGCAGCGAGCGAGCCACTTCATATAGCATATGTGTCTCGATTGAACGGAAGAGAGTACATGGGCACTCATTTCCTATACTAATAAATGGGAGGAAAAACGAGATCAGTAAAAGAGGAAAAATGGTAAGAAAATTAAGTTGTCAACGATTTAAGTAGTAAATTTACAAAGCCAATCTTCATGGTGCAATGGTGCTAAAGGTGGGCATGGAGAACCAGTGAGTCGGCCCGCACCATTCCACCTGAACCGTTCAACTAACAAGGAGCGATGGATCGATCCATTTTGCTGATGCAATTTGGGTCCACATCACCGATGGGTCCTGGTGCAAAAACGTGTTTATTTGTCATAGCACATCTAATAATATTAGCGTTAATGGAACCAGGTTGTAATCGTACCAGCCACTGTTTGAGGTTCCATTTAAGCATATTAAAATGTCTTAATATTATTATAGATAGAGCCGACCATTCCTTCTTCTGAAAAAAGCATAGGAAGGATGCACTTGTTATATTTGTCATTATTTTGACCGTCATGTCATTATTTTCCAAGCAGCGTGAATGCGTGATGGGAGCACAAGAACGACAACGACATAGTTGGAGAAAAAATCGCTTGCCCTCAGGAAGCATTGCAGGCTATCGCATGATTTTGTCGCGGGCCATGTAAAATTTAGATAATCCCGACGACCGCAGCCCTTTCGCCGAACCTTCCTATATAATAGGGTTTAAATAGTAATAAAAATCCTTCCTAACTATACAGTGTGTCCTATTTTGTTCCAGACTACAAAATAGTATCTTAGCGTATTATTTCCTAATATTAAAAACCCATGATCGATAAAATAACCATACACAATAACACAGATTTCAACAAGCAAACTAATGAGCTAAATTGCACTTGTGGAGAGCGGGCTATATGCTATATGCAGCCGGAGTTAAAAACATAGATTTCACACAGCAAGCGTCAACTCCAGACTGCCCAGCTAAATTGCACACCAATGCTATATGCAGCCAGAAACTAAACCAAACAAACCAATGAGCTAATGCCATGTTTGGATAGATTAAATTGAGTGTAAATTGAGTGCTAAACTTTAGCACCCTTCCCCAGCAAAAATTTTGGATTCGTGCGTAAACTTTAGCACCATCCATTAGCCCCCCAGTTTGGATGTGCTAGTGCCAAAGTTTGGCACTTTTGGGCATTAGCATTTGGATCCAAACACCCCTAAACCATACTTCCTCCGTCCCAAAATAAATGCACAACTCGCTTTTCGAGGAGTCAAACTTTTTAAAGTTTGACTACAAATATAGAAAATAATATCAACATTTATATCTCCAAATAAGTTTATTATGAAAGTATACTCAATGCTTAATCCAATGATACTTATTATATATACATCATAAATATTAATATAATTAATCAAACTTTGTTTGACTCATCGGAAAGGGAGATGTGCGTTTATTTTGGGACGGAGGAAGTACAAAACACTATATATGGATGCCACAAAGTAAAACAGACGTGCACAAGACATCTCATCTGCCACATCAGAGTGCAGTCTCTCAGTATGGCAGTCATGCTTGAAATCCTGGCCAGAACTCCGGATGGATAAATTAATCAATGCCAATTAGAATACATAGAATCAATCTGTGTCAGGCCTTAAATCATTAGCATCCTATGCGTACCAAAATCATGAACCTAAACAATGTGCTTGCGTCAAATATCACACATCCAGTTGCAAAGCACCACATATCACACATCCAAGAAAAAGAAGACCACGATCACATAGCAGGCCTAGACCGATTACTTCTTACTGCTAAACTGCCTTTCCCATTATGAAAGCAGTTGGACATATTGTTAAGAAAGAAATCAGACGCCACAGGACTTCAATAGTTCCATTTTGAGTTGACTATCAGTTTAACGACTACAAAAGTACAACTGAAACTGTTCAATATAAACTATGTTAGTCCATTATAGCTGACAATCCTGGTTTAGGTTCTTGTGTCAACCAGTCGCCCAGGTTGGCTAATGCATTTGATTTTCGATACAAGAAAAAAAAAGGTGCAGTTCATGTTTCCCTAAACTATGCCCAAATTCAAGATCACAACAAACTGCATACGCAGTCAATATCTATAATACCGTTCGAGCAACAACTGTGAGGTTGTCCCAGTTGATATCACAATCTCAAAGAAACATCCATCACCGAAAACTAATTAAAAAATAAAACCTTAAAGAACCACTAGTAAAACCACCATCTAAAACTAGCTAGGCTCAACTTAAAGGGCAAAGCAGAGAAAGTTAACAAATAAAAAAACATGCCATTAATCCTTACAATAGAGCAGACACACCTACAAACCCCTATGGAGGCAATGCCAGGTGGAAAGGTAACTAATGGTGGTTGTGATGACTATTGCATTCTTTCCCTAGGATAAGAATATGATAATATCCTACTTTCCTTCGAATATATCTAGAAAAACCTAATATCAGCTAACTAGCTTCCAAACCTTCAGATGCGCCCAAAAATTTCATTGTGACAATATGCATCTTGAGCAAAGACCCCATACTAGATCTGCATGCCGGCATGTCCTACTTGAACTACAAACAAAAATTCCAATAATGTTAAGAATATTAGGAATATAATATATATATATATATATTCACAGTAAGTTCTGCACCGAAGATTTCCAGCATGGTACGCATGCTTTTGATACCCTAATGGACAGATCAACTACCAACAGTGAGAAACTTGTTACTGTGTTTGTCAGTAGGAAATGTAAAGCAGCCAAACTGAGAGCGTTAGATTCCACAGAACAATTCACAGCATCTCCACTATACCTGATATTCATCACGCGCTAAAAACTCTGGCTGCCTGTGCCAATCTGTCACGAAAACTGCCAAACAACTTAGGCAAAGACGTGATATTCATCAGATGCCAAACATTCATTTCAAATTCATCGTACCAACCAGTAAGGGCAGCAAGCTTTTCTGCTCCTGATGTTGAGGACTGCTAGCACTTACCAAATCAAGGGGAAGGAGAACAAACTATGAACAATAAAGTAAGAATAACACTTATAAGGGTCATCAAACAATAGAGCATTAAGTGACATCACATGGTAATCTCAAATAATGACAAAAAAAATATCATAACAAGAGCATTAGTAAGGGTTCCTTAAAACAGTTCCAGAAGAAGATAGCAAATATTCCAATGCCTGCTGAGCCAGTAATGCTTCATGTTTTCTTAAGCATGCAACCTCTGCAATGGTCACAACAGCACACAGCAAGGTTAAGATGTGAGTCCCAAACTTCCAACAAGAAATAAATCAGGTCGGTATAAGCTCCAAGAAAGATCAAGCCTGTAAAAAAGTTGAGACAACATAAACAAGGTGATTCTAGTTAGTAAACCATTGCGCATGGAAACAGAGGGGACAAGCATAAAGCAAATATATAACCTATTGAAAAAAAAATATTTATATACAACTGCATAAGAAAGTGCATTATCATATCCTACAAAAATATCCCAAGTGATGTTCCTTTCTCGATCAACAAAAAAAAAATCTGAAAATATCATATGTTACCAAAACTGAATGCTGTCATACATAGACTTTTACTGACTTCCTTACCATCCTAGACAAGCAATGAACATGTTAGTTCTGGCCTCATTCTAAACATCAAGGGGCAATATGGTTTAATAAAAATCAATATCTCAAAAACTTTACTGAACAAAAAAGAGGAATAAAAATCTTGCACGATATTGCCACGTAAACTTAGTTCACACCATGTAGAGACTCCAGGAACTTTTGCAGTGCAAACTTGTTTAGTCAAAGCAAACGTTGGATAGCATATAACTGTATAGCCTATTAGTTTTAATACCACAGTGGACAAATTAATTATAATAGTATAATGAAAAACATGAAATAACTGAAACATGGTTCTCCTGGTGAAACATATGCAAATGATACCGAACTGTTCCTTCTGCAATTAATAGGTAAAAAAGATCAGGTTTAAGTTACCTTTTCCCTTCGTTGGAAGAATCACCCAAGCTTGGCCCATATCACTTCATCTCTGACATAAACTTTTCATACTCTGCATCAGCGCCATAGGAAGCTGGCTGCTCGGTGGTGGAGGACAAAGGTGGTGGCCGTGGTGGCGCTGCACTGTGGGTGGCCCAAGGTGCAGTTGCAGTACTCTGGGAGGGATCGACACTGGGTGGTGGTGGAGGCGGTGGCTGAAATGTAGGATAATATGGGGAATAACTATAAGGTGGTGGAGGGTACATTGGTGGTGCATTTGGTGCGCCGGAGGATGCATATACTGGAGTTGGGGCAGGGTGAGTGGGTGCACTAGAACTCGATGGTGTTACACCAGGGGGGTAATTCTGAGCACCATCACTTGATGAAGCGGTGCCTGGAGGAGGGATCGGAGCTGCTGGGGGTGGTGGTGGAGGAGGATACTGCACACCATATGAAGGTGGGGCTGTCTGACCTGGTGCAGGGGGTGCAGGATTGTATACGCTAGAGCCTGGTGGCGGCGGAGGATATGAAACATATGGTGGTGGGTGCCCCCATGGAACTGGAGTGTAGCTCCCTGGTGGAGGAGGAGGAGGAGGTGCCCCCATGTAAGATTGGGAGGAATAGCCACCAGAAGCAGCATCTGAAGGAGGATATGGTGGCGGTGCTGACACCGCCGGTGCCGGCTGTGGAGGCTTGCCTGCAACTCTAACTGCAATAACTCTGCCTTCAAGATGGTGACCATTCATTGCAGCGATTGCTGCATTAGCCTGTGAGACATCTGAATACTTCACAAATCCATATCCTTTGCTTTGCCCAGTGTTTCGATCCTTGATCACCTTAGCCATGACAATATCCCCAAATTGTGAAAACAGACCAATCAGTCCTGCATCATCCATTGTAGGTGGCAAGTACCCGATATACAGATTTGTCTCGTCATAGTCTTTCTTGATACCATTGGCCCCAGTGGCAGCCGCACCACCAGCGGCAGACCAAGGTGGGTTACTCACACTACCAGCAGAAGCGCCACCGTTACCACCACTTCCTGTAAGAGCCAACATCGGACCACCAGATTTTGTCATGGACTCAGGTCCACTCCCACCACCAAGCTCAGCCAAGAAGTTCTGGTATTCATCATCCATCTTCTTCCCAGCCGTGCCCTTGACCGGACAATCAATTGTTGGATGCCCACCATCACCACAGATCTTGCACTGCACATCACTCTTAAACGTGGTCATCTTATTGGGGCACGCATACTGCCGATGACCAGGTTCCCCGCATGTCCTGCAAAACTCGTCGTCCCTAATTGTTCCATTGAGCGCTGCAAGCTCCCGGAGCTGCTGCCGCTTGTGCTCATTCAGCACCTCATCCACTGGTGTGAGCAGCTTCTCCACCATACCAGCAGCGGCATCCAGCGCCTCCTGAGTATCAGCCTCAACAAGCACATGGAGGTCCTCGTTCTCACTGGGATCCGGCTTGAGGTCCCTCTTCTGCAGCAGCTTCCCTTCCTTGACACTGCCCTTCCCCCTGATTACAATCTTCGCGCCAGTCTCCTTCTCCATACGCTTTTGTGTGTTGCCACGCGGGCCGATGATGAGCCCAATAAAATTGTACCCGGGATACTCCTTCATGGGGATGTAGAGCTTCTTCTGCAGCTTAGGCGGGCGATAGTCGGAGGGCGGCTTGAAGGCGGGATTGCGGCGGATGAGCTGGGAGATGATCTCCTGCCTCTCGCGGTTGAGGCGCTCCCTGGCGCGGTACTCGCGGGTGTTGATGCGGATGCCGAGGTTGTCGTAGACGGGCTCGGGCGACGGCGAGCGCGCGCCCTCGGGGCGGTCGTCGAGAGGAAGTCCCGATTGCAGCAGGCGCGAGATCTCGAGGAGGCGCGCGTTGAGGGCGTGCACCTCGGGATCCATCTCGGCGGCGAAGTCCTTCATGAAGTCCGGGAGCGCGACGGCCGGGCGCGGCTCCTCCTCAGCCCAGCGCGTCTTGCGCTTCCGTCCCCCGGTCCCGCCCTCGCCGCCGGAGTTGTTGGCCGAATCTTCGTTGGACTGCTCCCAGCGGCTGCGGCGGCGGCGGCGGGAGGAGGAGTCCCCTGCACCCGCGCCGGAGCCATCGCCGTTGTGGTGCGGCTCGGAGGAGGGGTCGCGCGGGAGCTCGGAGGAGGCGGCGCGGGGCGTGTCGGAGGATGGCTCGCGCGAGGGGGAGCGGGCTAGGGTTTCGGCTGACGCCATGGCTCCGGAGGGGAGAGGTCTCTGAAAGTCTGAATTTCGGAAATTGAAATTGGCACGAAAACTCGATGAAGAAAATGGGGATTTTCAGGGGAAGAAAAATGTGTACGCCGACTCGTGCGCTGGAGTCTGGAGATTATGACTCATGGGCTGTGCTGATAATTTTCCGGATCCGATCTATTTTGCAGGCCGCGGTACTCCATCAGCAATAGGCTATCGGCCCTTTAACAAAGTTGCAGTCCACAAACCTACGTGGCCTATTCAAATTAGACTTTATGTTTGCTTATTTTTATTGGCAACTGACTTAAATAGTTGTCGAAAACGCTTTCATCTAGTTTTCTTGTGACCCAGGCTGTATAATTCACTGAGCTATGTTATTTTTGGGCTAGCGTATTCCATGTTCTTTGTGTGTTATTAGCATTGCTTGAGCAGTCTGAAAGGTTCCCATGTGGAGTTAAGCTCGCTAGCATTTGTGTTTGCGCGAAGGGCTAGCACCAGGAATATTTCACAACACAAAAAAGTCTAGCACTGATACTATGGATTGGTTCTTTCTTGTCAGGAGCGAGGGAGGCGGAAAAAGACTGAGACCCATAAAAATGAGGAATTAGAGAATAATTTTGTAAAAAAATCATTAACTTTTTTCACCCGATGCTTCTCCTACCCGGCCATCGTACCGGCGCTTAGCACATCTCACGGTGAAACAAATTCGCGCTCCCTTCAATTTATCCATCCAGGAAGGGCAGCGTGGCGCGGGGACGACGCGACCGTCTTGCCATCGCCGCCACCAGCGCCGCCGCCACGGTGATATTAAGTAGTTTTTCTACACATATAGGGGTTGTCTGGTTTACAACCAACTGACGCCCGACGACCTCTGCAGTGACCACTGTCGAGTCTGACGTCACTGGAGCTGGGAGAGTCTGGTCGGTCGGCTGCTGGGGCTACTCTGCAGTAAAGGTCTCTGAGAGGAGCTACTGGCCTGCTGCTGATCTGGTGTGCTCTCGTGATCAGCTGGGAGTAGGATGCCTCAAGGGACCTGGTCACTGTAGAAAGAGCAGCTGGCACTGAGGTGGACACTGAAGCAGGTGAAGACTGAGTAGCTGAAGTAGTGAACCCTGCAAGCATCAAGGCCTTCGGTGTCGAGAACAAAGTGGGTATGTGAGGAAGTGGAGTCTCATACACCAGATGAGGTGGTACGAAGCCTCCAACACTGGCAACAGGTCTGATCGATGAAACTGGCTCAAGTGCTGGCCCTGCCGGACTCGGAAGAGGTCGTGGAAGTACTGGAGCTGGAGTCGGTGGTAGAGTAGGCATCCGAATACCTGCCTGCTGAAAGAGCAACTGAAAGTGTAGCTCGTTCTGACAACGTTGCTGCTCCTAATCGGCGACCATCCGTCGTTGCTCCTCAACCATCCTCTGCTGCTGCTCAAGGATCGAAGCAAACTGAAGATCATACTTCTCATTTTTGGCTGTCTGAGCAGCCTGAATATTGGTCACTATCTGACCAAGTGCCTGGAGGAAGTCTGCGATAGCCCTGAAATCTAGCATAGTTGGAGGAGCTGGGGCTGCTGCTGGGACAGATGAGGGGACGTCTGGAGCTAGGGGTCAACGAACTCAGAAGCTGTTGTACCAGACCCGCCAGCCTCGGGATGTATAGGATGTGAGTTTATGAGGCATTAAAACTCATTTTATCGAAGCAATCGGGTTTTAAAGAAAAAAGGGGTAACAATAAACTAGCTAGTTGACCAACCCAATATTGTTGCCACTTTGCATCTCAAGCCATGGGTTCTAAATTTTTCATGATTTTTTTAATACTTACTCCCTCCGTCGCATGGAGTCTGTAATTTTAGTTTTGTTCTAAGTGAAATTAAGCTATCTCAACTTTGATCAAATTTAAAGGTAATAGCATCAACATCTATGACTTCAATTAGATATATTATGACAATCTATTTCATAATAATGAATTAATGATCTTCTTTGGTGTCATAAATGTCGACACTCTTCTCTATAAATCAGTGAAAATTGAGATAGTTTGACTTAAGAAAAAACGAGTATTGCACTCTTCACTGGACGGGATATGTCTCTTCTAAATAATCTTGAATTTTCAAACAAGCCTGTTACTGTTAGTGTGAAGGAGTACAGAAGTAGAACCTCTTACTCTTATTACGGAGCTTGCTAATTTGTGCGTAAGCATGACATGCGCGCCCAAGAGTAGACAGTTTGGACGTGCAAATGCTCTCCCACACTCCCAGTCGAACGTGTTATTATTTTATTAGCTGCTCTGGAACAACTTGTGTTTTCTCGCGGACTGCCTGAAAGAAGTTTGCCGCAGCCAGATCAGGTATTGTTTTTCCTCGCAGTTGGTGAATGCGACGACTGAACGTTCATCTTTCAAAATCCAGCGGATAAAATCATGATTACAAACATATATAGTACTCATGCGACGAACTGTTCACCTACCAGGCGACGGTCATGGCAGAACTCTAAAGTCCGTAGCTTCAAATAAACTCCCTTCGTTATTAAAGAAAGGAAATAACGAACACTGGCGGTCGCTGATGATGAAACAACCTTTACATTACCTGTTGGTTTATATCTTTCTTTCTTAGAGGGAGACTAGAATGTGTTGTTATGTTCCTGTCTAGATCTTTGCCCTGTTTTAGATGTTGCTTTTGAGGGTTCAGCTGTGTTAGATCTCTTAGATCAACACCTGAACTGTGCTTCTCTGTAATAGCTGGAAACCCCAGTACTGTCACGAATCGCTTTATATAAAGCTGGGCATATGGCCTGATGTCTTAAAAAAAAAGAAAGGAAATAACCGTAAGTCTGAAGCGTTCCATTCTTTCCTCAGAGAAAGTCCGCAGCATCATAACCACTTCTCCTTTTCCAGGAATGAAACGAAATGAAATGCGTGCTCTTACCTACCAAGTACCGTCTCAACGAAAAAGGAAGAGATCATATGATCTTTTATCACTAACTACCACTACGCGTTATTAGCCTCATCCGAGATCCGACGACATTTTTCCCGAGAGAATGTTCAGCCAAATCAACAAGCCGGCGCATTGTCGAGTTCAGTCGATTTCTCACAGTAGGTGAATGTGTGTTTCTAGCACTTGGATCGTTGCGAGTTCAACCAACGCATACCGGTGAAAAGTGAAAAGGCGGCATTTGTCTCAGGATAGCAAGGAGGAACGACGGTGAACAATCCAAAAGAAAGTTTCACACAGGGTCGGAGTCTCGGAGAGAACAGAGAATCTCAACTCCTACAGCCAATTCCAACCATCTTTTGCTGAACCATGCTTTTCTTTTTCTGCACTCTTGCTGAATGCTGCCTGAAATATTGACAACAACTGGATGCAGCCATCCATCGGGCTTAAACTTAATTGGCTTAATGAAACTACAGTGGAATAATGGTGCATGATATTTTGAACCTGCCTTGAAGTTTCATATGCTCATATACAGTCCAAAACATTACAGCTACAGCGTACTGGATACCTAAAATATTAGCACATAAGCTAGGCACAGGTAAATCCATTCTGCAATTCAATCCCGCGCTGAACGAAACTATGAAGCATCCTTTCAAACTACAGAAAAACGGAACGGATCAAAACATTTGAATTCTTTGAACAGAGTGGAGGAACACAGGTCAATTAAATAGCCGACCTGCAGCTAAGCTTATGCGCTGATTACTCATTCTTTTGCACCTTCGAAGGAGGCGCCTCGGGCCTTTTCTGTCGCGCTGAACACAGAGCCATCAAGTCTATGTGTAGACGCATGCTCGATTGATTTGATTGCCACAGCTTGAGCTGAGCTCATTAGTACTGCTATTGCCGACGTGGACTAGTAGACCCATTACATGTCAGCTAAGGCTGTCCGCAGCGGCGTCCGCTGCCCGGTCCTCCAGGACGCGGGTAGCGGAAAAACTGCCGCAGCGGCGTCCGTTATCCGATACGGGATGAAAGAGGTCCGGCTCCCGCACGCCATTCTCAGAGGAGGTAGAGGAGCTCCTCTATCGGCGACGTGGCACGGGCCCCACGCGCGGGCCTCCAACTACCTCGCGTTCGCGCCGGAGAAGGAAAAGGGGAGGAAGCGGAGAGGCGGCCGCCGGCGTCGGGGAGGACCGCTGCCGCTCTCCGAAGCTGCCCCGCGCCGCCGCCGATGCTGCACCGCCGACGCTGCCCCGCNCAGGGGGCGGCGGATGGAGCAAGGGAGGGTGGGGCGGGGCGGAGCTGCTGCCCCCGCTGGCGCCTTTGCTCGAGCGCGGCGCAAGGGAGGGCGAGGGCTGGCGCGGGGAGGCGCGGCACCGGCGCGAGCTCGAGGCGCTGGGGGAGGGAGGGAGGAGCGGCCGGCGTGGGTGGGGGAGCGACGGAGATCGAGAGGGAGGCGCCGGGGAGAGGAATGGCGTCGGATCGGACGGGATGGGGAGAAAAATAGGAAGGGAAAAGGGGAAAAGAAAAAGAGAGAAAAAAAAAAAGGAAAAGAAAAAAGAAAAAAAAGAGAGAAAATAGAATAATTATTTTTATTTAATTAAAAAGTTGTATTACTAATTATTTCCATCCATGATTTAGAATAACTATTTTAAATAATTGTGTTATGAAGAAATGTGTTTGTTGAGAGGAGATGATAGTTGAAGATGAGGAATAAAATATAAGGTGGTTGGGATAGAGTATGGGATTTAGAGTATGACGGGTGCGGGAGAAGTTGGTATAGAGTATGAGATTTGGATGACCAGGACAGAATACTCCTTTTAGAGGATGGATACAGAGGACCACCAGTGCAAGCTATCCCTCGTAGTCCTAAGGGGATGGGGTGGTTGGTTATGGACAATTGGACAATTGGACATGGATGGTTGCTACGCACGGGTCAAACGGAGCACAAGTCCAAAGCCATGGAACTCTGACCGATTTGCTCATGCTGCTCTCTGTCTCTGGTCTCTCCAAGACAGTGCTTTACTCGGTCAGGGAGTCTCGGGACATGACATGCTGAATTGAGTTGGTGGCTAACATAACAATAAAACGTAATTAGACACATGCAACGAAATATCTCAGGATTAATTTGCATCTTCTATGCTTCATTATTATCCAAAGAAAAAAAAAGTTCTGCTGGCTGAAGTAATTAAATTAACTGTTGAGATTTGCTCTCAGATATTCCTAAACAGTAACACAGTGGTTTTGGCTGGTTTCTGCATCAAAGATTTAGTCCATAATTCACATTTCCGGTTCATGTCTGTATTGCATTTTATCAGTATGTCGAAACTTATGGTCATATATGCATATGCAGCATGTGAACAATAGGCCTGTCAGTCACGAGCTAACTGCTCAATACTTAACTGTTCCGTGTGTACTTCTTTCCCATGCGTACTTCTCTTCCCGTTCCTTCATGCAGTCTTATGTGTTGACTCACCAACTTCGTAGTAACTTGATTGATTTTCTCTGAGAAGATCATTCCCGCCTCCGCCTCTATATAAACGCTACACTAGCCTGTCATGCACATCAAGCCAAGTACACAGAAGCATCCAACAGGTAGATCGAGCCTCCAGAGACTCCTTGCTCTGAATTTCATAGACCATGGCCTCCATAACGGCTAGTGCCAGTCCGGCCATGCAAGAAACCAGCAGCAAGGCGGGAAGTGCCTCGCCGGCCAGCGCTGCTACCGCCTCGCCGGCTCCGGTGCGCTACCGGCCGTCGCTCTTGGTCATCTTCAGCGCCTGCCTCGTCCTCGTCGGCGCCGGCGGCCCGCTCCTCCTCCGCGTCTACTTCGCCCACGGCGGAAAGCGCCTGTTCCTGTCCGCCATGCTGCAGATCTCCGGCTGGCCCCTCCTCCTCCCGCCCATCTGCGTCTCTCTATTCCGCAAGCGCAGCCACGGCGTGGCGAACCTGCTCCTCCCGCCGCGCCTCGCCGGCGCGGCGGCGGTCCTCGGCTCGTTCTACGCCATCTCCTGCTTCGTCTACGCGCTGGGCTCGCAGGCGCTGCCGCTGTCCACGTCGTCGCTGCTGCTCGCCACCCAGGTCGCCTTCACCGCGGTGTTCGCGTTCCTCATCGTTGGCCTCCGGTTCACGCCCTTCTCGGCTAACGCCGTCGTGCTGCTCACCATCGGCCCGGCGGTGCTCGGAGTCGGGCCCGGATCCGGGAGGCCTGCGGGCGAGGCCGCGAGGACGTACTGGACAGGGTTCTGCGAGACCATTGCCGCGGCCGCGCTGGCCGGGCTCGTGCTGCCGCTTGTCGAGGTCGCCATGGTGCGCTACGGCAGACGCACCGGACCCACCGCGAGAGTGCCACCGCCGTACGTGACGGTGATGCAGATGCAGGCCGTGATGGGCGCCGCCGGCACGATGGTGTGCCTCCTCGGCATGGCCATCAAGAGCGACTTCCAGGCGTTGCCGAGTGAGGCCGCCACGTTCGGTCTCGGCAAGACCAACTACTACCTGGTGCTCATCTGGGACGCCGTCTCATGGCAGCTGCTCAACCTGGGGATCATGGGGCTCATCACCTGCGCCTCGTCGCTCCTCGCCGGCATCATGATCGCCGTCCTTCTGCCGCTCTCGGAGGTCCTCGCCGTCCTCTTCCTCCACGAGAAGTTCGATGGGCCGAAGGGCATTGCGCTGGTCTTGTCCCTTTGGGGCTTCGCCTCCTACCTCTATGGTGAGAAGGCTCAGAAGAAGGTGGAGGCTCAAAAGAACGAGCAGCAGTTGGCTAAGAAGACTGGAGACCTGGAGTCCTCTGCTCCCTGAGGATCAATAGATTTCTGTTTTTGTCTAAGGTTGTGCACGCATATATACAGGTATAGAAACAAAATTATTACATAATTAGCACAAATATATACATTTTGTAAGACGTTAATTGATTTGTAAGGTAGCAGAGAACAAAACTACATGCTATTCGATTGTATCAAAGAAAGATCAATACACCTCTTGTCTACAATGTTCGGTGTAGACAAAGATTCAACGATACCGTTCCGAAATTCTCAACTGTAGATAACAAGCAGCAACTGAAGAACAAAAGTGGACAAACGTGGACACAGTACGAGAATGTTCTGTATGTCCACACAAAACATAAGTACCATGTGAAACTAAGCTTCCACAAAGTAGAAAGAAGTACTTTATCTAATAGACGTCTGTACAAATCATATATAGCTCCAAACTGCCTCCAGGAAACCTGATACAGAACCCAAATTGGCATATCCACAGAACCTCAAAGTTTTATACAATAGAGAGATCCTTTGCCCCCATCAAACATGCTATACCATATTAGTATGGCTGGAAATCTGGAATTGACCCAGTTAGTGTTACCGGTAGCCACGTAACCCAAATCAGCATGTCCACATAACCTCAAATTTTGTACAACATAGAGAAGAACAGATCCTTTGCACATCAACCATCAACATGCTATACCATATTAACATGGCTGGAATTGACCCAGCTACAGTGTTACCAGTCACTAGGTCTCTTTCTGCCCCTTTTCTTTCTTAAAACAGAAGACTTGGTATTTCATCTTCGGGAGAATTTGGAGACAAGGTACACTAGAAAGAAGCAGCCAAGGGCAAACAGGACCACATGAACAAGATGGTTTGAACCGTTCTGTATGATACTCTTGTTCATTCTTCTCATGTTGTTCTTCACCCCTGCCTGGGCCTTAGTCAGAGTCATTTGCTGCAACAAGAAAAGAGTTGTACATGAGTACATGACACTATCATAGAGGCATATTCCAAGTTTCCAGCACAAAAAGACACACAGCAAATTACATTGTTGATCACTCCCATGCTATCGACAAACATAAGAAATATGGCAGATATGTTGTTTGTTTATGGTTCTTTTGGAAATATTTATACCAAATGGGCATGAAAAAACCAAAAAAAAGTTACATTTAGGAATGATGCACCCTGCCAAGCTAGAAGAAGTGATTACATTCTAATTTACTTTACTAAAAAGTTTTTTTATCACTCTTTGCTCCAAAGTATCAAGTTACTCGAAATGGACTAATGCTAAATCAACTGCGCGATACCTACGGAACTGAGCGATAAACCAGATCCAAAGAAAATCATTACATTTAAAAAGTGTTTAAATCTGAAGGAAATGACAAAATAACAAACGCTTAAGGCTTGTGGTTCAAAGTTCAAAGTGTATGATACTACAACATATGCTTCCAGTTAGCCCTTTTGTTTTTAGAGAACTATTTTTGTGGAATTTTAACATGACATGGCTGCGCAAGGACAACCCGGGGAAGATAGTCACAATAAAAGTAGGCTCAAATCAGAAGATGCAGTCATGCATGGTATAAGGAATTGCCAACCTTGGGCACTCAATTGACTAGAGAGAGACGACTGGCGAAATGCATTTGAGAAAGCATAACAATAAGAACACATGGGTCAATGATGACAAATACTAACTAAAATGTGCACGCAAGGTTATATAAGTATATCAGCAAGGGGAAACACATCACTCATAACCCATTTGTACATCTATATCAGCAAGGGGAAACACATCACTCACAACCCATTTGTACATCTCTGTTACAACTAGGTGATTCGAACTTTCAAACAAATATATACGTGCGGACAACTAAACTAACTACAACTGCAGAATTCTTATAAAAACATTGAGCTTTCTTCAGGATTTGTCCCCCACTATTCACAAAATTAGTTACTTACCAACTGAGATATGAAGTCATTTTGATTCTTGGCCTCTGATTGGATCTCCTGAGCAACCTGCAGTACAGAATCAATGGCTTATCTTAGAGCTAAATCAGTGTCTAGCTCAAAATACATGTGGTCACATGTAGCATTGTTTCGTTTAATGAATAAAACTGGACAAACTTCTGAAGCAGAATTCATTAAATAACTCTAAGGAAAATTCAAATACTCCGTATAACTTACTCCTCTGAGCCTGCGGACTTGTCCACGAAGTCCGAGGATATGATCATCCAAATCAGCATTGATTGGGTCGATCTGGAGCGAAATCTCGCTGGAGTTTGATGATGCAGCAGGCCTGACTGTCAGCCCTTCCCTGCAGAATTGAAGATTCAGATAAATGAACACAGTAAGAACAAAATATATATCACCGAACAAAGGAATCGGGGAGAAATCTTGGGCTCCAAAAAAAAAATCGGGCTTAAATAGAAACTCCAATTTTATCGAGAGGTCCAAGAGTATTAAAACCACGGGGTCAAACAGAGATGAGAACGGCTGATAATAATTTGATGTGGTAAACTTTGGAACCAACGACAATATATAGAATCATAGAATAGAACTACTCGACGACAAATATTTGTGCCGAAACAAAACCGAATTGCGAGTAATTTAAGCATCGATCTCTTCTTCCCTGCAAATGCTTAGAGACAGGTATTTCAACTGTAATGCGAAGCTTTTCAGATGGCCAACAGGAAGAGCATCGACTGAAACCTAACCCAACCTGCCTAAACTAAAACAGACGGCAGGAGTCATAAATATAAGAGGCGCATAAGAAAAATTAGGCCACATCATGCAGCGGGAGAACCAGACCGGAAACAGAAATAGGTCACTAGGACATTGGGGATCAGCATCGCGGCACAAACTAATCAAGCCGTAAGGAGGGGAAACAGACACAATAGGGCGAACCTTGAGCCGTAGGAGCTGTTCGCCATGGCGGATGTAGCAGAGGCGACCTCCGAGGGACTGGAGCTCGGAAGGAGTTCGAGATCGGCGGTTCGAGAGGGAACGCGAATTCGCTGGGTACGACGGACCCAACCCAAGCAAAGCAATCCCGGCGGCGGCGGTGGCTTCAGGCCTTCAGGGAAGGGTAACCGGGGTCAGGTGGAGCCGAGGGAGCCGTGTCAGATCGGACGGCGGCGGAGTCACCGGTGACGGGGGCAATCTAAAATGCGTCGATGTGAAGGTGGAGTGGAGGGAAGGCGTGACGTGAAGCGATAGAAGCCGGCTTGGCTCTGGCTGGGTTTGTCGGTGATGTGCGAAGGTTCGTGCGGCAATGCCGTTGTGTACGACTCGTTTTACGGTCTGAACCTTTCCAAAAAAAAAAAAACTCGTTTAGTACTTCTGATGATCGACTGAACGTGTGAATGAGGCCTTGTCTAGCTGCGGGGAGAAAGTTGCGAAAATTACTGTAGCAATTGTAAATCGAAGGTTAGAAAGACTGAACATGATCTAATTATAAAACTAATTACACAGATGGACGGGAAATCGCGAGACAAATCTATTAAGCCTAATTAATCTGTCATTAGAGATTGTTTACTATAGCACGACGTTGTCTAATCATGGCCTAATTAGACTCATTAGATTCCTCTCAAAATTTCACCCGGGGTTATGAAATATGATTTGTCATTAATTCACATTTAATATTTTTAATTAGTGTCCAAACATCGATGTGACAGGTGAATAGTGAAAAATTGTGAAACTTGCCGCAACTAAACTGGGCCTGAGTCGATATGAACATTCAGGATGTTCAAAAAAAAATACTTTGAGTGAACGCACATGACGGCTGCCATCGGCAGATTATTATGTAATCGAGCATATGTAAACTTAATTTTACTTCCTCTATTTAAATGGCATAGCATTGCTCCTTTTCCTTCAGAAAGAAAATAAACCATGGATAAGTCATTCATTTAGATCATCTCCGTACCCCAGTTTCAACTTTCAAGTGACTCTTGGCCCCTTGGGGTGCGGTTGTGTATAGACTGTTACTGCCTCGCGCAAAATGGAAAACTGGCAGCACAAGGCAAACACGGCAGGACCGCAGGATCAGGTCATACTGTCATAGAGTTAAATCCCAAGACTTTCATTTGGTACAGCCGGAGCAAATGCAACAACTATCAACTTATCGACACATAAATCATATCGGTTCGCCACTTAGATGCTGCGTCAATCTGATCGATTGACTAAACCATGGATAAATCGACCAATTAAGTTCATTTTCTAATCCCCAATCTGAATCGATCAGCATGGTGCAATCCACTGCGTTAATCTGATTGTGATTGTGCATTCACCTCAGTACCGACGCTCCCAATGAAGAGAGCTCCAAGCAAAAGGGCTCAAATCATAGATGGCAATCCACAGATGAGAGCAAACATGACAAGATGTCAGACTGAAAAAAGAATCCAGGTTGGTACAAATCACAGAAGAGCCAATACCTATCCAACTAAATCTGAACAACAGTCGAAACACAAAGTATATATCACAGCTGTAGTGTACTATGACATGCTACTTCCAATCTATGGGATAACTAAGCACGCAAACTCTGAGCCTCCTGAAGTGCTTCCTGCAGATTCTTCACAGCACTGTCGTAGTACACGAAGCCCATGAACCAAAACTCATGGTTATCGACAGAAACCACCTGAATATATTTCTCTGATGCGTTTGTTCTGCTTGTTGAGGAGTTAACCGATCGCAGTTGAACAAGGGGAATGACCACCTATTTTAAGATAGATAAACAAATTGTAAGCAATGCATTCTTTTTGAAAGGAAACAGGATTTTGGAATTAATGAGTAATATCAGCAAATCAAATTACCAAAAAACTTCATATGTGCATTGATGGAAACAGTGCTGATACCAAAGTGGCAAGGATGGATCACAGCAACAATCATAATCAAATTAGAACTTTAGTAGACTAACAAATTATGTTGCATAGAAAACGGTAGAGCAAGCTTGCTCAAAAAAGAAAAAAGGAACGGTAGAGCAAGATGTATTGTTTTCGGCAAATTCTGTAATCTTGATTATCATAATGAAAAAGCTTCAGTATGAACTGCATTCCCTAAAACATAACTTTATACTTCCTGAGTCAAATCAAAACTGAGCAATCAACACATAATTACCTTGTAGTAGCTCCACTCAGTTTTGTCTCCAACCTGGTACGCAAGTGGGTTATCACTACAGAATGCCAGCTTTACATTGGACAGGTATAGCACGCCCATAACAGGACCAGCCGAGGTTGACAAATAGCAGGCATATGGCTTCTTGAGTTTTTCACCAGGGGCAACCTCAAAGGTTTGATGGAAAATCTTTTCATATCCACCTTCTGCAATGACTTTGGTGACCTGGGAGATTCTGCCCATTGCTGCATCAGTAATGCTTGGTCCAGTTTTCACTGTTTGAAAACAAACAAGTTCAATTATAGACATGAGAACCTAAGGCTTTGGCTTAATACAAGAACACATTAAATCAATCTATCTATAAAACAATGTTGAAATGGTATTTTTTTTTCCAACACAGATACATTAATTAATATGCATCATGTAAAGTATCAGAACGATGTGATCATTCTTCAGCTTCTCTACATTGTAATGACTAAACAAATGCAGCTATAAATTTATCTAACCAACCATGCACAAACATGACAGCAAACATCCTATAGTGTAATATAGAACTTAATACACATCTATTTCAACTATTAAAAAATGTCGCAAAAAGGAATTGTAGAAAACAGAGAAGATTAGTACAGCACTATCATAATCAGCAATACTCACAAGACATCGTAAAATCAAGCCACACTAATGGAATAAAGGTTGAGGCTAGATTAGTTGTCCCTCTTTTTGTTTGAGCCCATCATCATGAATTCTACGTCAATTTCGTTGTTGCTAAGCAAAAGCACAACTTAACGATAACTTAATACTACGGTGACAAAATGTACTTGAAAGTAAGCCACACAATTAACAATATGATCGAAAGCACAACGCGACAAATTCAGAGCTGAATTTCGTGAAAAGAGGACTTTGCAATATGATCGAAAGCACAACGCGACAAATTCAGAGCTGAATTTCGTGAAAAGAGGACTACGGAATCGAAACTCACAGTGCTGCCAGAAGTTGCCGGTGATGTTCTCGGTCTTCCGGGCCGCCTCGCCGAACCTCTTCCCCATCTTCCCGAGCACGTCCTTCACCGAATCCATCGTATCTGCAAAACACACATACACCCCGGAAAATTAAGGGACGATCCAAATTTCGGCCGAATCGGCGGCAATCGAGGTCAGATTTGGGGCGAGGGTGACGCACTCTTCGGGGCGGTCGCGGCGCCGCCGGCTGGGGAGGAGACGTAGGGGTTGCCGCCGCCGCCGTAGGCAGAGGGCGAGGCGGTGGCGGCATGGTAAGGCGGCGGAGGAGGCGGGGCCACGTCCTCCGGCGAGAGCCTGGGGTACGGCGCGTACCCCGGGGCTGCCGCGGGCGCCGCGGAGCGGTCTGCTCCGCCGGTCGACGCGGCTGATGCGGGCGGGTTCATGTCGCCGGTGGGCGCGGGGGCGGTGCGTTGGCGTTGGCGTTGGCGTCGGGGTCGATGCCCGCGGTTTGTACGTTTCGTGGACGAGATGACAATGGGGATCGGGCTCTAGTCGAGGTTTCGGTTGTGGAATTTATTTGGGATGTCACGAGTGCCGTGCCTTCTAGGATGCCAGAATATATAGCTATTTTTTGCAACTATTTATCATCTGATGAAATAACGCGGTGGAGTCGTCGCTAAGCACAGCGCTTGAAAGAGTTGGAGCTCGACTGGCCTGCCAAAATGCTTAGCCACGAAGGAGTTTTCGTTTTTCTTTGCCTCGGTACAATTGAATATCCGCTATTCTCCGCTCCCCGATCGCATGGCGTGTGAATTTTCAATCCTACGCCGTGATGTGACGCGTCCCCAACCCCAAGGACGCGTTAACGTTTATTGCCGGACCCACTTGTCGATCCTCCAGGGGAAAGGTGGGGCCCACATGGGATCCTCTTTACAACGGTTCGATTCCGGACTACTCTGCGTCTCTGCCCATGGATCTGGAAGGTTCTAAAATCCAAACCCAACCACCGAACAGGCTAGGCTAACGGCCAGCCCGGCTCGCAGCCAAGACAGCTCTGAACGCCCATCCATGGTCGCAGGCCAGCTGGCTAACGGCCCAGCCGCGAGCGAACCACAAACGAGTTGTGCCCCTCGGCCCACTCGAAGGCCGAAAGCGGCCAACACACACACATCCGCACAACAAACGGCCCAGATTACCGGGCCTCGTCAGCCCTTCCGGCCCCGCGCACGCATGTGGGGGCGTCTCGACTCTCGCATTGTCTCCCAGCTTGATGAATCTCGCTGCCGCGGCGCGGCGGCGCGCCCCCGTGCGGGGGGAATCAGGCGAGGGCCGCGAGGGGCATGCCGCGGCGACGCCGGTCGATCCAGGCGCGAGAGGTACGCCGCTGCCTGCGCCTCCGTTCTCTTCCTCCACGCCGTCGTCCTCCGGCGCGCTTCCGACGATCCAACCGACCGCCCGACACGCGCCCGTGGCGTCGGCCTTGCGCGGTTGAATCGCCAGGGCCAGAGGGCCTGTGCGACCTACCACCAAAAAATAAAGATCAGAGCCACCTTTGGACATGCGCAAGGGACCTCGCCAAAAGCTGGGCGCGGATTGGCCATTGGCTACCCACGCCTCGCACACACCAAAGGGGTTAGTATCGCTTTAGCCTAATCGTGGATCCTTTTGATGACCATTACAATATCTACTTGCCACCATCTTTGTTAGCTTACATTAGACTTCAGTATTGGAGTGAAGCAACCCAACTGAGAGCATATATATAAGCTGCAAAAGGCAACACTTTCCTTTGGAGGGGGAGATAGAGGCTGGAAAACTGGGAAAGAGGGGTGGCCTTTCACATCCATCAAAGAAAACACAGAGATTTATTACTCAAGGAATTTTCGTACATAGGAAATGGGAGAAGGAGTTGCTTCCATCTTTAGTTTGAACACGAGTTCAGTGAATTGAGATTATTAGCCTTTGCATACCTAAGGGCCTGTTTGTTTACCACCTAGATTATATAATCTAGCTTATAAGTCAAGGGCACTATGGTAAAAGACCACCATGGACCACTAAATAATCTCAAATAAGCTGCACATGAGATTTATTACTCAAAGAATTTTCGTACGTAGGAAATGGGAGAAGGAGTTGCTTCCATCTTTAGTTTGAACACGAGTTCAGTGAATTGAGATTATTAGCCTTTGCATACCTAAGGGTCTGTTTGTTTACCACCTAGATTATATAATCTAGCTTATAAGTCAAGGGCACTATGGTAAAAGACCACCATGGACCACTAAATAATCTCAAATAAGATGCACAGATTATTTAGTGGTCCATGGTGGTCTTTTACCATAGTGCCCTTCTACGTTGCACAGATACTCCGATACGGATACGGATACGCGATACTCCGATACTCCGATACGCCATTTTTCTAAAAATGCCGATACTGGGATACGCGATTATATGATAAAATGAAAATAAAAAATAAAAATACATACATAATTCATACTAATCTTAAAAGGTAATTGGAGCACCTGATTGCTTATTATTCAATATAATTATTCATAATATCTTTTGGCTAGTATATATTCTTCCTTGTTGCTACTGTGAAATGATGTGGGGATACATGGATGGAGGGTCTTATGTGAATAGGGGGTGTGCTTATACACCGAATGATGGGTTAGGGTTTCAGGGTATCCAGAAAGAATCGGAAAAGTGTCAACAAATTATCAGAATTATTTTATTTATTTAATAATTATTAAAATTTTCGATACTTGTCCGACAAGTGTCGGATGAGCATCAGTGTCTGTACAGTATCGGATGAGTATCAGTATCTGATACGTGAGTGTTCGCAAGTATCCGCGCATCGTAGGTGCCCTTGACTCATAAGCTAGATTATATAATCTAGATGGAAACAAACACCCCCTAAGAAGGCTACAGTTTTGTCTGACTGGCCCCAGATATCAAATCAAACGTCATTGTAGCTCCTCCCCCATCCCATGTGTCGAGTAACAGATGGACCTCAATGGGAGGAGACGAGCCATATGATCCTACCTCTTTTGCTTTGACCTTATCTCCATCTCCTTAAATAATGTGAGGATAGAATGAATTATGAAACGAAGATATAGGCAAAAAATAAAAGATAATTACTTTTCAGGCGTACACTTAATCATACACCAATATACTTTACAATAATACAAGGTATAGTATAAGTGCAACACTTCAAGATGTTAATGTGTAACACCCAAATTCCATCATATAAAAATCCATGTAAGCAACTTTTATTTTATTTAAATTTATCTAAGGTTTAATGAGTTTTTATTTAATTGGTGGCCTTAATTACATAAATAATAATTAATTAATTTTAGTACAAAAGTGTTTGATGCATTGCATGCCTTTGCATTTGTTTTGTTTGCTTGATTGATCCCCAAATCTCTCCCCAAACTCAAACTCCACTCAAATTCCTCTCAAACTCTCAAAACCAATAAAAACAAAGTTCAAACAATAAACATTTCCCTCCTTTTCTTTCTCTCCTTTTGGCCCAGCCTGAATCTCCCTCTTCTCTCCTTCTTTTTCCCCCCTGCCTACGGCCCACGGCCGGCCCATCTATTCGGCCCACTCGGCCTCATCCTCCTCCCGCACGCTCTCCCTCTCTCACTCGCTGCCAGCGGGCCCCGCTTGTCGGCGCTATCCTCTTCCTCCCGACCTCACGCCCCTTAGGGTGCTCGCCTGAACCGCCGCTCAGTCCCGCGCTAACCGCCGCCGTCGCCCACGTCCCACACGCGCCGCTCCCGCAACTGCGTCCTCCACTCCCACGTCTCGCCCCGCGACACTCTCCCCTCTCTGTAACCTCTCGCGCCCGCTCCCGGTCTTCCCCACCCCGAGCCCCATCTCTGCTCTCTCTCCGCCCGAACCCCTCTGCCCCCTCATCTCGCCTATATATGCTCTCTCTCCCTCCGCGCGCACGCACACACACTCCACACCCTGAAGCCACCGCTCATTCTCGCGCAATTGCTCACTGGAGTGCACATCGCCGCCGTCGAGGTGGAGTAGCGCCGTCGTTCCTTTTTCCCCTCGTCCGAGCTCCCTCTGAGCCTTCCTATGTCTTTGATTCGCGCACAGGTTCCCCAGGAGCGCTACACCGGCGTTTGGACAGCATTCCCGACTCCGGAACACCCCTCCCCGCCATGCAACCGAGCTCGCACCGCCGTTCCTCGTCGCCAACTCGCTCCGGCCAATTTTCGTCACTAAGAACATCTCCCGTGCTCTCACCAGGTGACGAGGAAGCGCTTGATGCCTTTTGATCTCATTTTCTCACCTTGAACCGATGCTAATTCCTTGCCGTTGTCCAGAACCACCGCCATCCGCCTTTGTTCGCTGTTGAAGCTCCTCCGATCATCACCCGTCGCCGCGAAGACCTCTGGTGAGCTCGCCATGATCTCCTCGAGCTTCCTGTGCCATTTGTTTACCTTCTCATGCTCTGTAGCACCGTATTGACCCCACGCCGGCGAGTTTCCACCACGGCGGCGCCGCCGCTCAGAACCGCCGCCGGCACCCCCTTTTGTTTTCCGCTGTCCGATCGCAAACCTACGGCCCAGATCATTCCGACGTACCGGTCAACCCTGGTCAGACCGGCCTGCCCTGTAAATTTTGTTAAAGAGCCCCTGTGTTTTCTGCAAATTAACCCGCAATCCATATGCAGTAGAAAATATTCATACATATGCCCCTGCAATTTCTGTTTAGACCCCTGTACTTTTGAATTATCTAACCCGTCGTCCATTCCTAGCCTTTTCACATGCTAGCCCCTGAGTTCTTATGTATAATTATGTTTAGGCCCTCAATTTTTATCAAAACAGTACGTAGACTTTAGTTTTTATTGCATATTAGTCCCTGCAACCTTGTAACTAGTGTAACTTCGTCGTTTTAAATCCATTTTGGGCGATTCTCACGGCCACGCGATCGTCTCTGCATGCTCTTTAGTTTAAGGTGTTTGTTCTGCGCTTTTAGTACTGTTTGGTGTACTGTTTTTATTTATTTTATTGTATGCCTTGTGTGATTGTGTAGAGAACGTGCCGTTCGAGGAAGGAGAAGAGCAGCAGCAGTTCGAGGAAGAGCAACAGTAGTTTGTTGAGAAAGGCAAGTGGCCTCCCTCTACATGAATATTCTTTTTGTCCCAATTACATTCATAAAATCCACCTTTACCTTACTGTTTATGCATTAATTTTGATGGGATACCTATTAAGGATATGACTAGTCTTTTGCCTTGAACCTTGAATCACCGGTTATGAAATGGGCAGATAAATGCTTAGCTTGCTTATACCTTGGGTTGGTTCTGTAACTTTGATGCAAATGTTAATCATGATTTACTTATGTTGTTATATACTTGCTTAATTACAAGATCATCATGATTAATTGGAACATGGAGAACCACCCAAGAAAACAGTGCAACCACAATATCATATGGCTCTGACTTAGCTAATTAATTAGACTTGGGGTTAGCTAGTGGCCTTACTGAAAGGACAAAGAGGGGGACGGTGAGAGGTCATAGTCCGGTCCTCTTGTAGGAGTATTCTTTGCTAAGGTACGTCCTCTCTAGGAAGGGCTGTGGACCTCACCACGGCTGAAACTTTAGTGGGCCGCTAGTTGGCTTTGTGTCTTTGTAAAGGCTTCGTAGTGAACCCTCGCCACTCACCAAAGGAAGTGTTTAAGGGCTTTGCAAACCCGGGCGACAAAGGGAACACGAGCTGTGGAGAAAGTGTACAACCTCTGCAGAGTGTAAAACTGATATATCAGCCGTGCCCATGGTTAAGGGCGGCTTGGACCCTCACATGATAATTGAACTTAAACATGATCTAATTTGTGGTTCTTGGTCTTTTGTGGAATACCTCTGGAATACCATGCTTAATTTGGGTTGGTATAAACTTACATCTAGTAATTAGGTGCTTGCAAATAAAACTTGATCAACTAAAAGTGCTAACCGCTTGAGCCTGAATCACCTTTGATGGCCTTGCATATTCCCCCACTTGTTGAGTACCAACCATAAGTGTACTCACTCTTGCTAAACAACTGCTGTTTAGAAGATAATAATGAAGTGGAGTACTACAACGACTTTGATGAGTTTTAGGCACGTCAACCAGTCAAGTGCATGTGCATGAAGTCAAGAAGTTGTTTATCATTTTAACTTATTGGTGAACGTTTAAGACCTCTGTGTCTAATATCGATGAGTGTAATAAAGTTATGTACTCTCTTTGTACAATTTGAACATTGTCTTTTGATATATTCACTAATGAAGTCAGCATATGTGTGATGAACGGATCCTGGCACACATATGCGATGCATTCGATTTTGTCCTTAAAATCGGGTGTGACAGAAGTGGTATCAAAGCTATGTTGACTGTAGGACGCTAGCCTAGTTAGAAAATGATCGAAATTAAGGATTTTACATTCTTAGTCAGCCTTTCTGCTCTTAGGAAAAAAATTTATTTGCATAAAAAACTTACTCTGTTCCTGTTCTATCCCTTTCTGTTCTTGCACTTAGTCTTGTTCTTGCTCTATCCCAGGTGGCCAGGCAGAGGCAGACAGCACGTAAGAGCACCGGAGGCAGGATCCACATTGCTCCTGCTCAGCCAGCCCCGCAACTTCCACCAGTGGTGGAACAGGAGGAGGAGGTAGAGCCCGAGGAGCTCTACTACTTTGAGGAGATGGTAGACGGACACATCGTCCCAGTGGACCCTGCAGCTGACGCTCCATCAGCACTCCCTGCCGCTCCTGCTCAGGACGCTCCAGTACCTGTTGCTGGAGGACAGCCGGACGACGACCACGAGCAGGGCGAGGACGCCCAGGAGGACGACCAGGGCGAGGCTCAGGACGATGGTTCTGGCGTTGGCCAGAACAACGTGCCAGTTGGTGAGGCTGAGGTTGTGAAAATATCCTATGAGTCTCACACCTCCGTCAGTGAGACCGGCGCCTTCGCCACGCTGCTCATGGATGTGCAGTAGGAGCTGGGCAACAACACCAGGCCCCTGTACATCTCGCAGCGTGTCACCGGACTAGGGATGCCGGCCTACTACATCAGCCGGGTACACATCCGGAAGGCTACTGACACTGGTGGACACATGACCATCTCGGCGCATGACTCCGACATTCCGTACTCCACCGTCGCCGCCTTCGTCAGCCGCGCCGCCAGGAGGGCTCTGTGGTCCCTCAGCCACACTCGCCGTGGTGAGCTGAGTGTCACGGAGTATCGTCACCTTCCACGACGGGCTAGTGGCACAGAGGTGACCCACGAGCCACTTGGAGGACCTCAGGAGCCTTGAGTCAACGTCCTCGCTCGCGTCACCGCTGCCCTCAACACAGACGTGGAGGGCACTGTTTCAGACCTCATGGAGGCTTTCAAGAGACTGGCCAGTGCTCAGGCCAGGATCAGGCAGCTGGTGGCTCAGGTGGTGGGACACATGCCCCCAGTGGAGGCAGAGAGAGCCGACTTCCCTGCCGCTTCGCCCTCGCGCAAGAGGCTTCGTCCCGGTGCACCAGGCTCTACCACCGGTCTCCTAGGCTAGGATTAGGGAGTCCCCCATAATAAGTCATCGCGTTAGAATCGTTCCTGCAAGGACGTGCGATGTTTATGTTCGCTTGTTTGTTTCCTTGTTTGATTTGGATCTATTTATGTAATGACTGCTATGCTTTTGTGGAGTGATGGCCACAAATGCATTATTAAATAATTAAGTTAAAGTCGATTTTAGTTTCAATCTTGGCTCTGTTCTTTCTATCTTATCAGTATATCTGCCTTATCTAAAACACTCTTCTAACAATCAGATGGTAAATACCAGGAGAGGCGGAGGACAAGACATTCCAAGTGTCAGGTGTGCTCACGTCATTAACCAGCAGAATCAAGCACCGCTTCCACCCCCAAACCCAGCAATGGAGCAGTTCTTGACAGGCTAGATGCAGTTGCTACAGGACCTGACTCACACTGTGCACAACATTCAAGCACAGCAGAATCAACAGCCACCCCAGATGCCTCCGCAAGCCTGGGACAGGCACCGGGAGTTCATGAGTCACCACCCGCCAATCTACTCTCACTCGGCGGACCCTATGGATGCTGACGACTGGTTGAAGGTCATTAGCAAGAAGCTGGACATCATGCAGTGCACTGACCGTGAGACGGTCTTGTACGCTGCTGGACGCTTGGAGGGATCTGCATCTGATTGGAGGGTCCTGTATCCAAATCTATCCGAATCTCTGAGTGAAGATATATTTCAAGCTATTATGATCCGTGAAAATCTGACACTTATTTTCAATCATAAATGTCTCCAGATCTTCAGTGCGTGCATGACAGCGGCTAGCTCTAAATTATGAGTTGGATAGTTTTGCTCATGCTTCCTCAACTGCCGAGATGCATAAGCTACCACTCTTCCTTCTTGCATTAGCACACAACCAAGACCGAGACGCGAAGCGTCACAGTAGACATCGAACCCTTTGTGTATATCTAGCATTATCAACAATGGGGCCGTGGTTAATCTCTTCTTCAACTCTTCAAAACAATTCTGACAAGGTTCCTCCCATTTTAACTCTCGTTCTTTTTCTAACAACGAAGTGAGCGGTTTCACGATCTTGGAGAATCCTTCAATGAATCTGCAGTAATATCCTGCCAAACCAAGGAAACTCCTGATCTCTGACACATTCGTAGGTGGTTTCCAATTCAACACATCCTGAACTTTGCTGGGATCAACTGCTATTCCTCCGTCGGTGATGACATGACCAAGGAAAGAAACTTCTCTCAACCAGAAATCACACTTATTGAGCTTGGCATACAGCTAATTCTCTCGGAGTTTCTGTAGCACCAACCTTAAATGTTCTTCATGTTCCTCTTTATTCCGAGAAAACAACAAGATATCATCGATGAATACCACTACAAACTTGTCGAGATATTCCATGAACACCTTGTTCATCAAGTACATGAAGTATGCCGGGGCATTGGTTAATCCAAAAGACATCACTGTATACTCAAATAACCCATATCTGGAGGTGAACGCCGTTTTGGGGATATCTTCTAGACGGATTCTCAACTGATGATATCCTGATCGTAGATCGATCTTAGAGAATATTTTAGCACATCTCATTTGATCAAACAGATCTTCAATTCTGGGCAGTGGGTATTTGTTTTTGATGGTTGCATCATTGAGAGACCTATAGTCAACACACATCCTTCTAGTGCCATCCTTTTTATCAACAAAGATGACAGGGGCTCTCCAAGGTGATGAGCTAGGACGGATAAATCCTTTTCCTAATGGCTCTTCTATTTGTTTCTCTAATTCACTCAAATCCTTAACATCCAACCTATAGAGTCTTTTGAATAGAGGTGCAGTGCCAGGTAAGAGATCAATACGGAACTCAATGTCACGGTCTGGTGGCATACTTGGTAAATCCTCCAGAAAGACGTCGGGGTATTCACACACGACCTTGATCTCTTCCAAAGGTGTTCTCTTGATCTGATTCATAGTTGCTTCATCCTTGGATGACATGTTAGCCACGAATTCAATCTGATCTCCTTGAGGACTGGTTAAGAGCACTGACTTCTTGGCACATTGAATTACTCCGTCACACTTTGTTAACCAATCCATTCCAAGAATCACATCAATCCCACTAGACTTGAGGACTATAAGGTTTGCTAGAAAGTCTACCCCCATGATTTTCAGATTCACCCGCGGGCATAAGTGAGTAGCCTTCATCTCGTTGCCCGAGGAACTAACTAGCAGTGTTTTCTTCATAAGGCTCATAGGCATATTATGTTTTTCCACAAATTTCTCAGTAATGAAAGAATGTGATGCTCCAGAATCAAACAAAACTGATGCAGGTTCAGAATTGACAAGGAACGTACCGAGCACGACATCATGAGCATCTTGGGCCGATTCAGCTGAGACGTGGTTCACCCGACCACGCATGAAGTTCTGCTGACCCTTGTTGCCCTGGGAGTTCTGATTCCCATTGCGCATTTGTGGAGTCTGTGGTCCTGGCCTCTGACCATTGGTCTTCTGGCCCTGGGATGTCTGCATGTTGCGCTTGGGGCAGTTGTTAGCATAGTGCCCCGCCTCTCCACATTTGAAGCAGCCATTCGGTGGAACCGGTGCGACTGAGCCGTTGTTATTGCCGTTGTTGTTGCGCACTAGAGCACCAGAAGAACTGCCTGACCTGTTCTGCTGGAAGTTGGGATCGCGATGGAGCTGCTGCTGACCACGGTACTGCTGATTCTACTGAAAATTTCCTCTTTGCCCTCCAGAGCGGAACTGCGATCTAGGCTGAGAGTTGAAGCGCGGGCGGCTGCTACTAGACTGTCCCTGTGACTGTGACTTCCCCTTGAGCTCACCGAGCTCCTTGCGGGTATTCTCCAGGCCAATAGCTTTGTCCAGGAGCTTCTGGAAGGTTGGAAAGGTATGGCTCTGCAGTTGGTACTTCAGCGGTCCAATCAAGCCATCCAAGAAGCGATCCTGCTTCTTCTCATCATCATCAACTTTGTTGGGCGTGTAGCAGGACAACTGGATGAAATTGTCCCGATACTCGCTCACGGACATGTGGCCTTGCTTAAGTGCCAGGAACTCATTCTTCTTAAGCTTCATCACACCAGCGGGTATATGGTGTGCACGGAAACTGTCCCTGAACTCTGCCCATGTGATGGTGTTGGCGTCAGCATGAGCAGCAGTGTACGCATCCCACCAATCAGATGCAGATCACTCCAAGCGTCCAGCAGCGTACAAGATCCTCTCACGATCAGTGCACTGCGTGATGTCCAGCTTCTTGCTAATGACCTTCAGCCAGTCATCAGCATCCAGAGGGTCCGCCGAGTGAGAGTAGGTTGGCGAGTGGTGACTTATGAACTCCAGGTGCATGTCCCGGGCTTGCGGAGTCATCTAGGGTGGCTGTTGATTCTGCTGTGCTTGAATGTTGTGCACAGTGTGAGTCAGGTCCTGCAGCAACTGCATCTGGGCTGTCAAGAACTGCTACATTGCTGGGTTTGGGGGTGGACGCGGTGCTTGATTCTGTCTGGTTAATGACGTGAGCACGCCTGACACTTGGAATGTCTTGTCCTCCGCCTCTCCTGGTATTTACCATCTGATTGTTAGAAAAGTGCTTTAGATAGGGCAGATATACTGATAAGATAGAAAGAACAGAGCCAAAATTGAAACTAAAACCGACTTTAACTTAATTATTTAATAATGCATTTGTGGCCATCACTCCACAAAAGTATGACAGTCATTACATAAATAGATCCAAATCAAACAAGGAAACAAACAAGCAAACATAAACATCGCACGTCCTCACAGGAACGATTCTAACGCGATGACTTATTATGGGGGACCCCCTAATCCTAGCCTAGGAGATCGGTAGGGCTGGACAAAAAGCTCGTTAGGCTGGCTCGGTGGCTCGGTACAAAAGTGCTCCAATTGGATTCGTTTTTCTTTTAAAATTAAAATGACTTCATTTAGAATGACTTTCGACTTTGGCTCGGCTCGTTTGGCTCGGCTCGTTAAGCTCGGCATGAAGTTGGGTCTCAAACAATTCAGGAGACTATGATAAATAAAATTATGCTAATTTCAAAAAAAGCTCGAAAAACTGCCTTCAACTCGATATCAGCTCGATATCCAGCCCCAGACCGGTGGTAGAGCCTGGTGCACCGGAACGAAGCCTCTTGCGTGGGGGTGAAGCGGCGGGGAAGTTGGCTCTTCTCTGCCTCCACTGGGGGCACATGTCCCGCCACCTGAGCCTCCAGCTGCCTGATTCTGGCCTGAGCACTGGCCAGTCTCTCGAAAACCTCCATGAGGTCTGAAGCAGTGTCCTCCACGTCTGTGTTGAGGGCGGTGGTGACGCGAGCGAGGACGTTGACTCGAGGCTCCTAAGGTCCTCCAAGTGGCACGTGGGTCACCTCTGTGCCACTAGCCCATCGTGGAAGGTGACGATACTCCGTGACAATCAGCTCACCATGGCGAGTGTGGCTGAGGGACCACAGAGCCCTCCTGGCGACGCTGCTGACGGAGGCGGCGACGGTGGAGTACGGAATGTCGGAGTCGTGCGCCGAGATGGTCCTGTGTCCACCAGTGGCGATAGCCTCTCGGATGTGTACCCGGCTGATGTAGTAGGCCAGCATCCCTGGTCCGGTGACACACTGCGAGATGTACAGGGGCCTGGTGTTGTTGCCTAGCTGCTGTAGCATGTCCATGAGCAGCGTGGGGAAGGTGCCAGTCTCACTGACGGAGGTGTGAGACTCATAGGATGTTTTCACAACCTCAGTCTCACCAACTGGCACATCGTTCTGGCCAACGCCAGAACCATCGTCCTGAGCCTCGCCCTGGTCGTCCTCCTGGGCGTCCTCGCCCTGCTCGTGGTCGTCGTCCGACTGTCCTCCAGCAACAGGTACTGGAGCGTCCTGAGCAGGAGCGGCAGGGAGTGCTGGTGGAGCGTCAGCTGCAGGGTCCACCGGGACGATGTGTCCGTCTGCCATCTCGTCAAAGTAGTAGAGCTCCTCGGGCTCTACCTCCTCCTCCTGTTCCACCACTGGTGGAAGTTGCGGGGCTGGCTGAGCAGGAGCGATGCGGATCCTGTCTCCGGTGCTCTTACTTGCTGTCTGCCTCTGCCTGGCCATCTGGGATAGAGCAAGAACAAGACTAAGTGCAAGAATAGAAAGGGATAGAACAGGAACAGAGTAAGTTTTTTATGCAAATAAAATTTTTCCTAAGAGTAGAAAGGCTGACTAAGAATGTAAAATTCTTAATTTTGATCATTTTCTAATTAGGCTAGCGTCCTACAGTCAACATAGCTTTGATATCACTTCTGTCACACCTGATTTTAAGGACAAAATCAAATGCATCACATATGTGTGCCAGGATCCGTTCATCACACATATGCTGACTTGATTAGTGAATATATCATAAGACAATGTTCAAAGCGTACAAAGAGAGTACATAACTTTATTACACTCATCGATATTAGACACGGAGGTCTTAAACGTTCACCGATAAGTTAAAACGATAAACAGCTTCTTGAATTCATGCACATGCACTTGACTGGTTGACGCGCCTAGAACTCATCAAAGTCGCTATAGTACTCCACTTCATTATTATCTTCTAAACAGCAGTTGTTTAGCAAGGGTGAGTACACTTATGGTTGGTACTCAACAAGTGGGGGAATATGCAAGGCCATCAAAGGTGATTCAGGCTCAAGCGGTTAGCACTTTTAGTTGATCAAGTTTTATTAGCAAGCACCTAAGTTTATACCAACCCAAATTAAGCATGGTATTCCAGAGGTATTCCACAAAAGACCAAGAACCACAAATTAGATCATGTTTAAGTTCAATTATCATGTGAGGGTCCAAGCCGCTCTTAACCGTGGGCATGGCTGATATATCAGTTTTACACTCCGCAGAGGTTGTACACTTTCTCCACAGCTCGTGTTTCTTTTGTCGCCCGGTTTTGCAAAGCCCTTAAACACTTCCTTTGGTGAGTGGCGAGGGTTTACTACGAAGCCTTTACAAAGACACAAAGCCATCTAGTGGCCCGCTAGAGTTTCAGCCGCGGTGAGGTCCACAGCCCTCCCTAAAGAGGACGTATCTTAGCAAAGAATACTCCTACAAGAGGACCGGACTATGACCTCTAACCATCCCCCTCCTTGCCCTTTCGGTAAGGCCACTAGCCAACCCCAAGTCTAATTAATTAGCTAAGTCAGAGCCATGGGATACTGTGGTTGCACTGTTTTCTTGGGTGGTTCTCCATGTTCCAATTAATCGTCATGATCTTGTAATTAAGCAAGTATATAACAACTTAAGTAAATCATGATTAACATTTGCATCAAAGTTACAGAACCAACCCAAGGTATAAGCAAGCTAAGCATTTATCTGTCCATTTCATAACCGGTGATTCAAGGTTCAAGACAAAAGGCTAGTCATGTCCTTAATAGGTATCCTATTAAAATTAATGCATAAACAGTAAGGTAAAGGTGGATTTCATGAATGTAATTGGGACAAAAAGAATATTCATGTAGAGGGAGGCCACTTGCCTTCCTCAACAAACTGTTGTTGCTCTTCCTCGAACTGTTGTTGCTCTTCTCCTTCCTCGAACGGCACGCTCTCTACACGATCACACAAGGCATATAACAAAATAAATAAAAACAGTACACCAAACAGTACTAAAAGCACAGAACAAACACCTTAAACTAAAGAGCATGCAGAGACGATCGCGTGGCCGCGAGAATCGCCCAAAACGGATTTAAAACGACGAGGTTTTACAAGGTTGCAGGGACTAATATGCAATAAAAACTAAAGTCTGCGTATTATTTTGATAAAAATTGAGGGCCTAAACATAATTATACATAAGAACTCAGGGGCTAGCATGTGAAAAGGCCAGGAATGGATGGCGGGTTAGATAATTTGAAATTACAGGGGTCTAAACAGAAATTGTAGGGGCATATGTATGAATATTTTCTACTGCATATGGACTGCGGGTTAATTTGCAGAAAACACAGGGGCTCTTTAACAAAAGATACAGGGCGGGCCGATCTGACCAGGGTTGACCAGTACGCCGGAATGATCTGGGCCGTAGGTTTGCGATCGGACGGCGGAAAACAAATGGGGGGCACCGGCGGTGGTTCTGAGCGGCGGCGCCGCCGTGGCCGCGGCGGGAACTCGCCGGCGTGGGGTCAATACGGCGCTACAGAGCACGAGAAGGTAAACAAATGGCACAGGAAGCTCGAGGAGATCATGGCGAGCTCACAAGAGGGCTTCGGGGGGACGGGTGATGATCGGAGGAGCTTCAACGGCGAACAGAGGCAGATGGCGGCGGTTCTGGACAACGGTGAGGAATTAGCGTCAGTTCAAGGCGAGAAAATGAGATCAAAAGGCATCAAGCGCTTCCTCGTCGTGAGAGCGCAGGAGATGTTCTTGGTGACGAAAATTGGTCGAGCGAGTTGGCGACGAGGGACGGCGGTGCGAGCTCGGTTGCACGGCGGGGAGGGGTGTTCTGGCGTCGGGAATGCTGTCCAAACGCCGGTGTAGCGCTCCTGGGGAACCTGTGCGCGAATCAAAGACATAGGAAGGCTCAGAGGGAGCTCGGACAAGGGGAAAAAGGAACGACGGCGCTACTCCACCTCGATGGCGGTGATGTGCACTCCGGCGAGCAATTGCACGAGAATGAGCGGTGGCTTCAGGGCGTGGAGTGCGTGTGCGTGCGCGTGGAGGGAGCGAGAGGAGGGGGCAGAGGGGTTCGGGCGGAGAGAGAGAGTAGAGATGGGGCTCGGGGAGGAAAGACCGGGAGTGGGCGTGGGAGGTTACAGAGAGGGGAGAGTGTCGCGGGGCGAGATGTGGGAGCGGAGGACGCGGTTGCGGGAGTGGCGCGTGCGGGACGTGGGCGACGGCGGCGGTTAGCGCGGGACTGAGCAGCGGTTCGGGCGAGCACCCAGAGCGGCGTGAGGTTGGGAGGAAGGGGATGGCACCGACGAGCGGGGCCCACTGGCAGCGAGTGAGAGAGGGAGAGCGTGCGGGAGGGGGATGAGGCCGAGTGGGCCGAATAGATGGGCCGGCCGTGGTCCGCAGGCAGGGGGGAAAAAGAAGGAGAGAAGAGGGAGATTCGAGCTGGGCCAAAAGGAGAGAAAGAAAGGGAAGGAAAGGTTTATTGTTTGAACTTTGTTTGAATTGGTTTTGAGAGTTTGAGAGGAATTTGAGTGAAGTTTGAGTTTGGGGAGAGATTTGGAGATCAATCAAGCAAACAAAACAAAAGCAAAGGCATGCAATGCATCAAACACTTTTGTACTCAAATTAATTAATTATTGTTTAAGTAATTAAGCCACCAATTAAAAAAAAGAAAACTCATTAAACCTTAGATAAATCTTAATAAAACAAGAGTTGCTTACATGAATTTTTATATGATGGAATTTGGGTGTTATGTAATGTCATTAAGAATCTCTGGACAGATGGTTTGATTCCAGCTTGTAAACAAATCGCATAAAGTACAGTGTATGGTCAGCACTATATAATAACAATTAACATGGGACAGATCAAAATGTATTCCCACCATGAAATAAAATAGTTTATCATCACAAATGCTCAAGAAAATAATACGCTTTCATGTACAGAGGCTGATATGGAGTCACATGGCACCGTGCAGTGTGGCATTTTTTTTAAAAAAAATGTTTGAAAAGTCTGTATAAGTTTACTGGACAACTCAATCAGCTACGAACATGGAGAGCACAAAAATTATTGAACAAATAAAATCAAGATTTGACATCAATAATCTCTTTATTTTCTTTGCAAGGGGAAATGATACTCCTGCCTTGCAATATCGCGAGAGGCCAGGGCTCAGCAAAGTGGAGTCTCTGAGCTAGCTAGCAGTGCCTTTGCCACCATCTTCCAGCCAGGTAATTGACTTTAATCACAGAACAAAATCAGGCCCTGTTTGGTCTCTATAAGTCAGGGGACTTAAAGTGCAAAAAGTGTAAATAAGTCAATTGTGGTAATCAAACAGCACTGACTTAAAGTGCAAAGGACTTATAAGTCCGTAAGTAGCTTCACCCTAACTTAAAGTGAAATAAGTCACTCTTTTCCCCTCCTACCCTGGGTGGGACCACGGACAGGGGCATAGGATAGGGGTAAAACAGTCTTTACTCACTGACTTATAAGTCCCTATAACCAAACACAACTGACTTAAATATAACTGACTTAATAAGTCTGGGACTTATTGAAACCAAACAGGGCCTCAGAATATCTCATCAGGCGCCTCACCTGGTCAAAAGATGGAAGAAATCAGAATACGTGCAAGGTGCAAAGCCTATAAACGAAGTGGATCTGTACTTGAAATCTGCCAAGGACGATGCTCATACACTGTAAGAGGCAGCAGCATCGGTCAGAAACCGTGCCCAGTTCCCTGAATGCATGGATGGTCCACCGGTACTTTTGAGCGCTCGAGTTGCAAATGATAAGTTCAACCAGAATATGCCGTGCAGGAAGTCCACTGAGAAAGGTGCCGACTTTTGGCACCAGTTTCCGTTTCTCCGTGCGGGCAATTGCAGTATGATATCGTCAAGTCAAATTATAGTGCGTGGCCTTTTGGTGTTTGGAGATGGACAGCTCATCTGCAACTCTGATCGGAAAGAATCCGCAGTGCTCTTGCTCGCAGCAACATGATCGGCCGATCTGGGGCTTTTGAATCTCATGCTAATAAACAAGGGAGCGGCAGCAGACGGGTAAAGTAATTAAGCTGATGCTGCGGATCACAAGTAAACTAATGCCACACCCACCGGCCAGCGTGATGTGTCCAAGCATGATGTGATAACTGCTCTCTGGAATTGGAAAATTATATGTATCATCATCAGGCCACATCAATTGCGGCCCTGTTTAGTTACATCGAATTTGACCAATTCGACCAAAAGTATCTTCTTGAAAAACGCGTCCCTCTCTCTACTTTTACGCTTTCCAATGCATTTTGCTACAGTCAATTCGATCGAATTCGCGCGAACTAAACAAGGCCGATTGCTGAAGATTTCTGTGCGGTTGCTGATTCTTTCTATCTTTTCTTTTCCATCTTTTCTGAAGAAACTGAAACTGAAATGATGGATGCTGAAGATATGTGTACTTGTTACTTGTGTGGTGCAGCGAACAGCTTGTGCCTGAAATTTGCCAGGCATCTCAAAGTAGTCCTGATGAGCAGCAGCGGCAAGCTCGCTCACAGCACATGACAGAAAGGTATTGACTGGGGCTTGAGATGATCTGGGACGACTGCAGCACCGAATGCTCATTCTGCACAGCTCGAGTCGAGTGACAGTAGGAGGGCCACATGTCGCTGATCTGAGATGACTGCAGCACCGAATGCTCATTCTGCACAGTTCTTCTTGGCATGTCACTCGGAAAAAGGCAAAAAAGGAAACTTGATATGGAACAGAGTAAAGAAAAGGGGGAAAAAGAGAAGCTGCTGATCTAGCCAATCAGATAATCAGGCCCAATGGTGCTCTGAACATAGGGTTCAGCCATGCATTTAGGGTTCTCCGTTACCGTTCAAATCGGCATCTCTGCACACATCGACGGATCCTTCCCAATATTATTTGGAGGCGGGAGGGATTAAGAGAGAGGGGGCACAGGCAGCCGGGACATTATGAGCTGTGCTTAGGGCCTGTTTAGATCACTACGAAAATTTTGAAACTTTGAAACTTCACTATTCATCAAAGGGAATCTTACATGTATGGAGTATTAAACGTGTGTTAATGACAAAACCCATTCTATAACCACCCGGGTAACTTCGCGAGACGAATCTAATGAGCCTAATTTGGCCATGATTAGATAACGTCGTGCTACAGTAAACAATCTCTAATGACAGATTAATTAGGCTTAATAGATTCGTCTCGCGATTTTCCGTCCATCCATGTATTTAGTTTTATAATTAGATCATGTTTAGTCCTCCTAATCTTCGATTTAGAATTGGAAACTTCTTTCGCAAACTTTCTTTGCAAACTAAACAGGCTCTTAGTGTTTTGTAACAGGGGAAAATGCTTGGGTTTAAACAAATGCGGTGGCGCTAAGAATCCCAATGCCTTGACTGACAGCAATCCCTGCCCGAAAGGGCCGACCAGGCGCAATAAAAGATGTGGGAAGAAACGAAAACAAACAAGCCGTCCCCTTGGCCTATCTCCCGCTCTTTCCTGCTGCCTGCCTTGTAAACTAAGCCCCTCTTGCATGTGGACTCGCCAACAGTGGGTGCTTAGTTTTTGCGCTGGGTTTTGGACTGCTCTCCTTTCCGCCGAGTGCCCGGCCTCGTCGACCTCACTCACCAGCCCCTTGGTTATCTTCACTTATCCAGCAGGAGAATGGAGATGGTTTTTCTTCAGCGCATAGCCGTCTTCGTCAGGCTAAACTGCCAGATGTCTCTTGCAAATTCAGACATCAGCAAGGTTTTTACCTTTTACTAACTACTTTTTTTTTGAACGAACCGCACCAGACAGTGCGTGTTTCATTGATATAGCAGAAAAAATACAAGACTACGGTCCTAGAAGACCATAGGCAGAAAACATGAAAGAAAGAAAAAACAAACTATACTCGCCCGGTTGGATTGGGACCTCAACGTGGGGTACCACACAACAACTCTCGCGGGCCGGTTGGATTGGGACATCAACACGGCCGAGCCACTACACACGACGACGATCACGGAGAAGGAACAAACCGCAGCTCCCACCCACTTTCCGCAACCTTGCTGTCGTCAAACCTCCAGCGTGATCCGATGTCGATAGAGAAGCAACGGGGGCAGACACCACCACACCAAGAAAGCCACCGCCATGCAGGACCTTTCGCCGCAGTGCCGCTGCAACAGTGCACACCACACGACGGAGTGAAAACGTCGAGTCCGAGCAAACACAACGCGCGGGGGCCTCGCCTCATCCGCCGTCGGACGCCACCTCTCTCGTGCGCGGGGGCCTCGCCACGCCCGCCACAACTCCACGCTCCGGACTCGTATCATAAGTAGCCGTCGAAATGGCGGGCAAAGCTGCCCCACCCCCAAAGAACTGTACCGACGACCGAATCGCCACCAAGATTCGACATCCTCCTGTTGCTTCCCCCTCGCAAGATGTCGCCGCCGTCAAATCAGTAGCCCAAAGATGTCGCCCGCGCCGGCTTCCGCCGTTGTGCCGCACCAGGTGGGTCCAGCCATGCTGAACCGCCCGCCGCGACCCGCTGCAAGCCGAGCCGTCTCTCTTTGCCGTTGCCGCAAGCGCCGTCCTCGGACGATGTCTCGCGCCGAACTGACAGTTGCAGAGCAACGCCAGCCGCCGCAATCCGCTGCAAGCAGACGAACGGTATCCAAAAGACGACCCTTGGTCACCAACAAGAAGGCAGCAGTCTCGGTGCGAGGAGATCAACACCCATCAGCATGTCATACAGCAGGAACGCCACCTCCGCGAAGTCGCCAGGACAGTGGATCATCCACCGAACCGAGCGAGGTCTCAAGAGACGACGCCTCCAAGGAGGGTACGACGCCAAAGGCGCCGCCGTCACTCGTCCAGAGCTGGACAGGGTTTTCACCCAGAGACCTTATGCAGTAGGGTTGGAGCTCCAAATGACGCCCTCAACAGGGAAAGCGATGCCCGAGGAGGCCGCCGTCGGGCTTTCGCCCAGAGCATCCAACCCCACTCCACACGCACGACCCGGCTTCCGGCAGCACCGCCACGGCCACCCAGCCAGACCGACGTCACCACTGCAATCCCACTCACCACGCCGCCGAGCCCCTCCGCCGTTCACGGCGTCACCACTGCACCACCATGCAGCCTCAGCACTCGGGCCACCACGCCCCGCACGACCACCTCCGACGCCGCCCCCCAACCGGCGAAGGCAGCAAGCTGACGTCCACCGCGACGTCCCGGACCTCCGGGCGGACGGCCGNCCCTCGCCGGAGGCGCCGGCGCTCGGCCGCGGCGAGGTCGGTCTTCCTCCAAAGGCGTCCGCGCCCGCCGTGATAGGAGAAAGAGGGGGAAGGGAGCCACGCCGCCGCCGTCCTTGCGGGCCGCACGGTTTGCCGGCGGCCGGCTCCGGCGGCGGCGCAGCAAGGGAGGAAGGAGGGGGGGAGGCGGCGGCGGTGGGTGGCCGCCTGTGTCGCCCGACGCGGCAGGCGACGTGGGCGGCAGTTTGTTGTTGTGTTCTTTTTATGCTTTTTTACTAACTACTTAGTACTCTACGATCATCTGGTGATGACGAATCAAGTGTCCGATAAAGTTTGTCCATGGAGCAGTGCCAAATCCATGGTAAGCTACAAAAAGATGTCTCCTCAAGCAAGGCAACGGCTACAGTGCTAAACTAGGCAAAGCAATTCCTCACAATTTGAAGGGCCTGTTGAGCATAACGCAAGTGGCCCCTACTAAATCCTCGTCAGTGAAAATGGCGTCACGTGAATAATCCGGAGCGTGATTTTACTGTCGATTTTTCACTTGGCACCTGAAAAGGGACAGGTGACCAGATCTACCGCCTCCCTGGCAAAGGGAAGGGGAGGGGAGGAGAAAAGGCCACAGAGATCTACCGCTCCTCCACGGCTCTACCCGTCGACTGACTCAGGCGAACACAAGTACGCCTCACACCCACCCCCCGCACCCCACCACCCAGCCCGCCGCGCCTCCACCTCCGCTGCTCCCCCACCCCCTTCCTCCTCCCGCTCCCGCTCCAGTTCCAGGTCCAGCTCCTTCTCCTGCATCTCCTACCCCGCCGCATCCCACTTGCCGCGCCGCGACGTCGGGGGGAGCCAGCCCGCGCGCGATGTCGGAGGAGGACGAGGACCAGCCGCCGCCCAAGCGGCCCAGCGCGTCGCCGCCCGCGGACCAGGTGCTCGACAACGTGCTCGAGACGGTGCTGCAGTTCCTCGACGCGCCGCGGGACCGGGGCGCCGCCTCCCTCGTCTGCCGCTCCTGGCACCGCGCCGAGTCCGCCACCCGCGAGTCCGTCGCCGTCCGCAACCTCCTGGCCGCCTCCGCCGCCCGCACCGCGCGCCGCTTCCCCAACGCGCGGAGCCTCCTCCTCAAGGGCCGCCCGCGCTTCGCCGACTTCAACCTCCTCCCGCACGGCTGGGACGCCACCGCCTTCCGCCCCTGGGCCGCCGCCATCGCCGCCGGCGCCTTCCCGGCGCTCACCTCCATCTTCCTCAAGCGCATCTCCGTCACCGACGCCGACCTCGACCTCATCTCCCACTCCCTCCCCGCGTCATTCCGCGACCTCTCCCTGCACCTCTGCGACGGCTTCTCCTCGCACGGGCTCGCCTCCATCGCCTCCCATTGCAGGTATATCTACCCCTCCTCCTCTCGCCGTCGACTGCGCCATTCCGATGCCTTCTTCTCCTGTTAGAACCTGATGGCTTCTCCCTGCAGGGCGCTGCGAGTGCTCGACGTGGTGGAGTGCGACTTGACTGAGGACCAGGAGGTCGTGGACTGGGCGGCGTTCCCGCCGGAGCCCACCAACCTCGAGTCGCTCTCCTTCGAGTGCTACGAGCAGCCCGTGGCCTTCGCCGCGCTCGAGGCGCTCGTGGCGCGCTCCCCGCGCCTCACCCGCCTGGGGGTCAACCAGCACATCTCGCTCGGCCAGCTGCGCCGCCTCATGGCGCACGCGCCGCGCCTGTCGCACCTCGGCACCGGCTCGTTCCGGCCGGCGGACGGTGGCGAGGAGGGGCTCGGATTCGGTGAGCTTCTCAATGCATTCACGTCCGCTGGGCGCGCGCGCGCGCTCGTTTCTCTCTCCGGCTTCCGTGACCCCGCGCAGGAGTACCTGCCGACCATCACCGCGGTGTGTGCCAACCTGAAGAGCCTTGACTTAAGCTACAGCCCAGTCACCCCCAATCAGATTCTGATGTTTATCGGGCAATGCTACAACCTTGAGACGCTATGGGTACTGATTTCAATTGCTCCCTCGGCTTGGTTTATCTGGCTGTGTGCTGCTGTTTTGCTGATGACGACTTCTTTGCTAGGTACTTGACTCGGTGCGCGACGAGGGGCTTGAGGCCGTGTCGATGTCCTGCAAGAAGCTCCAGTCTCTTCGTGTGCTCCCACTGGATGCGCTTGAGGATGCCGACGAGTTGGTATCAGAGGTTGGCCTCACTGCCATCTCACGCGGCTGCCCTGAGCTCCGTTCGATATTATATTTTTGCCAGACAATGACCAATGCTGCTGTCGTCGCCATGTCACGGAACTGCCCGGAGCTCAAGGTATTCAGGTTATGTATAATGGGAAGGCACCAGCCTGACCATGTAACCGGGGAGCCTATGGATGAAGGGTTCGGTGCCATTGTTCAGAATTGCAGCAAGCTTACCAGGCTATCCACATCGGGGCGCCTTACTGACCGGGCATTTGAGTACATTGGCAGGTATGGCAAGTCCTTGCGGACGCTCTCAGTGGCGTTTGCTGGAAACAGCGATGTGGCGCTGCAATACATCCTCCAGGGATGTCCAAAGCTAGAGAAGCTTGAGATAAGAGACTGCCCATTTGGTGATGCCGGCCTCCTCTCGGGGATGCACCATTTCTACAACATGCGGTTCCTCTGGATGTCAGGCTGCAACCTGACACTTCAAGGGTGCAAGGAGGTGGCTCGGGGGCTGCCACGAATGGTGGTGGAGTTGATAAATGGCCAACCTGAGAATGAAAGGCCCAATGGTGTGGACATCCTATACATGTATCGGTCACTCGACGGGCCAAGGGAAGAAGTACCACCGTTTGTGAAAATCCTGTGAAGCTTCCGCTGGGGAGGCACTTGGTATGAGTGGCTGCCTGGGACTACCATGCTACTCTACTTGATATGCTGGATGCAGATCTAATGCAATCTATGTAAGTTTTTGGAGCTGCAGATATCGTACATTTTTCTATGTTCAATTTCTAGAGAAGAGGATCTCCGAGCACTGTACTAGGGAGCAGGCGGGGTGTTCAATTGATGTTGTGCTAGTAGGAGTTCATCACTGTATGCCAAGTTTTCTACCACAAGACCATAAGCGCAGCAGAGCAGGCTTCCTCGAGGGGGTGCCATGGCCGCCTCAGTTTTGTTTGCTGCTCTGGGAGACTCAGGTTTGAGGATCATGTTTCTGTGGCAGCGCAACCACCATAGTTTCTCTGATTTTTCGATGTGAAGCTTGCCGTCAGATTAAATTCATTAGAACTTTTCCCTTCTGTTGTTGTTGTTGTTGTTGCATCATATTCCCGTTCCAATTTTTCTTGTTTCAGAACTATGAGCAAACCATCCTGAACTGAACTATTATGTTATTAAATTCCAATGTTCCTTGTGTCAAAAGTTTTGTGATCCCTGTTGATGCTTGAAAAGTCCCTGCGCCTGTCTTTTCGTTATCTCATCTGAATCCCGAGCTTTGGCTGTTGCTATCATTACTGGAGGACCTACAGTCACAACCTGAAAGCTCTATCCATGGGGTTCCCTTCCTTCCTCACTGAAAGGCCGGCCAGCAACGGGTCATGCTTATTAGGCCCTGGTCCATCAAGTGATGATTGCCTGGCGTCCATTTGTCTTGACAGCCCTGGTTCCTCGCCGACGTGTTCGCCGTCCACAGCCGGCCGGCGACAGCGACGGCCGGCCGGGTCTGCTATCAACTGCTGCAGCTTAGCGATTATATGATGATGATGATGATTAGTTGATGATGAGGTTTTTTTCTCCCCAATGCAAGTATCCTGCTGATGCTCTTTGCACGCTCGCTGTGGGCGTAGTATCTGCCACACCACACCACACCACACGGCCTTTCTCTTTCCCAGCTTCCTTTGGCTCCCTGACGGCCCTGCCGGCCACAGTTTAGGCGAAAGAAAAGCCTGGATGGCGACCAGTCAGTCCCTCCCTGCAAGGAAGCCCCGGGTGGATCCGGACGACGACGGCGAGATGGCAAATGATGAGGGAGTGATGACCCGTCGATGGCGATGGAGATCGATCGATCGATCGGTCGTTTGACTGGCTGGCTCCCCACGAGGCCACGAGTCGCTCGCTCGCTGATGACTGGCCCGGGAAATGAAATGAAATGAAATGGGGGCAGTAGATGCCAAGCGAGCGTGAGCGAGGACTAGAGGGGGCAGTGAAATCCGCAGCTGCTGAAAGCGCTTTCCCCAGCAGACTCATTGGGCTCCCTTGACCATCCCCGCTGTCGCCAACAGTTGGTCTTGTACTCTTGTTTTGTTCGTCGCGGATGATTGAAGGCAGGCGCGCTCGAATTTATGAACTCGCTAGGCACCATGTGGGAAATGGTCAAGAAAGAGGTTTATTTACCGAGAATTTTTTACAATAGTTGAAACAAATTAGGATCATCCATCAAGCTAAATTCAACGATTGAAACATAGAAGGTACCTTAAGGTACCAAGAGATACCTAGAAAAAAGGTGCCAAACGGTACCAAAATAGGTGCGACCGGTACCAAAATAGATGGGACCGATATCAAAATTAAAAAGGTACCTTCTGGCACCTTACCAAAATAAGAAAGGTACCTCGTGGTATCATCTCCTGGTACTTTTTTTCAGCCACCGTAAAACACCTCTTATTTACCACCATCGATCAAGCGGTAATTCTGCATTTCTGCCTCGTTCTTGTTCTGGTAATAACATCTACTAAAGCAGGTCTGAAACTGGTGAGAGGTGTGGATTAGTGTCTGAAAGCAGCGGCCACCGATCGGCCCAGCAAGTGTCCGGACGCTGGTGATGGCGATCTCCCGAGAACAGGAGATCTCCATCGATTCTGATCGTCCGAGACCGGGCTTTGAGTTTATCGCATGATGGCGCCTCGAGGCCTAGCGGTTGGGATCCGTCGCTGTTCTCGCCATCTTGAGGCATCATGTCAAATAATTGGCCGCTGTTCCAACTCGGCATCAGGGAGAAAGATCGGGAAATCCGGCAGATCTAGTGGACCTCATGCTTCGACTGCATGCAAAGCGGCCATGGAAGGAAAAAGGAAGACGCGAGAAGGGTAGTCTCTGTGCAAACTAAGGCCTAAGGCTTTGGTTGATCGAGATGCAGAGATGGTGGTGGCCGCCTGATGAGGGAGACTGATGGATTCACCCCCGCGGAAAGTTGCAACTGCTATGAGCCATGTGGAACAGCACTTGCTGGCTCAACCTTCAGGGGGTTTTTCCACAGCCGGGAGCCGATGTTGCTTCCTCTTAATGAAATACGGTGGGGACCTCTCCCCCTCCGGCCGCGTTTTTTAATTTGGAAGAACGTCGTAACCAGCGTGCCTTTTGTTCAGTTCAGTCATGTACTCGTGTATGCTTCAACAGTTCAGGTTCAGAAACACAGGCAGGTGAGAAAAACTCATGCCAAAGTGCATCTTATCTGTTGAATTTTTATGGTTGCTGTGGGCTTTTTTTCTCTCTCCTCATTACTACGTTCTAAACCACGCCTTTCCCGGGCTCATTATGTTCGGTAAAAAGGGTAGAAATGATGGCAGGAAGTGGATTCACCGTGGCTCTGCTATCCTATTTTAACCACTTCACCGGCTCCAAAACTAGCAAAAAGGTGAGGTAACTATCTAGCTCCTTTTTCCCTCGCCATCAGCAGCACGGGGACATGGATCATCTGGTGTGGCCACTCGATTATCTCTTCTGAAAGTTAGGCGCCCATTCAGGTTTTCAGTCAGGCAGGCAGGCATGTGTTCCCAAATCTGCAGAGGCGTTAGCGGTTTTTAAATTATTCAGATCTTGTCAGACTTCATGGCTCAACCGAACTGCACAATATGAAGAAAAGCATGGCCAGTTATGGCTTTTGCACCTCATGATTATGGGACAATCAAGCACAAGCTTAGCTCCTAACTGCTTCCTGCAGCGTGGGCCCGTGGCGAGTAGGGTTTGCAATCATGTGAATATGCGAACAGTGGAGAGATTGGATTTCTAGGGTTACTTTATAGAGTGTCAACACCTTAGATTTTTTAAAAAATAATAGTAATAATTTGGGGTTGTTTTTTTGGGTCATGTCACCTTTTCTCACCCTTTGTTGATTGAGGTAGCAGGGCCATGTTCCTAAATATCCAAGATAACGCATGACCAGCGTGTCCACATGCGTCTGAGGAGCCCTAGAAAGAAAGAGGAGTGCTCCACTAAATCCTAGAGAGAGAAAGCATGCACTCGAGCTCATGACCCTGATGCATTTGCCGGGAGAGAGAGAGAGAGAGAGAGAGAGAGAGAGAGAGAGAGAGAGAGAGAGAGAGAGATCATTCACCCATCTACTGCATATCCAAATGTCAAATTTCTTGGTTGAAATGAAATGCACTGCGAGGGAGCATCTTTTGTCGAAACATCAGCAGAGGATATATTACCTTTGCTTTACACAGGAAAAAGGAAAAGCAAAGCGGCTTTGCATTTGTGGAAGCTGGATTGCGAGAACATATTCTGTAATCTCAACCGCGAGCGGGATTAGTCAACGGCTTCGGGTACGTGCAATGTTTCTGGATGAAGTGATTGATTTTATCGAACCTAGCCGTGAGGAATCAGTTTTTTAACCTGGTTCACCTCACATTGAGAACCTGAAAAATTACTATTTCGATTTTTTTTATATAAAAAAACTGAACTGCCTCTATGAAATTTATATTGCTCATCAGCAAACATGATATTTTGAGAATTCTTCCCTGAAACTTTTGCTGATATTCTCACCTATCATCTATCAACACAAGTGCCACAAAGATAGATGACCCCTAGAGAACGTACTGAATTTTACGCATGATCCCCCAGAGAACTTACTGAATTTTACGCGATCCATCTAGGCATTTAATCTGGGCCAACATTACTCTTCATAGGTGAAGAGCTGATGCAGAATAATTTAAAAAAAGTGAGGAGAATTTGGCAACAAACAAAATTTTTCGGAGCCTCAATCCGGCAATCTACTGTTCATCAACTAACTCCTGCTTCTCCCTTTTAACTGGTGCAGTGAGTATTTGCACTGCACTGCTCCCGGGACATGAACATGGCAATCCACAAGTTGCTGCTCCCATGCACCCTCCAATCGTCGGAGAGGACAACTCAACCCGGCCGGGGGCATCTCCCGGATCTGGACCGCCCCCGACCAACCCAGTTCCGGTCTCCCCGTCGAACATGCACGGCACAGCGCCTCAGCGGAGCGGAGCCGAAGCCGTGCCATTGCTGCCCGAGCGGAGCGGCAGGTGAGGTCTGGTTCTGGTTGTTCGGTGGCGCGCTAAAACAATGGGGCCGTCGTGCCAACGCTCGCGGCTCGCCATGTGATCTCCCCCCAGAGGCCAACCAGTCAGGGGCGAAGCCATATATAGGCTTCCGTGGGTGCCGATGCACCCACACCAAATCAAAAGTTTAGTGCTAATAGTCATGCATCCACCTACCCCTCGTTTAAAAGCTATGCACCCCCTGCTCAGATTGTCCAGCTCAGTGCCACGCCAATTAGCCAACCAAAGACTAATCCCAAGCTCAAGCACAAAATGGATCTCCAACTCTCTCAGTCGCAGTCTTCTGTTTGCCCCTCTCACGTGTACCACTCTCTCTTCTCGCGTATTATGTCATGGCAGCGCCTGCACGGCTATTGGTTACCGAGGTTTGTTGGTTAATAGCCACAACTACGTCCCTCGTTGCCGCCGCGGTATGGCTGTGTACATCTCTGTAACAATTTAATTCCTTGGTGGACAATAATTGGGAAAAATATTTCTTTTGTCAGCTTCTATTTCAATATTTCAAGTAAAGAGAATAAATTCAGACGCCATGGGATTCTATTTGATGAATATGGTTTGACCTTGTCGAAATATAAGGTTTCTATCTGTTTTTCAACATAATAACATGACCTCTTTATCACTAATAATGTCTAATTAAGTCCTTGTTTTTCAAAGAACTCAATTATAGTCCTTGTTTGGATAAACATAAACCTGTTCACTCTCAATCCATATGGATTGAAGTAGAAAATTAACTAGATTCCCACCTGGATCCTTCCCAACTTGTATGTAACTAAAGCTCTTAATGCCAGTCTCAATGGGAAGTTTCATTACACAGTTACCTAGGTAACTGTGCCATATGAGTTTCATAGTGATGAAACTCTCCTCTCATCTGATGAAACCCTCTCTATTAGTTACCATGCCAAGTCAGCAATTTTACTGATGTAGCATTGAATTTAATGCCATGAAACTCCCCATTGAATTTAAGAGCATTAAAATGTTGGCATAGTACTACGACAATCATGGGTAAAGTTGTGCAACCCCCCCTCCTCCATTCAGCTCTAGCTTCGCCACTGCAACAAGCGCCACTGCAACCAGTTGCAGTCTCGCAGACGAGTACGAGCACATGATTGAGGGCTCCTCCTCCTCGCTCAGAGAGATTTGTAAAGGCACGCAGGCATCAATGTTCGCAGCGAGCGCGCAGATCTACAGCGCGGCAATGGCAGGGGCGGGGGCGAGCCGCTTGTGCGCGCAGGTGACAGCCACTACACGAGCAGGCACAAGGGGTTGAGGAGAAGCAAACAAGGGGTCTAGTTAGATCGCAGCACGCCAGGACAAAGCAAAGCCTGAATCGATTCTTTCTTTGATTGATCCCTCCATGTCTCTGTTTTTCTTTTTTTTTATCCCATTTCAAATGCTGGCATGCTGATTGTTTTGTATTATCTATCTATCTTTGCAGCAACAGCCTGATTGACAGCCAAGCAGCTGATCATATGGCAAGTATTGTATTTTACTCTGTGTTTATGCGTGTTGGTGCCACGGGTTGATTGAAGCAAGCGAGACTGTTTGAACATTTTCTGCTCTTTCTTTTTTAACCTTCAAATTGAAAATAAAAAGAAGAAGGGGGAGACTTGCTCATCATTTCAAACCCCAAGAACCATGGACTTGTTGGGAGACGAACCGCATCAAACTGACCAGTGATAGGAGAGGTAAAGAGGAAAGGCTGCCTTACCTTGCAGAGGCCAAAGTTGCAAGTTGCAGATGCATTTTGCCTTTCATCCCTACTCACCAACTCTGAACTTGCGGTACCAAGTGAAAAAACTTTTTCTACCCAGCTATCAGCTTTTACTTCCTCCTGCTCCACAATCTTGTATGATGCATGCAATCTTTTCTTTTTTGAGGTTATAAGCTTCAATAGTCAATACTGAAGCATATTTAGTCAGGTGGATCAGGCCCTCCCTCAACTGACAGCAGCTCAGTTTCTGAAGAGAGCAGTCTGACGTTGGATGTGGCACTGTGTGATGGTCAAAGGCTTTGCCATTCAAACCCCTCGTGGGGTCCAGCCTCTCTTTGCAAAGGCAAAGCACTGTAGTGCCATGATCTCCAGTTATTATCAGTGTTCAGTCTCTGCTGGGGCCAATGGCAAGGCCAATGCACATCCAATCCAAGGAGATGGATCCATTCCAACCAGAACCAGCTTCCACAGCCTCCTCCTCCTCTTCACGGTGACGGGCGGATCCCCATCCGACCGGTGTTCTGTGGTCATGGAAAGGCTCGAGTGCTGATCACAAAAGGGCACAAGTGAATGCCGCACAGTGGCGTGAACAGAGCAAGAAAGCAAGGCATCTCTGTGGCTAGATGTGTAGAGAGTCACTGACGCGGAGGCATGCCTCTGCCTCCCTCAAAAGAATGAGCCGGCCTCAGCTCTGCATCTTGCTACACATCGCCTCACCTGTGCCTGCCGTGCTGCTGCTTGAGGATATGTGCTATGCACATTGCTGCCCTACTGCTACTGGGGTCCTCTCTTTTATCATTGCAATCTTGTGCCATGGTTGAAGACGGAACAGGACGGCATGACCATATGCCTCCTTGCCGTTTCAGGCTTTGAGTTCGTCGCATTCGCGGCTTTCTTTTTGAAAATTCGAAATCGGTACCAGGCTATACGAGCATGTGTTGATCTGGACAGAAGCTCATAAAGAAAGCTTGATCTACTTGCTGGACGCAAGTACTTGGATTTTAGCACCGTATTTCCATTACTGCCGTAGCCTGCACTGCATTACTCTCCTAGATGAAGGACCATCTCGGACGGACGGACACTGGGGAGAACAGCTTTGGTTCCAGGCCGAGTCTTTTATCGCATTGCTCGTCCCAGATCCACAGCAGGTGCTGCCATGATCTGGCTCTCTGCAGCTCATCACTCTCCAGGTTGTTCGCCACATGACATGATATACCACTGCTCCTGTGTTCACGATTGAACGATGAGGTATCTGTGCCACAAATTTTTAACGCGCTCTGTGTTCTCACCTTGTACTGATCGTTCAATGCATCGCTGGATCGTGTCCTCATCGATCTGAATGGCGCATGGCGATCATTCATCTCTAAGAAACAACTGACACTTGTGACTTGAGAGTAACAGAGTACATCTTTCTACAAAAGGCAGCATATCCAACCCAGTCTTCGTGAAATCCGGACAAATTTAATATATGTGTTTTTTCAGAAGTCAGGATAGCAGAAACTTGGTGACCTGCAGTTCAGGGATAAGGTTCTGCTGTGCTGGTTCGATGAATGCCATCCAGTTCACCTTCTCAGAAAGCTATTCCACGCTTCAGTGCAGAATCCATGGAAAGGTTGGGAGATGCTCGGAGCTTAAACAACAGCAAGCAGGACGATCCTCCATTTGTCAAACGGTTCTTAGTGATGGATGGTCAAGGTGCCAAACTTTCAAAGCCTCGCCCTGGAGTTGGAGATACTTGACCCGATCAGGGAATACTGCATGTTGCTTTAAGAAAACTGGTGGAGCACTGAACTCTGAACCTTTTTTGGTAAAGGTAGTGAAGTACTGAACGTTAGGATTGGATTCTGAAGAACCACGGCATGCGTGCATTGACATCTGTATTCACCGCTGCAATGGATCAGCAAGCTAGCTAGTGCAGAGTAACAGTGCAGCAAGAGGTCAAGACAATGATTTTGCTCGTCTACATTAGGTCCAAAGCAGATTAAGAATTGTCAGAGTCTTACTTTGGTAGGTTAGGCTTGCCTACTTTCTGACCGCGCACTGCACATATGCTCATATCCTATCCTACTGAAAAAGTTAGGAGTAGTAAGTAGGAGATGCAGCATATATGTATAGAAGCATCTATATAATCGTGTCCACTAAGATATATAGCGTCTCTCACTGTCAACGCAAGATATCTAATTTGTATAAACAAATCGCAGCATGCCAACAACGGGCAGGAGCAGTAAAGGAGAGTCGCAGTGGCGATGATCGGGAGTCGACGTCACATCGTCAGCATATATGTATAGAAGCATCTATATAATCGTGTCCACTAAGATATATAGCGTCTCTCACTGTCAACGCAAGATATCTAATTTGTATAAACAAATCGCAGCATGCCAACAACGGGCAGGAGCAGTAAAGGAGAGTCGCAGTGGCGATGATCGGGAGTCGACGTCACATCGTCGGAGAATCATGGTTTGCATTGGCACCACCAGGCCATAGCTAGCGTAGCAGCTAGCCATTTGGCACTAAGCAGTGAACCGGATATGAGTGATCAACGCTCGTCAGCTGTCAGTATCGCAAGAAGCTGGTAGCTGGGCGCGCATCGTGCAAGTATTTCTCAGCAGATTCTTCTTCTGGAGCCTTCTGAACAGATTCCTTAACACTTGCCCTGGGACTGCGTCAGTACTGATGACAGTGATGGCTCATCGGACAACAGACTGAAAGATATGCATGGAGCTTTCTGGGAGTGGCTGGAGGCAACGACACGATGATTCAAGTACGCACATGTGGGAAGCTAAACCCTTTCTCTGATGGGCTCCCATGATTTACCTATTCAAGGAAAACGAGTGCAGTATAAACTGGTTTGTAACTCTTTCCTTTCTTCAAGAAATTAGATCTGCCAGACATAGAAGGGTTCCGGGAAAAAAATTTCGAAGTTGTTGTGCGGGGTTGACGAGCACCTGACTGATCAAATGGTTCGGTCTTCAGTTGGACAACAATAAAGTTTATCAGAGGAGCCGTTTTCCCTCAGAGAGCGAGGTGTGGTAAAATACCTAACTGATGATGGAGCTTTAACAGTATGATGTAATGGAAGTGTTCAGTGATTTCTGCCAAAGGCCATCATGGGTAGGAGTTTCACTACTAATCCCTCCACTCGTTTTTTTTGGGCGTATCACTATAAAAAAATTCTCCAAGTTTTAAATGCCTATGATTTACACAAAGTAGCTTTTTAGCAATTTTTTATAAATTTATGGCAAGAGGCAATAAGATTTTATATACTCAAACATATATAGGTGTGGTGCGAATGTGGTGTTTAATTTGTATGTGTTGTTATTTTAATCGAATACAAAGAAGACAAAAAAAAAACAAAATGGAATAGTGTTGAGTAAGATGATGTAGCGCTGGCAAAAGCTTTGACCGCTGACCTACATATATATGCATTTACTGTTTCTTCCTAGAATAAATGCATGAAAATGTCAGCAAATGTGTGGTGGGTTTAGGACTCAAACCCCAGTTCTGCCACAAGTGAGAGTTCGTTGAACGGTGCAAGTTTAAGGGATAGATGAAGTTGATGTTGCATTGAAACTCGACGTGTGAATAAACAACAAAGCCACAAGGAACATAATAAGGAAAATCATTTATACATCGATGACTTAATTTTTTGAAAGGTTACACGTGCATGAAATAACAGAAAGCCTTCTTTTTAATCACATGATTAAGCTCGAGATTAGAAGTGTACACCGCAAGAAAGAAGTTTATTTGTACGCAGAACTCTCTCTATGAACAAACTAGGTCGATAAGTACCAACCGTGTGACGATCGATCAAGCAAACGAACCAAGCTGCTCATCGCATGATCGAACCTCACGTTAGCATGTATTATTCCTCAGCATGTACACCACGGCGCACTCTGATTAGCACCTGATCAGCACACAGGCACATACAAAGCAACTACATCTCCATGCATGCAGCCTGGCGGCACAAGATGCACGTACACATCTAATTACGCACACGTACATGTCACCTATACTAGCTAGTGATCACCTCTTCCAAGAGCTTGTACCTCCGGACCCTCGGCCTGCCGCGAACGACGCCAGGCGACGGCGGCGGCGGCGGTGCTTCGCGGACGCGGCTGCCAAGGTCCGACGCTGACCGCCGCAGCAGGAGCCGCTGCTGCTGCGGCGCCTGCTGCTTCTTGATAGGCTTGCTCAGGTTCGACGACGCAAAGTCGCCGCGAGCGGCGACCTTGGGCGATCTGCCGCTGCCGCTGGCCGTGTCGCCGTGATGAGCAGCCGGCCGGGCTGCCGCCTTGCTGGCGGATCTCGGCGAGGAAGAAGTAGAAGCCGCCACGCCTCCGTCCGCCCTCAGGCACCAGTTGCATGTGCCGTACGACTCCAACTTCGGGTACCGATCCGTGCAGTATCTGGTACACGATCACATATATACATACGTGCACAGAATTATTAGCCTCCACAGCAGGCTCATGAAAATGTATATACACACGCTGGCGTACGTTATTGCATGCTGAATTATGAGGTGATCGAAGAGATGTACTACGATGCATTCACGTGGCATCGCTGATCGAGTTAAGAACCTGATGATGAACTGGGTAAACAGTGGCGCAGTTGGATTCGGGTACAAATCAGCTATAGCTAGCACGGCTTGAAGATCAACGTCGAGCGAACGTGCATAGGCCCCGTTCCGTTTGACAATTTGGCGACGCGTGCGAAAAGGGCGTGTCCGGAATAAACTAGAAGGACGGGTGATGACGAAAAGGATCGGAGAAATAATATGCCAAGTTAAACTTGCCATCAAATGCACGCACGCGACCATGCACTGAATTTTTTGAGTTTTGATGGAAGGAATAATTAATAGCGAAGGCTGATGAGCAGTTCTGCTTGCAGGTTGCACGTGTTCTACAGAAAAAGAAGTTATGTTGTGCAGGTTTACATCAACTCATGAACTATCAGTTCGATTGGGTGGTGGACATTTCTAGATTCAAAGCAGCTAGATTAGATGCATGTCTTTTCTCTCTCTTTTTCTTTTCTTTCTAAAATCTGCAGATTGAGTGGTTCCAAGATATATATTCCAAATTCGATAGCTTTTGATTTCTTTTTCGAGGACGCGCGCGAGAACCTCGCGTCCTTTTCCATTAATAACTGGAGAAATTCGCGTCTTTTTCCATTAATAACTGGAGAAATTCTAAAACTAATCAGAATATATAGCCAGAGTCATGTATATATGCCAAAGAAAACCAAGAGAACGCATGAATCTGGCCCTGATTCGATGCAAGTATAATACCACACAAAGCGATTAAATCCCCGATGCGCACGCGCACCCGCAAGAAAGAGATCGATCGAAGAGTTCTTTAATCTACTCATCAAGTTCAAGTACCGTGTAATCGATGCTACTGGCTACTGCAAGTGCAGATCGAATTAGGGATCGGTCGCACGTACGGCATGTTCGTCGCTACATGAGCGGTTCGACGCGCATTAACAGAAATTGATTTGGGGAGAGCGGTGGGTCAGGTGGGATGGGTGCACGTACGTGTGCTGGGAGCGGACGGAGCAGGCGGAGCAGCGGAAGAGCTCGGGCAGGAGGCCGCGGTCGCCGCACATGCAGCAGACGGCGGCGCCCGGTGGCTGCGGCGGCGGCGGAAGGCCGCTCGCTCCGGCAACGGCGCCTGGGGACGACACCTTGCCGCTCCCCATGGATCGATGCCTCCCTGCGACAATCTCAGACGGATGGGCCGAGCCGGCGCCACATGCGATCGATCCGACGACTGGATCAAACCCAACGCTATAGGTGGTGCCGATCGATCGATAGCTTGCCGCAGCAGCCTGGTTCGTCGGCGCTGCTTGATTTCTCGTCGGGGACGATGATGATGGGACGGTGGTGTTGGTAAACTTGTGGGGTGGATGGATGTTTGGGGGAGGCTGTGCCAGGAGGGCAGGAGTTAAAGGTGGTGGTGGTGGCTGTGATGCGGTGTCTTCTGCAGTCTTCACACATCTCAAGATCTTGCAGAAGCTGCCCTCTTTTGTCCTCCTCTTGCTGCCATGGCCGGTAAAGATTTCCCGTAATATTTTATTCACCGGTCCGGTTTTGCAGTATAGGCCTTCAAGTTTCGTGGTTTTACTTTAGGATTTGTTTGAAGCATAAAAAATTAGTAATACAATAAAATGGAAATACAACTCTACTGTAAATGCTGAGCAAAGCTTTTGTTCCACTTTCTCTTCACATATTCTCTAGCTGGTTTGTAACAATCAAATAAGACCATGAGAAAATATTATTTCTCCAATCAAAAGCATGAGAGCCTAGCAGCCTGCAAGTTGTTCCAAAGAATCACTTTGAATATATTACAAAATATTTTGACATATGTCACTCATAATTTACACTAAGAGTAGCTATCCCTAAAACATCTTAATCACCACTAACTAAAATTTAACTTGCAACCATCGCGGGCCGGTCGGCCAGGTACTAAAGAAAAATCATGAATAGAGCATCTTAGAATGGGCAGCAGTACAAAAAGACCCCTCACAAGAAATGAATAAAATAAATCGCAGAACAAACAAGACGTCGCTATCAGTGGCAAGATCGTGAATCGCAAGGCATCGAGGGGCGAACCGTCCCCTCTGAGGGATAATGGCAGCTGGGTGGATGGGCTTCGTTGGACGGCCGGGCGAGCGTGGGGCCTACCTTCACGCTCCGCCAACCTACCGCCATGCCGCTGTCACGCGGGGCCCTCAGAGGAGAGCCCCACATGTCAGAGCTACGTGGTTGGCGAGGAGGTGGCCGACCTGCCCGGCGCCCCGCGTGGGCCACGCTGGCCGGTGGGCCTAAAAGGAAAAACAGGCGGTGGCATCCCGTGTAAAATTGCGGCCGAACGAGGGGCATTTGGTTGGAGGGAGAGAGAGGGGGGTAGTGGGGTCCGCGTTTGACCAACCGCGACCGCCAATAAGCAGGTACCCGGGGCCCACGTGGATCCGACGTGGCAGGTGCTTGCGTGCGTGACGCGTTCATGCATTTGCATGTGGCTTCCAGGAGGAGGAGAGGCGGCCGTCAGACACGGGCTAGTGCTTTGCGTGAAAGTAATTTAATGGCCAAGTTTCAGTTTCCTTTTCTTGCGTTGATGGTGATGGATGCCTGCACGTAAACATGGGATTACCATATCATTCTTCGGCTCGTTTTTTTATGGTGAGCCAATGAAACTGAAACCTCGTTGCAGCGGCAGCCGTGCAAGTTGAGGGCAGCTTTGTTTTATCCAAGGCCCAAGGGAACCGGGGGTTAATCCGCGGGCTGGCCTGGCCGCGCCGACATGCCAGCCGGCGCCCGGCAGAGGGCAGCGGGCGACTGGCCAGCGGGCATTCGGTGGCAACCCCTGTACGTACGTGGCGGCATCGGCCGTCCGCTACATGCTTAGCACTCAAGTATTGCTTGAGCATTCCGGATAGGACCGGCAAGCAAGCAGCACATGGTTCCGTCTCGTAGCCACGAGTGGCAGCCTTTGGAAACGGGCTACCGAACCTCTATGAACGCTCCTCGTAGAAGCTCGAAGCGACCCAAAAAACTGGCAACGACCAAACGATCAACGACAGGCGACCTTGCTAACGACGGAGAAAGGGAAGACGACCAAGGGTCCGATCTGAAGCCATAGGGTGAAGGAGGGACTGTAGGACGATGCCTCCAGAAAGGTTACGACGTAGAAGCGACGCCATCGACTGTTCGTCAGAGGATGAACCGGGTTTTCACCCGACGAGAGCAGAGGAAGAGGGGAAGAGACTGTGACAATGCCCTCAACAGGGAGAACTACGCGAAAGCATAGCCATTGTCGGCACCGGTAGCAACCGAGCAGGGTTTTCACCCGTCCAAACCCCCTAACTATGCACCCAGCCTCCACGACGCCCCAGGAAACAGACCGAACACAACCATTGAGCTGAGCAGGGAGGCCCAGCAAAGGAGACGACCAGTGTGTGGTGGCCGCTAGACAACGGCGCCGATGCAGAAAGAGGCAACCAAGGCTACTGAAGGGCCATGACATCGGTGTAAAGGTCCAAGCTTGGAGGCCGCCGCCGAGGAAGCAGGGCCGAGCACGCCAAAAATAGAGGGCACAGAGCCAGCGCAGCCGTCCTCGCCAACGACCTTGAGAGGGATGGAGGGAGCGCCGCCCCGAGCACAGAGAGCGGAACTACACCCTGGACAAGCAGATCCTGCAAGGACCCATCAGAGCGGCCCACGCACCTTGGCGCCGATGAAGGGAGGCAAACGCCCGGCGGCGAGACGCCCCTTGCCGACCCAGAGCCAACAGATCGGGCGAGACGGAACCGGGTCCGAAGACGAAGGCCGAAATCGGAGCACGGCGGCGACCAAGGTAACCACGCCGACGACCAAGACGACCACAGAAGAGGGCAAGCAGGCCGCCCTCGGCCGCCCGTGTCGTCCAAGTCCCGCCCGACCGCCAGGGCCGCGCAGGCCGACGAGGNGAGAGGAGGAGGAAGAGGGGAGGGAGGAGCGGCGGCGAGGTGGCTGCCGCCGGCGGCAGTGGCCGGCGATGGTGGCCTAGGGTTCGGCCCTGGGTCAGCTATCATTGGCGAGCGGGGAGAGTGAAGGGAGGGGAGTGGAGAGGGAGAGGAGGAGGGGAGGGAGGGGTGGCGATCGGGGAGAGGGGCCGCCACCGGCGTGGCGGCTGGTTGGAGGCGGAGGCCGGGGGGAGGGGGCTCGGGGTGGGATTCAAAGTTGGGGCCGACCGGGGGGCTACCGACTCCATAGATGATCAAATAAAGTGCAATGAGGCTGTTTGGATGGTTTCCGCAGTGCGCCGCAACTCACCAAAGAAATTCTGGCTGGTGTTTGGATGACTTACGTGACTTGCCGCCGATTTGGCCTGCCAAACTTTTTTCTTCACTTTGCTGCTGGTCTTTCTGCCAAGTTTCTGGTGAATGATTTGATCACCGCGTTTTTGGCGCGCCACAACTACATGATGACAATGATACGTTCCAAACAGACCCAATTGTGTCTTCCTCTTGGGTTCCTGTGGCTGAAGCCTGCTCACTGCTCTGCGTGATGCCATCACGACATATTGTTCGTCCCTGATTGCGATTGAAACATTTCGTTGTGTACAAAGTGCCGTTTGGATCCAAAAAAAAAAAAAACCATCCAGTAGAAATAATCTCAAACCAATCCAAACAGTGTGAAGTCCGATAGATTTTTAGAATACCCCCATCCCAATCCACGATCATCCAACCTAACCTAGCTATTTCAGAATTATTGATTGGAAAGAGACATTTGACATTCACAACAATCCTACCATCCAAATTATAATTCAGAGATCCAAACAGCTTAAATTATTACTACCCAGAATCCAAGTTTTCATAATCACTATCTAGTACCTACTATCCAGATTCTAACCTTTAGATGATCCAACAAGCAGGCCCCAAGAATGTGCTTCATCATTTACAATAAACATGATCGATCTGCTAGTACAACTTACTTTACATTAAAGTATAAGAAAATTTTAGTGTTGAATTTCTTATATCCAATCCAGCAAGGCTTTGCTATTCCCATGGGACCAATATAACTGGTCAAAATTAAGAAAATATGACCACCAAATTATGAAGACTTCTACGGTAGGCATCATACACTCACGCAAATGACGCAATGCAAGCAACACAGTATTACATTAAGTGCAATGTAAGCAACGTATAGTATTACATTAAGCACAAAACGAAACGCTAGCACCACCCAACCACGATTAGCAGCGAAACAACATAACAGCACGAGACTCGTATCAATCGTCGACCACAAACTATCATCTATCTACAATCTGTACAGGGGAATACCTACAGGAGGCACGCAGAGAAAAGAATACCATATATGCCCACGTACAACAGTGACTATCACTTATTGCATAACTTCATCTATCTACAATCTGTACAGGGGAATGGATCCACACCATGTTACAGGTACGAATAATTACCCTCCCAAACCACAACATATAATTTCATTGTTTATTGACATCTCAAGTAATTGTTCCTGCACCGACACACCTGCTTATCTAACCAGGAGCACCCACAGGACCAATCCACGTCTATAATGATCGCAACAAGGCCTTGCGACACCATTCATGTTGAAACATGGGCTGCTTGTACCTTGGACCTAATCATTCTTCGAACTATTACCATTTTCCGCAAAGCTGGAAGAAAAGAAAAAAAAGGTCATAATTGACTTAGCAAATATAATGTTTGACTTTATTTGTGCTGATTCCTTTTGTGGTGTGTGTGGTGGGGGTGGTTAGGAATGCCTAAACAGCAGTACCTCATCAACTATAGCAATAGTAAATCAACTCTGGGCACACTCGAAACCTTCAGCAAACTCATGCATCCGAAATCGTTCCAAAAATTCAAAAGGCCTGCATATAGAAATGCGACTTTTCCACATCAGAACTAAACGATAATGTTGCGCTAATTTATTGTCATTAAATTAAGGCATGGCAGAGCAAGTGACATAGCTGTGTTTATTTATTTTAACTAGCTAATCTCCTCCCAGAATCAAATGTGCGTTGGAAGAAATTTTTTTTTTCTAATGTGCTATAAAAATGGCTTCAAAAATAGTCCGGGCACTAGATGAAACAGCACTGTGTTAAATATTACTTATGGTAGTCTAATCAAAAGACCATATCATGTTAAGCAAATTCTAAGTAGAGCTTGGATGACTTACAGCAAAATTTGACGGTTCCGACATAACTTCCGCTGATTATTCTCAATGGCACTCAATACATCAAGTTCTGGTCCAGCGACCATAGATGTAGCATTTGCATCGGGTGTCCATAGCTAATAAATAGAGAAACGAGAATAGACTGAGTCCATAGCATATGCGAATGTAGAAGTCATTTAGTGGCATGTAAGGAATAGCCTTATTTATTGGATTATCAATTGCAACAAGTACAGATTATATACCTTTATTGTATTATCAATTCCACTGGTTGCAACAGCGCAGTCAAAGGGATGAGACTGTATGCAGTTCACAACTAAGGGAATACAACACATATGAGAACCAGTGTTAAAGAGATAACAGCAAAGAAAATTGAAATGTAGTTACCAGCTCCATCCCCTGCAAGCATTTTAACAAGCCTTCCTGTTCTCTTCTCCCATATGAACCATCTACCATCGTCACTTCCACTGGCAATAAACTCTCCTGTTGTAAGAGGAGCAAAGCACAAGAGTCATGAACAGCATGGGTAAGCTCATACTATCGCGTAAATTTTGCATCCAACCCAGATTGTTTCATGTGAGATTCTGAACATTTCAAGTGGGAAACACAGCATGAGATATTATTATTACAATTGACCCGAGCTATATTCTGTTTCATGAATATAAGAAGATTTGAGTCGAAGCAAGCTGTTATATACAAGTTAATTTTAGTGACTACTGTAAAGTCCAGACTCCAGATTTCCATAACACAAGGCATCTTGTTACTTTTCAAAACTACCATATTTAACTACAGGCTACAGTACACCACAGTTCTATGTCTTACGCTTTATTAACTCTTAATGAGAAAGGTTAACATGTTTCTGTTACTATGAAATCTGCAAATGAAAATACAAGTTGATGGAGCTGGTAATCTGCGAATGGATTTTTAGCATGCCTTGTACCTAAAGCAGAACTAAAACCAGAATGCATGAAGGAATAGCCTAACCTCGCTCACCAAGAAAGCTAGCTTGTTTTATATCTGTCCCCACATTACAGTGTGCAACATATCTTTGTTTCATATCAATGGCAACATCCGACTGCATCGCATGATTTGGAAAGTTGTGTTAAAATCCATGCATTGAACAGTATAAAACTTGTATTGGGTATTACATAGAAAGACAAGAATAAAGGAAAGATATTAATACCTGGAAGCCAGAATCATCATTATGAGTGGACTCACTCGATCCATTCTCACCATTCTCACCAGCGTGTCCATTAGTTCGATCCTCTCTTTGATGAAATCTGAAACTTAAACTACCCCGAAAGACACCTTGATCGGTCTCTCGGCTTTCATCACCGGATACCGATGTTTCATAGTCTAATTCCATTTCATCGTCATAATCTGAGTCTTCTCGTCCCTCCTGTGATGAAGAACCACTCACGTCGGATCTAAACAATATATCACTCAATGAGCGTAATTTTCCATGTGTATCAGCTTTAGCATTCCCATTCTGATCCGTTCTATTCTTCTCAATTTCAGCTGCTTGAACAAAAGAAATCTATCACAATATAGAAGATGAACATCTTAAAAATTATAATTCCTCAACTTCAACACCTACAGCTTGAAAGTTGAAAGAAGCATAATGGACTGAGACACACAATAAGGGTAAGAGCATTATATCCTCACAAAAAGAACATTCTAGGCCATCTGTTTATCTGAAGAACTAGCATATGTTCATGGCAGCAGCTACCAAAAATGGATGATTAGGAGATGACAGTCCAGAAGACTGGAGGAAAACAACATCATGATCATTTAGCATGCAAACTAGTTAACACATAATCTCATAAATAATCAGTTCATATGCTAAAGCTAGGTGACAAAATAATAGTTTATGATGCTATCGTGAATATACTCACCAGAAGCAACACGATGCTTTATGTCATCCACCTGCTTCCTCAATTCAGAATGAGGCGGAAGAAGACTATTTACTGCTTCTGCATACTCAGATGCCTCTCTCAGTCTTCCTAACTACACAAGGCATGACACAGCTATTTAAGAGATGGAAGCTAACCATCTGGTTCAAGACTTCTATTTAAAGAACAACTGGATTTTATAAGCAAGTGCAGAAGTAAACAAAGCAGATGATGTGATTAAACAATGACTGATCGGCTTATTTGAATAATCTAAGCCCCCATGTATTTGAAGACTGATTATGCTAAAAAAATATCTGGGAAAAGAATACGACAATATTCCAGTTAGAAACAAGCAGGAAATATAAAAAACTTCTGAACTTCTCGAACCCTTCATGTTAGTGTAAAATTTAACATCTTCTACAGGAACAAACTTGAGAAGGCTTGACTAATTTCGTACAAATACAGCTACCAAACTATTTGACCATATACACGTACGTTATTCAGAATGATTCACAGGTGCTTACCTGTAATAGTGCCTCTGACATATATAAGTGTGCTTGATAGGATGAGGGGTCAATGTTCCGCGCTTTGTTGCAATCACGAATTGCCATGTAAACATCATTTTTCCACTTCCTCTGTACATCAAAATTTTATGATCCACACATTTATAGTGAAATAGAGCTTTCACAAGCGATCAATAAAGCATTCAAACCTTTAGGTATAATCCTGCTCGAGTACACAAGCAATCATGCATCATGTCATCGTCGATTTCAGGTCCCACGGATTCAAGTACTTCACTGCATGCGTCAATCCCACGCATTAAGTTTTTGCCCATCTCCAGAGATCTTGTCGCAATTTGCATGACTTTCCTGCACATATCTACCTGAAACGGGCGCCATGAAAGGCGGAGCGGTTCAATATGTGTTGCAGATCAAGATAAAGATATGATGTGACAAGTATGGCAATGTAAGCTCACGAGAGAGTTTCTCACCCTAAACAATCTCCTTGAAGTTTTATTCACTGAAATCTTCCTTTGTTTTGCCTGTTCTTTTACTGGTACTTTGTGAAAAGGGGGTACAAATAATTGCTCTCGTACATAATCTGCTGTGTATCTCACTGAACTTGTATTATCTGAACTGATAGCAAAATTTGATCAGTACTTATTTAAGATCTGTCATTGTAACAGTGGCAGGCAAAGCATATAAAAGATGTGAAGAAGAGAATGCAGGCTGGGGCAAAGAGCCTGCCAGGTTGTGAGAACATTGTGTATTAGTGTGCATTGGCTTGTGAGTAGGGATTTGGACTGTCGGAGTGCATGTTTGTTGTAATCTTCCTTTTGGAAGAGTTCTTATTTGGACTGAGGCTTTATTTCTATAATACAAAGATACACAGCTCTCCTACACATTCGGACAAAAGACCAAAGAAGGTGCACAAAGTGAGCGAAGTGATCATACCTGGGTCAACATCAAATAGATAAACATGTTCACCACTGTAACTTAAAAGAACCTCCTTCCCATTTGGGCTAAAAGCAACATGTGTAAGGTGCAGATACGTCTTCTTCTGATTACAAAACAAGCACAAAATCAACAGAAGGAACACTATAAAGTCCAAGCGCATATTCTGGCTCAAATGCTCTAGCTCAAGTAACTGCCACGTAAAAGCTCATAACTGCCACATACTACCTTCTATAAAATGGATTGACAGCTAAAACGCGTCCGCAGCTCAAAAATAAAAGGGCTACCAAAAAAAACAGACAATAATGCTAACAGAACTAGTGACACTGATATGACCATTATACAAGTACCCTGTGGTTACAGATAGGCAATAAGAAATATTATGCTGTATTTTTACCACCTCAACATACTTTTTTAGCACATACATATAGGACTTGCAACTTTTGACATCTTTGGCTTCATACAAGTTAACTATGGTTGCCAACTTTACCAACACAACTGAAACAGCACAGCACAACAATGAAAAAGCAAGCGCTAACTTACATTGTCAGCAAGATGCAATGGACAGAACATTTTAACGCATGGCGGCGGCTTCCTTTTGGTTTGACATGAGCTCAATGGCGGTAGCATTCTCCTATCATAAAGCCTGGCAAATGCGTCACTGCATGAACATCATGTAACAGAGTTGTGCTAGTCAGGTAAAAGAACAGACAAAGATTGGTATGTACCGACTATGGGTGACGAGATCTAAGGATTACCTCCCACCAATAAGGATTTCATGGGGACGAACAGAGCTAATATCACAAGACTTCAGTGCCAATGGATGTTTGGGTAGATCAGCTAAAGACTTCTTGGCTCCACAGCGTAGATCAAGCTGCCATAAATGTGTAGTGCAGAAGATAATATTAGAACCAAGCCCAATACTAAATCAGCTATATTATTAGCAACCATTTGTCGTAAAGCAGCAAATTATCCATGCATTTCAAATAGAATAAGGAGCAAAAAACTTAATGGTATAAACCAATTAACAAGCAGGCAGATGAGAGGTACAGTATGTTGAACACATAGCCGCGAACAAATGAGCATTATGTGTTAATACATCATTTTTTAAAGATTTATCAATTCATCCATCTGATGAACAGAAAAGTCATGTCCAGATCCAGATATATACTCAATTTGTTACATGACTGCCCAAGACTTCTTGAAAAGCTAAAATAAATTACAAACATAACCCTGAGAGAAAAATTGGATTGCTGTGAATATGTCTCTCAATATCATAAAATCAGGAAAAAAAATTGACAGATATTTAATAACATGATATGCTGCACAAACAGAATAGAATAACAAGCTCCGTGTGAAGAATTCAGTCAAACAACCAAAACTGCAACAAGGAAACAAATGGGGAAAAAAATAAAAGTATGGATTTCTCACAAGCACATTGCGGCATTCCTGATTAGCTGATCCTGCACGAGGACATGAACTACACTCCCGAAAATCATGCTGTCTCAGAGTACCATCCTCACTTGCGCTCCACGCTACATTAGGATTGCCAATTTCAACCTACATTTGGCAAACAAATTAAAATATTAGTGACCGAACCATGCAGAGGACAAAAGCAAATAGCATAAGTGCATGGAAGAGGAACACACATCTCAATGACAAGACATATTACATGCAACACGTAATTATCTTATCACACTAAAGAATAAAAAAGGTTTTCAAAATTTCAATTTGCTCAGATTCATATCAAATTAAATGCACAAACTTCCCCCATGCTCTAGAATTTCAAATGACAAATAATGGTCCATCAGTATGATAACTTACAGCTAGTTTCTTGACCCTTCTTGAGTGACACTGGTAAACCGCTGCTGGTTCCATAGAGATTTCTCTAGGCCTTCTGCCACTTAAACGAGACATATTGAAAACACGAACCTGAAAAAGAATCAGTAACCCTTCAGGAATAAGAAACAATATTTAGAAAACAAAAACAAAAGATGTACCTCTGCATCTCCTGCTCCAGAGACTACTACTTCATCACATGTTTCTGGGACAAATTTTGTGCAAAAAATATTTGCAGAATGTCCGGTATCGATATCATGCAACAGCTCTCGATTATTATAACTCCAGATGTTAATCTGCAGAATCAATTATCAAAACAATACTGAAATCAAATGTTCAAATCTCTTAATAATATCATAAAACAATGAAGCGAGTCACATAGGAAACATTTGAGGACTACATCCATCATATGTCACTGCTGGAGCAATGTCCATTGTGCAAGAAGATGAGTCCATTTGATTGTATCATACAGTTTTCTTTTTTTTTTCCTTTAGCCGACAGCTTAAAATTCAAACATGCAAATAGAAAGTTCTTAGGTTTGTGAAGGCGGCACACCCTATAGCCCTTTTTAAAGACAAGAAATCCACGACATAATTAACCGAAGTGGTTAAGTCCTTCTGTAAAGAGGCATGACAAACATATAAAGGCAAAGATTAACCATGCACTTATACAAAAGGGTCTACTGATATTTTCCATTTAAACATATGGCTTAGCCCTCCTGCAAGAAAGCACACCGAAACATATAGACACAAAAGACAAAACATGTTCATATATCTCTCAAAACCATCTTAGGGCACTATAGTTATGACAGAGGAGAATCTAACCAACTCAATAGAACCAGAAAAGATTAAAAATTAATAGTTTTAGCTAACCAACCTAAGGTTAGAAACTTACTCTAGTGTCATCTGATCCTGATATGAGAAGCGAACCCTTTGAATTCCATGCAATAGCATTCACGCAACCTATGTGACCCTGTTAAATACCACAGGAAAAGGCAGCATTATAAAAATCACGCAATAAATCAAGAAACCGCAGCTTTTACCTCAACAGCACATTGAAATCTTAACATTCCAGCATGGGATTCATACATATTAATTCACTTGCTGAGATGGTCAATGGAAACAGTTACTTAAATACCTCCATCTCCTTTTCCAAAGCAAGCTTTTCCACTAGAGAAGAATGGAACTGTACTCTTCTCTTAATGTCCTGAAAAAGGAAAACATTAGTTGTATTTGCATTATCCTTTGACTTAAACAATAGTCGAGAAATGCACAATTACATAATGCAAGGCCAAAGAAGAACAGTACTACAAAAGATTAAGTGTATCAGTAATTCAAGATATAATTTTCAACCAAGCAATGCTGCCGCGAAAACAGTTGCAGGGAAAGGAAAACACATTTTGTCATGCATGTTTCAGTTGCAGGAGCCGCTGGATCGGATCCTTTGTCCGATTTACCCAATAAAAGGAAAATTTGGCTAGTTAGGGTAATGGTGTAGGCAAACTGGTGTTCCTTTTCCTTTCCTTGAAGTTCTATAGTTGTCATCGCTCTCTTTGTAACATGGACATGGACAGCATTTTTCGGATGGTGGATCAGCTTCACCATAGAAATATGTTATGTTTGTTGCCTTATTTTGTTCCTAGAGACCTAGCTACAGATTCTTGCTGAAATAATGAATCCTAATGCCTGTGTATTTAACATTTGGTCTGTCCAAGGGCACCATATATATGTGAGTTGTGAGGGAAAACAGCTATTCTGAAGGCGCAACACAATTTCACAAGAACAGATCATGATAACTCTATCAAAGTTCAGCTTCTAAGAAAGGACCAGTATGGACACTGCTCACAGCACACACAGTTATTCTAAAGAGTAAAATACATGGGCGGTCCTCGAACTTGTCTCGAGGTGTCATTCAGGTCCCTAAACTCTCTAGATGCATCTTTAGGTCCCCAAACTTGTCTTAGTGTGTCATTTGGGTCCCTAAACTCTCAAGGTGAACTTTCATATCCATGAAAGTCGCCATTAATTAATTTTATTCAAATTGGGATGCTTATTAAACTTTTTTCAGTGGATTCATTTAGAAATCTTACCACTAAGACCATTTTAATTCTGAATTAACTGCTTATTAATCATACTCATCATGGATTAATCAAGACCATTAGATCATTAAAAAAATCAATGGTGGGTGTAATATTTTCTCGTTTAACATGGAAACATCAATGCTAATCTCCAATATTTGCTACTTTATTGATAGTTTGTTCCCATTCTAAATAAAAATCAAAATAGTATTTTTATTAAATTTAAAGTAGCAAAAATATTTTTTTGATTAACTTAAAGTAGCACAATAACACTTTTATTAAATAAAAAATAGCATATTGAGAGTTTAGGGACCTGCATGACACCGTGCGATAAGTTTATAGATCTAAAAGCACATTTTGAGAGATTAGGGACCTATGTGACACCCTGGAACAAGTTTAAGGATCTGAAAATGCACTTTGAGAGTTTAGGGACCTAGATGACACACCGAAACAAGTTCAAGGACCGCTGGTGTACTTTACTCTATTCTAAATAAGATCCCCCAAGTAAGCCATCAGTTCTGACCTATGTACAAAACGGTTGCATCATCATTGCCTAAAGATCTCGTTGTCATCAACAACAGATTAATCTTTATGGTCTTCTACTATTTTCATTTTTATCTCGACTATTCAAGAGCATTGTTTCAGGTTTGCACCGTACAATGAGCAAGCATCCTTCAGTCATCTCGATACTACCACATTTCAGAAGCATTTCGGGTTCCTAAACAAACAGCTAGCATATATAAGGAGCAATTCAGGTTGTCTCATCAAAAGCTCCATCAGGGTCCGGTTCTGACGTCCATAAACCCTAGTAAGTTCCAACCTAGTCAGAAGGACCGATCGGGAAATGCAACCGAAGTTCCACTAAGCTCACCCAAAAACCGCTCCCACCAATCACCACTGACCCAGCGATTCGCCGACACCAATCCAGGCGAATCAGGCGATTTTCCCCCGAAGCAAAGCAGAAATGACGCCTAATTGCTCAAACTGCCAGGAGAAAACTCAGGGCTCGGCTGCTCCGAGGGGCCTTACGGGGGAGCCGTGGAGGCTGCGGGCGTCGAGGAGATCGGTGACGCTGCCGTCCGAGAAGGGCCACCGCAGCTTCCCCGCTGCGTCCATCTTCCTCCAACCCTCGCCGCCGCTCCCTCTCCCTCGTCGCCGGCCGCCAGCTTCCGCGCGATCGCCGCGGTCGGGGTCGGGGGATGCTTCTCGAAACTCTGTGCCCTTCGGGACTCGGATTGGGGGGGGTGGTGTGGTGTGCGCCGTGGGCGTGGGGGTCTCTCCGGTTTCCAGAGACACAGAGGGTGCCCCTCGGGTCGGAGTGGGGCCAGGCGGCCAGGGACGCGTGGATCGACAGCTGAACGAGGCGGGGACTGTCATGTGGGGCCTGCGAGGCTACGGCGGCAGCCCCAGTGCCTCCGAGCTTTTTCACCTTTCCCATTTTCCTTTTCTGTCCTTTGGGTGATGCCACCCGATGGTCCGAGAGGCCAAAAACCGTGTGATATGGGTTAAGGTGAACACGTCACGGGCTGGGATTTCCAGTCTGCAGAACTGACCGACAACGATTTTTAAAAGGTAAAAAAAAAAGTTCGTGTCCAACATGTTTTGACTTTGAGAAATGTCGGGCGTATTCGAGCAACCTGTTCGATTTTTTTCAAGAAAAAGGCGTCGTTTCGCTTTCAGGCAGCAGCCTGTATCTTCACGCTGATACCAGAGAGTTTCGATGGGGTGATGCTGAGTCAGAAAATTACCTTCTTCAAGCTGATACCAGAGAGTTTTGATGGCATGGTGATGACCCAGAAAATTACATCTGGATCCGTCATTTTCCTGGAGTTATTTAAGGTCACAGAAACGTCAGCTTTCTGTGAAAAGGTCAATGGGGCATATGTTAAATTCGAGATGGAGCCACATCTTGACGCGACAGCAAAACAGCTGAAACTAAAACCAAATACGCGACAGCAAAACAACTGGAAGTAAAACAAAATATGCAACAGCAAAACAACTGAAGAGCTTTGGTGGAGCCGTGGAGCGTATCGGGTCTACACGAAAAGCTTGAAGAGAAGAGTGACTGAGATAATAAAAACTGCTTGGACGAGGAGACTAGCATATTTTGGAAACTGAACTTCATCCACAGTTGATATTAAAGAATTAATATTTGTGCTAAGAACATATTCCCACATTTTTCTCCCCTCCTTCAAAACTTCTCTATTGGGTCTACACATATATACAGAGTTAGTGTTTTACTTCGGTTTGACAAGGATCACACTAATACAAAGCAATGTACAACGTCAGGAGAGGAGAGATCTCGCCCTTTCTAACAGGGGTAAAGATAAATACAGAACATCTACAAAGAGAACCGCCAGGTCACGGTGCCAAACTAGCTGCAAAACTGCTGTTGTAACACCGCCTCAGACATCAAACCTTGTAAGTTATGGCTCGGCGATCTCACTTCATGTGGAGGTGTCCAATGGTCGTTGATCTCCGTACTACCTTGGCCTCCACTTCAGCGTGATTACCATGGAACTCAGCATGGTAATCCCAAGAATCACGAACTCTCTCAAGTTCTGCCACAGGCAAGTGCATTTGGCTGAATGTCCAATCACAGCAAGATTCTACAAATGCAAGCCTAGTGGGTGTCCCCTGATGTTTTCAGATTTGGCTATGAGTGTCAGCCACCGAAAAGCAGTTGCAAACGCCCTGCATAGATATCACAAAACAATAATGCAGTTCATTTCAGTTGATGAACGTTGTTCTGCAGTGCTTCAGTAAAATAATCAAGTAGGACAAAACTCACATTTTATGAGTGTAAAGCAGTTACTCATTTGAATAGGCCTCTGTGAAGTCTTTAATTCTTTGCTTCATAGTCTGGGGAAAATAACCAAAATATCAGAACGCAGATAGTAACTAAAATGGTATGGAAGTAGCTGCAATCAGTTGCATAGTAAACTACTTATATTGCATACCTGAAGCTCTTCATGAAGCAATACGAAGACCTTCTTCATCAATCTATGCCTCTGCAGGAGATAATGTTCACAATAAGATTCAGGAGAGCTCAACTATTAGCAATAGTTAAATTAACTAGCTAAGATGTTTAATCATAACCCAATGTTATATAAGCATGGCTATTTGTTTGGTAAGTATGCCGGTAGCATATTTTAGTTTGCGAGACAGAAAATAGGAAATGAGGACCATTTGGTCCCTTTCCCTTTCCAGGCTATGAAAAAACTGGAGGCAGTCATGTTAAAGCATGTGGAAGGTCAGGCAGAAAACATACTGCTCCTGACTCGCGGTACATGTCTCTGAGTCTTTCTACAATGTTATAATATTGTTCCTTGTCTCTTTCTTTTGCAACATTGAGATCCTCCTGAATCTTCAAGAATTCAGACCTGTATTTAAAAATATAAGAAAAAGAAAAGGCATCATTTCCATGATATTATTAAGTTATGGACTATTAAACCCATGAAAAATGAAGTGCAAAAAACTTAATACACATACTTTGTTTTCTCAATCTGACTGTTCAAGTAAGAATAAACCCCATGCTTCTCATTGTACTCCTGCACATAATCTTTATATCTGGAAAAGAACATAATCAGCGCATCAACAACAAAACACATGTAAAATTCAAAACAGATCAACAGTTTGCATTTCAAAATCAATCAAATTTAAAGACACCTTGCTGAAATGAGATTTCAAAATGAATCAAATTTAAAGACACCTTGCTGAAATGAGATAATGATCATATGATCCATAATGTTTCAGATTACAGAAAAATACAAGTCTCCAAAAGAGTCAGATCAGTCTTGGGTCTTGGACATTCAGGGTGCCTTGACAGTGGGTGTGATTCTAGCTTTATGGCATCTAATTGCAGGGATAGCATTGCACCCTGATATTGAAGATACTCATGTCTGGCGCTTCTCCTTGAATGGGCAATATTCTTCTAGCTCAGCCTATGCAAGCCTATTGCAAGGAAGATCGTATTTCGATCTTGGACTAGGATCTGGAAGGCTTGGGCTCCAGGAAAATGCAATTTTTTTGTATGGTTGGTAGTCCATAACAGGTGTTGGCAAGCAGATAGACTCGCTCGAAGGGGGCTCCCTCACCCTGATTGCGGTCCTCATTGTGATCAAGAAGAAGAACCATCAACCACCTTCTCCTGTCATGTGTGTTTGCTAGAGAATTCTGGTTCAAGTTTCTCCAAAAGGTTGGTCTGCAAGGGCTGTCTCCACAGATTGGGGAATCCTCCTTTGATGATTTGGTGGGGAAGAGTAGTTTCTGGAGCAGAAGAACAACTACGGAAAGGTCACAACTCTGATTATTCTGGGTGCATGGACCTTATGGAAGCATCGAAATAGATATGTGTTTGATGGTGTTTCTCCTAACCTGGCTAGAGCTCTAATGCTCGCTGGTGAGGAAGTGTTCTTTTGCGGTTTGGCCAGGGCTAGAGGAATTTCTTCCCTCCTAGCCACTGGACGGGATTAACTTGTGGTTGTGTTGGTCGTTTCATCCTTGTTAAAAGGCGCAATGGGTGATGTAGAACTTAGTGTGTGGGGTTTGTCTTTGTAAGGGTTCTTTTCCTTTTCTTCTTAATATAATGATACGCAGTTCTCCTGCGTGTTCGAGAAAAAAAAAAGCCTCTGAAAGAGCCTGTAGAAAATCTGTCAAGCATTGGGTCACCAGTCCACAACAGTTCTGCTAAGGGGAAGGACAGGGTTGGAGGGCTTAAAAAGATTTATGGAAATTTAGACAAGCCAACTGAATAATTCTACTAAACAGGAACCTGGTTACAAAAATTGCTGGTCCAGGCCTGCAGATATGATTCAATCATTCTCAGATTTCTAGCAGTAAAGGTAAGCTGGACAGTGAGGGAACCCGGAAGAAAACAGAAAGCATATTCTAGTCTAGTAAGACTATACTACCTCCGTTTCTTTTTACAAGGCATAGTATTATTTGGCATGATCTCTCAAAATACACTTTGACCATTTATTTCTTTTACATTATATTGTTCATAATTATAAATTTATGATTATTGGAGAGTATATTTGATTATTGGAGAGTATATTTCTTTTACATTATATCAAGTTTGTGTTATAATAACTAACAATCGTTGGCTAAATTATTGGTCAAATTGTTGTAAAGTTTGAATGTTGATATCTATGTTTGCCTTATAAAAATAAACAGAGGGAGCATACAACTTAGTAGATGAAACATAGGCATATCCAAGCTTGTATCAAACGATTTCAGAACAGGGCAAGTAAGGTACAACTTAGAGATAAAAGTTAGGGGAAGTCAAAATGCACTAAACAAAAAAACTTCAAGACATAAAACTGACTGAATGGAGTATGTTGGAACTTACTGTGAGAAATCTTTTATTGGAGCCTTCAGCTCTGGCTCATCTTTATTATACTTGGAGAAAAATAAGTCATCATCGTCTGAAGAACTGTCCCTCTTCCTACCTGTCTCGGACTCAAACAAAGAATTGTTCCTACTCCGTTCCTCATTATCTGATGGGGAAATTGATTTATGTGGTCGAGGCACTATGGCATTATTACTACCATTCTGTGGAAGCCTTGAGGTCGTTTTCTTCTTCATATCTGCAGACTCTACCAGTCCACCTTGTGCTATCCTTGATTCCCTTTTGCTTGTTTTTTCTCCTGACCTATATGGTATGTTCTCCGAATCTGAATTATCAGTCCTTGGAAAATGCTGATTCTCTGGAACATTTCCTCTATGCTGAGGCCTATTATCATCAAAATCGTATCCTGCTGCCTTCCTGGGAAAAGGTTCCTGGTTTAAATGACCTACAGTACCATATTCTTGAGGTGATGGTTTCCCCTTATCATGAAAGCCGGTTACTTGAGCTTTCCTGTTATTCATACTGGGGTAGGAGTTATTTATGTTACTTAATTTACCATCAAGGGACTTGGAAGAACTATTTCTCTCAAATTGCTTTCTTGTCCTCCCATTGTCATTTTCCAAAGAAGTTTCACGAAGTTCACCCAATTCGAGATCTGAAAGTTCTCTCTGGAGCTTTTTCTTACCATGAGGTGATCTCTCAACATCATCTCTTTGCGAAGTTAATAGCTCACCATTACTTTCATTGGGTTCAGTAAAAGCAGTGATCTCATCAGGTCCAGCATTTCCACTGGAAGTTTTGGTTAAATTCATGGAACTTATATTATTAACATTAGCATCCTTTGAACGCTTGAGAATTTTATTATCAGCCAGAGGATCCCCATGCCTACTCCTTTTCCTTGTGGAAGAATCATCAGAGCCATCAAAATTTCCATGGTAGCCTTCACCTTGTGAATAACCTGTACCAAAGTCGCCATCGGTACCATGCCATGGTTTCTGCATCTTATCTGTTTTTTTCTTCAAACTTGATTTCTCAATATTTTCTTTCGGCCTTTCAGATTGCATTGCTGGGATATGCACATTTGGGCTCTGATCTATCTTTTGTTGATTTCCGGTAGCCAAAGGTCTTCCTTTCATGGCAGGACTGCTATCTCGTGAAGCATCGCGGCTAACACTACCTGTCTCCTTGTTCAACCTATCATTGTTATGTTTTTCAGGAGGTAAACTTTTTTTGTTCTCTGAGAAAGAACCTGTCATGCCTGGAGATGCTACGCCAACCTTGACCCTTTTAGCACTTTCAGGCTTTGTTGTGGAGTTCTCATTACCAGAAGACCTTTTCAGTTTGGCTTTGGCACTTTTATCAGAAATACTCATCAGGCCGTGGTTTGACCCATCCTTTGATGTTGATTTTCTCCTGTTACCATGCTCCTTTGTGAATTGACCAGCTTCTTCATTGGGTAAGTTCTCACTAATTGTTCTGAAGGAGTCATCAAAATGATCTTCTTGATAAGACATTTCATGCTTGCTATCAACTCGGGTAGGGTCCATTCTGGTGCTTGCCATGTTCTTGCTTCCTGGAATTTCAGATGACTTCTTCAGGTTGCCTGCAGCAAAGTCTTCGGCTTCTGCATCATCATTATTGGTATTAAAATTGTTCAAATCAATATGCGGCGATGTAGTCCTATAGTCCATATTTGTTCCAATGTCAATCTGTTCATCATCGACATCAAGTCTTGTCAAATCTCTTGGTGATGAAGACAAATTAAGATCATCTGCAACTTTTGTGTGTGCTGTATTAGCTTTGTCATCATCACTTGTAATATCCACAAATGCATCAGAGCCTTCCTTGCTGCTTGATGAAGCATCACTATCACTGTCGCTGCTGCTTCCACTACCACTTTCCGCAGCACTTCTGCTTTGGCTCCCACTGTCACTTCCACTATCACTGCTGTCACTGTCGCTATCGCTATCACTTCCGCTTCCGCTAGAAGTTCCTGCCTTATCTTCACTGCCATTATTGATCTTTCCATCTTCTGCAGTGGCAGCTGGGGAGCCCACGACATCAATACTCTCAAATATATCAGGATCATCAATCTTTAAGCTTGGAGCAAATTCCTCAATGTTCTCATTGATAGATCTGTTGTACACAGCAATAAATGTTCATAAAGGTGTTGAGGTAGAGTTGCATACGTGTAGAGAAATTGTACAAAGCTTCAGATGCAACATGACAATCCATTTCCAGTGAGACAAAGCACAAGAAGTTTGACTGTGATACAAGAAAAGGATGTACCTTCCCCCTTCAGATGCATGCCTTTTAGAGTTTTCTACCTCCAACCCTGGTTTGAGCACATACCTGCCGGGTGCTTGGTAATTCGCAATCTGAAAGAATAATCAAAATGTTAAGTGAGTTCACTCCTTGCTTCCTAGATTTATTATTTGGGAAAAAAGGTGGTGAAACATGATTGGTTACTCACATTCTTGATGCTGCTCTCTATTTTCTTCGATGCATTAGGAAATACATCTGCAACAGCTTTCTCCAAAGCCTGCACATGATTCATAACATGTGAGAAGAACATCAGATATTTATTCATGGAGTATTAAGTGAATTATGCAATCAGACAATTAGAGTAAATAAAGTGTCTATTACAGATGAAAGCATTTGTAGTGTAAGACAAAACCAAAAAATATGCTTGCTATAAATTTTGTTCAAAAGGTGAAGATAGTCATAGAACGGCAAGATTGAGCTACAATGTCACTTGGTGAAAGCACCAAGATACAAATGGGTCAACTTCGACAGCATTCTTTTATCATACTGCAAATTCTGCAGACATGTAAATTTTGACACCTTCACCTGTAATTCAGTATTCGAATTGCATTTCAAGGTTCTTTTTCCATTTAGATTAGACTTGGAACTTGATTAATATCATGTAACCTCATGCAGAGAGGGAGGGGGGGTACCTTTAGGCTCATTCCTTTTGGATTTTCTGATAGTAAAGATATCAATAGGCTCCGCACTTCATTTGTGTTGTCGTCACCACTTGCAGAATGAGTACTAGCTCGGCGATTTATTCCTTTAGATATCTTACCTGGTGTTGCTTTATTACTTTTACTGTTTTCCTCTTTATTCAAATCCAAAGGTGTTATGACTTCATTATTTGCATCTGATCCAACAGGAAGTGAAGATATGTTTGCTCCAGGTTGTTCAGGAGAAGGTGCAGGTGAAGTTGAGAAATTCCCTTTGGGAGTATTGTTAGGTAACTTCACTTTGGAAACTGATTTGGTCGGAGCGATAACAGCAGCTAGAGCAGGCAATAAACAACACAAAGAGTTAATTGTAAAAGAAAAAACAGGAAAATGTAATAACATGATCCAACATGATCCGAACCTTTATTCTTCTTAAAAAATTCATTCTTTTGCTTCCAGTGCATCCTGCGCATACTGCCTGGAAGAGATAACAGTACTAAATAGTAAATCCAGCCTCTAACAGATATTAGCCAATTCAGAAGTAATATTTACTAGCATAGAAATCTGAGCCTATTTCTATCTAATATAAGGAAATTAAAGATACATTAAGTTTTCTTAGAATAATCATGCAACAATGGACATTTCTATTAATATACGGACCTTCTACCGCTGCAGCAGCCATTGATTTGGCCTGACTCTTGACAGATGGATTAGCTGGGTCTAGCACAATTGATCTACAGCCACAAATGTTACAAGGATACATAAGTGAAATTGAAGGAAAATACATACGGTATCATAGAACAGAAATATTAAGAAATCTACATATCAGGATTATCATAAATCAACAGAGACTAAGAAGGTTATGGAATGGGGAAAGCAGACAAACTTTCGAGATTTCGAGAGACGTTCAGCCTCCTCAGAGCGCATTTTCACAAGGTTCTTTGCTGACTCATCCAAAATGCGTTGCACATTCACCTTGCGCCAGGCAGAGCCACACTCTAGTAGCAACCCATTTCCGTCCTCTCCACTCTGACGTTCTTCATAAATATCACACAACTCCCCACGTTCAGATGCCCATGTGAATTTGAATTCTTTACCATTAACATCTATAACCTGGTGCGGGAAAAGATATTTGAGTACTCGCATCAGACAACAAAACGTACAGAATTAACTAAACATACAAGAGTGATTGTCATGTTTGAAAATTTTCTCTTGGTATATGTATATCAATCGAAGCTGGACCTAGAAGGACAATCTAAGTTGGACCACTATCAACATGAATTTCTTCAAACAAACCTTCACCATAGGGAACCAGCCAGTTCCCACCAGTCTCCACATTATTGGAATGGGCTAGAAAAGCATATTTGTGTTTCAACAGTACTGGGATACTTGGTGGTAATTCCAAACTTAGATAAACACTTCATAAGGCATAAAAAAGAAAATTAAAAATATGTGTGCCTAGAGAGAAAGAAAGACCCATCCACTCTATGGAAACCAGATGGGACTGCTATTCCTTCAGAACTGATATTTCAAGTCCTGCTCCACGACACTAGACTAGCTGAAAATTGAGATATGACTTGTTGTTTAAGTCAAGATCACCATTTTGGGAAGATTTTGAGCAACACTTAACAGATTAATAATCCAAAGTCGTTCAAAGTAACAAAACAGAAACACAAACCAACATGTGTACAGCAAAATAATAACCAGATTGCAAATGGAAACGAACTTCAAACTGAATTTCACCCGATTCAAATCAAATTGCATGAGATGCTCACATTAAAATGCCAAAAAGAATCATCAAATAAGTAATGGCTTGTTCCAGGCAGCATAAATTAAATCAGAATAGCCAGGAGTCTGGGGGCTAAAGTGCATGGAAAAACTCAGTTCATGGGAATATCACTAAGATTGTTCCCAACCAAACAATAAAAACATAAATGATGTGTAATACATCATTGTGCCCCGACAAATCAAACTAAGAGTAAGCAACCAGATATTAGGGAGCAGAAAAAACAGCAATGGTACACAGGCATGTGTTGCATAAATTCTAAACTAAATTCTCAGTTTAACCCATCAAAATGATACACTGAAAGGGCCCAACGAGCAATGCAAGCTCGCTGTCCTATATGAACCAAAGTAATGCAAGGACCATTGCACAAATTTGAAGAGAAAATCGTTAATCCTAGAAAGAGATACCTAACAGGTCATCATGCCCTAGCCCTAGCAATTCAGACTATCACGTGTGTACCATGCAGTAAATTTGATCAGTCTGAATGAATTACAGAACAAACTAACCCAAACCAAGTAAAATTACGGCTAAAAGGAAAACATATCTAGGATATGCTGTAAGTGGAAAAACTGTCCAAATTTGTTAGGTTAAAACATGGACGGACTCATGGTAACAGAACTAAACGACAGAGAGTGCTCACGTTCTCCGACGAGTTGTACATATTAGGGTTGAACTTGATACGAGCGCCGCCACCGGCCTCCTCCGCCCGCCGGATCTCGTCGACGAGGTCGGGGGTCAGCCGTATTATAGCAGCGAAGGCGGGCGGCCCGCTGGACTCCAGGCGGAACGCCTCGTCACGCCCAGCCGGCTGCGCGGCGGCGGCGCGACCGCGGGGAGGCGCGCCCATCCCGCCGATGGAGGAGGTGCCGCCCCGGCCGCGGCCGTGGGGAGCCGGTGGGCGCTTTGCGGCGCCGCCGCCACCGCCGCGCCCACCGCCACGGCCGCCGAGCTTGTACATGGCCCGCGGCTCGCGGCGGCGCCGGCGGGAGGGCTGGTCGTATCGGGGCTCCGCTGGTGGAGAGTAGCGAAGACGCCGAAGGAGAGGGCGCAGAAATCGTATGAAATTTGTCCCCTTTTTTTCTTATTTGGTCGGGTTTCTCACTTTTTTTTTTGAAATAAGGGTTTCTCACTTTCTCTTCTGTATTTTCCTGCCAGAGTTGTTTTTTTCCCTCCTCTACTCTGCTTCAGACGATGAGTAGAGACTACTACAACTCTACAAGGATACCTACACGAGACAGAAGTTTTAGTCTATGCAAAAAGAATATTAAAACCGATGCAAATGCTCATTTGATAGGTGGTCAAAGTGGAATGTTGTGGTTCGTCCACATGAGCAAAAACCAAAAACATACTGGTGGAGAACCTATTAGTAACGCATTTATATGTACGTGCCAAATGGGTGAAAAAAATCACTCTACCTAAAGAGAAGATATAGATTTAAAATCGGTTACAAATAGTATTTTGTTAAAAAATACGTGTATAAGTTATGAGCTTTGATCAAGTTCGATCTACATAGAAAAAGACTACAAGGCCACAAAAAAATGTTCTTCAAAGATATGGTGCTAGGTCTTTTTTTTCTTCTTCTTCTTTCTCCCCTCTTAGATGCTTCAAATAATTCTATATAACATCGGCTGCCTATACGCATTTAGAAGAAAGATCGATTATCATAAAAGGGAACTTGATCGATTTAGGAAGTTTCTTATATCATGAAGAAAATATGTGTCCAAATTCGTCTTTAACAGTGATTTAAATTTGGATGTCTAGACGTACATCCAGACCCACAAATATATTTATATTAAGCTGCAGTGGATCGATGATGGGCTCGCATTTGTTTCTTTATTAAAATATTCTATCGGTACTGTAAGAGCAACTAGTGGATGGTCTACTATGGTTACCTTCCAAGTTCCAACTAGCAAATTTCTCTTTAAATTCGGTCAGATAAGCAAAGTGCTTATAATGTGAATCACAATTAGAAGGTACTCTCGATCCAAATTATTGATTACTACTTTAGTTTTGACCTAAGTTATCCTCGACCAAATTTATAGAAAGATATCAACATTTATAACATCAAATAAAATGCACCATAAATTATGTAATGATATTGTATTTATTTGATATCGTGGAAATTAATTACCATATCTTTCTAAAAAAAATTGGTCAAAGATTGAGAATGTCAAAGTGATTAATAAAGTAATTTGGAGCTACTTGTGTCTATGATTATTACATGACTTGTGTCAGTATCATGTGCTTCTTAACCATTGGGAGCTACCACGCAGGGAATCATTCATTACCTTTTACCTAGCCCATACGACCGGTGAAAGTAATTTGCTGTTGCAGAAAAAGGGAGAAAAGAAAATGACTCGTCTATCCCCACCCTCAGGCCTCATGTGCTAATCTAGCACGAAATAAATACCACCGGGATTTGCGAGGCACTTGACTCTTGTCATGCGTCCGAGACCGCGCTACGGACGGAAAGCAGCAGACAAAAGTAGTCGCGTCCGTTGTGGTCTCGACGCGAAAAGAACAAGCAGAGGCAGGCGATCGAGTCTTATCCGCACCGGCAGCACCCACCACCACGGTTGCGCGTAAAGCCAGCCCGCACACACATCGCTGCCGTTCCCAGCTGCGACGTCGGATTCACGACGCCACATGGGTGGCCGTGGCACTGGCATATCCATAATCCATCCTCCTCGCTCCGATCCCATCGCTCTGTGGTAGCCGTGTGGCGTGGTTGATCGATCCCCGCCCTTCCAAAAGCTGGTCTGGGCGACGGCAAGAGGCGGCGTGTGCTATCTCATGCTATTATGCTCAGCGAGCTTCAAGCGGCGAGCGATGGAGTCACGTAACGGTGAAAGAAGGTTACAGTCATTCTGTCAGATGAAAAAAAAAATCACCCGTCAGTCTTGCGAGATGTCACTATCTAGCGGGTTAGTATTACATTATTACATCCGACTAATCGAGGAGTACTTTCGAAAGGCCACGGCAATGCCAATGGCCAATCCGCGGCATAAAAAGGCCATCACTTGGTAGCCGCTGATGGCGAGCGAGCACGCACGCAACAAGGATCAGCGGCAGCAAGTGCCAGTTGCGTAACCGGATCATGGACGGATACACCGCAAGTGGCAAAAGCATCCTGTGCCTTTCTCGCCCTCTTTTCAGAGAAGGTGGCATTTGGACTTTGGTGTTCATAGTGCTGATGCCCTGCACCAGCGCATTATATCCATTTATTCTTGCGCAAATCGTCACCCCTAAAGAGCCATCATCAGCAGACAGATCGGGATATTCTGCTGCGCCGCCACGCAAGGAAGGGAACAGCCGCGCCTGGCTTCCGGCCACAAGTGAAGCGAAAAGCATGCGTACCCATACCAGGACGTACAGGCGGCGAGACATGTATGTACCCAGTAGATCAGGAACGCGGTCGATCCTACAGTGTCGCGCCGAATCGTGTGAGCAGTCCGATTTGTCCGGTACCCTTTCGTGTCTGAAACTTGCATTGCAATTGCAAGTACACCGAGCAAACAATGTGTTCTAGACTGTATGCTATATCATCACAAGTGTGTTCATCTGCAGCTTTTAAGCTTTTTTTTTTTTACAAAAGACGCCTTTGGACATCTCATATCTGATTTACGAAGGCAAAGAACAGGTACAAAAAAGACATGAAAATTCGTTTATACATAGAAACTATCACCCAAAGAGGAACTAGTAAAGTTAACCCGCCCACCGACCGCGCAGCCAAACTCCTAGCTTCACTCGCATTTGTGCCAGGAGCCCAGGTCCGGGGCTGCGGGCAGATTAACGGAAGGCACGCAGGTGTGCTGCATAGTGCAAACAAGATGCAGTAACCACAGCTGGAAACGAACCAACGCGGTGTAACGACACAATTTAGGAACAGCATGGCACAAGCATTCAGCGTAGATCATTTCCCAGTTTCAAGGTTCAGAAGTGGGCACCATCGGTCTTTAGGACACAGACAAATAAGCCCACATAAAACAACATAGACGCCCTTCGTTTTCCGGATCACCCCGGCATTAACCGAGCAAAATTGCAGGGCTGGTTAACTTCCTAGTTGCCTCTCCTGCCCCGGCCGCGTCCACCACGCCAGCCTCGGCCGCCTCCGCGACCTCCTCCCCGGCCCCCACCACCGCCCTTGTGGTGGCCGCCCGACTTCTTGCCATTGCCGATCTTCATGTCCTCAGGGAGAGGCAGTATGTTGTCCACACATTTGCGGAAGCTGAAATCATCCGCAGATCCATCAACCCTGCGGACAAAGAAGCAGCGGCTTTGCCACACAGGGTGATTGCGGATCTCAAATGCTTCAATTCCTGCCCCAATCTTCTTAGCAGGCTCAGCATGGCCTTTCTTCAGCAAGTCCTCCAGCACCATTTGCTCATACTGCAAAAGTTGAGATGCAAATTAGAAAGAGCAGATGCTGATGACAGTAATGGCTGTATACAGCGGTNGGAGGTGGTGGCTCAGAAGATCAATGAAACTATCTTTGTAGAGCACAATGTCAGGCAATCTAGTTGTCATACATGGTAATCATTTTCACTAAGCGCGACAGCCAAACATTCACATCATTTTCCATCATCCAAGAAAAATAAATTGATGTCGTATAGAATTGTTTGACCCAAGAGTATTGCCTATTACTGTGAGAAACTTCACATCAAATATCCACATTGCACAACCAATGGAACTACTACAAAAGTCATCCTCTTGACCTTTCAGTGCAACCAGACCAGAGCTGCAGTTTTATTATTTTTTGCTTTCAGCTCCACAAACACAAAACAAATGGAAACACTGATATTGCAACTTGTAATGTAAAAAAAATCTAAAATGTTATAATTGAGGCAAAAATCACAACTCAAACACAAATTAGAAAAACAAATAGACAAGCAAACATGATAAAAATATGTGTTTGAAAAAAAATCACCAATACCGGAAAGGTAAATATTAGTGTAATTCTTTCCATTTATGATATATAATACTGAATATATGAGATCCAAAGTATCCCAATGGTGTAAGATCATCGACTCAGAGTTTTAATCAAGATTAGCAATGCTTCACAAAAAGCGTGGAAAGAACCTTCTCCCTCTCAAGTCTCACATATGCACCGCACTTGAAGGAGTAAGTTAACAACCATGATAGGAGAGTCATTTGACTGATTTCTAACTTTGTGAGTAGCTCAAAACTAACAGCAAAGTCTTTACTCAAACAGTCAAACACTAGAAACGCACTTGGAACTCCAGACCAAAACTGAAGCACCACAAAGCAGGTTGAATAAATAAATGAACATATGATGCCTAAGATATCTCAAAGCCCCTTGTGGATGTGAAAGTGATGTTAAACACCAATAAAAAAAGAAGATGTTTACATATACATGGATTCAGCACCGTGGTGAAGGAAAATCAATATGCACTTAAAAACATTACAGACAATCCAAGTAAATATAACATAACAAGTATACTTGCATGCAACCCCAACAAAATTAAACCAAAGCGATAGGTCCTTTTTGGGCCATAGGTTTGATCCAAAACTTTTTTAAACAATCATACTAGTCACAGGAAATTCAAAACAAGGCGACCAACCATGCTAGAGCTTCAGAAGAGCAGACTGGATCACAGCGCATAATGAAAATACTAAAACTTAAATATTTTCTAGCGTCCTGTCCTGTCCACAGCTACGAACCTATGATAGATCAAACCAAAGGAGCTGGAAGGCGGAGGACACCACAAGCTCCAGCTTAGAACCATTTAGTACAAGCTAAGTAATGCAAATTCAAAATCTTGACAGTGGATTATCAAATCAAATAAATTCCATACCTGGAATAAACCAATGTGCCAGATCAAACCTTGTTACAAGTAAATAAGTAAAGTACCTTAACTCACTGGAGCTTATGAAATTTACCTATTACCAACCTTCTGCGGCCGGAGCAAGGGTAACAATTCACCAGGCCAAACTAGATTACTTCACGCATATCACAGGAACTATCTTTTTTTCGCAACCAGATCACCGCGAGTTTACAAGAGAGAATCAAACGCTAACCCTCACCTTATTGAAGTCAAGCTGCGGCGCCCACGAGTGGAGCAGGGCGAAGAAGTAGTCGAACATCTCGACGGCCGAGGCGAACTCTTTCGGCCCCAGCTTCACAGGCTTGCCGTCCGCCTCCTCTCCCTTCCCCTCCTCCCCCTCCTTTTCATCCTTCGTCTCCCCCTCCACCCTCGGTTTCTTAGCCGCCGCCGCCGCTTCCTCCTCCTCCGCCGCCTCGCCGCCCTCAGCGGCGGGATCGCCCCCTTCCTCCCGCTCCCTCTTCTGACCAGCGGCTGCCGGCGCCTCGGTTTCCATCGCTCCTGCGGCGGCTGCGGCCACCTCCACCTCGGGTTCAGCCATGGCCAGAGCGCGCGGAAAGCCGACGCAGAGCTCGAAGTGTCGGCGCTGGCGGTGGAGGCTGCTCTGGTTCGTGTAGGGTTTGGCGTTCGGGTCTTCCGTTCCGCCTGAGGAGAGAGTGGGGTTAAGAGGAGGAGGACCCCGAATTACGTTCGGGGCCGAATGCAATGAGAAAGGCCTGCGCCAAGCCCATGACTGTCGGCCCACTAGAGCCCACATAGCCCAAGAGCGTAGCGGGGAGAGGAATCGATTCGTGAGCCACCGAGCGGAAGGGAAGGGATGCGCTTTTCCGACGGCGACGCGTGTACATAAACGGCTGTCGAAGTTGCCGGAGATGCCCCTCCCCACGCCGTTCCGGATTTTCTCCCCGCCCTCCGCCGCTGCAGCCGGTCCCGTCGGAGCGCAGCGCGCGCTGATCTACGGACGCCGGTCGCCGCTCGCAGGGGCGCTCCTGTTCTTCAGCATCGGCGCTGTCAGCGCCGCCGTCGCCTGCAGGACAGGGTGCTCCTTCTCCCAACGCCGCCTCCCCTTCCTCGGGTAATTGCCCCCTCCCTCCTACTAGGGCTTGTTTGACTGACGCGAGGAAGGCACTCGCATTCCCATGGTTTTAAAAATTTTGTGCTGCCACAGTTTACTTGCTCAGTCATTAGTGTGCATTTTTTTGTTAACAAAATAGTATGCATTCAGTTTGAGAATCACAACCTTGTAGTAGTAACTAGGTCGTGATTTGTGAGAATTTGTAAGATCATATGGAGTACCGTCGCATGATTTTGTTGACACGATGACTGTTTCCGGCACACACGCTGCTACAATTGGACTAGTGAATTGTGAGCACAGCTTTTCAGAAGCCGTGTTCCTGTGGTAGCATGACGAGTTTAGTGACGAGTTGAGTGGGCAGACCTTGGAGGGTGGAGATGTTGGATCTTGTGTTTGTCATTGTATTTCCATGCTCATATTGTGATACCAATATTGAGAAACTTCAGTTATGTAATACTTTCCAGGACAAGAGGTCTCAGCTCTGCTCGAATGGAGTCCGCTTCCACCACCGTGCCCTCCATTGTTGTGTATGTTACCGTTCCAAACAGGGAAGCAGGTAGCTGGCACCTATTGATGCTTCCTTTACCACGTTAAGTGTTTGCTAATCAATTTATGCAGTTCTTTCCATTAAAAAAATGGTCAGATTTGTATAGTTGGCTTGTGCACATCCAATCTTCGTTCACTTGATTAGTTTCTCCGTTTAAGGTTTTATCCTTTTGTTTCTATTATTGTCGATTTGTCGCACATATTTGTGTGTAATCTTTCTGTTTTTGCTTTAGAAGTCTTAAAGAACTGTGTCTCACATCTACTGCAGGCAAGAAGCTGTCACAGAGCATCATCAGTGAGAAGCTTGCTGCTTGTGTCAATATAGTACCTGGTCTGAATTCAATTTTCTCCTCGCTTATGTCTTTTTGCCATGTTTGCAGTTATGAATGCGGTGCACTGTGCACATGAAAATGTGATTGCTCATTTCAGTTATTTATTTTCCCTAAAATTGAAGGTTTTGTTATGTCCAAATAATGTTGGCAGAACTGGGAAGGTCTTCTAGTGTAATAGTTCCTGATGGCACAGAGAGCCTTGGGCTCTTGGCCTCCAACCCTTAAGGATTTCCCACAAAATATTGGTTTTCACCGTTCAATGTTAAACAATAAATACTCCTGCTTTTCAAATGGTTGGTCGATATGTTTGCTAAATTGCGCCAGGTGAAGTTAGGATACTATACTTCTGTAAATGAGATGAGCTTGAAAAAACTGTATGCCGGAGAGCTGCTTGTCATCATTATATTGTAGAAGAAGAAAAAATGGGGGTAAAGATCCCAAGTATATCACACGCACTGATGCACACGCGCGTACACACATTTAAGGATTACAAGCTCACTCGCGACTAAAGCAAAAAAATCAACCATGAAACCCTACTCACTAGGGACTCGGTTGGTTAAGAGGGAAAGCCCTCGAGCCCCAGCCAACACCCACATTTGCAGCTCTTGTACAGCAAGCGGCAGAGTGTAAGAACTGTGGCAGAGCTTCCTGAAATGATTTATTTGGAATCCCATGATAAGCATTGTTTTAAAGGCGTCGCCTAGGCGTCCGGGCGGTCCTAGCTCGCCTTAGAAAACAGGCCGCCTAGTCCGCCTAGGCGATAAGGCGCTCCAAGATTTTGGAGGACGCCTTAACGCCTTTAAAACACTGATGATAAGTATTATTTTGCACATATAGCTTCAGGCAACCTAGGCAGCAATAAACTGAAATAACAGAGTCTATAATTTTTTAAAAAGAGGCCTTTTTGCCCATAAACAAAAATGGCCAGTAGAATTGCACATAATATGTTTCTTGCTGTTCACCATTTGAGCGCTTAGTATGGATTATGGATATCTTACTCTGTGTTCTTATATTAGTTTTTGGAATAGAAAGTGATGAAATATACTGAAGACATTCTTATCCTTTCAGGCATCGAGTCTGTTTACTGGTGGGAGGGAAAGGTATAAATTAATAGATATTCACTTTTACTTATTTGTTGTCCGGAAATTTTTAAAATTCCTCATGAAAATCTCTTCCTGCTAATCAAACAAGTGCGGGCTGATATTGTCTGCCCTTTTTATAGGTGCAATCTGATGCTGAAGAATTGCTCATCATAAAGACCAGGGAATCTCTTTTAGATGCCTTGACTGAGCACGTCAAAGCCAATCATGAATATGAGTAAGCTCCATACGGTTACTGATTTTGTCTTTGTTGATCCTAGCATATATAGTTTTAGTAAAGTAGCATGCAACATCTGCTGTTGTTTACTACTTTTCCTTCCATGCAGTGTCCCAGAAGTTATTGCTCTGCCCATAACCGGTGGTAACAGCAAGTATCTGGAGTGGATCAAGAACAGCACTCGGGAAAACTAATATGTTTTACAGCCCGGTGGCATGCGCAATGCAGATCAAAATATCCCAAGAAATTGAAGTGGCTGCTCAGCTCTTCCAGTGGCTTGCACAAGAGTTTCCTCCGTTGAGCTGTATATCTCCATTACATCGCTGTACCAAATTAATGTTTGCCATCTTCACGTGACAAATGATTTGGTGCCTTGTGTGGGTACAACGAATGCATGCATTGCTCTGTTTACAGATTGACCTGTATAACTCAAACCAAATCATATTCGACCATGTATATTGCTGCACTTCGATCAATATTTGGGTTGTGTTTTCTGCTCATTTGTGCCTGAACCTCACGCTACAGCCACCGGATCATATTCGACCTAGCATCACTTGCACGTTTTTTTTACGAGATGGTTTTGCCCAATGGTTTGTTGATAGTCTGGTCTGTGAAATTTGTTCAGACTTCAGAGCAAGAGAACCTAGGCGTCCTCGGAGTTGGAGGTGCTGCTGCTCTCAGACCTCTGGGCACAGCTCAGATCTGAGACCGAGAATGCCTTGAGCCTCCTGCTTCCTGCTGGCTGCGGCAACTGCTCGTCAGAATGAGAGCACACCGGGGACGACGGCCGTGAGGTGAGCCCGTGACGAGGCCTTGGCCTTGCAATGCCGTGCGCCCGTCGGCCCGTGCCACAGGTAATCGACCGGTTTCACTCATTCCACGTGAAAAATCACACGGAATGCACGCCATGCTCTGCAGACGTGTTAGAGAGCCTCTGCTGGGCTACCGAGATGAACAGCCAACCGGAAGAAGACACTACACGCGGCCTGGACCCGAATGATACACATCCAGATACGGTTAAGTGACAGCTCGTGAACCGCTGCGTAAAATGGGGGCTTTTTGTTAGAGTTTCATCTGATTCTGATTTTCTATAGGAGCTGATTCTTCGAGAGAAATAATTCTGTGGCTGAAAATGATTCTCTATCAAAAACTCTGAAAATCAGGATAGAGAATCACTTCACAGAATCAAGAGAAGCTACTTTTTTCCAGCTCTCAGCACTCAGTTCCTCATTTCAGAGAAGCTACTTTTTTCCAGCTCTCAGCACTCAGCTCCTCATTTCAGAGAATCACTTCACAGAATTAGCAGATAATCACTTCTCTCTAAAAAACTGTTTGGCAAAGAGCTCCTGCTGGATTCAGTCGAGAATCAGGTCTGGAGCTCTGCATGCCATTCCAGCTTTTGTACCGGCGCAACACTGTACACGCTCGTGACATGGTCGTCGAAGACAAGTACCCGCATCGAATTTTCGCAAATTAATCTCTTGCAACAGCCACACACAAAAAAAACGAACGAAATGCACAATCTAGCACAGTCTTACGTGGTCTTGTAGCTACCCGTGACGAACCAAATAATTTTTCGTGTCACGTCACGTCCCTTATTGACAACACTGGAAACACACAGAGCAACGCCAACGCTACGCTACGGACGGGGTTCTGGCTCTCAGTTGCAGGGCTCCCTGGCGAAGCCGACGCGCGAGGCGGCGACGTCGACGACGACGCGGAGGTTCTGCTGCTGCAGGTTGGCCACCACGTTGACGACGGAGTTGACGTTCTGCGGCGCCTCGGCCATGGCCAGGCACGCCAGCGGCGTGGCGCTGCTGTGGATGAGCGTGTTCTCCATGGGCAGCGTCAGGTCCACGCCGCCGTCCATGTGCAGCGTCACGGCCGGCGCGCCGCCCGCCGCCACCTCGTCCGTGTTGAAGCAGGTGTCGAACGCGCCCAGCGACGTGTACCCGCTCGGCGCGCCCACCTGCCGCCGGAACTCCTCCCGCAGCGCCGCGTACACGGGCGCCGTCCACCGCGTGATCACCGTGCCGGAGTCGACCACCGTGCCGGCGCCGGTGCTGGGGTCGAACGCGAACGACCCCGCGGGGGCCTTCACCCAGGCCCGCCCCACGCTCAGCCCCGTCACGTTCACGTAGTACAACGACGGCCGGTGCGGGTTGCTCAGCAGCGGCGTGTACCGCACGCCCCTGGGCTGCCCGGCGGCGCCCAGCCGGAGCGACCCCGAGAAGTAATACGACTTGTAGCTCGGCAGGCAGTAGGAGAAGACGCCGCCGTACCTGCTCCCGGTCTGGGAGAGCAGGGACATGGGGCCACGGCCGAGGCCCAGGAGCCCCTGCTTCGGCAGGTTGGTGGTCGGCCCGGTCACCGCGCCCACGCACCCGAACGCGTAGTTGGCGACGGCGTCCCTGCCCAGCCGCAGCGTGTCGCTGCCCAGCGCCGCCTGGAAGGAGGCGTCGGCGAAGGGCTTGGAGAAGGCGCACGTCGGCAGCGCCGCCGCGCTGCTGGCGCCCTGGTTGGCCGGGCACGGCTGGCCCTCGAAGAGCGGGCACCAGTCGGAGGCGCAGGGGAGCGCGGCGTAGGAGGAGGAGCTGGCCGGGATGAAGCGGCTCCCCGCGGGGCACGTGTCGCAGGGGGCGCAGTGCGCCCAGGTGGCGTCGGCGCTGGTGTCGAGCGCCAGGAGGATCTGCTGCACCGGGGTGCCGAGCCCCGCGCGGACGACGTACGAGGGCGGGGCCTGGCCGGAGGCGACGGGCGCCGAGGTGACGCCGGGCGAGGCCGCCTTGGAGGAGAGGAAGAGGAGGCGCGCGTCGTCGGTGCGCGCCAGCGCGATGATGGACTCGAGCGGGGACGGGGACGGCGGGTGCACATTGTGGTACACGGAGAGGTCGGCGGCCGAGGCCGCGATGGCGGCGACGAGGAGGAGAAGGACGGTGGTGGCCGCCATGGTGATTGGTGAACAAGACAGCGAGCTGGGGAGTGTGACTGAGGGCGTCGTGAGGAGTCTAAGGTGGGGGGTTTATATGAGGGTTCTTGGACTTGGAGCGTGTTCCATTTGTTGCGTTATTGTGGAGCTTTTTATCTAGGATTTTGCTTGTTTTAACTCTTTTGTAATTACAAAATGACGTGATAACTTTGAACATCTGCCAACAAATCTTGATTTCACTTTGTCAAGCATATTTCTGAGGATTTTTTATCGTTCTGAATTTGCCAAGGAAATAGTTGTAGAGCTTGCACGACGAAGCGGTCTATTTTGTCAGACCATAAACCGTGGTGAACTGGTTATTACTGATCGGCAAATACAGATGGAAACGTCAATTAAAAAAAAGGCACGGTGACTCGCGAAAGCTAGCAGGCCACTGGGCCACGCTGTACTTGTGACGCCTCTAGCTGCAAGGCTGCACCTCGGTCTTGTTTGGTTACCACGCTAAAAATTAACGTTAAAAGAAATTTTGTATGTATGGAGTACTAAATAAAATCTATTTACAAAACTTTTTCATAGATGAGTGCAACTTTGCGCGACGAATCTAATGAGCCTAGTTAATCCATGATTTACTACAGTAATGCTACAGTAACCATCCTCAGATCATATGGTCAAAGGTCTCATTAGATTCGTCTCGCGAATTAGCACAGGGGTTGTGGAGGTAGTTTTGTAAACTGCCTTTATTTAATACCCTAATTAGTGGTCAAAGATGTGAACTAAACTTTAGCCCAAGCATCCAAACAGGGCCGAAAAATCTTGTCTACTGCTGGCAGTGTTCAGATGGTGGGGCAAATTTTTTGCACTCTACTTTGACCACTAATTAGGGGGTATTAAATAAAGTCAGTTTACAAAACTACCTCCACAACCCCGGCAAATTCGCGAGACGAATCTAATGAGGCCTCTGACCGCACGATTAGAGGATGATTACTGTAGCAAATTATAGATTAATTAAGCTCGTTAGATTCGTCGCGTAAAGTTGCACTTATCTGTGAAATGGTTTTTGTAAATAGACTTCATTTAGTACTTCATACATACAAGATTTCTTGAGGACAATTTTTTTATTTCTTGAGGACAATTTTTTTTTTTTGACTCGTCCATCTCAACACGGCCGCTACACTGCATGCAGCCGCGTAGCCTGTAAAAAGCCTGACGGCCGGGACGGGACAGCTTCTTCACGGGTCAACAAGGACAACACATCATCACTTCTCGTCGGCTCTCGTGTAGCCACAAGCTAGCCACCACGACTCCACGAGCAAGCTCCTACTGTACATCTAAGGACGTGTTTAGATGCACCATCTTTTGTATAAAGTTTTCATTTTAAGAACTGTGTCAGTTTATTTTTTCTTTCTGTGCACGCGGTTCAATGCATAAACTTTTCACCATTTTCACCCATCTAAAATTCTAAACACCCCCTAACATGTCTGATGAATGAATTACCAAACTTGAAGCTGCTGATAAGGTTAACTGACGACCACGTATAACCTTATCCATCGCATGCACTCGCCGGCCGGATCGCAATGGTGGCTTGGTGCTGTGGTATACCGTATACGTCGGTCTGCAGCCGGTGTGTACTACAAAACTACAAATGTACATGGCGTCATGGCCACGCCACACGTGATCGACCAATGCAAGGACCACGTACACGAGTCGATGGATCGGCATACAGGCACACCGAGCATGCCGGCGTCCGCAGAATACAACAGGAAGTAAGTTACAAAAGGCGATAATGATTAGCCAGCAGCACTGCATGCGCATTCGTATATACGAGTATAGACGCAGTGATGGTGCAGATCTCAGCTTGGAACATCTTTTTTAGGTGCTTGCTCCTAGTATTTAAGGGGGTGTTTAGTCCTCCTCCATTTTGCAAAATGGGTGCGCATCGGGCCACGTGCACAGAGAGAAAAAAGTGCATTGGAAAGCGTGCATTTTGCAAAATAAGGCATTTTGCAAAATGGAGGGGGAACTAACCACCCCTATTTACCAATTACAGGCTGATGAATCCAATCCTGCGGCTAGTTCCATTCGAGAGAGAGTGAGAGACTGGGTAGTAACTTGCGCTGCTGGAATGGACGAAGCATCATCCTGTCCCCTACTCGCGCCGCGCCCCTGGCCTCCGTGGCCGCCCCGCCAAGCTCGCTGCCTGCTTGAACAGTGCAAGGTGGTGCTCTTTTGTTGGTTCCCATTCACGAGCGGCGTCTGCAGCTGACGAACTCGGCAGCATGCTTGATGCGGCCACAGCACACGTACTTGGGGCCAGGCGGGTGGCCCCTCTTTCTTCGTCTTTGCTTTCGAAGATAATAATCAGAAGATAGATGCTGTAGAGCCAAATCTTACTAGTCAAGTTTACAACTCTATCTCCTGGAAGCGACAGAAAAGCGCGAGGATCGCTCATGAATCCACCCATCTATCCAGGGGCAAAAGCATAGCTCCATGGCCACGGACAAAAACGTATGGCGTATGGAGCAACTCTTGGCACCGATTAATCTTGTAAAGCTTCAACAACACACAGCAGCACGGCAGAAGCGAACGAGAAGATCGACGAGCTCACGAGCAAACCCCGGCCAGCGCGTGTCGGTGGAGAAAGCCAACAAAACCTCCACTGTTCTCGTACATCTGAACAAACAAATCAGCCCCCGATTATCGAGAATAATAATAATAATAATAATAATAATAATAATAATAATAATAATAATAATAATAATAATAATAATTTCAGTAGCCTCCCTGACGAATACGATTCCTCCGTGGAATTCTGCACGGGGCCAGCCAGACACGCCCGCATCCAAAGGCGCCAGGTCACGGGTCGCTGGACTCGCAGCGATGCGGACAAGTCTCGCCCCAGCCCCTGGATCAGTGGCCGCGGGGCAACACGCTTGGATGCCTGTACCTCCTCGCAGTCGCGGCTAGACCGTCCACAGCGTCGGTCGATGCTTGAAAAGTAAAATCTGCGATATGTCAGAGCGATGCTCATCTTCTTTTTAGCTGCAGCGTGCAGCATCGGTGCTCAAACTCATTTGGGCCTATTTATGTCAGAACTGGTACAGCCATCTATTGCTTTCTCTGCACAGAAACAATTCTTCTCTCCCTCTTCTATCATTTTTTATTTCCAAGCATCGAAGCATGTAGGTGATTCGCAAGCCTGATTTTTTATCTCAGCATCGCAACCCACAGCTGCACGCATCGGTGCTGAAAGAAAAGAGAGAACGTTCAAGCATCGTGTTTTGCCTACGCTGAGGCTAGTCTAACGCGGCTTGATTTGGTTCTGCATCACTGCATAGATGCAGAGATCGGATCCATTTGGGAGTGTTTCTCCTCATTTTATATAAAGTTTATGTACCGTATCAGTTTATTTTTTTTCCTCTGTGTACACGGTCTAATGTATAAACTTTATGCAAAATGAAGAACTAAACACGCCCGAAAACGCCGCGTGAATCGACAACACAACTCTGTCCAGTGCGCAGCGGGCCAGCGAGCAAATGGGCGCACCGTACGGGTTGTGCTCTGGAGGAGCTCAGCTGCGGACGGATGCTCCGAAATCCTCTACAAATCCTAGCAGACGATGCGAGCGTAGCAAGTGTGAAGTCTGGGATGTGGGAATCTTCTCGGGGTTGTGGCTCTCGCACTGCGAAATTATTCCCAACGGCCTCAGGCAATCGAGATGCATGGCGCTTGCTTGCGCGTCTCAGAATCAGGCCAGCGAGCTCCCCTGCGAGTGGGTGTGACTAAGCGCAGTCTCAATGGGGAGTTTCATGCATTAAATTTCAATGCCATATCAGCAAACTTACTAACTTAGCAAGGTAATTAATAGGGTAAGTTTTATCATATGTGAAAGAAGTTTCATCCCCATGAAACTCATCTCGCACAATGTGCAATGAAACTTACTATTGAGACAGGCCTAATCTTTATTCATGGTCATATGCGCGTCTAAATCCAATCTGCTACCAGCTACCTTGTAAATTCAAAATGGAACAGACACCTCCTGCCGGCCTTTGTTGGCCTGTGGAAGCAAATTACTGAGTTACTATAGCAGTTTCATGCCGCAATGAAAAGGAAGCACTCAAGTTCGTGCTGGAAATTTGCTGCGCTGAGCGAGGGAGGAGCTTCCTTTCGATACAACTAGTGATGTGCGCGCGCCCAGGCGCGCGTGGAAGTTTATGATAAGATGATATTGTTATAACTGCCGTGTGCACGAATGTATAGTAATTTTGTTGCCAGTAATCATGTTGCAAATTACAGACATACTCAGAAGCTTTGTAAACAGCTTGGTCCAAACCATGACATACATAGATACATAGAATTATAGAAAGTAGCTATACATGATTCAGTTCACATAAGAGGACACAGTCTGTAACAGTAGCACATTCACTAATAGGTAGGTGCAAGGGAAGATGGATTATTTGACAAGGCAACAGCACAGATCTAAGCATCGTTTTGATAGATTCTGGTGATGGCAGAGGGCTTTGCTTCCAGGAACAATAGACGTTGGAAGTTTTTTGAGTACCTGTTGGAAAACATAGGAGAGAGGGAATTTTAGGGTGAGTAAAACAAGGCAAAGATTAAGAAGATTTGCGAGGCAAAGTGTTTGCATATGAAACTGCAAAGCGAAGTTTTGTGTGGGATGGATCAATACCTTGCTACACTACCAGAGAAGGAGCTATCCGTCCCGCTCATTGGTACCGAATTTTTTGGACCCGGTATCAATGCTAGTTATTGGTACCGGGTCTATCCTGAGAACCCTTCGGTACCGGGTCGTAATACCACCCGGTACCAAAAGATGACTTTTGGTACCGGGTGGTATTACGATCCGGTACCAAAGGGTCCAGAACCTTTGGTACCGGGTCATAAAACCATCCGGTACCGAAAGACACCCCTTTGGTACCGGTTAAAACCAGCAACCGGTACCTAAGTCGCGGACCCGAAAAAACACTTCAATCTCATTTTCTCTCGTCGGTACTTATCTCTTCTTCCTCCCTCTACCTTATCTCTTCTTCCTGGCCTCTCCTCTCTCCCTTCTCCCTCTCTTTCCTGGCACCAGATGAGCTGCTCCTCGCGCGGGCGGGCGCACGGGCGGCCGGCGCGGCCTACTCCNGGGCGCGCGGGCGGCCGGCTCCTCGGCGCTGTGACACTCTTGGTGTCACTATAGTAATTAAAAATCATAACGAACGTAACTAAATCAATAATGGTGTGCATCATCTCATAATCATAGTGCTTTGTTTGTGCATATGTGTTTGTGTGTGACCACGTTGCCTATCATAAGAAACGAGGCTTAGCTTAGCAAGATTTGAATTAAAAATTCCAATTAAATCCAAGTTAAAAGTGCAAATACTGTTATCTCAGCAAATTGCGGTGCCAATGGGAACGGTCACCGCAATAATCGGTGCTACATGACTACAAATCAAGTTTTTAACCCTAAAGCAGGAAGTTGCGGTGGGGTCTCAGGGAATGACCGCAACAGTCGGTCGCCAGGGGAAAAATTCGAAAAAGCTCTCTGGATTGATGGACTGTTGCGGTGGTTAATTATTTTTGCATCACCGCAACTTTAGGTGGTTGATTCACTTCCGTGCAAAGGTTCATGGCACCGAATGTTGCGGTGCGAGGCCAAGGCCATGACCGCAACAGTCGGTGGCCCGCGAGTTTTAAATTTGACTTGGCGGCACAGTGTTTTTGGGCACCACGGACTGTTGCGGTGGGAGTTTTACCCCACCACCGCAACAGTCGGTGCCCAACCACCGCGCCGGCATGGGCAGCTCCGGCGGTGGTACGGGTGTCCGCGCCGCTTGGGGACGCGTGTCCACGTCTCCTTTGCTTCGTGTGAGGTGTGTGGCCCGCCCTTGCGACACGTCCGAGCTTGGGGAGCAGGTGAACCACCCTGTCGTCCCCTTCACCGCGCCCGGGAGCTTCTCCCTCGATTCCACTCCCTGCAACTCTTCGTTCCTCGATTCACGACGCCCCAAGCTCACTCACCTCACCCTCTCCCTTCCCGAACTGTCCCCGGCCCGTCTATCTCTTTCCCCACCCCAGCAAGGCCGGTCCACTGCCGCCGGCCACCTCCTGAGCCGAGCTCGAGCTTCAGCTTGAGGGAGAAGAAGCCCAAAAAGGACTCTGGGGTAAGACTGTCTCCAGCAGCCGACGCAAACGGCAACCCAAACCCAAAATGCGTCGGCACAGTATTTTTGTGTTCAAAAACAAGCCTCCAACAGACAACCCAAACAAGCGACCCATTTTGGGTCCGAGCCAACGCACGACGCAGAGATGCGTCCTCCATCCGTTCTTCTGCGTCTCCACCAGGCGTCGGGCCCACGGCCCCTTCCGTCCTCCGATGGTCGCCTTGCGCCAGAGCACCGTCCCGGCGCTAGCAGCGGCGGCGGCGGCGGCGGCCGTCCCTGCCCCTCCTCCCGTCCCCTGGAGAGGAGGCCGAACACCCCGCCATACATCACGGATGCGTAGCGCCGCGGGCGTCGCCGCCGCCGCCGAGGAGGCGGAGTAGTACCAGGCGCGGACGGAGGCCAAGGACGAGCAGAGCAGCGCGGCGTACACGGCGAGGAAGAGCGCCACCCAGGTCCCGCGCTGGCTCAGCGCCCGCAGCAGGAGGGAGGTCCACGGGGGCCACGCCGGCTCGCCCGCGTCCTGATCCGCCATGGACGGCTCCCGCCGATGGCGATTCCTCAGCTTGCCGCGGCGGCGTCGCAACCGAGCCCACGCGGTTGAGCTCCTCCATGGCCGGGCCGGGGCCGAGCTCCTCCCCATCCTCCCCAGCAACGGGTTTTCGTCGAACACTTGCTGCTTCTCGAAGCCTCCTTGCTCCTTGTAGCCGCCTCCTCCCTCACGGACGGAGAGGCAGAGCACGAGGAGATTTCCTCCCCTTGTTTTTTTTCCTCCGAGCACCGCGCTGAGGCTGTCGGACACGGGGACCTCATGGCCGTGGCATCCCAGCGACCGCCCAGGGACCTCGCTGGGGCCGCTGCCGCGTCTCGCCACCACAGCACGGGGAGCTCATCGGGGGGTGGGGGGCGCCGCCGCGGGCGGCGAGCATGGAGACAGCGAGCACGGGCAGCCTGTCACGGACCAGCAGCGCGGTGGCGTCGCCGGAGGCCGCCGCTTCCAGTGGTGGGTCGCCGGCGTTCTCGGCGGCGGAGGGAGGGAGGCAGGGAGAAAGGGCGCCGTCCCCGTCGGTGGGCGGCGTATGCGGCAGTTTTGCGTCCGTTGTTGGAGAATAGATGTTTTTTGGGTGCGTCACCCTTTCCTGTGCATGACCTAAATTCCGAATGGGTCTTCTATTTGGGTTCATTCTGTTGGAGATAGTCTAAGGAGTTGGAAAGGGTAAGGTGCTTCCTATAGATTTCTAGGACCTACATTTAATTCCGTAAGGGCTTTAGGTATGAATAAGTGTTAAAGAGTCTATTTAGCGCCTTAGGAGTCCTTGGCATGAGCTAAAAATGCCAAAACCGCGTTGAGGGGTTATGCTATGATTGATAGAGTTGAGCTGCGTACCTAATGGCCCAAGTTATTCATGATTCGAGTAGATTTAGCACTAGTTGAGTTAATAAGGTAGGAAGTGTAGTCTTCAAGTGTTATTTCTCAACCGTGCTTGCTGAGTGTTTGGGTTCAGCCATAGGTTTAATGCGTATGTCTAGTAATCGTTTGTAGTTGATATGTCAAAATTTTGTGCAAGAGTTAGTGGCCATAACAATTTTTGGGCTGGCCAGTTGCCAGACCGATCTAACCGGTCTCCAGAACCGGTCAGACCGGTTCCTGTTCAATGGAAACACCTTAGTTATAAATAATCCGTAAACGATTGTTAAGTATTACGAGTTGTGATGGATAGTCTTATGATCGATCGCTCCTACATTCGTGCATCTCATGCATACTTTTGCGAATCTTGTAGAGCACACCATTACCGACGGCGTGTACGAGATCGACGTCGAGCCCGAGGCCACCGGTGATCAAGAAGGCAAGCCCCGGAGCATAACCCACTGTGAAACTAACTCTCATTGCCTGTGCCGTATTTTTGTGCATTTAAGTTTTGAGGAGTTGGTTCAAACCCTAGTAGCATGATTCCTAGGTACCTATGTCCTAATACTAGCATGAGTAGGTCGTATAGAATGCTATGCTTAATTAGGACCGGTAGAAGTCGAGTGATTGCTTGGTCACTCGCGAGATATAGGTTTTATTTTATATCAGTTCATAAAGTTCAGCAAGCGGGGCTTGTGCGATATTGATGTTTGGTTGAACGTCCCGCTTGCAAAGAGGATTGTTGGCTAAGGCATTGAGGGTGGGGCGTTGTTGGTCAAGCTTTTGAAGGTACTAATCGTATGCCGGAAAATATGGTAAACTGGTAAACCTAGTACTTGATGCAAACTGACGTCTGACGGACACTTCCACTCCATTGGGCGAGGGGAGGATGGCGAGTGTAGCAGTGGCCGCGGCATAGGTTTGCCTGGGGCACCTGGGGTTCGTTGGGGCGTGCACTCGGGTGGAGTGGGCTCTGATGGCAGACGGCAGGGAGAGATGGGAACGGTTGCCCCGTGAGGTCCGGGGTGTCTCTCACGGGTCGTGCAATTAGGTTGTTCCATGCATGGGTAAAATCAACTTGAGTTGTCCGTCCTTCGCGGTTACATGAAGCTGCTTGATCGCTTGTCTCACATCAGTGGCTTGGTCAATGGGTTTAGAGTTGTGACTAGTGAAATTATGGGAATGGAGGGTAACCAATTGCTATATCACTTTGAATGTGGTTGATTTCGTCTTTGGAATGATGTTGGATAGCCTGGCAAATTTAGTGAGTGTTGGATTCAAGTTAACTTGGCTAAAATCTTGAAAATAGGGTCAACTTATAGATGCTTTTGGCAAAACAAACCCCAGAGCCATAGAGCCTTGCACGTCTAGAATTTATCTGTGGTCGGGTAAGTCTTGCTGAGTAATTAGTACTCAGCCTTGCTTGTGGCTAAATTTTATTGCAGGTAGTGTTGATGGCTATGATCCCGTGGCTGCTTTGACTTGGCCGTGCACTTTGCCTGAGGGCTGGATCGTGGAGCGGGTGCCGTCCGAGTCCGACTCGGGCCGCGACGAGTAGATGTTAAGCGAGGGCTCCGCTTAATGTCTTTTGCTTCGACGTGTAGACTTCCGCTGTAATATACTCTGGTTTGTAAGAAGATAAAACATATGTACTGTATTTGTGTAATTATCTATGTGAACCGTGTGACGTAAAATATGTGATGAGTCGTACTGCCTGAGCCCACCTTCGAGTGGGACTGCTGCTATTTCGTTTCGGTCAAGAGAAAAAGTGGTTTAATCGGGAAGGTATCCGACGGATTGCACGATTAACTCGGTTTAGGGGCGTGGCGCACTGCTGTGATAGTGGTCCCATGCTCTTAAGCCGGATTAATTGGGGCGGTCTGCCACAGGCGCGCGAGCGTGACGGCCGGCTCGCGGGCGGCGCGGGCAACGCAGCCGAGCGGGGAGGGCTGCCGAGGGTAAGTTCTAGTCACGTCCGTTTCCAAGATTCGAGAGATTGATTTGTAAGTTGTGAATGTATTGATTCGAGAGATTGATTTGTGAGATGAATATGTGTTGATTCATGAATGAAAGTTGAATCCAAGTGAAAACTGGTTTGGATTGAAGAAACGGAATAGAATTGGCGCGGGAAAATTTTGGTGGAGCTGGATTTTTTTTTATTTTATGAAAATCGCATTGGTACCGGGTGGTGATGATCCGTGACCAATGACTCAAAGTCACCAGTCACGAATGCGTGGTACCGGTTCTATAACCGGTACCGATGAGGGTTCTCACCCGGTACCGATGTGAGGTTCTCCGGTAGCGCTACATCGTGTATGACGGTCTATCATCTGCCTTTTCAGTCCTTGCTCACAACTGGTAGCTAGCTATGTAATGTGCTAAAGTAAGGGAGAGTAACATGAGGGATAACCATTGATCAAAGTATAGACGTAGGGCACAGTTATACATAGATGCACTAAGTAGCTAAAGAAAGGGAGTGGCCCTGGCTTTCTATATTTCATTAGTCCCGTGGACAGACTGTGTTTCATACGCATATGATGCCACCCAGGTGGCAGGAATGCCATTCAGGATCTTTGGCAGGACCTTTTATTCTTACATGAGGGATAACCATTGATTTACGCGCGTCCATGCGCGCGTAGAGCCCAGGTGTTTCTATATAGCTTTGTATACCATAGAATTATCTTTTATATGCATGTGCACCAGATGTATTGATGTATGATAATTTAGAAAAAATAATGAAGTATATTTTGCAAAGCAGACAGCAACATATATATTATAAATTTACACAATGTGTTTGGTTGGATTCTGCTGAGTTACGTGGAATTGCCAATGATTTTTGAGGCTATAAGCATGAAATAAATATAAAGTCCAAACACAACCAGCGACCTGAATGAAGCAGGTAGAGACACGGGACATGTAGAATACTGAAGTCAGTGGTGACTGGATGCTTACTATGTAGATAATTCATCACCAGCCTTTTGGTTCTCCAGCCAGCCTTAGTAGCAATCACTGTCGATGTTTTGGGGACCAGAAGATTCTACAAGGTAAACATAAAGTAACAAACCAAATCAGGAGAATGTAATGCAGGACGCATGATAACATTTGGTAAAATGTGGCTAATCCTAGAGAACATTATGACTGAAATATAGTAGTGACAACATGCGACTTCTGTTGGGGATGAGTATGGTTTGGCTGTAGTAAGCATGTCTTTTTTCAATTGGTTTTCATGAAACAATAATCGCTCAAATTTTAACAACCAATAAGGCAATACAGTCTCTTAAACTAACCACATTGCTACTTCACAGATAGAAACAAATAATGTAAATGAACTCAGGATATGGATTATAGCAATATATTTAACACATGACAGATTGATAGATACACATGTTAGTGAATATTGGTTTCATCTACATAGTCATCTGCATGATAGATTTACTACATGGTCATTATCTGTGAAGAATTATCAGCATTTTCAGTATAAAGCAGGCCAAGGAGCCAATAGGCTTGAGCAGTGCATTTGAAGACATGATTGAGTCCAAATTACTGAATGATGAAACTAATCCCTAGGTGGTCCATATAACAATTATGATATGTTGCTTTATCCTGGCACTGATTTCTAAACTATTTTCAACCTTGAACTGACCTTGTATTTTAGCAGACTAAATAAATATGACCAATTAACATTCACCACCTGTGCTGCAACAATGGAAGCAAATTTGATCAAATTGAGTTCAGCTCGTTGGATGCGTTAAGATAAGAATCAGGCAAGCTTTACCTAGGTCAGATGAACAATACTGCTCGCTTGTCGCTACTACCACAATGTGGCCCTTTTTCAAATTTGCTGCATACATGAAAAGATTATACACATATATCAACAGGTGACCTGAACTCATGTGAAGTGTCGGCAACATGTATAAAAAAATCATTGACTAATAATGTCCGTGGCATTAGTTCTCTAAGAATGCTGGTGCTGCTTAAAGTAGACCCAAGTTTCTTGTAATGGTGTGCAAGACAAAATGTCAACACTTGCATATTGGGAACAATCGCAAGGCGCAACAATTAGTAACTGGGTTTAATTTTCTTTAACCAACCAATGAGACAACTGATTTAGGCAGTATCTCACTATGGCCATAAGCACACCCTGCACAGACACCTCCATGAATCTAAATAGCCGGGAAGGTTAGCACAGCAAGGCAATTAAATCTTATGTATCTGAAGGTGTGCTAGCCCATAAGCAGAAGAAGGTCCAAAACATTTTCAAAGCAACAACATAATCATAGAACTTAGAACCTGCATCACTAGGCATACTAAAATTGCATGAGGTATATAAGCCTCAATAACATCAATATATCTCTATGTCTTAATACGCTATGCAACATGAGCTATTTTAAAAGAATAAACAATAATATCATTGCAGTCTAAAGATGCAAATAATGTATGCCTTGTAATAATACGCAATAATCAGCTCACCAGTGTGCCATGTTCATATAAACAGATAGTGTGTTCCATGAGCAACAATAGGTCAGCCCTAAATTAAGCTTCCTGTAAGGAAAACATGGTTATGAACAATTAGGACCGTACAATAGACCTCTTTCGATGATTTTTAGCTATAAAGAAAGAATCATAGTGCATCTAGACACCAAGAGGGACACCAATTTGTATATGACACAGCAATGCACTACAACTAATTTCCTATTCAGCAAAATAGAAAATAATATCATCAGACCAGTTGGTGGCTCAAACAAATATCATAAATTTGAGAAGATAAAAATAGGACCCATTCACACCGAAGAATGACAACAGGGAACTGCAGTTTTGCAGCTAATTCTCCAATGTTACACAAAACTAATGGAACTCTATATTCAACACAATTTTAGCTGGATGGAGTCAGATTTATAGCAATAACAACACATCCTCTTGCAAAGCAGGACATTTATTTCTATAGCATCATAAAAGCCTAACTAAACAGAAACAATATATTTCAGGTCCACAAAATAAAGGATCCAATCAAAAAATCTCTCACAAAAACAGCAGCTGGACCTCTTCAATGCCTTAAAAATCCAGTGCAACGAATTCATTATGTACATTCAGGTGGCAGGAATGCCATTCAGGATCTTTGGCAGTTTATGAATCCACCCAGGCCTGTGAGGATCCTAACAACGATGGGCAAAATAGAACAAATAACCAATCAAATATTGTAAACACAGTAAAAATGACTAATCTTATAGCCACATAAACTACCCTGACTTTTTTTTTTGCTCTTCCATTTAATCAGGTTAGAAAAAACATTAAAAAACCCCTAGATATTATGACACTATGGTCTGAACACCACATTTCTTTTAATCTAAAACAAATATACAACAGAACTGATCATGGATGAATTGGTATGTCACATACTGCAAGAGTATTAGGTCACCTCCTTGGCAGGCCTTCAGAGTAGGGAAGGGTGAGCTGTTCATTAACATGTATGCTGAACCTGATATCTAAAACATCAGGTATTTGTTAGAACATATATTAGACCATGTGGACCTCTGTAAGAATAAAAGGTGCGATCTTAGGACTTAGATGGCAAAAACATATTTCCATGTCAAAGCACTGACACTGTTTTTGTCTCTAATGTTCTCTGTATATGGAATGGAACCCTTAAGGATGGTACTCAATTAGTAAATAAATGGTTGGAGAACATTTGTATATTATGAAAACATTGTTCACTTATTTAGTTAATATCCATGATGGGAAGAAGTCAACCAGGTAGACATATGCAACTGTTGTTGCAATGTCATCAAGATGACAAGGCATTCATATATATCACCTGACAGGCAAGGAAACTGTAGGATTCATGTCATTGATTTACAATAGAAATCTGACCTGCAAAAAGGGAGAGGATTACATTAGTTTTCAAAAGTGTAACAAAGAGAACATTGTTCTACACAACAAGGTCGTTTCATTTTTAACTAATAATAATGTACCATGATTAATCATAAGAATCACTTTGACGGGTAAATTTGAAAAACTTATTTACCAATATAACCTTTCGTATAACTTATCACATGCAGGAAAGAAGTCATTTACACAGGCATATGCACCTGTTGCTGCAAGGTTATCAAGGCATCCATTTGCATCGCTGGACAAATAAGAAAATATTAGGATCCATGTCACAAACATGCATTGGCAAACATTCAAAAAAAAACAAAAAGATTGACAAACTACAATTCAAAACTGCAATGAAAAGAGTATTATTTTTCTCTGAAATAAGCAAGGTAATCAGTTTAACTAAAGCTTTAATAATTAATATGCACCATGAGTAATCATGCGGGCTCATAACAAGGGGGAAACTAAGAAAAGTCATCTATCAGCATAAACATCAACACCTACCTTGAGGCAAGAAAATGTGTCAAGATTGACTGTTTTTTTTCAACCAAAGGCAATTGCCTAGCTTTATTAGAAAGCTTAACAGAGCAATATCGACCGCTTATTTCGCCTGTTGTTATTGTGACCAGATTAGTTATTTAACTTTATATATTGATGAAACGAAAGATATTATCTTCTTTTTTGGAAGAAAGGTTTCCTCGTAGCCAGGATGTTGTATCTGTGTAATTGTGTATATGGTGTTGCCTCTTGAAACGAAATATTTTACCCACGATGTTGCATCTGAGCTGTTGAATGAAAGTTGAAAGCATTGCCACCATGGTGTTGAAACCTTGCAAACAGGGCAATCAAACACATGAAGAAACCTGAAAGAGCACGCTATGCAAAGAGGCAATACATCAAATACCTTGCCTACGCTTGCCGCTGCAGCCATCTTCTGCGACTGTGCTTGCTGCTGCAGCCGCGCGACGTGCGCCCGCTGCTGGGTCCGCGCGCCGCCCCTGCCACGTCCGCACGCCGCTGCTGCGTCCCCGCGCCGCCGCCGCCATCTAGCCGCGCGACGTGCGCCCGCTGCTGGGTCCGCGCGCCGCCGCCGCCGCGACCGCCGGCTGCTGGGTCCGCGCGCTGCCGCCGCCATCTGGTGTCTGTCCGTGGACACCCACGCCCGCCACCTCAACGCACCGCGCCTGCACTCACACCCGCACGCCTTGCGACATAGCTGGAGTGGAGGTGCACGCCTTGGGCTCCGACATGGGGAGCACGCAGGATGGCACAAGCGGAGGCGGTGTGGAGCGGAGAGCAAAGCGTGGCAACGAGCGAGGGCAGAGGGAGCTGGCGAGTAGCATTGATGATGGTGGATGAGATATTTCTTCTGGGGCAAGTGTACTACGACTAGAGGCCAAGAGCCGAGAAGCTTCCGGGCAAGCTTAACGCAACATGCGTCACCGTGAATCGCGGATGAAAGTTGATTTGGGCCGCGTTTGGTTAGGGGGTGTAAAAAATTTGCAGCGTAATAAATGCAGCTTTGACCATTAATTAGAGGTATTAAATAAAGTCAGTTTACAAAACTACCTCCACAACCACCCGTGTAAATCGCGAGACGAATCTAATGAGGGCTTTGACCGCACGATTAGAGGATGAGTACTGTAGTATTCCTGTAGCAAATCATGGATTAATTAGGCTCGTTAGATTCGTCTCGAAAAGTTGTACTCATGTGTGAAAAGGTTTTGTAAATAGACTTCATTTAGTACTTCATGCATGCAAGATTCCTTGGGGGGAAAATTTTCCCTGTAGAAACCAAACGCGGCCTTGAACCGTAAAACGAGAATTGGACGGTGAAAAAAATTTATTTACGCTGACGTGGACCAGCTGGCCGGCCGCCGAGCCCGTCGGCTCTAAAGAGGAGGAATGCGACCTTGACGGAGCTTTAGCTCAGTTGGTAGCGCTGGCAGTGGCCAGGCTGCCCGCCCACGGTTCGATTCCCAGTCTGGGCAACCGTGGGTGCCTCACCGAGGATTAATCCCCAGAGGGGACGGAGTCGCTCGGTAGGCGCGTTCGAGACTCCTCGGCAGCCTCATTCGTGTGTGAGCGTGCGGTCCACGTGGGTGCCCACCCGAGTTCTTACATGACGGGCCAATGCTCCTGGCAGCTTTAAAAAAAATCATAAAAAAATTAGGAAAGGGGTTTGATTTGATCACCGTAAATAAATCCAACTTGGTCACTCGGCATGTAACCCTACGGCAGTGTAGGCAAAACGTTTGAGACAACTATACACGCAATCTCCATTTGATGTTTGGCAAGCCCTACAACAATATACTCTGCACTCAAAAACAGGGCCAAACAAAGTGTAGAACAGGAATGGGAGTGCAGGTACACAACAAAGTTGCCACTATCCTCTGTCCAACACGACAGCCCTACGGGTAAAATATAAACCAATATCAGCGCAGTGATGTCTGGCCGGCGAGATGGAGCAGCGCCTGCTTGTGGTAGGCCGTGCGGAGCTTCTTGTATTTCTGCACAAAGGTAGGTAGGTCAATGTCCTTCTCCAGAAACTTCTGGTGCAGCTCCTCAGACTCCTCGTCCAGCTTTGCCATTGATGCTGAGGAAACAAAATGTGATGTGTGCGTGAGAAGCATTTTAGAAAATTCAAATACGTGCAAGATAAGAAGACATAGACTGAACATGCTATTGTTCACAATACTTACTTTGGAGCTTGTCGAGCAGTGCAGTAGGGGAATAGGACCTCATAATATCGTCCTTTTGCCTCTCCAAATCAGTCAGCCTGTCTTGAGCAGCTGCCAGTTCTGTGGTTCTTATTATTGTACACTGTGCAAATTATAAACGCACATGAAACGGCAGCAAATAAACAAAATGCTAAAAACATTAGAATAGAGCTAGTAGAAAGCTTCACAGTAACAGTTTTGCAAGGTGGTTGTATCATGGTATTAACAAATTTCATATAATGCTTTCAAAAAATGAATATCATGAATTGCCATCTCCAATAGATGTAGGTGGCAATGCCACACCTGGTTCCTGAGCTCCGAAATCCGCTGCTCCTTTTCTAAATTTTCCCCTGTAGTTTACAATACAGGAGAGAAGGTAATGATAAGTTACATATGTCTTATATGAAGTTCAGTCAGAGGATTTGAAAAACCACTATTGCTTTAAAACCAGCCATCATTTAAAGAAACATAATGTATAACTCACTTGCAAGTTGCAATGTCTCCTTTCTGAGTTCATCACGTACCTGAACAATAAGAAAGAGCACAAAGTCAGCAAATATATATGAATTTCCTATGTGGGTATGCCGAAGATAACTGAGAAAAAAAAACAATCTAATATAGATAAACAGCATTCAGCATCACAATACAAATAACAATCATAGCCGAGGATAAAATATAAGGTGTTAAAACACTGGGAGTATCTACAATATGTAAGCTTTCAATCATATCGTACATTAGGTACAGACTGTAAAGAAAAAACAATGAAACTCCAAGATCATAACTCATCAAGAAGATTTGAGAATTAGTTTCTATAACCAGTGTAGTGTAGATGACCAGTACAAATGAGGATAAGCACTGAAGGAGATTGTAATTGTGTGAATAATAGATTGATTAGGCCAATGGGCAAAGGGCAAAGGGTACACATATATAGGCAGCCCTTGGAGAGGTTTATAGAAACAATACCTCCCAAGGGATAACCTACCTATCCTAACCAAGGTGGCGCCTAGGGCAGCAGCCGCCCAGGAGCAATCCTGGCCGGCAGCCAGGCCCCGCCACCGTCCAGCCCTAAGGCCTGGACCCACACACACGTATAGCACAAATACACATCTAACAAGCACTCTTATAGTAACCTAACCTCGCTAGTTGCTGGACCACTGAACGAATGAGCATTACAGATTAGTTTATATACAGAAAGGATCTCAACATCCTCTGGTGAAGTCAGCATATCAAGTATAAAAAGGTGGTACAAGCAACAAAGCTTACATTATTCTGGGTTTTCACTTGATCAAGTGAATTAAAGAATGCAGTGTATGCCTCTTTGTCTTTCAATAGCCTCTGTAACTCCTCAATACTGCACAAAAAGTTTTGATAAAAATGATAGAAAGATACAGCAAGGTTGTCGACTCCAGTCAAACAATGCATCATTAGTAAATTGAATATTGTGCAGATAAACATGTTTTGAGCATATATAATTCAGGAACACAACACAAAAAATCAACCATGGTCCTCCCAAAATTCTGCAGCACTCGTCGGCTAGTTCTCCAACTTAAACCGATGGTTATGTTTTAGGGTAGCAGTCCATATCTACTTGCCTTAACATGTATACAGCATATAGGATTTTCCAATCTTGCACAGGTCCATCCAAATACAGATGCCAATTGTGATATAATGCCGTAAGTTAAAGGGCATGCCCTATTATAATGTTAAGGTATGAAAATTAGAGCAGTTGCATGGCATAGATCTGCACACAGTTTTGCTAAATATATCTCCCACTTTGGGGATAACCCTCAAAACATATAATTTGTAGAAAGGATAACAGGGTATCTCATTTGCAATCCATATCCGCAATAAATAAGACACCAGACAATCTTATATGAAAGAAATATAGAAGTAACTAATGAAAGAAAATAAAGCTATGTGCTAACCTCTTATCCTTCAAACGAGCAATTATCCCTGCAGCCTCAGCAGGAGATGGTTGCCCACGGGATGAAGACTGAGGATGATCTGAAGCTCTTTGATGTGGGCTAGCACTAGAAGATGTAGGTGTGGATGGACGTGAAGTCGAGCTTACCACCGAGGGAGGGTACCAAGACTGTGTAGGGATGTCCTGGAAATTTGGATCTGTTTGCTGCTCCTGAGAGCTGCTACAAGCACATTCAGCAGAGCCAATGGCAGTAAGAGAAGCAAAATTTTCAGACCTGCTTAATACATATTTCATGGATGATATACTTGATCACTCAGTATAGCAATAAGATGCATCCACAGGAATGGCACGGATATAAATTAGGTAAACTCTTTTTGGTTAACAAACAAACTTTTGCACTAAAACAGCGTAAAATTTCATAATCTTTTTAATGTCTGAAGGGTTGTACAGAAAAAAAACTAAAAACTAGGTACCAAAGTATTGTGATCATATAACTTATTTGAACTAGTAGGTTCTGAATAAAACAGGTAAACGAACGTATACAGGAACGTGTCAAACCCAGCTAATTTTGGCAGATACGTACAAGAAGTCAGGACTCATAAAACATAAAGTGAGAATTCCAATGAGACCAACATACCCGAAGAGAGGAATTCTCCAACTCATTGTATAGATAAATCTGCACTGATAGAGAAAAGGTTACATGTCAATCGATAAAAAGCTCTGTGATGCAATCTGAAATGTTGGTGCCCTTATGACTTGCGAACATCCAAGTGAATGCCTAAATAGATTCCAATGCAAACAACATGGCAGTGGTGTTTAGTGCTTGTTAGATAATAACAAGAGATCTCTAATAACAATCAGTTGCATCATCGAAAACAACCATTTCATTAAATATAAATCACCCTGAATTTCGTCCATTATATAAAATGCCATGATCGCTAGCAGATACAGTTATACAAACGTCTGCTCTTCAGGCCGTCACTTCTACCATCAAATTTGCTAAGGTGTGCTATACTGGACAGGTGAGTCCATTCCAGATGTCATGTGCAGTGGTCGTAACTTGCTACTATCACGTGTTACATAATTAACATGGGCGAGTAACTATCGTCAAATCTCAGCCGGAAGAGTGAAGCATGCACGATCCTGAGCATATAAGCTGGGCAGGTCGGCAGGGGCGGACTTAACGAAGGGCCACACACTGGGTTCAGTTGCACATCCATTTTTTTTTACGAAATAAAATACATCCGCGGCTGGGCAGATTAACCCTACCCCCTACCCGCTGAAGAAGAAGACCCTAATCGCGCCGACGGGTGGGTGGATCGGATTCCTAGGTAAGGACGGAGCACGCGGACCTGTTGCGACTCGTAAGAGAACACGGGGAGGATCACATACCGAATCAATCCACGTCCGGATGGATCTCCAACACAAGGAAGAAGGGCGGCGGCAGTCGGCGGACAAGCGGCGGGGGATCCGGCGCTCCGCGTTGGGATTCAAGGTTTAGAAGGCTTGATTGATGCGTGCGGGCAACGAGGCAAGAGGGCGAACGCGTGCCAACACGGGCGAAGAGGAGAGAGGGGGGCCGGGGCGGGGCGGCTTGGATTTGGTTACCTCGCCGCAGCGTGCGGGAGGAGTCTTTGCCTTGCGCGCCCGCGGTGGTTGCTTCGCGACGGAGGAGAAGTGCGGAAGGTAATTTGGGGGCAGGCAGGCAGGCAGGCGATCCAGAGAGACGACGGGGAGGAGAGTAGTCGTCGAGGGCTCGAGGCGACGCGGTGGAGCTGCTGCTCACTACACGTTTGGGCCGGGTGAGCATAAAGATCCACGCTGTTAGGGCCGGTTAGGTATTCTTGGGCCGCACGCGTTAGGATGTTGTTGGGCCGTTTCGGTCGGCACTAGCCACTGCGACTGTCACACGACACATGGGAAACCTTTCTGGCTTCCGCATCCTCGGCCGTCGGATGCTTAGTCCGTGTCCGTCCGATCCCTCCCTTTTTTTTCTTCCTCAAGCTCGCTACCGCACCATGCCACTGCTGCTGCGCCGCTCGTCTGCCCAACTGCGCATAGGGGTGGGTGGTGGGGGGAGCGGCCGACGATGAGGAGGTGGTGGAGGCGGCGGCCCTTAGGGTTAAGGTTAGGGTTGGGGATTGGCCGAGGGTGGAGTTTCAATATCCTTAGGACATACATGAGGGGGGTCGGGGGCGGCGGCGATGGTTGGGCCGGCGGCACGGGAGCCCCACTGACCGGGCAGGGTAGGACCCCCGGTGGGCGGTACCGGCAGCGGGGGCGAGAAGGTCTAGGCGCTATGGAGGGTGGGATGGCCGGGCGGGGTGGTTGGTAGGGGGGCGGCGCGGCAGCCGCCGGCCGGGGCGGCGATGGAGGAGGCGGTGGGAGGAGTCCAGAGGTAGAAGAAGAGGTCGGAAAGTAGAAGAAGGTGTTGTGGGCTTTAATGGGCCTAATCTATGTTGTTTAACTAGTGCACGGAAGCTACATAGGAGTCCCCCCATGACACATCCTTGAAAGGATCGCGCAAGGCCTAAGGGGGGGGGGTGAGTAGACGTTCCTGAAAAATTCTCGCAGCGGTATTAAGGTCCTGTTTGGTACAGCTCTACAAATTCGTAGAGTTAGAGCTACTCATTTCCGGCTCTATAAATCTGTAGAGTTAGAGCTGTTGATTGATCGAGGGTCTTTTGTTGAGTCATTTTGTTCTGTTTTTATATTTAAATTAGAAGTTTAAGATATTTTATTTTATTAAACAAACACCTGTTTTTGCATAGAGCTGAGAGCTACAGCTCTGCCAAACAGGCCCTAAATCTGTAGAAAGTTCCAACAAAGTATAGGAACTTTCGATGGATCGGAACTTCCGATACTTTATAGGAACTTCCGATAAATCAGATCAACTAGTATCAAATTAAAAAACAAGAAGTATTTCACCAGTTCCGCTTGAATCAAAAGATATGTCTTGACGTTCTAGTACCTGCAGGTATGATCTCTACAACCAAAAACGCACTAGCACATAGATCGGGACGAATTCGACTCTAGGTCAAGATATGCAATAAAAACAATATGAACACAATAAGCACAAGGAGACAAGAATTTGATTTCCGAAGTTCACTCCCACAAAGGAAGCTACGTCTCCGTTGAGGCGCTCACAAAGAGCCGGGTTGTCCACCTAACCCTTTCCCTCACTCTGATCAACCACAAAGGTGGATTAGGTCACTTACTATGATCCCCACGAAGAGGAGGGCAATACAAACGTCCGCGGCACAATCACACAAGGTTGATTAGCTCGCCGGCGACGCCTAACCGTCTAGGAGCAAAGCTCCAAGAGTAACAAACGCGAATCAATGACTAAGGAAGCTTCAAGTGCTCTTGAGAATGGGGATTAGGGTTCTTGCACTCAAGAGTTTGAATCTCACACCTCAAATCGAGTTCTCCTCACACCCCTTAGTGGAATCATTCAAGGATTGGCTCAAGAGGGAGTGAGAGAGAGTTTGAGAGCTTGGGTGTGTGCTGTTCTCGGGTTCCAACGAAAGGAAATGAGGAAGGGGGTGAAGGGGTATAAATGCCCCACACCCAAAAAGTGACCGTTACTGAGTGTTCACGGGTTTTATCGAAACTTCCGACACTTGGTCGGAACTTCCGAAAATAATAAAATGGTCACACCGATCGCTCAGATCGGAACTCTCTAGAGAGACCCGACAGCTGTTGGAACTACCGACCTAGGGTCGGAACTTCCGACAGGAGTGAAAATTGTGAGAAAATGGCTAAGTCCCAGTGCTGAGAATGGCTTGTAGGAACTTCCGACAACTTGTCGGAACTTCCGACAACCACCAGAACAGTGAGGTTTTTAGGGATTTTGGCTGAGTTTATGGGGGTTTTCTCTCATGGGTTGTAAACATCTCAAAGGCACTTTGTTCTCCTTGATTATTGAGCACGTCCCCCTTGATAGTACGATGTTTCCTATACTCAATTTCATAATGAAAATCAATGTAAATTCTCCAATTATGCTTCAACACCATATTTCTTCAATGAGGGGCACTTCCTTTTTGCAATAGATTTTTCTTTCATTTTATCCCTGCACTTTTCTCAATAAAAGCATTAGTCCCTTAATTGTTATTGTCATTATCACCAAAAATCACAAGGGAGTCTAGATGCACTTTCAATCTCCCCCTTTTTGATGATTGATGACAACACAATTAAGGCTCAAAAATGAAATAATAATCTCTTTTGCATCCAATCATATATAGAGAGCTCCCCCTTGATATGTGCATCCATCAAAATAAGAGAGATGGCCTCAAATGCCATTTGCACATATTTTTGCAAGAGCTCCCCTATATCTTTGCATACGTGGGGTGCAAGTGTGTGACATGTAAACCATGATGCATATGACACGATATATCACAAAAACAAAAGAAAAAACAGCATCTCATCAAGTCATCAACCATCACAGGACATAGAACATAACCAAGTACTAATGTCACACTAACATAGCATAAAGTCTTACAAGCACAAGCACACCACACATAGCAAAGTTCATTACAACCAGTCCTACATGTCCATCACAAGCATTAAGAACCAAAAGATAGATAGATAAAAATGATAGGGCGGTGTCGACATCCAAAGCCAACTATGGTGAGCTCACTCCCCTTTTGGCACAAGCACCAAAAAGGAAGGCCCTGCCATAGTGACTACTCCTCGTCCTCATCATCGGTGTTGCCCCCGGCTCCATTTCCTTCTTCATCTTCCTCACCTTGCTGTTGCACACCCTCACCAAAGACATGTTCGGGCACATCCCCTTGTTCCTAAGGGTTATAGAAGGGTGCGAGAGGCGAGAAATCATAAGGATCATGAACAGGAGAATGTGGAATGTCACTCTTAGCCATGAGCTCCTTTTGCCTCTTTTCTAACTTGAGCAGCTCCGCATCAACATGCTTCCTATGTGCATGCATTTCTTCGGCATTGTGGCGGCACACATTGAAGCAAGCAAAGAGTCCCTTGGATACAAAACCTAAAGCACTCTTCTTAGAGCGACGATTTCTCTGAGGTGATGGAATGGAAGGGGGTGTAGCTGGACCATGTGAGGAGGAAGGACCTGTTGGAGGGGCATGAGATGGTCCTTAAGAGGAAGAACCACCACCATGAGATGGGTGCATCACGGCATGAGGTCCAATTTTGAGAAGACATTGAAGGCCCCCTTTCTTTGCCTTGTACAGGGTATGCTCCTTGTCAGTCAATATTTCCAAACCCGTCACTTGTTTGATCATATAAAAAATATATGGAGCATAGTGACATCCTCTCTTGGGTGTATAGGAGCAAACAATGATTTCTTCCCAAATGAAGTCAAACACATTGAACCTTGGTTTGTTGGGGGTCATAGCAGCCAAAAGATTCTTGGACATGTTGGAGACATTATCCGAGTCACCACCTTTAGGAGCAAGGGTGTACCTGAAGAGCTAATTTAGAAGCTTGTAATATGGAGTCAGTCCAAAAGATTTTCCATAGATAATTTTCCCATAGTCTTCACTATACATGTAGGCAATGTCACTGTCCAAGAGTACATCCTCATCATGAAGCCTAGCAATCCTATTATCACTGATGTCAAGACCAAGAATCTAAGCAAATTCCAATCACACCAAGAATCTAAGCACCTTCTGCCATGGAGAGACCAATGCATAGCTTGTCCTTGTGTTTCAATATATAGTGTGGCATAAAATTGAGCCATAACCTCCTCATTCCAATCACACCCAAAAGACATAATATCTAGCAAGTTTTGCCTCTTACATGCCTCATAGACTTCCTCAATGACAGGCATATCAATATCCCTCAAATATGTCCAATTGATGTACTTCATAGTAGTAGTAATGGAAGACTTGGATAGAATCACAGTTGCATACCAGTCAGCCTGAAACAGAAGCCAAAAACGTGGATCACCAATGAACTCCTTTTCATATCTAGTAGGGTCAGTCTTGCGAAGGGTGAACACATCATGTTGACCCTTGGTATAATCAACTGTTCGAACACCATCATACCCACTAAGAGATTGGCGAATGGGTGGCTCTGGCCTGAGAATCATTCGCTCAAGAAATTCCAAATCAGGCCCTTGGTCGGGATCATCAATCTTTGAAGGAGCGGAGGCACGCTTGACACGGAGATGGAGCAGCTTTCTTGCTTTTTTCTGATGGAGCAGCTGGTTTGCCTCGCCCTCGAGCTCTAGTGGGCACTTTATGTTGAGCCTTGCACTTCCCCTTGCGTTGGGCAATAGGAGCTTCATCCGAATCCGTAACCTCGGTCGATGATTCACTTGGGGGAGAAGCAGCCTTTTCAGTGCGACCCATCTGACATGAGAAAGATTTGATAGTTTAGAAACAATGTAGATACTTGGATTGAGTTGAAAGACTGCAGATCAGACAGTAGATGGCCGTTCCTGGGTGGTGTCGGAAATTTCAACCTGGGGTCGGAACTTCCGACATCCCCCGAGAACAGGTGTCAGATTATGGAATTGAGAATCCCCCCACCAAACTTGATGAAATCACAGGCGCAAGAGTACACCTAGATGAAGCCGTTCCCTCAAATGATATCCACTAGAACAAGCCACACTGATAGATCGGGAGATGGGGATTTGAAAAGAATACTTTTGAAGCTTTTTCCCGCACAAATTGAAGGAAATCCGATGGGGATCGGATCCTCCGATGAGGGGAAGTACTCCAAGATCAATGAACTCGAAATCCCACGGTGAATCCTTGAAATCGCCCTTGGTGGCAGGAGGAGAGTGTGTGGAAGCGTTGAGGAAAAGAATAGAGTGAGAGTTAGGGTTCTTGAAGGGGTATGGCTCTTGGTTTATATAGTCACGGGGTTTATCGGAAGTTTCGACGCAATTAAAATCGATTTCCCGAGCGGCCTGATCAGAACTGATTGGAAAGATCCGACGGGTATCGGAAGTTCCGACAGAGCCATTTTTAGCAAAGAAAGCAAGCGATTTCAGACGAGATTTGGATCCTATTTATGATAGAATTGGTAGATGGACATCTGAGATATTTTGACTCATCATGATCTGCCAGCAAATAACAATACATAACAATGATCATATGAGCCAAAATCCTATCCAAAGATCAAGAATCAAATACTTTTGAAAAAACCACACAATAAAGCCTTTTTCCTATCTAGGCAACAATCAATTGTGTGTGCAAGAGTTCAACCCAAGTTACGGGAGTCCAAGATATTTAGTTCATTCCTCAAAGCACAAAACCTTTGCTCATCTAGAGGCTTAGTGAAGATATCGGCAAGTTGCCTCTCGGTGCTGACATGATGTAAACCAATATCCCCCTTAGCCTCATGGTCCCGTAAGAAGTGATGTCTAATATCTATGTGCTTTGTTCGGGAGTGTTGAACGGGATTGTTTGCTAGCTTGATAGCACTCTCATTGTCACACAAGAGTGGAATCTTGCTAAACTCACACCCGAAGTCACTCAAGATTTGTCTTATCCAAAGTAGTTGAGCACAACAAGCACCGGCTGCAACATATTCGGCTTCGGCGATTGATAAGGCAACTGAATTTTGCTTCTTTGAGCTCCATGACACCAAGGACCTCCCAAGAAATTGGTAAGTCCCCATTGTACTCTTTCTATCTACTTTGCAACCGGCATAATCCGAATTAGAATAGCCAAGTAGATCGAAAGATGAGCCTTTGGGATACCACAAGCCAAGGTTAGGACTGTATACTAAATATCTCAAAATTCTCTTAACGGCCATCAAATGGCACTCCTTAGGATTAGCTTGAGATCTTGCACACATGCACAAACTAAGCATAATATCCGGCCTAGATGCACAAAGGTAAGAAGAGATCCAATCATGGAACGATATAACTTTTGATCGACGGACTTTCCTTCTTCATTGAGATCTAGATATGATGTCCGTTCAATGCCATTGAAGTCTTGATGGGCTTCGCATCGGTCATGTCCAATTTCTTGAGCATATCATGCACATACTTGGTTTGACATATGAAGGTCCCATCTTTTAGTTGCTTGATTTGAAATCCAAGAAAGAACTTCAATTCACCCATCATGAACATCTCAAATCTCTTGGTCATAATCTTGCTAAATTCCTCGCAAAACTTTTGATTAGTTGAACCAAATATTATATCATCAACATATATTTGACAAACAAAGATATCCTTATCAACTTTGTGAGTAAAGAGAGTAGAGTCCGTTTTGCCCATCACAAAGTCATTTTTGAGAAGAAAATCCTTAAGGCATTCATACCATGCTTTTGGTGCTTGCTTAAGCCCATAGAGCGCCTTATGGAGTTTGTATATATAATTAGGATACTTTGGATTTTCAAAGCCCGGCGGTTGCTCCACATACAGAGAGGGGACCATTCAAGAATGCACTTTTCACATCCATTTGATAAAGCTTGAAATCATGGTGAGTAGCATAGGCAAGTAATATACGAATTGATTCAATCCTAGCTACGGGAGCATAAGTTTCACCAAAATCTAAACCTTCTATTTGTGTGAATCCTTGTGCAACCAATCTTGCCTTGTTTCTTGTGATCATGCCATGTTCTTCTTGTTTATTGCGAAAAACCCACTTGGTGCCAACTACATTAGTCTTGGGTCTTTCACCAATGACCATACTTCATTTCTTGTGAAGTTATTCAACTCTTCTTGCATGGCAATTATCCAATCCGGATCACCAAGTGCCTCCTCAACCTTGAGAGGCTCCAAAGAGGAAACAAACGAGTAAATTTCACAAAAATTTGCTAATCGTGAACGAGTAGTTACCCCTCTTTGGATACTTCCAAGTATGTTGTCAACGAGATGACCCCTTTGAACACTTTGATGCACTCTTGGATGAGTAACTTGGAATTGGCGTTGGATAGGTTCACCATCATCATGTTCAACTTGAGGCTCATCACCACTAGCTCCCCCTTGATCTATGCCAAGATCTTGATCATCATGACTTTGACTTGGTTCTTGATCTTGAAGAGAGCTTGATGATTCTACTCTTGTTGATGATGTTGGATCATTGTCGATGTTGCCATTTTGAGCTTGATCTTGAACTTCACGTGGAAGAACTTCACCTAGACCCATCCTCATAATGGATTGGCTTGGTGGTTTTTCATTTCCTACAAGGTCATTATCAATTTGCTCTACTTGAGAGCCATTAGTTTCATCAAATTTCACGTCCACCGTGATCTCAACACAACCGGTGGTTTTGTTGAAGACACGATAGGCATGTTCATTAGTACCATAACCAAGTAGAAAACTTTTATCAACCCTTGGTGCAAACTTTGAGCTTTTGGGTCCCGTGTTAAGAATGTAACATTTACTCCCAAGCACTATAAAGTAATGCACCTTTAGTTTGTTACTGGTGATAATCTCATATGAAGTCTTGTTCAAGTACTTGTGGAGATATAACTGGTTGATAGCATGACACGCCGTATTGATGGCTTCATCCCAAAATATATCCGGAGTCTTGTATTCATCAAGCATTATTCTTGCGGCTTCAATTAAAGTCCGATTCTTCCTGTCTACTATGCCATTTTGTTGTGGAGTGTAGGGAGCGGAGAAATCATGCTTGATCCCTTCTTCATTAAGAAATTCTTCAACATTGGTGTTCTTGAATTCCGACCCATTGTCGCTTCTCATTTTCTTGATCTTCAACTCAAATTCATTTTGAGCTCTTCTTATGAATTTCTTGATTATTCCTTGAGCTTCACTTTTATCATGCAAAAAGAATACCCTAGTGAAACGAGAAAAATCATCAACAATAACAAGACCATATTTGTTGCCACCAATACTAATGTAGGCAACTGGTCCAAATAGATCCATGTGTAGGAGCTTCAACGGTCTTGAAGTAGACATGATATTTGTTGAGAGATGGGGTGCACCAAATTGCTTCCCGGCTTGGCATGCGCTACACAACCTATCTGTCGGTTTTTTATACCGGCTAGCCTACTATGGGGGGTCCCTAAGTAGTCGAGTTGTTCGTGGGGGCCTCGCCGGAACCAGAAGCACGATGGTGAACACGAGACGATTTAGACAGGTTCAGGCCGCCTCGAGTAGAGAGCGTAATACCTTACATCTTGTATGGTTGATCTTCTCGTATTGATGGGTATGATTTTACAAGGGGTTCCTGTCTCACCTTATATACTCGGGAGACAGGGTCTACAAGGCAAGAAATACAAACTCCTAGTCGGATACAATACACAGAGTCCTAACATGAGTAGGCCGGGTTGTTTCCCAGTACCCGACTAGTTTCCTTAAGCTGTACAGTCCTTCCTTGTATCAGTCAGGGCTGTCGGCCCAATTTCCTAACGGGACTGTGGCCCATGAGGACTCCCATGGATCCTGGACCGTCAAGCCCCCGAGCGTCTTCATGTCTTCACGCCTGCCGGGTTGTTTCTCAACGATTTCAGCATCAGCCGAGTTGTTTCCTCGTCGTCTTGCATGTTGAAACCTTCAGAAGTGAACATGATGTGCTCCTTTGCCGACTTCTTTTGCAGCTAGCCCCCGGGCCTTGGTTTATGAACCAAGATTGATGCAAAAACTTCCCCATTTACTATAATGGTGTCCAGCTTTTGAAAAAAGATGGACCCATTATGGGTCTAGCCCCCGAGCCTAGAAATATTTTCAAGGATTAAAAACAATTCCAGGGTCTTTATTGAAAAAACTTTTCCAAAAGAAATATACTATTTCCCCCCCAGCCCCAAGCTTAAAGCAGATGACAATAAGCTTAAAGACTTCTGTTGAAATATGTATATTCTTTGATGTGGAAATAAATCCTATTAAGCATCAGCCCCCGAGAATGAAAATTCATCGGAAAATGACCTAGCTCGTTAGGAAATGGCCGCACAAATATGCATCTGGTTTGTCACCGCGAATACATAAGTGTTGGCGTATTTTTGGAAAACGGGTTACGGAGAATACGCTTAGGGTTACCGCTTCAATCTTATAAGACAGAGGGTGAACCGTTCGTATTCTCCTCCCCACCGCCGTCGCTTTCACTACTGAAATCCTCAAACTCTTTTCGCCTCCACGCGCAATCTGCAATCCACTCAAGACCCGTTCGAGAATCAATCGAGAATCTCGTCTGGCAAGATGGGTCGCAAACCTGCTTTCAGCAAACCTACTGAGAGCAAATCCGCCACAAGCAAAAAGAAATCCAAGATCCCAATCACCGATATGCCAGTGTTCAAAAACTCCCCTGCGCCGGCTCTCACCTGGAAACCATCCAAGGCTACAGACGAGATGGTGCAGGGTCTTGTGGAGCAAGACTATCTGCTGGATAAATCAATCTCCTGTTGGCGCACTGATGCAGGTAAAGCCTGACCCTTCGAAGAAATCCACGAAATCGTGGTTTTTGTCGCTTTTTATGAACGCGGTTTCGCCCTCCCCGCTCATGATTTTCTCCGAGGGCTTCTTTCTTACTACAAATTGAAATTGGTCCATCTTAATCCCAATTCAATTCTTCAAATTTCCCTCTTCATTCGTCTCTGCGAAACCTTCTTGGGGATCGATCCCCACTTCAATCTGTTCCGCTGCCTCTTCCGTGTGAAGTCCACCCCGGACAAAGTAGTCGGCGGGGCCGGATTTCAGTTGCGTCAGGGCATGAAGAACGTCTACTTCGACTTCAAGATGAACGACTCCATTAAAGACTAGAATGACAAGTGGTCCTATGTGGAGAATCAGCCCTCGAGGCTATCCAAGCACTCCGGTCATCTCCCTCGGCCGCAAGATTCATGGAATGAATCCCTCGATAGGGATAAGGTCGACGGAATCTCCAGGCTCATCAAGATGATTGCTGCTCTGAAAGATCAAGGCTTAACCGCCATCGGCATCGCCAGCTCATTCTTGCGCCGGCGCGTACAACCCTGCCAGAAGCGGGTGCACGCTGGCTATGAGTATACTGGCCCCGAAGACCCGACCAGGATTTCCACCAGCGATTTATCGTCAGATGAAGTCGCCGTCCGCGTCCAAGCACTCTTCATGGATGCCCAGGATCTGCCACGCCGGGTACCCGAGTACTCGGCAAGTCGTCCGTCATCATTGGTAAGCTTGAAAACAACCCGAATATCAATTATGATATACACCTTCTTGCGTCTTGATAACTGATCAATTGCTGCACTATCCAATGCCAGGAATTGCGGACCAAACTGGCTTCCTCGCCTGCAGACATTGCAGAGAACCAATCCGGGTTGCCTGGATCTCCCCCGCCCCAGCAAACTGTTGAAAGTTTGGGGAAAGGGAAGAAAAAAGCGTCGCCAGATAAGGACCAAGTAATTCTAGAAGAAGTAATTGACTCTGACGATGACACACCCCAGCCTCCTCTCGGGAAGATACTCGGGCAAGGAGGATCAGGCTTGAAAAGGCCTTGTGATGACGATGCCCCAAGTCCAACCATCCCCAAGAAAAAACGGGCTATGCGGAAGAGAGTGTCTCCTTCGGTAAAGGAATCATCAGATGCCATTCTTGATGAATCAGAGGCACTTGAAGCAGAGCCTGAAACCAATGTGGAGATCCCAGTGGGAATCCCACTGCAGTCTCCTCCGCCCAAGGTACCCCTATTATCTTGTTTGCCAAAAAATCTTGGTTTTATCCTCTTGCCGAGTTGTTTTCTGAATTGAACGTATAATTGCAGAATCCTCAACAAGAAGAACCCGCCCAGTCGGAAGAGCCTCAAGGACCTCAAAACAACCCTTCCGGCGGTTTTGACTTTGTTGTTGAAGAGCCTGAATTCAACATGGAATTTGCTAGGTAGATGATCCAACTGCATGGAGCAAAATTCTGAAACGCGAATATTGCTAATCTTCAATTGTTTATGCAGCCGTCCGCCTACTCCTGCTCCTACTGACGTACCAAAGACTCCAATCATGGAAACAGGAGGAGGAGAAGGGCCAAGCCCCCAAGCATCTTCACCGCACCAACCTCAAGCAGCAAGCAGCAACGTCGCGCCACCACCCCCTGTAAGAGAGCAAGCCGCTCCGGGTACTTCTGCTCCTGGGTCTTGGCCCAAAGCAACAGAAAGTATCCGGATGGCCGGCCTCCGTTCTGAAGGATTGGACACCACCACTGGCCTGATGAAGGAAGCTGTTGTTGAAGAAATCATCCGGGAGCAAAAGAAACCCCGCGAGCCTTCACCAGAGCCATTCCAGATCTTCACCGGCACACCCGGCGTCAACGCAAATGAGGATGAAGACGCCTTCTTATTCAACTCTGAAGTTGACCACGAAGATCTGGAGAAGGCCGCCGAGCTGTACAAACAACTCTCCAAACTCACAGAGGTTAGTAGAAATAGTGTAGTATTGTAAATACTTATCTCCTTCGTACTGTAATCAACCCTGCTTCCTTTAATCTGGATGTAGAGTATACTTGTACGATCTCAGCAGAAATCTGAGATGCTTCGGAGAGCAAGCACGTCCATTGCCCGCGCTGAGAAAGCCACAGCCGATCTGGCCAAGGGACAAGCAGCTTGGGACCAAGAACGTGCCCAATTGCGCCGAGAGCTGGATGAGGCGTACAAGAAGATCAACTTGTACCAGGACCAGCGCGATGACATGGTTGAGAAGAATAAGTCTTTGCGACAAAAACTCTCAGGTGTGTACGCCGAGTACTTTTTCTCTGCCTGCAGTGATCATATAATGAATGGGATCTGATGTGTTGTCTGCAGAGAATGAAAGCGCGTTGAAGCTCTAAAAGGCGAGTTCATCGATATGAAGAACCGCTTTTATCGGGAGCAGGAGCGCGCAAACCAAGCGGAGCGGAGGGAGACGGAGTGCATGGCAGATCTTGCAGAAGAGCAGAAAATGCGCCAGCATGCCGATGCCCAACTCATTGAAGACCTGACCAAAATCCGCAACCAAGAGGCTGAAATCCAGACGCTTCGCGTGGAGGTCAATCGCCGTGGTGCGGAAATCGAGTCTTGGAAGGAAGCCGCCCTGCCTTTGGTTGATGTTTATGCCAAAGTACCCGCCGGAAGTGTTGCTCCTCCTCTCCTTGATCGCCTTCGAGCAACTCCTGGGCAAGTGAAGCTGTATTGCCAACAGATCGCCCATTCATGTACTAAACAAGTACTCGGGGTTGTCCGATCATGGTTTCCTTCACAGCCTTTAGGTGTTACTGAAGGAAGAATCAACCCGGCTTGTACCCGGGCCATGTATGATACCTACATGGAGGAGGAGAAGGACACTGTAGAAAAGATTGTATCTCGTCTTAAGTTCTAGAGCCTCTTTTGTAAGAAAACCCTTTGTAAAGAACTTGGTTTCAGATGTAAATACTTAATGTTTTTAGTAACAACAAGTATCTGTGTATCTGATTGTGTGTGCCCGATCTCTTTGTTTTGAACAAAAAGTAGATGGCATTTGAATGTAGTCTTCCTGGATTATTTTTAAACAACCTGACTAGATTCAAATAAATAAGTGCGCCCGATCTTTCTGTGTGAAACAGAAAGTAGATGGCTTTTGAAACAACCCTTTCTAGATTGTTTTTAAACAACCCGGGATGAGTCAAAAAAGATGCGCCCGATCCTTCTGTGTGAAACAGAATGTAGATGGCATTTGAAACAACCCTTTCTAGATTGTTTTTAAACAACCCAGGATGATTCAAATTTGTAAGACTGTATCTGGTTTCCAAGCTTGAAGACAATGGAATATTGACACTTTATTATTATTAGGCTAAGAAGCCGATATCAGTACATAAAGAAGGCTGACTATTTATTGACTCTTAAAAAACTCTAATAATCTTCTTCAAGGGTAAAAACGCCACAAGTGCTCAATGTTCCATGCATTGGGCACCTCTGTTCCGTCTTCCCGTTGTAGCTCATAAGTACCCGGACCGATGACCCTTGATACCATAAACGGACCTTCCCATGGAGAAGATAGCTTGTGCTGATCTTTTGTACTCTGAATTCTTCGAAGGACCAAATCACCAATGTTAAATGATCGCATTTGGATGTTTCGGTCATGATACCTCCTGAGTCCTTGCTGGTACGTGGTTGTCCTGATCAACGCAGCTAGCCTCGCCTCTTCTAGCATGTCCACATCTTCTGTCCTACTTTGCTCTGCTGCTTCTTCCGAGTAGTTTTGGATTCTTGGAGCATTGTACTCGATGTCCACCGGGAGTACTGCTTCTGAGCCGTAGACCAGAAAGAAGGGTGATTGCCCCGTCGCGCGGCTGGGCTGGGTTCTGAGCCCCCATACCACGGCTGGCAATTCTTGCACCCACTTGCCGCCGTACTTTTTGAGTGGTTCATAGAGCCTTGGCTTGAGACCTTGAAGTATGAGGCCGTTAGCTCTCTCAACTTGTCCATTGGTTCGTGGGTGCGCCACTGATGCGTAGCGGACTTCAATTCCCAGGTTATCGCAGAAATCAAAGAACTCGCTCCCTGTGAATTCTGAGCCAAGGTCGGTGATAATGCGATTTGGGACGCCGAAACGATGAGCAATGTCTTGGATGAACTCGGTCGCCTTTGCTGCTGTAGCGTTGACTAGCGGCTTGACTTCAATCCACTTGGTAAACTTGTCGATCGCCACGTAGAGATACTTGAAACCTCCTGGCGCAGTCTTGAGTGGTCCAACCATATCGAGCCCCCAGCATGCGAAGGGCCAAGAGGGCGGTATGGTGTTGAGGACCGTTGCAGGGACATGAGCTTGCCGGGCAAAGTATTGGCAGCCCTGACAGGCCTTCACGATTTCTTCGGCATCGGCCACAGCGGATGGCCAATAGTACCCGGACCGGAAAGCCTTGCCTACGATCGTGCGGTGAGCAGCATGGTTCCCGCAGATTCCACCATGGATTTCTTCAAGGATTTCCCGTCCGACTTCTGGAGTGACACACTTCATCAAGACTCCAGATGAGGCGCCGCGTCGAAAAAGGGTGGAGCCGACTACTATGTAGTGCTTGCTTCGTCTGATAACTTGCTCAGCCTCCACCTTATCTTCGGGCTCCCTCTGGTGCAGTATGTACTCGATGAAGGGCTTTGTCCACTCGGGTGTAATCACCATGACTTGCTGATGGGGTGGTGTTGTAGTCGGCTGTACTTACTGCTCCTTCATGGATGGTTGTAACAGCTCATGGACGAAAACGCCGCCTGGTACTTGCGCTCGGTGGGAACCCAGCTTTGAAAGTGCATCAGCAGCCATGTTGTTGTCTCTGATGACGTGATGAAATTTGAGCCCATGAAAGTGCTTCTCGAGTTTGCGCACCTCCATGCAGTATGCATCCATGTTCTCCTTGGTGCAGTCCCAATCTTTATTGACCTGATTGATCACCACAGAGGAGTCGCCGTACACCACCATGTGCTTGATGCCAAGGGAAGCAGCCAAGCGTAACCCGTGCAGTAGAGCTTCGTACTCGGCTTCATTGTTGGTGGCTTTCCACAGGATTTGGAGCACATATTTAAGCTGATCGCCTTTTGGAGATATGAGTAGTACTTCTGCACCTGCCCCTTCAAGCTTCAGTGATCCGTCGAAATACATGATCCAATGCTCGAGGGGTTCTTCTGGTACTGCGTGTTGTATTTCTGTCCACTCAGCGACGAAGTCCACCAGGGCTTGAGATTTGATGGCAGCTCGTGGAACGAAATCGATGGCGTGAGAGCCCAACTCGACCGCCCATTTGGAGATTCGCCTTGTCGCGTCCCGGTTATGGAGTATGTCGCCAATTGGAAAAGAGGTGACTACAACAGCCCGGTGGGCGTCGAAGTAGTGGCGCAACTTGCGAGATGTGATCAAGACAGCATATAATAGCTTCTCGACCTGCGGGTATCGCACTTTTGATTCTGAAAGCACCTCGCTGATGAAGTAAACGGGCCGCTGTACTTTGTATACATGGCCGGGTTCCTCCCGCTCGACTACAATAGCAGTACTCACGACGTGAGTTGTTGCTGCTATGTAGAGAAGCAGTGGTTCCTGATCAGCTGGTGCAGTCAGTACTGGTGGTGACTGGAGAAATTTCTTGAGGTCTTCAAACGCCGCATCAGCTTCTGGAGTCCATACGAACTTGTCTTGCTTCTTGAGGAGCTTGAAGAAAGGTAGTCCTCTGTCACCCAACCTTGAAATGAATCGGTTGAGGGCCGCCATGCATCCAGTCAGCTTCTGAATGTCCTTGAGGGATTTTGGAGGCGCCATGGATGTAATAGCGGTAACTTTCTCGGGATTAGCTTCAATTCCCCGGTGGCTGACTATGAAGCCCAGCAGTTTTCCCGCGGGCACGCCAAACACACATTTGGTAGGATT
>CM014278.1:88689622-88706951 GCA_004135705.1 Alloteropsis semialata | reverse complement strand
TTCGTGGATGCGCCACTGATGCGTAGCGGACTTCAATTCCCAGGTTATCGCAGAAATCAAAGAACTCGCTCCCTGTGAATTCTGAGTCAAGGTCGGTGATAATGCGATTTGGGACGCCGAAACGATGAGCAATGTCTTGGATGAACTCGGCCGCCTTCGCTGCTATAGCGTTGACTAGCGGCTTGACTTCAATCCACTTGGTAAACTTGTCGATCGCCACGTAGAGATACTTGAAACCTCCTGGCGCAGTCTTGAGTGGTCCAACCATATCGAGCCCCCAGCATGCGAAGGGCCAAGAGGGCGGTATGGTGTTGAGGACCGTTGCAGGGACATGAGCTTGCCGGGCAAAGTATTGGCAGCCCTGACAGGCCTTCACGATTTCTTCGGCATCGGCCACAGCGGATGGCCAATAGTACCCGGACCGGAAAGCCTTGCCTACGATCGTGCGGTGAGCAGCATGGTTCCCGCAGATTCCACCATGGATTTCTTCAAGGATTTCCCGTCCGACTTCTGGAGTGACACACTTCATCAAGACTCCAGATGAGGCGCCGCGTCGAAAAAGGGTGGAGCCGACTACTATGTAGTGCTTGCTTCGTCTGATAACTTGCTCAGCCTCCACCTTATCTTCGGGCTCCCTCTGGTGCAGTATGTACTCGATGAAGGGCTTTGTCCACTCGGGTGTAATCACCATGACTTGCTGATGGGGTGGTGTTGTAGTCGGCTGTACTTACTGCTCCTTCATGGATGGTTGTAACAGCTCATGGACGAAAACGCCGCCTGGTACTTGCGCTCGGTGGGAACCCAGCTTTGAAAGTGCATCAGCAGCCATGTTGTTGTCTCTGATGACGTGATGAAATTTGAGCCCATGAAAGTGCTTCTCGAGTTTGCGCACCTCCATGCAGTATGCATCCATGTTCTCCTTGGTGCAGTCCCAATCTTTATTGACCTGATTGATCACCACAGAGGAGTCGCCGTACACCACCATGTGCTTGATGCCAAGGGAAGCAGCCAAGCGTAACCCGTGCAGTAGAGTTTCGTACTCGGCTTCATTGTTGGTGGCTTTCCACAGGATTTGGAGCACATATTTAAGCTGATCGCCTTTTGGAGATATGAGTAGTACTCCTGCACCTGCCCCTTCAAGCTTCAGTGATCCGTCGAAGTACATGATCCAATGCTCGAGGGGTTCTTCTGGTACTGCGTGTTGTATTTCTGTCCACTCAGCGACGAAGTCCACCAGGGCTTGAGATTTGATGGCAGCTCGTGGGACGAAATCGATGGCGTGAGAGCCCAACTCGACCGCCCATTTGGAGATTCGCCTTGTCGCGTCCCGGTTATGGAGTATGTCGCCAATTGGAAAAGAGGTGACTACAACAGCCCGGTGGGCGTCGAAGTAGTGGCGCAACTTGCGAGATGTGATCAAGACAGCATATAATAGCTTCTCGACCTGCGGGTATCGCACTTTTGATTCTGAAAGCACCTCGCTGATGAAGTAAACGGGCCGCTGTACTTTGTATACATGGCCGGGTTCCTCCCGCTCGACTACAATAGCAGTACTCACGACGTGAGTTGTTGCTGCTATGTAGAGAAGCAGTGGTTCCTGATCAGCTGGTGCAGTCAGTACTGGTGGTGACTGGAGAAATTTCTTGAGGTCTTCAAACGCCGCATCAGCTTCTGGAGTCCATACGAACTTGTCTTGCTTCTTGAGGAGCTTGAAGAAAGGTAATCCTCTGTCACCCAACCTTGAAATGAATCGGTTGAGGGCCGCCATGCATCCAGTCAGCTTCTGAACGTCCTTGAGGGATTTTGGAGGCGCCATGGATGTAATAGCGGTAACTTTCTCGGGATTAGCTTCAATTCCCCGGTGGCTGACTATGAAGCCCAGCAGTTTTCCCGTGGGCACGCCAAACACACATTTGATAGGATTGAGCTTTCATTGGAATTCCCTGAGATGTGCAAAGGTCTCAGATAGGTCATCGATGAGACTATCCGGGTTCTTTGTCTTGACGACGACGTCGTCAACATATGCTTCCACATTGCGGCCAGTCTGAGCCTTCAGACAACTCTGAATTGCACGCTGGTATGTGGCTCCTGCGTTCTTGAGTCCAAAGGACATTGTAGTGTAGCAGTAGGCGCCGAACGGAGTGTTGAACGCCGTCTTGATCTGGTTGTCTTTGTGCAGGCTTATCTGATGATAGCCCGAGTAGCAATCCAGAAAACAGAGTAGAGAGCAGCCAGCTGTAGAATCCACCACCTGATCAATGCGAGGTAGCCCGAAAGGATCCTTTGGGCAATGTTTGTTCAGGTCAGTGTAATCGACACACATTCTCCACTCGTTGTTGTTCTTCTTGCGGACCAGGACAGGATTAGCGAGCCAGTCTGGGTGGAACACCTCTTTAATGAACCCGGCTGCTAAGAGTTTCGCCAGCTCCGAACGGATGGCTTCTTTCTTGTCCTGGGCAAAGCGTCGTAGACGTTGTTTCTTTGGCTTGGCGGCAGGATCAACATTGAGTTTGTGCTCAGCCAACTCCCTTGGGACTCCCGGCATGTCAGACGGCTTCCATGCGAAGATGTCGCGGTGTCCCGTAAGAAGCTGGTGAGCGCACTTTCCTATTTGATAGGCAGGTCAGCGCCGATCAGCGCCGTCTTGGTGGGGTCGCCCATCCCTAGGTCGATTGCCTTGATTGGGACTTCCTGGGAGGGCTTCATGTTTGGCACGGCTGGCTTTTTCGTTGGGATTTCCAACTCAGTCTCGCCGAGTTGTTTTGCCATAGCTGCTACGATTGCTGCCTGGCTCGGTTGCTGCATGCTTGCAGCAATCATCACTGCCTCGGTGTCACAATCGTTGGAGGTCTTCAGGTCGCCCTTTAGGGATAAGATCCCCTTAGGGCCTGGCATCTTCAGGACGAGGTAGATGTAATGTGGGATCGCCATGAATTTTGCCAGAGCGGGTCTTCCCAGGATCGCGTGGTACGATGATTCGAAGTCGGCGACCTCGAATGTGATGTACTCGGTCCTGTAATTGGCCTCGGTACCAAATGTAACTGGGAGTGATACCTGGCCGAGGGGCACGGCAGCGTTGCCTGGAACAATGCCGTAGAAGGGTGAATCAGTGGGCTTAAGCAGGTTGGTGATGTCTAAGCCCATCTTCTTCAAAGTCTTGGTGAACATGATGTTGAGTCCGCTTCCTCCGTCAATCAATGTTCTTGTGAGTCGCGCGCCAGCTACCACAGGGTCAAGTACCAGAGGGTATCGCCCCGGGTTCTTGATGTTGGTCCATTGATCGTCGCGAGAGAAACTGATGGGGACTTCTGACCACTTCAGGAAGGTGGGGATGGCAGGCTCAATGCAGGCGATCTCGCGGTGAATAAGCTTTTGCTTGCGCTTTGATTCTGACTGAGTGATTCCCCCAAAGATGACGTTGACAACCTTGTCGGCTTGTTGGCAGCCGGTGTCTTTGTCACCCTTGTCTCTTTTGTTGTCAGGGTTGTTTGGTTTGGGAGCGCCATCTGCTGAGAACGCTTTCTTGAGCGACCAGCAGTCCCTGCTTGAGTGCTTATCCTTTGGGTGGAAAGGGCACTGCTTGTCGAGTAGTTTTTCGAACTTCCTACGGGAAGAGTTCTTCTCAGCAACATTGACCGTGTCTTCAGGTTTGCGCTTCTTATCGCTGAAGTCGCGTTTGCTGTTGTTCTCAACTTGCTTGCCCTTGTTACGGTCGTTGTTGTTGTTGCGATCTCCTCCCGACTTGTTACGGTTGAATCTCTCACGCTGCATGTCTTCAGCATCTGACCAGCGGCTGATGAGTTCTCGCATTTGCTCTAGTGTCTTTGGCCTGTTCCTTCCGAAATCGAGGTGCAGCACGGGGTCTGTAAGACCGCCGTGGAAGCAATCGATGACATCTTGGTCGGATAGGTCAGCACAGGTTGAACGTTTCTCCCAAAATCGCCGGTTGTAGCTACGCAAGTACTCGTTCTGGCCCTGTTTGCACTGGGCTAGGTCAAAGCGAGTACCCGGCTTTTGCCATGAACCTTGGAAGTTGTTGATGAAAGCCTTGCAGAGTTCATCCCAGGAGTCGATGGAGCCTGGCTTGAGCCCTTCTAACCAGGTCAGTGGGGCCTGATCGAGGACTACTGGGAGATAGGTGCACATGGTGTCGGTGTTGCCCCTTGCCGCCTTGATTGCCGAGTAGTAGATGTGAATCCACTGCTCGGGGTCGCGTTTCCGTCATATCTATCGATATGAGCTGGTTTGAACTTGTCGGGCCAGGAAGTAGCGCGGATGCGGTCTGAGAAGACCGGGAACCCTTCGTACTTGTGGAGGTTGTGGTGATCCTGACCCGGCGCCCCGTAGACTTGGTCGTACTCCTGGCGTCTGCGGCGTTCTTGTTCTTCGCGATCGCGCGCCCGTGATGAGATGATGGTGCGCGCGTCTCTGGGTGGCAATTGTTGTCGCAGATCCCTGTTGTTATCATGATTCTCGGGGCGTCTGTCCCTGTTTCGGTTGCCATCATGACCGCCGACGTGGCTCTGCTGAACTTCGCGGTTGCTTGGTCTGGCGCTGTGGTCACGACCTCCGCCGCCGAGTACTATGCCTCCCTCATTTTGGCGTTGGCGTTGTTCTCTGCTCGGGTGGTGGGACTGGTTGCCTCGGTTTCCAACTTCAGGGTGTGCGCTGCTTGCCTGGCGGCTTGGTGCTCGAGTGATAGTCTTCGCCGGGTTGATTGCGTCATGCTGGATGGCCGCTGTCTCGAGTATTGTCTTCATCCTGAGGATCTCAGGAGTTTCAGGCATCTGTCCCAGCTCTGTGACGACAGCCATGATGTTGGCTGCAGCGCTGGAATAGACGTCTTGGCCGGCAACTTGCCGGAACTTGGCGTTGAGGTCCTGTGGAGGTAGCCTACGGTCGAGGCGGCGACGTCGTTCTGCGCGAGCGACATTTCGCTCTCTGCGTCGGTTATGGTCAGCTTCAGCTTCGTTCTCCACAGTTGGCTCGTCGTTGGAGACTTCTTGTTCCTGGCCGATGATCACCATGGCTTGGCGCCCTGGTGAGTAGCTCCCTGTGCTTGAAGTTACTGGGACAGTTGAGCCGCGGCTGCTTGAAGAATTCAGGGGTTGCCCGTGTTGAAACGGGAGTGGATCGATGCACGCGATGATGCGAGACATGTCCAGGTCCTCCTGTGGTGTTGCTCCAAGTGCTGGCTTGCGTCCCGGCCTGTGAACAAATCGTCCTTCGGGGGTTGAAGTAATGACGAGTCCGACTTGTTTCCCGTTCAGGGGAAATTCGTCAAATTCGACCAGAGATCGGAGTTGTTTTGAGGACGCCGCCTGGAAAGCAGAGGTGGGGCCCGCGAGTCCAAAAGGATATTGGCTTGGGGTGTCGGCCTCGTGCTTAACAGTGGCTAGACTCCTTTTCTTTTGGATTTTTGAATTGGCGGATTTTGGCATAGCCGATGGTTCAGAAACCGACTCGGGTTGCTTGGTCCGCTTCAGAAATTTCCCAGCCCGAGTTGAAATCGGGTCAGGAAGAGTGATTCCTTGAGTCCGAGTTGATTTCGAACTCGAGGTTCCCCGAGCCCGAGTTGTATTTGGTCCCGGGGGCGCGATCTCGTCGAGCTTGTCGACGAGTTGCTCCGGAGTCGGCGATTTGAGGACGCGGTCGAAGTTGCCCGCGCCGTCCGCCGTGCAGACCCAGGAGCCGAAAACGAAGGTGGCGCCCTTCTCGAACGCCATGTCGCCGTCGCAGTTGATGATGACTGGTGCCATCGAGCTTGCTGAACGATTCTCGACGAGAGCCCCTACCTGGCGCGCCGGCTATCGGTTTTTTATACCGGCTAGCCTACTATGGGGGGTCCCTAAGTAGTCGAGTTGTTCGTGGGGGCCTCGCCGGAACCAGAAGCACGATGGTGAACACGAGACGATTTAGACAGGTTCAGGCCGCCTCGAGTAGAGAGCGTAATACCTTACATCCTGTATGGTGGATTTTCTCGTATTGATGGGTATGATTTTACAAGGGGTCCCTGCCTCACCTTATATACTCGGGAGACAGGGTCTACAAGGCAAGAAATACAAACTCCTAGTCGGATACAATACACAGAGTCCTAACATGAGTAGGCCGGGTTGTTTTCCAGTACCCGACTAGTTTCCTTAAGCTGTACAGTCCTTCCTTGTATCAGTCAGGGTTGCCGGCCCAATTTCCTAACGGGACTGTGGCCCATGAGGACTCCCATGGATCCTGGACCGTCACTATCTTTCTCAAACACAACATTTGTTAGTCCTAGGATGTGCTCGCCCTTTTGAAGTTTGGCCAAGTTTCTCATCCAAACTTGGGCTAGTCGGCGATGCCAAAGCCAACCCAAGTTAGTTTTTGCCACTAAACAAGTCTCAGGCATCATTTTACTAGTTATGAAATCAACCAAATAAAGCTTGCCCTTCAAAGGACCTATAAAAGCAATAGAGGAATCCTCCCTTCTAAAGACGGCCATACCCTCATTAGTAAAGAGACAATTGTAGCCTTTCTTACAAAGTTGTGAAACGACAACAAGTTGTACCCCAAAGATTCAACCAAATAAACATTTGAAAGAGATGTATCATTTGAGATTGCGATTTTACCTATACCAACCACATCCTCTTTGCTATTTTCTCCAAAGACAATACTTTCACTTGGTTTGTCATGAGCATCAAGGGATGTGAACATGTCCTTCTCCCGGTCATATGATTTGAGCATCCACTATCAAGCAACCATGCGGTGCCACCGGAGGAGTAGGCCTACAAAACAATTTAGGCTCGAGATTTAGGTACCCAAAAAGATTTGGGTCCTTGAGCGTTAGGAGCAATAAACTTTGGTACCCACACACTCTTTAGAATTGTTCTCTTTGTGTAGGCACCAATATATTTGACCACTATTTTACCATTGTGGTCCATAGTAACCATGTAATCGGCGGTCTAACTTGGTGATGGCTTATGAGCAACATTCTTGTTCTTAATATTTGCCTTGGTTGGGTTCTCAATATTTGTCTTGGTAGAACTCTCAACCAAAGGCTTGGCTTGACTTGTGTTGCTCTTAGAGACATGATGTGCTATGTTCATCAAGACACCAAGGTTGGTTCCCTTGTTGAACATAACAATCTCCGCACCATTCATCATCTTCCTACCATTTGACTTGATTCCTTCGATATGCCCAAGTCTATCATGGATATGAGGGCGTCGTCCCTCCTTGTACATTACCTTAGGCTTGGGCTTGTTGTTGCCTTCATAACCTTCTTTTACAATCATATTCATTTTATGAATTTGATTGTCCTTCGCCTTGATTATGCTCACTAGCTTGGCAATGTTAGCATTACAAGCATTGATGTCAAATTTATAACATCTTGAGCAACCTTCACTAGCAGATACATTGAAATTAAAGGATGCTTTGAAATCGGTTTTTGTGATTTTCCAAAGGGCCCCATAGTTCACTTCAAGGTCCTTGTAATTTGACCTCTAAGCACGATAAGCTTTCTTGAAGTTCAGTATGTTTGCTCATTAGGCTAGCTAGTGAATCATTTGCCAAAGAATAATCCTTTAACATCCTCTCATGCGAATCATTAACTAGAGACAAGTCTATAATTAACTTTTCAGCCTTAGTCTTTTCCTCGACGAGAGCTTTCTCTAGAGCAAGGTTTCTCTCCTTCTCAAGAATGAGCAAGTCCTCTTGCTCGTCAATCAACTCTTTCTTTCTTCCCAATTTCTCTAAAAGCTTTTTAATTTCCTTATAGCCCTTGTTACCAAATTTGTTTATCATGTTTTTCTTGTAGGCTTCCTCTTCACTAGATGAGGTAGAGGAGGTGGTAGAGGAGAACAAAAGATTGTGTTGTACCTTCATCCCTTTACCTATGAGGCACATGGGAATATCATCATCATCAGATAGATTATTGAAGAGTCTTGGTTGTGGGGATGATGTGTGCATGGCTAGAGTTGCCACACACTCCTTGTCGGATTCGTCATCATTTGAATCCCATTCTTGTCGTATATGAGCTTGACCTTGATATTTCTTCTTGTACTCTTTGCTCTTCTCCGTGTATCTCCTCTCATATTTCTCCTTGTTCTTTTTGTTTGGGCACTCCGCAATATAATGACCAACTTCCTTGCATTCATAGCATCTTCTTTGTGAACTACCCTTCTTGTCATCACTACTTCTCTTGTGACCTTTCTTCTTCATAAATCTCTTAAAGTTCTTGATCATTAGGGCGGTTTCCTCATAGGTGCTCTCATCATCACTTGAGTATTCTTTCTTGTTTGACCTTGTTGTCTTGTTGCTGGAGTCATATTCCACAATTTGTTTTTGCATTGAGAGCAATCCCATTGGAGCTACTTTGACCAAGTGACTTGGCAACATCTTTCTCAACCAACTCTTGATGAAGAATCTCGCCAAGAAGTTGGTTGGGAGTCATTGCCTTGAAGCTTGGGTCTCTTCTAATTAGAGTGGCAAGCATGGATTCCTTGGAGTGAATGCCCTAAGCATCTTCTTTATCACCTTGCATTCATCACAATCTTTACTTCCAAGTGACCTAATGTCGGTTACTAGGAGTATGAGCCTTTCATACATTTGACTCATGGTCTCTTCGGGAAGCATGACAAATACCTCTAGCTCTCCATAAATCAAATCCATCTTACCTTCCTTTACTTGATCGGTGCCTTCAGGTAACTCCTTAAAGGTGTCCCAAATTAGTTTGGCCTTTTCAAGTCTTCGGACCTTGTTGAATTTTTGGGCACATAATGAGCTTCTTATGACTCTTATTGCTTGAGCATTGCGGTATCAGCCGTTATGTGATCATCTTCGGGAATATCCACACCTACAACCACAATCTCCCAAAGAGAAGGGTGAAGCCCGTAGAGATGCATTTTTATATTATACGCCCATTTGGCATAATCCTTCCCATCAAAGTGTGGAGGATTCCCCAAATGAACGGATTGAAAATGTAAAGATGAATAATGAGGAGTTGTATCATAAGTGTGAGGAATTTGATATAACCCGTAAGGAGAAGCCTTGTTCTTCTCTTCCTTCATCTTCTTCTTGAAAAGCTTTTGAGCTTTTCGTTCGGCCTTCTCCTTGATCTTGGCCTTCATATTTGCCTTCCTTCTTTTCTTCTTTTCTTCTTTTCAATTTCTTCAATCTCTCCTTCATTTTCACACAAGCTTAGATCATCATTCGAGCTTGAATCATATCTTGAGGAGGGATGACTTTTTGGTTGCGCTTGAGGAAGTTCAGGAGGGCGTTGTTGTGCAGTGATGGCAACTGCGGCCCGTACTTCGGCGGATCCACCCCCATCTTACGCCATTGTGTTTCCCTTAGCGGTTAAGCCTTAATCAAGAGATTAGGCTCTGATACCAATTGAAAGGATCGTGCAAGTCCTAGAGGAGGGGGGTGAATAGGCGTTCCTGAAAAATTCTCGCAGCGATATTAAATCTGTAGAAAGCTCCGACAAAGTGTAGGAACTTCCGATAGACCAAAACTTCTGACATTTTATAGAAACTTCCGATAAATCAGATGAACTAGAATCATATTAAAAAACAAGAAGTATTTCACCAATTCCGCTTGAATTAAAAGATGTGTCTTGACGTCCTAGTACCTGCAGGTATGATCTCTACAACCAAAAACACACTAGCACATAGATCTGGAACCGTGAGAAAATGGCTAAGTCCCAGTGCTGAGAATGGCTTGTAGGAACTTCCGACAACTTGTCGGAACTTCCGACAAACACCAGAACAGTGAGGTTTTTAGGTATTTTGGCTGAGTTTTTGGGGGGTTTCTCTCATGGGTTGTAAACATCTCAAAGGCACTTTGTTCTCCTTGATCATTGAGCACGTCCCCCTTGATAGCATGGCGTTTTCTATACTCAATTTCATAATGAAAATCAATGTAAATTCTCCAATTATGCTTCAACACCATATTTATTCAATGAGGGGCACTTCCTTTTTGCAATAGATTTTTCTTTCATTTTATCCCTGCACTTTTCTCAATAAAAGCATTAGTCCCTTAATTGTTATTGTCATTATCACAAAAACCCACAAGAGAGCCTAGATACACTTTCAATCATCCATATGATCATACGAGAAGCTTCGAGAGGATTTCGTATATAGCATTGGTGTTTTTTTAACCGGCTTACACTGCATAATCATGCAGCAACCGTCATCCATTCGATTCGCATATTCTTCCTTTATCTCGTGATCGACATAGCCGCTGCTAGCCTTCGCTAGCGGCTCCGATGTCGAAGGATGGGAGCCAAGCCGAGGGGCGAGTCATGGGGAAAAGGGTGGGGTGGCCGACGGCGAGGTTGCCACCGCCGCCGGTGGGGGTAGAGGTGGTGGGATAGAGTTAGGATCTAGGTTACCGGTGGCAGGGGGTTCCATGCTTGCCAGCCATAGATGAGGAGGGGTGGAGGGGTGAGGGGGGGAGGACCAGAGGACCTGTGGCGGCGGCAGTTCAGCCGATGGCGGAGGCGAAGGCGAAGGCTGTGTGGTAGCGTCGCTGGCCAAGCGGGATCCTGCGGCGGGAGTGATGTGGACATTAGACCTGATCGTTTTGCGAGTTAGGCAAAAAAAAAGCCAGTGTTTTTATCTAAAAATCCCACCTACGACCGTCCCATGGGCGGATACAGGCCTCTTTTCTGGGCCAAGCCTTAGTTGGGCTTGAGATTTCTGCTTTTTTCAATGAGAAAATAATTTATTTAAATAGTTCGGGTCGTGCTCGGGCTGAGAAAAAATTCGGGCTTCATTTGCTCCGTCCAAGCCCATCTCATTAAGTATCATAAGGGGCTGGGCTAGGCTAGAAATGCCCAGGTCTAATGTCCACCGGGTTAGGGAGGGGGGGTGGAGGGGGCAGCGATGGGTAGTGGGCACAACAGCATGCAGTGCGGCGGCGCGATCCGTTGGCCGGGGCGGCGACAGAGGATGTGGGGAAGAAGAAGAAGAAGAGGAGGAGACGACAGTAGAAAGGTTAGAGCAGGGTGGGTGGAAAGGTGGCAGCTGACGGTGCGGCGGTGCGGGAGCCGCTGGCCAGGGAGGTGGAGGAGGCGGCGGGGCGGCTTGCTTGGCTGGGAAGACAAAAGGGGTATAGGCTCTATGGGCCAGATGCCAGGAGCCTTATCTGGCTTCCGTGCTCCAATAGGAGCCCCCACCTTCGAGGAGTCTCGACGGAGCATGCTTACGACTTACCGTTAGAATAATAATATTGTTAATTTCTAAATAAGAGTAGAAAAATATGAGCATCCTATACTGATTGTAAGACATGAACATGAATGAGTAGATTCTAGCACAAGAAATGTAGATTTCCGGACAACCTTGAGGAATGACAGTGAGTTCACGTTATTCAATATGACTAAGAAAGAGTTGACCCAATTCTATGAAGAAAATTGGGCCAAAAGTGTACAAAATGTGAGAAAGAACATTAGCGCATCATGGACAACTTGATGGAGTGGATAACATCATCCATTATGATCGATGCTATATGTCTTGTATTTTACTTTACACCAACGCCACATCGTCGAATTGCACATCAACTGCCACCCAAAGGATATAATCGTTAGAAAAATACAGGCACTGGTTCTGGCTCGAGAACTTGAATGTCATTAAATGTGGATGGACATGTCGCTACAAAAACCTAATCAAGTGAGCTAGCTCAGTCCATTTCTCTGCACTAGCTTAGTTACAAATTGAAAATGGTCTAGTATTAATTCACAATGAGGAACTTAGCTACGTAATTACTCCCTAGCAAATAAATCCTTAAAGAAGAGGGTCACCTCGGCCTACTTCAATTTGCGGGAATTGAACTTCTCCTTCAAAATTGCGGAGCCTGAGAGCTTTGCAGGACTAGCCCAGAAATGTGCAGTGCGAGCTATATATTCTACTTCCACAGGGGGCTGTTTTGCATCAAAGCGCTTTTATTATTTTCTATTTGATTAGTTATACACTAGCCACGGATTCACTTTTTGCAAATTTAGACAATGTAGCGTGAAATTATTTTACAAACCAAGGAAGAAATAAACAGGAACTAATTGAGGGCATCTCAGAAGAAGCACTCCCAAGCAGGGACGAAGCCAGGGAGGGGTTGGAGGGGGCCATGGCCCCCCTATGCTAAAAAAAACTTGCACTATGTTATATAGTTTGTGTGGGATATGGGTACCCCTGGGCCCACTACCGACCGGATATGTAGTCGGCCTGGGCCCACGTCTGACAAGGATGTGGGCCGACCCTAGGCCGGCCCACGAGGATCCCCGACTTGATGGACAAGACTGGTGATGACTTAGCTTGCAAGGCACGCCGACTCAGATTAGTTTCCTTGTTGTAGCCGAACAGAAATAGGAAGCCGACTTGTAAACCCTAGGTCGTCGGCCTATATAAGGCGGCCTAGGTCGACCCCCTTAGATCATCTAAACTCATTCAATCCCATCTCCATCCATCTGATTCCCACGCCATTCATCCATTGTAACCAAGAGCTCGCCGTCGTTCCCCGGAACCACGCCGAGCAAATCAATACAAGACCCCGAGCACAGGACGTAGGGTATTATACCTCCGGGTAGCCCGAACCTGTATAATCCCTGTGTCCCTGTGTTACCTCGAGCTCCCTAGTCCAGCGATCTCCCTTTGCCTACAAATCAACCATCTGGGTACCCCCGGGTGGACTGCCGGACGATAACTCCGACAGTTGGCGCGCCAGGTAGGGGTGATCATGGGGCATTATAGCTAGCTCGAGGCAGATCGTCCTCACGTCATGATCGTCCGCAAGCACGTGGTGAAGCCATCCGGGAGCTGATGCAAGTTGCGCGACGTCCCCCACCCTCGTCTCCTGCAAGCACGGCCTGTGTCCACGAGACTACCTGGCCGTCGGCCTTCCCTACGTGCGAGAGCTAGAAACCTGCCTCACGCCGATATATTGAACAGGGAAGATTTTCTTTTTCTTTTTTCTCCACAAGTCCGATCCCATCTGCAATATTTTTATCCTTAAACAAAGATTATTAATCTATTCTTTCCTTTTGGTGTGATGCACGCTATGTTTATCAATCAACATCGCAACGGCGCTATGCATCAGATGGAGCAGCGCAAAGGAACCACGCGCGCCGGAGTTCACCCTCGCCCGTGTGGTACCACCGGACAACAGCGTCGTTTCATTGTTCTGCCGGCCGCCGATGGGGCCGACTCGAGATCCAGGAGTCAGGCTGCTGTACGCCGATCTGTACTGCTGCGCCGACCTGCCAGCAGCAACCACGACTACTCGGCTACGACGATACACAGGACGTCATGATGATTCTTTCGCTCGGACACCGGCCAAAGCTAAGTTACAATTTAGTTATTTAATTTTTATATCTTTTCGGATAACGCCTCGGCTCTCCTATGTCTCCGTGACTTTCGCCGACCACGTCGGTCACACTCTGACCGCTCATACAGCCTAGTCTGTCCAGACTGCACCTCACGGCGCGCTGCTCTAGCGCTCGGGAGAGTCCCTGCCGACTCTGACTTCCGAGTCCTTGCCCGACCCTATGTCCCTCTAGGTAAATATCAAGTTAACCCGTGCGGTTCAAGTCCCCAATCGTGAAACCTTGAGCTCCGTGCTCAACCCGTGCGCCCTCTACACCTAAGTCTCCCCGCTGAGCAGTGTAGCAGGGTAAGCTGTCCTCTCCGTGAGCAGTGGTTAGCGGGTCAAAAAAGGTGCTTAGCGACACAAGACAAGGGCCGCACGACGTCCTACTCGGTGTTTTTGCTAGAGGGAAGGGGTTTTACACATATGCACAATGCATTCACAGACCTGTTTCTGTTACGACCTTACGACAAACATTGTTTATCATTCAGATTATTGAATATTATGCTACATAATATTTGCACTGTCTTCATACAGCTCAGACATTATTTGGCGTACTTCGACCGACTCGGCCAGCTCCCGGGCTCGGGGCTGGCGCGGTCCAACCACGCGGCGCGTCTCCTACCACCCGGCCGACCTCCCAGCTCGAGGACTGGGTGCAGGAGGTGACTCGGCGACTCGCTCGGCTCCCAGGCTCGGGGGCTGGGCGCTACAGACGATGACTCGGTGTGCTTCCCGTCGTCTAGCCGACCTCTCTGGCTTGAGACGGGAGGCAACTTGGTGGCTCGGCCGGCCCCGACGCTCGGGGACTCGGCGCTACGACTACGGATAACGGGTCTCCGTGACTCACGACTTCGGATGGCGGGTCTTCGTGACTCGGCCAGCCCCGACGCTCGGGGACTCGGCGCTACGACTCCGGTCAGCGGGTCTCCGTGACTTACGACTACGGATAACGGGTCTCCGCGACTCGGCCGGCCCCGACGCTCGGGGACTCGGCGCTACGACTACGGTCAGCGGGTCTCCGCGACTCGGCCAGCCCCCACGCTCGGGGACTGGGCGCTACGACTACGGATAACGGGTCTCCGTGACTCGGCCGGCCCCGACGCTCGGGGACTCGGCGCTACGACTCCGGTTAACGGGTCTCCGCGACTCGGCCAGCCCCGACCGCTCGGGGACTCGGCGCTACGACTACGGATGACGGGTCTCCGCGACTCGGCCGGCCCCGACGCTCGGGGACTCGGCGCTACGACTCCGGTTAGCGGGTCTCCGCGACTCGGCCAGCCCCGACGCTCGGGGACTCGGCGCTACGACTACGGTCAGCGGGTCTCCGCGACTCGGCCAGCCACGATGCTCGGGGACTCGGCGCCACGATTTTGGGACAAGCTCCTCTCTTCAAGGCGTCAGACCGCCCTATCTTCTAGGCGGCCTGTCTGCCTCGAAGCTCGGACGATTCTTCTTTTGACCATTAGCCCGACTTTTCTAGTCGGCCTAATGCTCGGGGACTACTCCATATGGAGGGCTCCTTGCGTCGCCCTCCATATGCCCCATCAGGATGTGTCACTTTTTCCAAGTGGCGTAGCTCCTCGGCGCCCGGCTCCGTCCGCGACTTGGCGCTACACCACTCGAGGCTTCGCCTCGGGTCTGTCCAGGGTCATCCCCGGATGCCCTGCGGTCTTCTTTTTTTTGAGCACCGCCCACCCTTGTGTCGGCCTGCTGACCAAGATGCTTCAGCCGACTGCGGAGGCTTCGCTTCTTCATCAGCACTCCGACACGCGCCTGCACGCTGCTCGGGGACTTGTGGGATATGGGTACCCCTGGGCCCACTACCGACCGGATATGTAGTCGGCCTGGGCCCACGTCTGACAAGGATGTGGGCCGACCCTAGGCCGGCCCACGAGGATCCCCGACTTGATGGACAAGACTGGTGATGACTTAGCTTGCAAGGCACGCCGACTCAGATTAGTTTCCTTGTTGTAGCCGAACAGAAATAGGAAGCCGACTTGTAAACCCTAGGTCGTCGGCCTATATAAGGCGGCCTAGGTCGACCCCCTTAGATCATCTAAACTCATTCAATCACATCTCCATCCATCTGATTCACACGCCATTCATCTATTGTAACCAAGAGCTCGCCGTCATTCCCCGGAACCACGCCGAGCAGATCAATACAAGACCTCCGAGCACAGGACGTAGGGTATTATACCTCCGGGTAGCCCGAACCTGTATAATCCCTGTGTCCCTGTGTTACCTCGAGCTCCCTAGTCCAGCGATCTCCCTTTGCCTACAAATCAACCATCTGGGTACCCCGGGTGGACTGCCGGACGATAACTCCGACAGTTTGCATTGAAAATTATTCATACTTTGCATGATTTAGTCTCTAGCATCAAAAAATTATATGATGTAACTTTCTTGGCCCTCTGTTGTTTCAATTCTCACTCTCCCCAACTATTCCTAAGTACTGTGCATTAATGTAGTGCAACCCCACGAAACTGAATCACTTCCCTTGGGCGGATGCATCTTTTATTCTTTGGTGCTTTTGTTGCTTCCATGTTCTGATTTTCGTAGCCGCTAAATATAAGTCCACTATTGACAATTGCAAAGTTCGTATCTACAGAAAGACATTATTTACTCTCTCTGTCCTAAAAAGACCGCAATTCTAGCACAACGTTATGTTTTAGTATCCCAAGTTTGACCAATTGTAGATTAAAAATATCAATATTTATGATATGAGATATATATCATTAGATTAATTACAAAATATATTTTATAATAAATTTATTTGGAGCCATAAGTATAAATATAACTCGCTGAAAACTTGGTCAAATGTGGATCATTTAAATTGGCACGCAACACGTAATTGCATTCTTTTTGGGATGGATGGAGTAGAATATAGAAGGAATATGTGGTATGGAAGTACGTTTCCTGATGATGCTATATTAACATGAAAGCATTGAAAACAGTATCGGTTGTCAAAGCAAAAAAAAAGTTTCTAGGAGGTACCAAGAGGTTAAAGCCATGATAAAAAGTTTCCATACCCTAAACCATAAACTCTAAACAAATGAGGATCGTCTATCAAGCTGAATCCGATGGTTGAGGCTTAGGAGGTACCAAGAGACACCAAGTGATACCTATAAAAGGTATCAAAATAGGTGAAACCTATAACCAAAATAGGAAAGATGCGTTCTGGTACCTCCTGGTACCTTATCAAAATAGGAAAGTATCTCCCTGTACCTGCTGGTACCTTTTCAATCACCGTAAAACAGCTAAAAAAGGTTTAGAATCTAATTAGAGCAACCCAATTAAAGCAATTGTCAAAATAGTATATAACACAAACTTATACTACCTCCGTATCGATATATTTGTTGTCATTAACTTTTTATCATGGTTTTAACCATTTGTCTTATTGAACATATTGTGTGTATATCATTCATTTTGTTTGTGATTTGTTTTATCATTATATGTGTAAATAAGCGTGACTTATCTTTTTGCACCTTCGTATAAAATTTTTGAATAAGACGAAAAGTCAAACATTTTAGAAAAAGTTAACAGTGATAAATATTTCTACACGAAAGGAGTATTTAAAACCGGATGTTGTATCAAGTAGGGTTATGTCTCATCAAGCGTCAAAGTCGCAATATATACACACCAAGCACATAAGCGGCGAAACTAGTAACTGTAAGTAGCCTTAAGCGCCATTATGCATCAGAAATTCAGAAGCTAAGAGCTTGCATGCATCACACTGTTCTTCAAGAAATTGTATAGGCCACGCTTGAATGTTCCAACTCTCCATCCTTCCTGCACAATCTCGTAGCAGCGCACAACAAATTCAAAACAAAATCCGGCACTCCTTTTATCTTTCAGAAGAGCCAAACGCCAGGGTGCCCCTAGCCGTAGCCCTGCCCTGATGAGCCTGCCAAAAGCCAAGGCAGGCGATACGCAGGACGCACATGGCACCACCCCGTACGCCCATCGGTTCATCGGCGATGCCCTTCTCGATCCGGTT
>CM014278.1:88635777-88689615 GCA_004135705.1 Alloteropsis semialata | reverse complement strand
AAAAACACCCCAAAACAGTATCGTCGGTAGAGCGTCAAAAAAGGATTCCGCGTGGGTCGGGCTCGTGCTCATGCTCGTACCAGGGCAGGGCAGCAGCGCGCGCTCAAAAGAGAAGACGCAGGCAGCGACACGGTGGTGGTGACCTTTCAGGGTTTCAAATAGACCAGCACGGCAAGCAACAGCAGCAGCAGGGGCGAGGCGACGCGCGGACCAATTGGCGCGGAGGGGCCGGGGTCACAAGCTCCTGACCACCTCGTGGCAGACACCTGGCTCCATCGGCACCACCATCCATGACCCCTTTGCCATAAAAAGCTACTGCTCCCTTGTACGGCAGCTGCGAGCTGAGCTGCCCTCTACCCCTACTGGCGACTGCTGCAGTGCAGCAGTGGCGCTGGCTCCTGCTCCTGCAGCCAACGCGGCCGTCCTCATCCGCGCTCTCCCTCTCTCGTCGGTCGCCATTGGTTAGTTTATGCATCTGTTCTAGCCAGTTGCTCACTGGTCCTTTGCACAAAGAGGAACTACCACCAGAAAGATATACTCCGACGACGAGCGGCCGTACCGGACTGCTTCCCCGACGCACGCCGCAGATCTGCTCATCTGCACCTGTAAGCAATTGCTGTGGCGGCTCTCCCGGCCCGACCGGCAGGCGGCAGCTAGGGTTCCCCCGCGATGAGCTGCTACCTGCTTGGCCTTTCCTCTTTTTTTGGTTTGGTAGTCGGTCAAACTAACCATGTGTCTTGCGCCCCGGCCGTGTTGGTGTGGCGTTGCTGTTTGATTGCTGCGGCAGCGGCGCCGGCCGGGTGGAGCGGGGACGATGGCGGGGAAGAGGGAGCGGATAGCGATACGGAGGATCGACAACCTGGCGGCGAGGCAGGTGACCTTCTCCAAGCGGCGCCGGGGGCTGTTCAAGAAGGCCGAGGAGCTCTCCATCCTCTGCGACGCCGAGGTCGGCCTCGTCGTCTTCTCCGCCACCGGCAAGCTCTTCCACTTCGCCAGCTCCAGGTAACCGTTGTCGTCCATCTAGCCGCAGCAGCTTGCCGTTCTTCGTCTGATCGATCCGCTTGGGCCTTCTTGGATTTCTTGTTTGGGTCATTCCAGCTGCTCTAGGGTTTAGATTGATTGAGTTGCATCTTGGTACTGATCGATTACTGAATGCCCTAATTTCGATTCCGTATTTATCTTCTTTGATTTAGAGTCCTAATTAATTAATCGACTAATTCCAGACTTAGAAACCTGATTCCACTATTTCTTGAGATGGGGGATTCTTGCCTTCCAACTTGAGCATCTGTCTGATCCGCTGTCTCTTTTCTAGGACCAAACCTGTGTACGGCGCGTGCTGTCGTTTTTTTGTGGATTGATATTTGATGGTCGATATTTGAATGTATCAATTCCTACCGGTCGTTCTTAAATCTTCTGATGCCTCCAGATAGTAAAAAGTAGCCTATTAACTTTGTTTGAAGCTTTGCAAGTGCTAACATTTTTTTTCTAGATCAAAGGAGAGAGTTTTTGCTTGTTCACGCGAAGTTCGTCCTTTCCCCATTGTCAACAGTAACAGTGACATTGATTTTTTTGACTCCTCGTTTCTCCCCTAACAAGCAGCACTTTCGGTTTCTAGTTCGATTATATTTCGGGTGTCCTTTTCTAAAAAAAAACTTTTTGCATAGATTTTCATGTCCTTCAATTGGAGGTCGTCGCCTGTTCTTGCTGGGATAATCGTTTTTCTTGCCAAAAAAAACATTGTTCATTGATGCACCAGTACCTGTCTCTGCCCAACAGATCCATATTTTTGCTTAGTGTTGATAAGTGTTTTTTTTTTTGCATGCACACGATGATAAATACTACCTCCATCCAAAAGGAATACAAATGAGTGCTAGTTAAAATGATTCATGTTTGACCACGTTTCACATTTGACCTAGTTTCCACTGAATTTTATTCATATTTATGTCTTTAAATAAATTTATTATAAAAGTATATTTTGTAACTAATCTATTAATATTTATTTGATATAATAAATGTTAATACATTTTTATCTACAATTGTTCTAATTTGAGATATTAAAACATGACAAGTTGCATTCTTTTTTGAGACGGAGGGAGGTAGTATTAGCAGTCTGTCCAAAAATTTAGTGGTAGATTCACCAGTTATTGCGATTTCAGTGTATATAATTTCTTATTATACAGGTTTCATATATACTGTATTCTTTTTATGTAACACGATACTACGGACTATGCAGGTTTTTTCTATTGATGTGACTTGCAGAAATATATGTAGATATATGCTCTTTGTTTCGAACACTTAAATGATTTTTCTTCTATTAAAACTTGAAATATGTGGAAGACTAGACAGATGGACGGGTTTTCTTTTGGCAGTGCTTGTGACCAGTAAAAACAGATTCTTTTTGAGAAAAAGTACATGTCACAGGTCTTCGTTCTGGGGGTGTTCAATTCCCCAAAACTTTTTCACCAAAATTTTTCCCAAGGGAATCTTACATGCATGGAGTAGTAAACGTGTGTTAATGATAAAACCCATTCCATAACCCCAGGTAACTTTTGGAGATGAATCTAATGAGCCTAATTAGGCCATGATTTGCAACAGTGATGCTACAGTAACCATCCGCTAAACATCCACTAATCATGGATTAATTACCATCATTAGATTCGTCTCGCAATTTCCAGACGAGATCTATAATTAGTTTTATTATTAGTCTACATTTAGTACTCCTAAATGGTAAGATTCTCTTGCAAAATTTTTTCCCAAAATTTTTTCACCCAATTGAACACCCCCCTGATCTGCAACTAAATCTTTTCTTTACCTTTTTTGTGCACGTTGCTTCGATTTCCATGTTTCTTCTATTGCTGTTCTAGCACGCGTTTACATTTCTTTTGACTTCACCGGTCTATCTTTCCAAAATAGCTCGGACAATCGTACCTAGAAAATGCTTTCTGCTAGTTAGTCAGTCAGCTCTATTTCCACATGTATTCCACAGGCTTACCAGGAAATGCCTCGGAATGTTCATGTGCTTCCATGATTGAAATAATTTGCAACCATCAAATATTAAAATAAAAATGATACCTCATTTTCTCTTTGCTTGTCACTGTAATTTGTCCACATTTCTTCATATAAATAAAGAACAAGAGAAAGCTGGCATGCGAACTTGGGCATGCTTAAAATATTTTGAAATTCAAGTTGCACGAAATTTATACAGCAATGGCACATATGATTAATTTGGGTGTCATAAGTTTAAAATATTTTTATTACGACAAAGTTAGAAATAGATGTCTTCAATTGAGTTAAAATATCCAATTTACATACAGAATAGTAAATCTTGAAGTAGTTGACACTTTTTTCTTATCGTTTTAGGTCTAACATATATGGTAGTAAAATGATCTGACTTTGGCTCCAGACCGAAAGTTGTAATGTGAATAAAAGATTGGTCCACTTGGATTTTGAAGTCTTGTTAGGCCATTTTAAGTGGAGTTTCATGAAGAATTTTATGGGTAATAAGTTCAATACCATATTAGCATTTTTGATGACTTGGCAAGGAGAGAGAAGCTGGGAGTTTCATGGAATTAGAGAGGAGTTTCATTCCCATAACATTAATCTAGCACAGTTATCTAGTTTGCATTCTTGGTAACTGTGCAATAAAACTATGCACTAGGACTGGCCTGAGTCTGAGTACTGCTGAGGGTGTAATAGTATCCAATTTATATATTTGCACTAAATTTGAACCGCAGCTTTTACTATTTTAGGCAGCTATGCATATTCCACTAATCAAGGCTAGCTATAATCATGACGGTACCAATGCAAGATGTGTGTTATGCATTGATCAATGTTGCAACAAAACTTGCCCTAAAAAAATGTTGCAACAAAAATAAACTAACCAAACTGTTTTTTTAATTATACTAAACCAAACTAGCAGGCTGAAATATACTGCTATTGCAGATTAAGGTGAAAATGTTGCCGGAAAAGATCAGCAGTGGTACGCACCTAGAGTACGTTGTCCTATATGTCAGCACGTATACTAGTCCATCTTTTTTTTTATTTCCCACAGAAATGCATGCACAGATAATTTAGTCTAGTCTTTTCATGCGTGGCACACAGTGACTTTTAGATCACTGACACTATTTGCCTGTGCATGACATGATTTATCAGTATGGCTAGGGTAAAAAGATCGACCTACCTTATCTGGTGGAATTTGTGCATCGGATTTCGTTCCATATTTGCTTGAACAGTGGATGTAAAAAAAAATTAGCTCGTCATCCGGATGATTTGCATTGATGGAATGCTGTGGTCCCGTCTGGGCGATCTGGTCTGGTGTGTGAAGATACCAAGAACTTTTTTTTTTTACTTTGCGACGAGGTCACTGTATATGAATATGTTCAATCTTCAGCCAAGCGTTTTATTTTAGGTATAAAAAGTTTGTTGCATACAAGCACGGTAGGTTTACATGGGCGTGTTTTATTCCTCAAGACAAAATATTAACCTAAGAATTTGGAAACTTCAGATCTGTTAATATTAATGAAATGCACACCTGTTTGCCTGTCCTTGCAGTTTCATAACAAAAAATTAATTTAACTCTGATTAGAAAGACGATATATTTGCTGCATTTCTTCTAGTAACGCCTACTAATAAGTCATGAGGCTTCTCGTTGTTGTCCTGTAAGCTGCACGAAGTATAGACCTGAACCTGAACCAAGCCCCCGGGTTTCCATCCATGAAATATCGATGGTGACACAGCAATATGATGCTGCGTCTAGCCAGCGTATAGATTGATATATATCTTGCCAGAAACGCAGCTTTATAATATATGTTTTCTAGAACAATAATGGTTACTGAGACAAACTGCTTTGGTACAACCAGTAGGTAAATTCATTATTTAGGCCTTGTTTAGTTCAGTCGAATCGATCGAATTTCCTGTAGAAAAAGTACAATGGGAAACGTGTCCGGGGGGGCACGTTTTTCAATGCGTTACTTTTGGTCGAATTGGTCGAATTCGCTGGAAGCTGGAACTAAACAGGGCCTTAATCTTCATGCTGTGTGTAGTCTGACCTGTTGTTGTTCTGCCCCCATTTTTTTCTGAAGCATGAAGCAGATCATCGATCGGTACGACTCCCATTCCAAGACGCTCCAGAAGTCAGAAGCACCGTCCCAGCTGCAGTCACATGTGAGCTAAACTAGATTCATGCTGTAGTTGCCATCGGGAGCATTTGCTCCAAATCACAAACATGTCCAATGTCCAATATTTTATTGGTACTTTACCTGTTAAAGTGGTTCCCGCTTGACTATTTTTTATGATTTATATTTATATTTATAGTTTTAAATAAATTTATTATAAAATTACATTATGTAATTATATAATGATATTTATTTCTTATCATAAATATTAATATTTTTTATCTATAATTGATCAAATTTAAAATATTAAAACATAATAGTGTGTTAGAATTGTGTTTTTTTTAGGACGGTGGGAGTACAGGCTTTAAATTTGTTGCATATATGCTAGGTGGATGACAGCACTTGTGGAAGACTAAGGGAGGACCTCGCCGAAGCAAGCCTTAAGCTCAGGTGAACATCTTGTTAATCTTGTTAGGTACAAAACCCTGCTCGAAGTATACGTTATTGGCTAAATTATGGTCATTAATTTGCTCGCCATTAATTTCCTAGTACAGGCAGATGAGAGGGGAGGAGCTCCAGAGGCTGAGCATCCAACAGCTGCAAGAGTTAGAGAAGACCCTCGAATCCGGCCTCGGCACTGTACTCAAAACCAAGGTATCTGATACACGTGACAACAGCATCAGACTGTACAGTAATGTACGTATACAGTAACCATTTTCTTTTTCCCTGTCAAAATTGTAGAGCCAAAAAATCCTCGACGAGATCAACGGTTTGGAGCGAAAGGCAAGCATAACTCTCTTTTCAAACTGCTTCAGTTAATTTATTCCAAAAACAATATGCTTCATTTGCCTCAGGCCGGCCTAGGCTAGTCTGCACTCTGCAGCTTAGTCAACTGTATGGAAAACTTCAGAGCAGCCCTCAAGATTCAAGACTCAACATGCTACTAAAAGATGTAGCTGAAATCTTTTACATTATTGTATTCAGTCATCTTATGTTTCCTGAGTTCTGACAGCTTCATTTGCGTTTTTAAACAGAGAATGCAACTGATCGAGGAGAACTCAAGGCTAAAGGAACAAGTAAATTACTGTCCTCTTTTGCGTGAGGTTTCCATTCCGCTCTGCATCTGTTTGCAGTGACACCTCTGTTTACGCTGCGGTGGTCTGAAGCTGCAGGTAACCCGGATGGCGAGGATGGAGGTGCAGCTCGGAGCCGATTCAGGAGCTGTGTATGAGGAAGGGCAGTCATCTGAATCCGTGACCAACGCGTCCTATCCGCGCCCACCAGCCGACAGTGACGACGGTGGCTCCGATACATCGCTCAGGCTCGGGTGAGTTCAGAGTCCATGCCCGGCAAAGCACACGCCTGACACCTTGTTCATAATGCAAATGGAAGTAGCCCTTACCATATGAATCTGCATGCTGCAGGTTATCACTCTTCAGCTCGAAGTGATGGGACGGAATTGTTCTGGAGGAGTGACGCCGATGCCTCTCCAGTGTGAATTCAGGATTGAGAAGCGGCCAAAGCGTCGCGTCAAAATAAGAGGCATATATCGAGTGCTGGATGATGTGTGTGTTCTGAAAAACTTGCTTTTGTTATACAGCATGGTAATAAAGAACGGGTTCCCTCTTGGATGTTTACTTGCAATCCATGTTCTGTTCTCTGTATTGAGTGCTCGTAATTCCCTGCAGTCCATGTTACCTGCAATCCCTGATTTTGTTTTCCTTCATGCAATCCAAGGTCATCGTCCATATTTATTCCAGTCCCTGCAAATAACTTCCAGCCCTTCTGATTTTCACAAGAATACAGACATCTCTCGGGTGATCTGGATCATTCTTTGCAGCAGAAAGAACCTGATACGAATGTAACAAGCAAACACGGTTGAATTTGCAGCAAAAGTAACCAAATGTTACTGAAAGCTGCAAAGATATTTCTGAAGATGGCAATTCTCAGCATCCCCAAAGGGAACTTTCTGCCTAATCTGCACGTGCTACATAAGCGAGCATATTTTGGCATTAACGAATGGGACATCCACTAACATACATTCAAGCACGTCCCCTGCTTTATGCAGGAACATACTTTCTTTCATGTCTGCAGCTGACAGTGAGGCGAGACATGACACTTTAGAATCTTTAGCTGGGGCCTGGAGGGAGGCGTATGAGAGATAAAAAGTCCAGGACAAGAAGCTAATCATGTAGCGTGTGAGCGATAAAAAGGCCAGGGCAAAGCTTGTTCGTAGCAATTGGACAGTCGTCTGTTTCTCTGAACTGCATTCGCCTGAAGCAAAAAAATGCAGTCAGATCTTCATTTCCCTGACATTCCAATCAGATCGTTGCAGTTCGGTTTACAGGCGTTCAACTGCATAGTTTAATGAATTGTAAGTGGTGAAGAGAAGCGTCAGTTTTAATCTGCATCGCTTTCTCTAGCTTTTAAGTTATGTATATGCTGTCACAAATTGCCAACAGAGACGCATGGTTAGTGGAAACGCAGAGCGCAGGGGTGCATGCAAGACGCAACGGCAAACCAGGGTCAAATTATTTTAAGCTTTTTTCAGCTCATTTTATTCCATAGCCAGTTGCTACATCAGACGGCGGCGATCCGCGGCCGCGAGATACGGGCAATACTGCAGATGATGGCTTCATCATGAGGGTCTGGGGCTCTCTAGCGAACAAGCTATAGGAGGCCCCTTCAGAAGCATCAGGCATCTTGCATGGCGGAGCAGCGTTCCTTGCTATCCCCAGCAGGTTTGCAGGGAAATGGTCTCCCCATATGTCGTATGTGAAGTCTTTCTTGAGCCCGGCACCCTCGCCTCTCTTCACAGTCACAGCCTTGTCTTTCACCAGATTGGAGCCGGGAGCACGAGCGTGCGGCGCCATTGGGGAAGAAATGGCCAACATTGGTGAGCGCCATGCGCTGGGGCTCAGTGCAGAAGCTGAGGGTGATGTGGTTCCAGGTGAGGCTGAACGCGAGTGAGGCTGCTCCTTAGCGACTTGCGACCAAGTTTTCTTGTCACGGTTAGTGCCAGTTGATGATGTGGTTGCCTCAGCATCGAATCCAGTCTCAAGTCTATTTCCATGCTTCAATTCTGAAGGTGCCCCAGAAAAAGACCAACCTTGTTTTGGGGTTGAACTTTGTGACAATGGTGAAGATGGCGTTGAGTTCCCACTGTGGCTGCTAGAAACGTCAAACTTCCCTGCCAGTCCTGCACCACCAACTTTCCGCTTCCTTCGTTTCCCTTTGTCTCGAGAAATCCTGATAGTGAGATTTTCACTAGTTTGCGGAGCTCCTGTGGCCTTGTCTTCTACTGGATTAGCTGGGGACATGGATACAGTCGAAGTTGGCAGTTGTTCATCTGGATTGTTCTTGTCATTTGTACTCTTGGGGTTATCAGTAAGACTGGCAGGGTATTTCTCAGCAAGAGCTTCTTCAGTTCTTCTGTGTTCCTTTATGGCCCTGTGCACAAACCACAGAGGATCAAACTAAGTTAATGTAAAATTAAAGTGCACTAGGGGAAAGTAGTGGCACTGGTCAAAATTTACCTCGACTTTTTGCTGCTTTGGTTAAGGAAAGAGGGCTTAAGAGTCTTGCCAACATTACTTTTACTCTTCTCCTCAAAAAAAGTACTCTTCCTGTCATCAATTTTCATATAATGATTTTGAGAGCCTGATGTCAAAGTATGTGGGGCATTTCGGACAAAGACCAGAACAAGCAGTGTTAAAGCTCCAAAGAAGAGTACCAACAGCTTCCAATGAGCGGATCTGAGATATGACTTTCTGCACTGGTTAAGCATGCAGACCGGAATATTTGCCGTCATAGGGATCGGAAAGATGCCAGTAGTCATGACCAACTCAAGATCTCTCTGAACCATAGCTGAAGAGAAATCAGCTTGAAAAGAAATGAGCATTCTTATTGATTCACTTGGGGCTAGGCTAAATCCTTTGCAGTTGTCCACAGCAAACCCATCCACACCACAATCAGCTCCCGAAATTTGAACCTTTGTTACTTGAAGAGGAAGGTCACCACTGTTTTTAACATGCATCTCCTTGGTTAATTGTTGACTGCACAAAGAGCTTGGGACCTCTTGTTCAGTCATTATTGATTTATTCTGAGCATTGGAGCCAAGGCTAAACTCTAGCTTCCAAGCAGGTTCAGATTCCTCTAAAAGGACAATAGATTGCCGTCCGCCATATGCCCTAAGAGGTAACATCTCCACTCCTGACAAGTTGTTTCTGATCAAAACCATGCTTGACCACATGCATCGGTTCGAGGGCCGGAAGACAATAGGACCAAGCAAAGCAGTCTCCAGAGGACCAACATGGGCCTCAGTGATTGCTGCATCACTTAACGAGAAACCAAATCTAGTCTCAGTTGAGTTAATCTCTGGAGATTTGCTTGAGAAATTGAGTTCACATACATCAGTTACAGTTTTGCACTGGTTTATGATTTCCTCAGAGTTCACTACCAGCTGCATGGCTGCATGCTCCAGGCTTGGGTTATGAACCTTTAACCATTGAGAAAACTGTGAACCAATTTGCACAACAGGAAAAATCATTTCATGATCCATAAGAACAGAAAACCCATCACTTGTTCCATGAGATCTCCATTGTCTAAGTATTGTATCATCAGCTTTGATCCCTCTCATGACAGTTGGCTGCAAATCATTTTATGAAATTAAATCAGCAAATTTACAAGCAAAAGGATATATGCACAGATGTATAACCCACTTGAAATAAACAATCAAACAGAGGTCAGTACTTTAAGCACAAGAACAAAAAATGTGTACAATTGGAGACAAAATTCAAATTCGATGAAACAATCAACTACTTGACCAGCACTCAAGGTACCAGGGTACTTTGCTGCTATACAGCTATAGGCATCGATCTTAAGATCAGATTAATCTATTACTAGTTGCAGCATAAAAAAGTATTAATCATTACTAATAAACATTTTCTCTATAAAATCAAGCTGTTCATTTGAAATAATTGATCAAGAGTTAAGACTCAGGGGTAGGCATCGAACATATTCTCTTCAATAAATACAAAGCAAGCTCCAGATGAGTAAACCTAGCATACCAATTACTTGCCAACTAAGCATAGAATTGACACCATGCAGTTTCATGCTACAAGATAAAGACACCACGGGACATGGAAGCTATGCGATGAATTATGTGGGATTGACATGAAAGGGGAGAGAACAATACAGTGGGCTAGATAAAACTATCAAACAGCATAAGGTTGTATTCATACTAGGCCATATGTCAAATACAACACCTAGTAAGCATTTAGCACTTCAATGGGAGGAGGCATTTAATATCAGTTGAAGCAAAGGGTGCTATTTCTTGTTGAAAAAAAAAATGTGTAAGGAGGAATACCTTCACATTATGCAAGTCTTCTATTTGCAGCATGTTGCCTAAAGTTCTTGTCCTTGCATTAGAAGAGATCTCTTTCCCATATAATTGTCTGGCAAACGGTCCATCAGACTTAGCAACAATAGCATTACTTGTATAGGAAAGAGATGCACGTGCTAAATCTTTGCACGGTATTATGATTGAACTACCAAGGGTACTGTTTGTTTCTACCACTATGTTGCAGCTGTCGAATGAAATGCCCTCTGGAACTGAAGAAGTATATCTTACTAAAGCTATATCTGTTACAGTATCAGGAAAGAGTACCAATCCATTCAGGTACTTAACCTGAAAGATCATTGGGCCATTTCTACCATCCTCTGTAATACCTACAATGCTCAGCAACTTTGGTGCATCATTCCGTAAAGAAAGTGAAAATATCGACCCGCTTTGATCACAAGTCGATACATGCTCAAATGTGACAGAAATTAAGCCACTGGAATCATAGTAGGTTCGCGTATGCACCTCTAGCTCAATAGGTGTCACAAAAGTATGCATTGTACCAGGAGTGCAGTTGCGCATTTTCAAGCAGATAGCACCAAACACCTTGCCTTCAGAAAGAGCTTGCAGTTTTAACTCCATAACAGTGTTCGTTTTTGAAGGAAGCACCTCCCATTGATCACTAGGCCTAATATAGATCAGCGGCCATCCAAGTTCTTCACTGCTTGCTGTATACCAGTTGCTACTCGAAGAAGATAGCTCCAATGCTCCATCAAATGGGCCTAGTTGGCAAACAAGGTGAGAAGAATACCTTGTGCTCTCCAATGAAGACATCCAAATGGCCACTTCCTCAACATAGAGAGTATCATCATATGGGTTGTATATCGACAAGTTCCTCTCTAGCTGTCCACCTATTACAACATCTATCCCTGTCAACGGCAGTATCTGATAGGGAGAACTGACAGCCATGCCCTTTGCATGTATAATAAATCCACCAAAATTTGTCTGCAGAACCAGATGTGCTGATGAAGAGCCCAACAACTTTGGCAAGAAAACGAAGGTGACTGTGGCATTATCCCCTGGCTGCAGCTCCAGATCCTCATGACCATATACATAGAACTGGGGGTCAGTGCTGAATGGCTCATACAGACGCAGGGCACTGTCGTTGTTCAAATTCACCACGGTCAAGGTGGCCGTGGAGGCGGCATACAAGTCTCTCCTCCCCCAATCCAGCACCGGCGGGTTAATCGCCACATCCATCGACAAGGAACTCTGAAGGCCACTCGGGTCGACATCTGCGGCCGTGCCATCCGACTCCATCGGTGCCCCGGCGGATGACCGCATCCAATTGTCAGGCACAAGCGGCGCCTGGCATGACGCTACATTATACCTCACAGCAGCATCGCCGTCTCGCCCCAATCCATTGCGCGCCCGGGTGAGCGTCGTGTCAGCAGAAGAGCAAGTCACCACGCCTCCGCTGCCGGACATAGGGAAAGCCAACGACGGAGCCGACGGTCCCCACTCCCGTGACACCTCCAAATCCGGCGCCTTGATGCCATCCTCGCTTGCAAGCAGCGTCTGAGCCACCAAGGACGAGAAGCAGAAGGCGCTTTGGTCTGCACAGGCATCCCGGAAGCCGAGACAGCGACCGTCGCCGTCAGCCCCGTCACTCTCCTCGGCGCAATCCGCCGCCGCCGCCGCCGACACGGAGAAAGCAAGGAGCACCAAGGTCAAGCAGCACAGCGCAAGCAACGAACCCCTGAAAGAAACCCAACACGCCGCAAAAGGATCAACACATCGCCGCAGTTGATCGCCGAACAGGGAAAGTGGCGGCGAACTGCAGTACATCGCCGAATAAAACCTCAGGAGAGGAAAAGAACACATACGAACATAGAGGGGAAAAACCCGATGCTTTTGAGCCGGTTCAAGCACGGATCAAGCTTGAGCTACTGAACACAAGGGGAAAAAATCCAGAGAGAGGGGAAAAGGCAGAGCAGTTCGTTGGCTTCAGATTGCTAGAAACTGGCAAAAAGGACGAAAAACAGGAGTTGGAGGAGAGGAACTTACCCGGTAGAGGAGGAGCAGAAAGGCGCCGCCGGCGAAGAGCGGTGGCGGCGGCCCCTCATGGCGAAGGAGCCATGCGGCGGTCGAGACTTCACTGTGGTGACCATGGGAATCCACGGATTAAAATGGAAAAGAGAAAAATATAGAAAAGGTAGAGGAGGAGGGGAGGGAGGGACAGAAGCAGGCAGCGGGGAATGAAAAAGGAGGAAGGCGAAAGAAAGGAAAACAAATGAGTTGGGTGTTGGTTGGTTTTTTTGGTGCCCAAAGGAAAATTGGACTTTACAGCTTGAATAGACTGATTTGCCCCTAGGTATCCAACTGAGAACACTGTTAGTGAAAACTTTGTTCACACTTTTTATACCTTAGTGCGTATATAGGCGTGTCTGGGAGCACGTCACACGGAACTTCGTGCGGGGAACCGCCGCTTGTTTCACTATTGGCGTCTTTTTCCGAATTTATTGTTTGCGGTTTTGTATACGACGGTATACCTTAGTGTGTATAGCCGTGTTTGGGAGCACGACACACGGAAGCTCGTCCGGGGAACAACCGCTTGCTTCACTATTGGCATTTTTTTTTGGGAATTTCTAGAATTTCATTATTGGCGGTTTTGTTCACGACGGTCACATGGTGCGGAAAAGTGCGTCTAACGCATGATCGAGGAATAGCCCCTTCCCTTGTTTCGTGCTTTTCCTATCGAAGCCTACGTCCTGGCTGTCACGAGGTGCGAAAAAAAGTGTGCCTGATGTAGGTTCGAGAGAACCGTCGCTTCCCTCGGTTCTTGTGTTTCCATTCAAAGACTATGTCCAGACTGTCACGCGATGTGGAGAGGTGCGCTTGATGCACGTCCAGGGAACCGTCACTTCCTCGCTTTTGGCATTTGCCGCTCAAAACTACGTCTCGGCTGTCACGCGGTGCGGAAAAGTGGGCCTGATGTAGGTTGTTTGGCGGGATTTCTCACTTTTCTCTAACACCAATGTCGCATAAACAGACAAGTATGGCCTATTATCGACTCACCTCATCCTCCCCACATCGTGGTAGTCCATGTGGTTCCCACATTCAAAATGGTCACATGATTTTCTGTATTTATTTAGCGTGCGTCTAATACGCTCAATCAATTGTCTAACTCATGTGATCATTGCTCATTGTGTTTCTTCATTTGGGCACTTGCTCCTCACTCTCTTTTGCATGTGACCACCTCTCGCCTCTCTTTCTAACACCCGTCTTTGGTATATTCATCTTTGCCAAAGCCAATATCGCTATGTTGTCCATCGGTTATGAATTATGATTCACTTCTTATACATGGCAGTACAAAGTGTTGCCTCACCATCCTGTCCAACGCCCTTCGAACTTCTCGGTTGCAAATGGACCATTTTGTCCCTAGCTATTGATAGAACAATGTTTGTTTGTTTATGTGTTTTTTTTTAGACACCTAGTACCAACGATGGACTCATCATATGGTTACCACGTTGCAGTAATCAATGTTATCACAAGTTCCCAGTTAATATTTGGAGATTTAGGAGGAGCAAGTCCAGGGCTGGCCCTAAGCCAGTGCCGACGGGACGACCGCAGCGGGTCTTCAAAAATTAGCGGCCTCCAAAAATTGCTATGCTAAGTTACTAACAGGCCTGTTAAAGTCGTAAGTCCCAACAAAATTTAGTTACAAATTTACATACAGAGCAGGCCTGAGAAGACCAATCGACGACAACTCCACTATCTGCCCGGCTGCCCGCCTCGGTGTCTCGTCGACTTCTTTGCGAGACGCCGCCACAGTCTGTAGATCGCTGATTCGCCGCCTACCTGTCTTGCCCGATTGCCAATTTGCCATCGCCGAAACAATGTTCAAACTTCAAAATCTTCCTCAATCATATTCCATTGTCTATTTTTCCCTAACAGTTAGATATACTCAAACTATTCTCGACTTTTGTATCACGATATTTTTCTTTTCAGTTTGTAGGCAAGATTCTTATAACCCAAGTGAATCATATGTCTTATACTTTTAATACTTTTATAGTGAATGGGGCCTCCATTTTTTTTCTTCCCCGGGCAAAAAAAGTCAGGGCCGGCCTTGAGCATGTCCGTGGACCATCGGTGTCTGTGGCAGGGTTTTTTTTACCGTTGGGAACCGGTCCGGTTCCCACGGTTACCGCTCAAACCGCTCCGGACCGGTTAGGATACTGTTCATCGGTTACCGAAAAAATCCGGTACTGTTCATCGGAAACCGGTAAAAACCGGTCCGGCTTACCGCTACCGCCGGCCGGCGGTAGCAGGTACCGGTACGAGGAAAAAAAAAACCCTGGTCTGTGGTAGCCGTGGGTAAGTGCAAAAATAGATACCACACTCACGCCTCTGCATGGTCTCGCACACGTACATTTGTCTCTTACACACTAGAATTGTTGTGAATGCAAGTTACGTCCTAATGTATCATCCAAAAAAAGTAAAATAGCATGGTGACTTATTCGAAAAGTATTGCGCCAACCGCCAACAATAAAATGTAATGCACACTCCACAGAGGAGTATCTCGTGTTCCTTCTTCGCGCGATGTGTCTGATTTTTCGTCCCACACGGTTCCATCTCTCAAAGCAAAAATTTAAAACAACACAGAAACGAACCCGCCACAGCTCGGGACTAGCACACCGAACAAGAATATGTGAGCAACAAGCCGGACCACTGGAGGTGTCCGGCTTCTCGCTGGTATATGCCCCAGACGCATGGCGAGTTCGTCGTGGCCACGAGACCAAAGCGCCAAACGGATGGGAGAGCCAGGAGAAGATAAGCTAGAGATCGAGCCAGCAACTCCGATCCCTTTCCGGCGGATTCGACGGCCGAGGAGGCTCCAGGCGTCGAGAAATCGTGCGCGCGTGCTCTCCTCCTCACAGGCCACAACGCAGCGGATGGCGGCTGGCCGGCGGCCGCCTATCTGCAGGCTCTCGCGGCCAAACACGTCCAGCTCGGAGATCCTGACGGCGAAGAGTCCCATCTCCAGGTGGGGCCCACCAGCCCGGCCATGGCGACGTACCGTGACGTCAACTCCTGGCTCCATCGTCGTCCCCTGCACGTACGGGCTGCGCGCCGCCGATTGGACGGCCCGTGTGTTTTATATGCGCGCTGCTCCGTCATACGAGTGGCCCACACACGCATGTTTTTTTCATCTGTTATTCTTTTATTTTGCACATGAGAGCACACTAAACAGTTTTTTTAGAAAATGATAGGGTTTTTTGAGCAAATTTAGAAAATGATAGGTGTGGGTTCTGGTTGAAACTGACAGCATAAACGTATAGTGAGGGAGCTGAGGGGGAGCACTTGTGTGAACCTGGACACACGCGATGAATTTGGACATGGATGCGGCGGGGTGAGGGAAATGGGAATGCATGACCCGGCAACCTGAACTCTGACCGGCTCAGGACCAAGAATCAGGATTCAACTCCAGAGACGGTTGACCACGCGTGTTGTGATACTGACTTGTGAAAAGGACTGACCCGCGTGTATTCAATTCATCTCGGTTCTACGCCTGTGTTATTCGTAAATCGTACACTTTATGGCCACAAATACAAGTGTTTTTTATTTTTTTTATTTTCCTTGCAAATTGGTCTCTTTTTAAAGGCTGGGTCCATGGGCCTTGTTCGATATTTGTCCGGAAGGGAATAATTTCCCGCTTCTTCTTTTTTTTTCAAATTTATCCGTTGGAAGGAGGTAAAAATGGTTATGATAAACCTTCGCGCTTCCTAATTTTCTTCTCCATGTATGAATCAAATTCATCCTATAATTTTGCAGAGTGGTGGAATGCTCTGTTACGGGTCAATATGTGTTCTCCAGATTTTTATGTACCTTTTCTTTTCTAAAATGAAGCTAAGGGCACAATGGTCCGTTTCCGCTTCTCGACAACCCTAAGCCAGAACCACCCTTGGCGGCCTTTTCTTTCGACCCGGGCATTTAGGGAACGTTTTGGACTGATGCATCGCTTCGTCGCACCAAAATCCGGTGTTGATCACGCATGGTTCTTTTTTGAGGCTTTTGGTGTACTTTTTTTTTTGCAAAGAAGCTAAGGGCGTAACTCACTTCTTTCTTTTTGAGAATTCTAGATACAACCCCCTAACTAAAATGGATGGCAAGTTTAATTAGGAAAAACGGCTTGCAGGTAGAAACCGACGAAGCTTTTCTGCTTTCAACCCGATTGTTTAGGGTCCGTTTTGGACCGACACGCCGCTTCGCCGCACCCAAAAAACGGTGCTAAACCATGCATGGTTTTTTCCATACAACTTTTTTCATCAAAATGAAGCAAGGGCATAATGGTCTTTTTCCTCTCCTACCAATCCTAGAGATAGAACCACCCATACTCTAAACTGTCACCTAATTAAGTTTAATTAGAAAAAACTGCTAGAAATTGATGATGCTTTCCTTCTTTTGATTCGACCATTTAGAGACCATTTTGGATTGCTGCACCGTTTCTCTGCAACAAAAACCGGTGATGACCATGCAGGGTTTTTTTTTCCAGTTTTTTGGTGTACTTTGCAAATGAAGCTGAGGGTGTAATTGTCCCTTTTCTTTCCCTGAGAATCCTAGATATGGCTTCCTACTTAAAATGGATCCTAAGTTTATTAGGAAAAAAAAGCTTGCAACTATAAATCAAAGAGGCTTTTCCGCTTTTGACCCAAGTATTCAGGGTCCGTTTTGCACCGACAGGCCGCTTCATCGCACTGGAAAATTGTGGTAACCATACTTGGGTTTTTCTAGTTGTTGGTGTGCTTTTTCTCAAAATGAAGCTAAGGGCATAATGTTCTTTTTCTTCCTTCATAATCCTTGAGATAGAAGCTTTTTCATTATGCCCTCTGTAGGCATTGGTCATATGAAAAAAAAAACAAAAATTATCGCCTTCTAGATATTTTCTAGGTGAGAGTATGTTTAAACCACTGTTGTCAAACCTCCTTCTACCCTAGAACTTTTCATGCATTCATCTCGGTTCTACAAAATAAGTATTGTTTGATGTTTAAAATTTTACACATCTTTTGAAAAGTTATCTATAGGTCACCAGAGGCGGTAAAAATCATCAAGCCCAAATTTCCACGCCTTGTTTTTTTTAAGAAAAAACTTACTACTAGAAACTGAAGATGCTTTCTTGCTTTTGACTTGTGTATCGAGGGTCCATTTTGGATAGGTGCCCCATTTCGCCGCAACAAAAAACCGCAGTTGACCATAAAGGATTGTAAGGCTTGTAGCCTTGGTTTATATAAAAGCAAAGATCTAGTCTGTGTAGCCCGACACTGCTGTTGTGTGCGCATTTCTCGCCAAACCCTTAGGGCAGAATCACAATGGTGAAAAGAAATAACAAACATTTGACGAACAACAAGTCGGCGTTGAAGCCCTAAATTCTCTTTTGTTCCAAAGGAGACGTTAATTGACTCTAAAGATGTTGGTCAGGTGAAAACCAATAATCCCATGGTTTAAGAGCCGCTTATGTATAAAACACTTATTGTCAACCCTCTTTTTCTTCCTCCAGGGACCAGAACACTTTTTTTCTTTAGGAGCTCATTGATCCCCCGGAAGAAAAATAAAGGGAGAATTGTACGACGTGGAACAGCTGCTGGTCGTGATTGGGGCGCATGGTGCTCGCCACTAATGTCAGCTTGCTTCCTGACAGGGCCTCCCTGAGCATTGGTTGAACTAGGCTTTTGTTAGAATAATCCCAATTGAAAAGGTTCCTAAAACTGGCATTGGCTGGGAAGAATTAATCCTTTGTGTCTGTTTTAATTTGTTAATCTCTTACGTCAACTTCCTACGGAAGCCTGGGTCCGCATTGACAAAATATGTCTGGATCTGTGGATCATGCATATGTTTTGCGGATTGCGGCGCCAAATAATACTACACGGAAGATTTCCACCTTTGAAAAAAAATCAACGCACATGATTGAACCACGCCAACGTCACCATGTTCATATCATATATACAAGTAGTCCGCTCGTGATCCGCGCACAGGTGGTCCTATTGTGCAGTGAGGATGCTGATTGAATTAACAAATCACATTATAATTATTTAGCTTGCATGGGTTATCTATAAAAAATTGCAGAAAAAATAACGAAATATGTACCATTCATAACAAGCGATAAAATGAAAACTAATTAGTTCCATAGGCATATCATTTAGGCTAATCGTGGGAGTATTAATAGAAGAATGAAATCAAACCATCAAATAACCCCTGGCACTAGGGCTGTTTGTTTTTTAAAAAAACTCTCTCTCTCGAGTTGCTCATGATTAGCATCGGATGGTGCGAGATGGAGTTCCAATCTCCCCAATTTTGCATGATGCATGCTGCCTCGAGTCCCTAAGCCCCCACAGCCTTGGCGATTCATGCGCCTATAAACAGGCAAAATATCTGTTTAAAAAATAGGTGGTCAGAAAGCAACTGCACTTGCCGCGAGTTCATAGGCGGCAGCTTGCCATTAATCAACAGGCCCCGAGGTCCCCCATTCCCCAACCCCGGCGGCCACGGTCGCCTCACCGGTTGACACGCGTCCACCTAACGGCCGACCTAACGGCGGGAATCTGCCCGCGGCGGCGCTGTCGCCGTCGTCGCGGATTCCGCACCGGGTACCGGCTTACCCTGCGCGGCGGCGCTTCCCGTGGGCCCCCGCTGGTGCAAGGGGTAGCGGATTCCGTGAGCGTAGAGCCGGGAGTGGGGCGCGCCGTGGGCCCAGACGGCCGGGCCCGCGGAATCTAACGGTGGGCCGCACGGTCGTGTCCTGGGGTGGTGCCGTGTCGCTTTCGGTTTGGTTTGGAGGGAAGGCCGGGCGCGTGTAACTACTAGCTAGGGCTTGGCGATCGGTTCTAATCACCGATTTGCCATTGGTTCCAGGCAACAGAGAGTCAGAGAGAGATACTGTCACACAACTGCCGCCTTCAGAAAAAATTCTCAGAGTTCACGCAGATGGTGCTCATGCGAATTGCATGGAACTCTGCCGTGCAGATTAGGCTTTGGCCTTGTTTAGATTGGGTGAATTCGATTGAATTCAATGATTGGAGATGCATTGGGAATTGAAAAAGTAGAGAGGAGGCACGTAGTTCAATACGTTGCCTTTTGATTGAATTGGTGCCTTTTCGCGAATCTAAACAGGGCCTTTGTTTAGTTCAGTCGAATCGATCGAATTTTTTGTAGAAATAGTACAATGGAAAGCGTGTCCTGCGAGAGGAAGGACACGTTTTTCAATGCGTTGCTTTTGGTCGAATTGGTCGAATTTGCTGGAACTAAACAAGGCCTTAGTCTTGGAGCCATTTATTTATATGATGTCATCACTAGAAAAAGCAAGCAGGGGTCCGGCTATGTTCTTTGGCCCAGCGACCTTTTTGACTAGCGAGAGGAGTTACCAGTCACCAACCGTGGACCATGGGTCACTGCTCCAAGAAGCTTTTGCCTCTGCATTTAGCCATTTACACGCGTCCGTGCTAGATTATCGCCGATCGATCGACAGGAGGCAAGTAAGAGTACTTGCTGCCAGATGCGAGCCGAACAAACATGTGTGTGTGTGGCCATCCGGCTGAGAGGCTTTGCCATATTTGTACGCGATCCCAGTGACCACAACAGCCAAAGTGCCGCGCAAAGATTATAGATACTGCCAACAGGCGACAAGTCTCTCTGCCTAGTTTAGATTCTTTGCAAAAGGCTACTGCGGCCACCACTAGCAGTCGGCAAGAAGGAAGAGACAGACAAGGTAGCTCTGTTTGGCCACACAGTAATCAATGTTTTCCTCTTTGGATTGGTTTGGGCTACTTGCTCTAAACAATAACGATGGAGTGGTTACTGGTAAATCCTACGAGTATTAGAGTAGTAACTACGTACTTAGTCAATGAATTTTGCACTAGCTAGCCGTACGTGTGCAGTGGTAGTACTCGATCGAATGCACGTCTCTGTCTCTTGCACGAGAACGTAGCGATAAGGTGAGCCCGGATCGGAAGGCGCGGATGGCACCGTACCCCAAAGCCAAATCAGGCTCTTCTTATCGCCCCTCATCGGCTTTGGCATCTTGCAGTCACCAATAGCTTTCGTGTGCTTGGGGCTGGGTGTGTGTGCCTGCTGTAGTGCTGTGGTCCTCTCTCTGTGGATGGGCGGAGGATTTCAGCCGCTCGATCGAGCAAACGACGAATGCTAGTAGTACTGTGTGTGTAGCTAGTGGACACGGGCAAGTGCAAAGCCTGAGGGCTCAGAGAGACGGTACGGTTCGCTGGGGCCCTCCCTCTGCACGTCGCATTATAGGAGGATGGCAGAATATGTGCTACAGTAGCTAGCTAGCTCTCTAAACAAAGGGACAAAGCGATGCAAACCAATGAGCTAGCTTTGGTATCTTCTATGCTTAGGCCAGTGCAGCGCTGGATCAAGGCGATCCGCTGTCCATCTCCAGCATCTCCGCACGGTGACAGCCGACACGGTACCTGTACCTGTACTGGAAATTCCGGAATACGAGCAGCGAGAGCTTGTCCGCACTGGGCTAATTCCATCGCTCATCGCTGTGCCTTTGGTCCTTGGGGCTTCGGCCAACGGCTCACTCTGAGCTTCTGCCACCAATGGCGATCCTCCTCCTTGCTGTTGTTGTTCCTGTCGACAAGTGCCCACCTGCCAGCAACAGCCGCGCCGCAGGTAGTCCTCGGGGGGAAAAAAGACGGGATCTTCGGATTGGGCGAAGGATCGGAACGGCAGCTGATTGATGTCCCCAAGGGTGAGCTCCGATCGGTTCCAACCGGCGTCAGGTAGCAGCTGCCATGCTCTCCAGTCTCCACCATGCTACCGTGCGAACCACGAAGTGATCAGGCTTCAGGCCAGATAATCTAATCTCTGATCGGCCTTCTCGAGCTTCACTAGCACGCAGTAGTGCAGTACTACTCCAAAAACCCTAACGGTAATAATAAAATAAACGCAGTGATTTTTCTTTACCACTGGTTGACGTAGTAGTAGCCTTACTCTTCTTAATCAAGCACCTGTAGCTGTACTATATTCGCCGGTTAAGGCCATCCCCAACCCCAACCCAATGACTAGGATGGTTTCCATAGAATTAAATGAGCTGCCACCTAGGATAAAAGATGATGTGGCAAGTGATTAAATGAAGAAAAAGAAGGAAACTGGGTCTTGCATGAGACATGGTTTCTACACGATATCCAAGACACAATGAGAGATGAGTGGTATTAAATTTGGATATGAAAGGGTGGTGTTTGCGTTGGAGAGATAATGTCTAGCACTAGTTTCTTGATGATGTGGAGCTTATGGAAACTATGAGTAGTATCTTGGGTTGGAGATGGCCTAACAACTCCAACTCAGTCCACACCTTTACGCCCAAGTTGCCAAAAGCCATCTCTTATCCTCTCCCCCTCACTTTCTCGATCGCGAGGTAAAAAGCCGGGTAGGATTGGAATTGGAACCGAATAATCCGTCCCATTGCCGAAAGGACGACGATGGCAAAAATTCGGCATAGATTTCGAGGCGCATCTTTGCAAAGTTTCAGGTTTGGGGCCGGGCGCTCTCGAGTCTCGATCGGCTCGGCTTCGGCCACTCTTTAGACAACGCGTCGGCGATGGCGACGTTGCCCGCGCCGCCCGTGCAGCAGTGCGACGACGTCCGTTCGCCGGCGACGAAGCGCTCGCCGTCGTCAGGCTCAAGCTGCTTTTGACCAACCGTGATTGGCTAGGTTAATTTTTGAGCCAAAGGGGAGGGGTAGGGTTGGTTTACTTGGACCTGCTGCAACATGTGACGATGATGATGGCGATCGATTGGCCCCCGTTGTTGGACTTGGGGAAAATTCTGCCACACAATGCGTCCTGCTAGCGGCTACAAGCTGCAGTGAAAAGGAAAATGTACAGTACACTTGCGGTGACTCGTGACGCTGTGTGCCGGATCTACCAGGGTAAAAAAGAAAAGAAAAAACAAATGGCTCGAACGTGATACTACTAAGGTAGTTAAGTCTCTGCTGTGCTAAGCTTATTGTTTTTAGGTGTCGCTAGCGTGTGGGCTAACAATTTTGATTTCACGCGGGAGGTTTTCTTGCAAGCCATGATTGCTTTCCTCGTGTTGTTAAATTCAAAGGCGAGACGGAATCTTTTGGTGGAGGAGATTCCGTAGCCTCGCGGTATTTGGGGAATCTCCTATCATTGCCCGGCTGCGTCAACGCGCGCAAGTACAAACGGGGCTGCTGCACTTGGCGGGACGGCAGGACGCAATTAGCCAGACAAGCACGTCACTGCTCCTCCGCGAAAAGGACTAATGAAATTGGCATGGACGAGGACGACGAACGCTGCGAAGTGCAAGCGCAGTGCAGGGAGAAGAAAATTACAGATACAAAAATGGGCCGTTGGCCCATGAAACACTTCAAACTTGGGCCACTAGATGAGCCACCATGAGTTCAGAAACAACTCCTCTTTGGAAACGGAGAGACATGCGTGCAATCCTGTCACCAAGAATCAGTTTTCATTAACACGTACGGAATACGGATTCTCTCATCTTCTGATAAATAATAGTGTACAGCTCAGAAACCTGGTTTCCCATGGAACTCAGTACTTTTTGACATTCTACACTGCACAGCTCACAATCTACGACCAGTTTCATCTACTGCAGCCGATGATACGGTTTTACTGACGAACAACAACATGGCGGTTTCAGTCAAAGAAGCAAAGAACATTTCGATCTACGGCCGGCCACCAACAACGTCAAGAAGCTCCGTCATCCGGTATGGGGTGGGGTCCGCTCGTGTTCAACATTCTGTGACCTACAGCAGAAAGAGGTAACTCATGATGTAAGAAACCAAGAAAAATCAGGGTGTCGTGAAAGGCAGTAGTCAACGGCTGCACAATATATAGTGACAACATCAGTTGCAATGTTCAACATCCCTGACGTGTACATGGCAATTGGATAATGTTACTCAGAGTCAGAGGGCAAGATGATGTGTGCATACCCTTCAAGTCCAGGGGTTGTTGGATAATATATGCTCTTCTAGCCCAATTTCTTCGTTGTAGACCCCACTGGTCTCACCGATGCAAGCGATGGATTCATTCCAATCGTACTTTCCGAATCGGCTTTAACCAAGCCCTGCATCACAATGATAACAAAAAAAAAAAAAACTGAACAAATGAAGAAATTGCAGTTGTATATGTATTCAGCCGTCACATCAAATCCTCGTTCTGATAGCTCATCATCTGCATTGAGAAGAATTAAGCATAATAAAGCCTGAATGAATACAGTCAATTAGAGGAAAGACAGAGAAATGATTAAACCAAGTCCATAGATAAGCACACAAGTAAAGAGCTCATACTGATAAAAGTTCAACTAGAAAACTGAAGATTGACTGTAGCTCAAACAACATAGAGTCTTGAAAATACAGTTTCACCAAGGACATCGTAGACACAACAAGGTAGGAGAGCTTTGGAAGGTGAAAATGCAACCTCAAGAGATCGATCATCAGACTGTGATACTCCATCAGACCCTTGCAGTTCCTGCTCCAACAACCACAACTTGAATCTTAGGACTTCCAGCAGCCCTTACATCGAATCATCGTGTAATTTGAGTAAAAATGGCAGCCTTAAATTATTTTGAGCTGTTGGTGCAACAATGATTTCAACCCGAGGAATATATGGCTGTAAAAGTTATAGAAATAGCATATACCATGTATTTTGCTAACCAGAAGAATACTGAGAGACATTACACAAATCTATGATGCAACAAGTTACAAGGCATGAAGCGCCAAGCCGCCAACCGCCAATTGAAGACTAATAGCTACTTAAATAACAACACTCTGCACATAACTGAAAAATTCCTGAAGCTTACTTCCATCCCTGAAGGAACACAGCAGCTGCCTGAGTAGAGGTTAATAATCCAGTCAAACTTGTCATTTGTAAGTACCTGAATCATGAATTTCCCATTGCAGTTTTATACACAGGGCGCACAGAATCAGCAATGCAGCATGGACATACAGCTTCATTTGAAAGAGAATAAACGATGAAAGAATCACATTAAAGAAAATATTCGAGAAAGAACACTCCATTTCAAATTTTCAATCACAGGAAATTTGGAATGCCAACTGAATCTAACCCCCCATAATGGTGGTCTGATCCCTTTTTCTTGAAAGAGGGTGAAGCCGGAACTCTTTTTCTATTATCTAAAAAAAAAATCTAACCCCCCATAACAGTTCTGAAAGGACGGCAAAGCAGCTAGCTCCATTAGCATTCAGGAGCCGTACCGTACAAACGTGGACCTGAAGCTCTCTATATCACCCCAAATTAACCCTCCCGTGAAGGAAATCAGTATGATCCCCCCAATCTAGCGTCATATGCCCTTGGCCTCCAATTCGAAGAAAGACAGGGGGTTATAACCGCCGAATTTTGTCCTTGTATAGTCATGCATCTAAAAATCCTGCACCCAGTTAATTCACCAAAATTTGGTCAGGAGGAGCGAGCCTACAACACCAACTTCCAAGACTCCAAGCCGTTCCTCCTGCCGCCTTCTTCGGACTGTCTACTGGTTTCAGCACGAAAGCACACCGGAAGAAGGACCCATTAGCGGCTTACCAGCGCGGCGGTGAGCTTGGCGTTCTTTCCCCGCTCGCGAGTCACCACGACTCCGGGCGGGGGCGAGGACCACGCGTCCACGCCACAACCTCCCGGCGGGACGTGTTCGGAAGGTTCCAGAAGGCGGGGAGAAGGGCACCAGTGACGAGTGACGACGGCCCTAGCGTGGTAAGCTGGTCGCTCAGGTTGATGAGTACGGTGATGGGCCGCGTCGTGGGCCGTGGAGGCTGGAGCTAGGGAGAGAGAGGTTTGCGTGAGATGGGCCAGCTTGCCAAGAAATAGCCTTAATGGGTTACAGGTAACGGCCCATGCAATTACAACTGGTAATAACTAGCGATCGTACTCATGAATGTTAGATTTAACGTGGGGTTGGCCCATATTTTATTTAAAGATTAAATCAAATAAATTATAAGATCTGTTTTTAAATATTATGTGGGCATGATGTATGCATTGATTTTTGTTGCTGGTTATTGATGGGCTAGGAGTAACCTACAAGAGTTACAAATGTGGAATTTAGAGCTGCTGTATGAAGAGAGTTTTTATTCCTAGCTAATTGCATGTGGGAAGTTTCTTCCATGAGTGAATTCCTTTGTCTCTTGAGCTCCTGTGTCCTCTCAGCTGCCGCTGGCTGCAATATAAAGCCTTCTCTTGCCTTGCATTTTGGACATCGGTTCAAGAGAAATCCACAACTTCCGTTGCTTGCTAAGTTATCCCCGTTCCAGTTCTTGCGCGCATGAGCACTGGAAGAGTAGGCCTCCGAAACACTGCTATCCGTGAGTTCGCCTGCTCGGGTGAAGGCCGGCAATCACGGTTTTTGGGGAGTGTCCACAAGCGGCACGACTACTCGCTTCGTTCCCTCCTTCTTGGTGCCACTTGTGATCGTCTTCTTCTCGACGTCTCGGTGTTGATCAGCACAACAACCTTTCTGCGCTGCATCGAGCGGGACGACTACACCAACAGGCACTATGTCAACTAGTGCATCCGGCTCTGCCGCTGGGTATAATTTTCTAGTGATAATCGTTATCTTTTATATGCTCATCACATTTAGATCACACGTGCACATATCTGATGTCACAAACCTGTTGATTATCTTTTTCTGGATTAAATTGCTATTGAAATTGCCTAAATTTCTAACAATCAAAAAACGTGATAGGCAATTTTCGGTTATCGACTTTGCGCAAATGTTGAAACCAAATATTTGAGGGTGCTCATTACAAGAGGTGGCGTCAAAGGTGTGTGCTATGGTTGACTTCTATGCGCTGCTATTTCGTTGTCGAACCTAGACCGCCTGGACCGCATACTGCTGAGGATGAGCAGCGGTTTAGAGATGCAGATACTATGTTCAAGGGGGCAATGATCAGTGTGTTAGGAGACTTCATAGTAGATACATATGTGACGATGTCCACTGGTAAAGAGATGTGGGATACACTAAAGGCCAAATATGGAGCTTCTGATGCCGGTAGCGAATTGTATGTCATGGAGCAGTTTCATGACTATATAATGGTTGAGGACCCTTCTGTAGTAGAACAAACTCACGATATACAAACACTGGTGAAAGAAATCGAGAATTTTGGTTGTGTGTTGCCAGAAAAGTTTGTGGCAGGTTGCATCATTGCCAAGCTGCCACAAACTTAGACAGATTTTGCTACTTCTCTGAAATATAAGAGACAAGAGTTTGGCATTGCCGATCTCATTGGCTCTTTGGATGTTGAAGAGAAGGCGAGAGCTAAAGATGTCCGCGGCAAGAAAGTTGTTGAGGCAAATTCTAGTGCCCATGTGGTACAGAAAGTTCCTCAAAATTCCCACAAGAAGAAATTCAAGCAAGAGCTCAAACAGAAAATCACTACTCCTTTTAAGAAGAAGGAAAAGAATGAACAGAACAAAGAAAAGGGCAAATGCTATACTTGTGGTGTTGAGGGACACTATGCCACATAATGCGAGAAGAGCAAGTATAGGCCCAAGAAATCTGCAAACATGATTGAGGCTGATGGAGGAACATCGGGGTATGGTAATTTATTGCCTACAGTTCTTCCAATTTGTCATACACCTGATTGGTGGATTGACACTGGTGCCAATATTCATGTGTGTGCTGATATTTATTTGTTTTCTTCTTATCAGGTTGGGAGAACTTCCTCCTTGCTTATGGGTAACGGAGCGCGTGCTTCTATTCTTGGTGTTGGTACGGTCAATCTGAAGCTTACTTCGGGAAAGAGCGTGCAGCTGAAGAACGTGTAGCATGTCCCCTCAATAAGGAAGAATTTAATTAGTGGTTCCTTGCTATGTCGAGATGGCTATAAACTTGTGTTTGAGTCCAATAAGTGTGTTCTGTCTAAGTATGGAACTTTTATTGGTAAAGGCTATGAGAGCGGAGGCTTGTTCCGCTTGTCTTTATCGGATGCTTGTTTTAATTATGTGAATCATGTGAGCCATGACATTGAGACAAATATTTGGCATTCGCGCTTATGTCATATAAATTTTGGTTGTATGACACACTTAGCTGGTATGAATTTAATCCCAAAATTTAAATTGGTCAAAGATTCTAAGTGTCATGTATGTGTGCAATCGAAGCAACCTCGCAGGCCTCACAAGGCTGCTGGGGCGAGGGACTTGGCACCATTAGAACTAATCCATTCTAATTTGTGTGAAATGAATGGCGAGTTGACCAAAGGTGGCAAAAGATATTTAATGACGTTCATAGATGATTGCACTAGATTTTGCTATGTGTACTTGTTAAAATCAAAAGATGATGCGTTACATTATTTTAAGATCTATAAAGCCGAGGTTGAAAATCAACTTGAGAGAAAGATAAAACATGTTAGATCGGATCGAGGTGGAGAGTATTTCTCAAATGTATCTTACTATTTTTTAAACAAGATGTATTATACAATTTTTGTTTAAAAAATATAGTTTATACTTATCTTAATTTTTTTAAACAGAGTTCAAGTACACAGGATTTGATTATGTGCCCATGACATGTGGGTCCACAAGCAACCAGGTTCGCTTGTTGCAGTCAAATTGCCATACTCTTAACAGAGTTCCTATGAAAAACAAAGAGAAGACACCATTCGAGGAATGGGAGAATAAAAGGTTGACACTCTTATATTTGCGTACATGGGGCTGTTTAGCAAAGGTAAACATACCAATTGCCAAGAAATGCAAACTCGGACCGAAAACAGTTGATTGCATCTTTCTAGGCTACGCTATTCACAGCGTTGGGTATAGATTCTTAATAATAAAATCTGGAGTACCTGATATGAATGTTGGTACAATTATAGAATCCAGAGATGCTACATTTTTTGAGACTGAATTTCCTATGAAAAATGCACCTAGCGCTTCTAGTCGTGAATCTATTTTATTCCCTCAGACACATGAACCGGTAACACACACTGATATTGAAACCCATATGGAAAATCCAGAGGAGGATGACAATGAAGATCCCAGGAGGAGCAAGAGACAAAAGACTGCAAAGTTTTTTAGTGATGATTTCATTGTGTACCTTGTGGATGACACTCCAAGAACCATCGATGAGGCATACTCCTCTCCTGACGCTGACTACTGGAAGGAAGCGATGCGAAGTGAGATGGATTCAATTATGTCTAATGGAACTTGGGAAGTTGTTGATCGTCCGTTCGGGTGCAAACCTATTGGATGTAAATGGGTGTTCAAGAAAAAGCTTAGTCCTAATGGTACTATTGAAAAGTACAAGGCAAGACTTGTGGCCAAGGGTTATACCCAGAAAGAAGGCGAAGATTATTTTGATACTTATTCACCAGTTGTCCGCTTAACGATCATACGAGTGTTACTTTCTTTGGCTGCCTCACACGGTCTTCTCGTTCATCAGATGGACGTTAAGATAGCTTTCTTGAATGGAGAGCTTGAGGAAGAGATCTATATGGATCGGCCTGATGGTTTTGTAGCAAATGGTCAAGAGGGAAAAGTGTGTAAGTTATTGAAATCTTTGTATGGCCTGAAGCAAGCACCTAAGCAGTGGCATGAGAAGTTCGATAAGACTTTGACATCAACTAGCTTTGTTGTAAATGAAGATGATAAATGTGTTTATTATCAGTATGGTGGGGGAGAAGATGTGATCTTGTGTTTATATGTAGGTGATATACTAATATTCGGAAATAATATTAAGTTGATCAAGGAAGTGAAAGACTTTTTGTCTAGTAACTTTGAAATGAAAGATATGGGAGAGGCTGATGTTATTCTTAACATAAAGCTATTGAGAGAAAGAGATGATGGGTTACTCTTATGCAATCCCATTATGTGAAAAAGATGCTGAATCGCTTTGGATATAGTGATATCACATCTGCTCCAACTCCTTATGATTCGAGCGTGCTATTGAGGAAGAATCGAAAAATAGCACGAGATCAATTGAGATATTCACAAATCATTGGCTCTCTTATGTATTTGGCTAGCGCAACAAGGCCTGACATCTCATTTGTTGTGAGCAAACTTAGCCATTTTGTGTCAAATCCGGGAGATGATCATTGGCATGCTCTTGAGAGGGTTTCGCGCTATCTAAAAGGGACTATGAGCTATGGCATTCACTATACCGAGTATCCGAGGGTACTGGAGGGTTACTGTGATGCAAAATGGATATCTGATGCTGATGTGATTTACGCCACAAGTGGATATGTGTTCTCACTTGGAGGTGGCGCTGTTTCATGGAAGTCTTGCAAGCAGACCATCTTAACGAGGTCAACAATGGAAGCAGAACTCACAACATTAGATACCGCCATAGTTGAGGCTGAGTGGCTTCGTGAACTCCTTATGGATTTACCGGTAGTTGAGAAACCGATACCGGCTATTTCAATGAAATGTGATAATCAGACTGTGATAATCAAGGTGAACAGTTCTAAGGATAACATGAAGTCTACTAGGCATGTGAAAAGGCGGTTAAAATCTGTCAGAAAACTGAGAAACTCCGGAGTAATAGCGTTGGATTATGTCTATACATCTAAGAATCTGGCAGATCAATTTACTAAGAGTTTATCATGTAATGTGTTAGAAGGTGCATCGAGGGAAATGAGCTTGAGACCCACTTGAGAAGTCATTCCATAGTAGTAACCTGTTCTATGTGAGCGGAGATCCCGTGAAGTAGAATGGTGAAACAAGCTAGTGGTTGACTGATGGAGAGACCCCTTATAATAAGGTCCAAATCGTTTGAGATGCACGTTTCTCCTATGCTGTATGGCAGGATGGTTAATTCCTTAATGCGATCCGAATGGCTTGCTTAAGCAGGGATGTTGTCCTACAGAACATCCTAGAAGGAACACACCTATAAGAGTTTGACTGCTAGTCACAGTCTATGAGATCGGGTAAACTCTAGAGACTCATGAAAGGCCTCGAAGTGTGACTTATAAGCTTCAACCAGAGGGGATGCTTGTTGCAGCCTAGTACCAGAAAAGAACTTTGGTGAAACTCACTTTGCACAAAACTGTCAATTCAAGGCATAGTCCATTGTTCAGTTGTGAATGAGTGTAACTTTTGTTCCAGGCGGATGTTCAACTTAACAGTCTCCGTCGAAAGTCTGGTATATCAAAGAGTAGTGGATTCAAAATTATTTAACATGTGTCTTAGAATTTTGATGGGGATTGTTAGATTTAATGTGGGGTTGGCCCATATTTTATTTAATAATTAAATCAAATAAATTCTAAGATCTGTTTTTAAATATTATGTGGGCATGATGTATGCATTGGTTTTTGCTGCTGGCTATTGATGGGCTAGGAGTAACCTACAAGAGTTACAAAGGTGAAATTTAGAGCTGCTGCATGAAGAGAATTTTTATTCCTAGCTAATTGCATGTGGGAGTTTCTATTCTTAAGTTGTGGGAAGTTTCTTTCATGAGTGAATTCCTTTGTCTCTTGAGCTCCTGTGTCCTCTCGGCTGCCGCTGGCTGCAATATAAAGCCTTCTCTTGCCTTGCATTTTGGACTTCGGTTCAAGAGAAATCCACAACTTCCGTTGCTTGCTAAGTTATCCCCATTCTAGTTCTTGCGCGCACGAGCACTGGAAGAGTAGGCCTCCGAAATGCTGCTGTCCGTGAGTTCGCCTGCTCGGGTGAAGGCCGGCAATCACGGTTTTTGGGGAGTGTCCACAAGCGGCACGACTACTCGCTTCGTTCTCTCCTTCTTGGTGCCACTTGTGATCGTCTTCTTCTCGACGTCTCGGTGTTGATCAGCACAACAACCTTTCTGCACTGCATCGAGCGGGACGACTACACCAACAGACACTATGTCAACTAGTGCATCTGGCTCTGCCGCTGGGTATAATTTTCTAGTGATAATCGCTATCTTTTATATGCTCATCACATTTAGATCACACGTGCACATATCTGATGTCGCAAACCTGTTGATTATCTTTTTCTGGATTAAATTGCTACTGAAATTGCCTAAATTTCTAACAATGAATTGCCCTCGCAGTCACAAGGCAGCAGACTCGTAAGGCTTTTCATGTGGAAAACGATAACATGTTAAAGATGAGGGTGAATTATTTTATTTTAACCTATTTTCCACTAGCAGTAAACTAAAACATTCTATCCAGATAAGCAACTATGGTTTCTAATAGTGTTTGCGTATATTTACCAAGAGTTTTGCAATCTAGAGCCAATCTTATCAAAATACTTAGAGAAGACACACAAATTGCAACCATGAAATGCGGAAACACAAAAGATTAGATTAGAAGGATGCAAACTCGGCATGGGAATTTTTATCCTGTAGTTCGATTGGCACTAAACCAAGCCTACTTCACGTTGAGCCTCTATAAAGGATACACTCCCGGTCACCGAGTCTTACTTTTCGGTCAAGGCTCTTCAATAAAGATGATCAGCAAGTCACTAAGTCACTAAGTCAAAGCTCTCATCAGCCTACTGTTCCAGATATCTTGATGACGCAGTCTTCGCTGCGAAACTTCTGTACCAAAGAGAGGATTTCCCCGTAGAGTCATCGACGTCTTTTCACACCAAACGGAGGACCGAACGCTTGTCCGCAAAAAGTCACCAAAACTGTAAGGGCTCTTGGCCTGTTGGGTTATGCCGGCTATTGGGCTGATTTCGTGGTGGCCTTGGGCTCACGAGCTCGCGCTGCCTCATTATCTGAACTGAGCTAAATTTGTGAACTCATCTTGTTAACAAGGTACAACGAGGCGATCCGAGTCAAGTTAGCCACGAGCTGACCAAGCTAAGAATCTGTGAGCTTTTTGTCCAGCTAACATGGAAGTACTATGAGCGAGTACTTTATTTTTCATACTTAAAAAATTAAATAGTACTCAAGTCTTTGACATTTGCAAATAACTGCATACTTACATGAAGTCATGCCAAAGCCGCTGCATTTGCAAGGGGTGGCATGAGTAAAATGCACATCAAACTTCTAAACTTGTTCCACTGTGTCAATCAGGTGTCTAAAATTCCTAAAATAATTTAAATCCCAAACTTGCTAATAGTTAACGTGAGATCCAAATCACCATTAAACCACAGCTTTGGACTAGATTGCAAAGAGTGGAATTCTTCTAGAGGGTTATGAGACTGTCAGGGCAAGGAGGTTGCAGCGCTAGGCCTTCGAGACAATGGCGACTGGCGAGTGGCGCCACGACACAACCAGGGGAGGGGTGTTGGGCGGCGGCGGGTTATGGATGGGTATGGCCAAGTCGGGCTCTGCTGTCTCTGCTCAACGCGTGCGTGACGATTTCCACCGAGCCGAGCCAAGTGGAGTAGCGGCAGTAAGCCAGGATGGAGGCCCCGCCGTCCATGTGCAATGAGGGCTTAGGGGGTGTTTAGATGCACCTATTATGCATAAAGTTTATGCATTAGGCCGCGTACACAGAGAGAAGAAATAAACTGACACGGTTCTCAATGTGTAAACTTTATGTAAAATGTGTGCATCTAAACACGCCCTTAGAGCTCGATGTGTGCAGTGTGCTCGCAGTCCGACTACGACGACTTTAGGGGGTGTTTAGATGCAGTTGTTATGCATAGTATTTATGTATTGGGTTGCATGCACAGAGAGAAAAAAGTGCATTGGGAAACGTGTGTTTTGCAAAATGAATGCAAAAGGGGTGAACTAAACACCCCCTTAACGACCTCGCCTGCCGCAAGCGTACATGTGTTGGCCGGTGTGGCGTCATGAGATTGATTACGTGGTTGACGTAGTGGGACAAATTTAGAAACATGTGGTACGTTCTACTATGAAATTAAATAGTACTCTAAGTCTTTGTCATTGGCAATAACTGCATACCACATGAGGTCATGCCAACGCCGCTACATTTACTCGTCAAACATAAGGCAGTTTTGCTATTTTCATGTCTTCCAAACCAACCAAAAAATGTGCGTCCATCCCTTCTAAACTTTTAGATGCTTGATCATCATTGAACTACTTTATGCGGGCTAATCCATTGGATGCAATATGCAACTCTCTCCAAACTATTTAAGAGCAAATTGGCCCATGAGCGACACGGTCCGTTCATTAGGACTTTAGTAGCACACATAGATTGTGACCACGGTCTCAATATACCCATCTTTTTAGAGAATGGAACCATCGAGACCGTGATGCAGCGAAATCGCTGGCCATATAAGTACGCCTTGTATACAAGGACTTATGAGTTTGTTCTGAGTTAAATTATTGTATCATGAGTTTGTCATGAGTAAAGTTATTACAGGTTTAACCAAATATACAGAAAACAACAATCATATTTACTATGTCAAATAAACACATTCATTATAAACTAGTTTTTTAAAAAAATTTGTTCTTTGATGCGATATATGTTAATACTTTTTTTATACAAATTTGATCAAACTTAATATAGGACAAACTCAGAAATGCTAATATTTCAGGATATAGAAGACAGGCATTACCCACCCATGCTTAACTTAGGACTTATGAGTTAGTTAGCTCTGTAGGGTTCAATAATAATGGCTAGGTTCAACGACTACAATTGTTCACGTTTAATTCAAAAGAAGAAAAAGACGACGGGTGTCTGGTGCGTGTGGATTGTTATCTGTCAAGTCCAACGGCCAGCAGTGGGTACCTTCCAGGAAGCATGAGCATGACACACAGTTACAACTTACTCCCTCCGTTTCAAATTATAATTTGTTTGATTTTTTTTAACCTGAAATTTGACCGCTCATTTTATTTAAAAAATTATAGCAAATATAGTCGTCAAATTGAAGTCATTCTTGAAGAACTTTTATTAAATAAAGCAAGCCACAACAAAAGATTGTACAATTTTTTGAATAAAATGAGCAATCAAACTTAGAGTCAAAAAAGGCAAACAAATTATACTATGAAACGGAGGGAGTAATATCTAGAGAAATTTAAAGAGTAATAAACACATAATCGTGCACTGCGCATGTATTTATATGCAGTCCTGTGAGTAGTCCTCTACCGTCTACCCTGACCAATCAAGCTGCTCCGTGCTTCTCAACATTACAATTCAGCAGGAGATCGACCAACGCAAATAGCAGAATGGAGATTACGATGGCAACCACGATGATGAAGCCCCTCTACGCCACCCCGCACCCGCTCGCCGGCGAGAAGGTCCCGCTGACCGTCTTCGACCGCGCCGCCTTCGACATCTTCGTGCCTGCTGTGTACGCCTACTCCGCGCCGGCACCGTCCAACGAGGCCGTCAAGGAGGGCTTCCGCAGGACCCTATCGCTGTATCCTCACCTCGCCGGCCGCTTCGCCGTCGACGGCATGGGCCGCCGGTTCCTTCACATAAACGACGAGGGCGCGCTTGTGGTGGAAGCAGCCTTCTCGGTCGACATGGACGACGTGCTCGCCGGCGCAAACAACGTCGGCGAGCTATACCCGAAGCCCCCAGAGGTAACTCGAGACACTGCAAGTCTGTTTCTCTGTCTGAATTGTTCTGGTTCCTGATGACTTTGCATGGTATACAGGAGAACGTTGGGGCGGCCCTGATGCAGATCAAGCTCAACCGCTACAAGTGCGGCGGCCTCGTGCTTGGCATCAGCTACCACCACCAGGTCGCCGACGGCCACGCCATGAGTGCCTTCTCCACCACGTGGGCGAGGGCGATGCGCTTGGGCACCGACTTCACCGTCCCCTCGCCCCCCTTCCTCGACCGCTTGGCGACCGCTGTTCCCCGCGCAACGCCCACGCCGGTGTTCGATCACCTTGCCATCGAGTTCAAGGGAGCTGATGCCGACGGACGCAGCTCCGAGTCCTACGCCGTCGCGCCCTTGGACAAGATCAAGAACCTCGCCGTGCACTTCACGCCCGAGTTCATCGCCGAGCTCAAAGCGCGCGTCGGCGTCCGGTGCAGCACATTCCACTGCATCCTCGCGCACGTATGGAAGAAGGTCACGGCGGCGCGGAACCTCAAGCCGGAGGAGTTCACGGAGGTGAGGTTGGCGGTGAACTGCAGGGGCAGGGCCAGCCCTGCTGTGCCACTGGACTTCTTCGGCAACATGGTGCTATGGGCGTTCCCAAGGCTCCAGGTCAGGGACCTCCTGAACTCGAGCTACGGCGAGGTGGTGCGCGTGATCCGCGACGCCATCTCGCGCGTCGACGGCGAGTACATCCAGTCCTTCATCGACTTCGGGGCCGTGGCGGACGCAAGCGGGGAGAAGCTCGTCGCGACGGCGGTAGAGGCCGGCACGATGCTGTGCCCGGACCTGGAGGTGGACAGCTGGATGGGGTTCAACTTACACGAGATGGACCTAAGCACCGGGCCGCCGTCCGCATTCCTGCCGCCGGACTTGCCCATTGACGGGCTCATGGTCCTTGTGCCGTCTCTTGCAGCGAAGGGTGGCATCGACCTGTTCATAGCCATGGCGGAGTGCCACGTCCAGGCGTTTGAGCAAGTCTTCCACTCTGAAAGATCCGGTTATCACAGTAGGATATGAATCTAATTCCTATCTCTATATGAAAAATTGCTTCTAAACCATCGTCATGTATTAATAAAACCTACAAGGCTCGATTCATATCAATCTACAATTTGCAATATATATTTATCTTCTCAAATGACGCCTTCTCCCTCAACGATGACACGTCATGCATGACCCATGTATAAATGGTTGCATCCTCTGTGCCATTCTGAGTGCTTGTATCCAGTCGTAGTCATGTCGAATTATCGGCTCCGTGCTCTCATCCACGAGTAAGGGGGTGTTTAGTTCCCCACATTTTGTATAAAGTTTGTGTATTGGACCGTGTGTACAAAGAGAAAAAAATGAACTGACATGGTTATCAAGGTAAAAACTTTATGCAAAATATGGAGAACTAAACAGGGCCTAAATGCCCACAGCCGAGACCGAGAGTTGACGTTTATGGCGACGACATGATCGTTGGGTGTCATTGCACAATGGCTTTTCCCACAGGTTGCTCCTCATTTTTTCCACCATGCAGGCTAAAGGCACGTACAACAGTTTAGACAGTTGTTGTCTGTTTGACACATACAGATAAACAAATTTACAATGAATTGTCTATTTTGTTGTCTGTATGAGTGTGTTTATGTGAAAGCGCCAAAAAATTTCGTACTCAATGCCATTTCACATTTTTGTAATATGTTCTATTCTGTTGTATGAGTGTGTTTATGTGAAAGCGCCAAAGAATTTCGTACTCAATGCCATTTCACATTTTTGTGATATGTTCTATTCTGTTGTCAGACGCCATTATCTTTCTTTTTTATACAAGTCAACACAAATATATATGACTTTCTTCGTATCAAACCATTTTTTCCCTAGACTTTTTATTGCGACTTTGACCATTCATCTTATTCAAAATATTGTGACTCCCTTCATATCTAAATATTTATCACCATTGACTTTTCTTTGCAACATTTGACTTTTCTTCTTATTCAAAAACTTTTGATGATAAAGCAAATCATAAACAAAATAAATAATATTTCAAATGTTGTGACCAAAAGTCAGTAGTGGCAAATATTTTGATATTGTTGACACCGGATTTTCGCACCTGACATACTGGGTCGGATGATGACATGATGAAGTTGAGACTGCGAAGTGGACCCGTTGACTGGTCAATGCCAAAGGTGACAGAGAAGGAAGCTGATGCTGAAAAGGGGTTCGATGAAGCAGGAGTCCGATCCAATGTTCGAAAGGGAAGACACGTCGGCTAAGGAAGAGGCGTATCAGATTCAGGGACTATTTCCTTTTCAGAGGACGTATGAGAGTCCCGTTGTATCTTAAGTTTAGTTTACCTTATTTAGTTAGTCTGGTCCGATCAGGACTCTCCACGACCAGGGTATAAATATGAGCCCTCGTCCATTGTAAAGAACAATTCTCACAATTCAATACAACCCGGCTTCACGCCAAAACCCTAGTAGTAGTTACCGACGAAGCTCATTGGTGGACGGGCTGCATCAGTTCTGATCTCCGGCTTACCAGTAAGTTAGTCAATTTATCGAACTAGTATAGGCTTTGAATTGAGGCGCATCGCCCTTTCTCGTTTATACTGTTCAACCGATTTATCTCTGAATAATTAAGATTGATATAGATTCCCTACGTCGGAGCTAGATCAATATTGATTATTCAACAGATTATCGTTTATCGGACTACTTTAAGCCTAGATTCCCTACGTCGGAGCTAGGTATCAAGATTAGTCTAGATTCCCTACGTCGGAGCTAGAATAATCTTGGTTACTAAAGGTAGTCTTTGCGGTTTGTTGGAGTTGCTAGATTGGTTTAGATCTACGCCATGTGAATCAATTCTACTTCTTCAACGACTTTGAGCACAGGTCTTGGTCCGATTTAAGCAATATTTATCTTACAGCATCGTTCTATGTCCGATCCTGCCTTGTGGTTTAATCTGGTTGTTCTTTGAGTATTACACTGGTGTAGATTCCCTACGTCGGAGCTGGATCTGTGTAATGCGCTTAGATTAATCTTTAACTGTCATGTTTGGTCTAGATTCCCTACGTCGGAGCTAGGTTCATCTTGATTAGTTAAAGGAAGCTTTGGTTATGCCTTATTGTTATTTGAATGTTAAGTGTGGTGTAGATTCCCTACGTCGGAGCTGGATCTTGCTTAATCGTTCAGTAACATATCTTAGAATCAGAACGTATCTGTTAATGTTTTGCCTGCTTATTTTGCTTAATCTGATCAACACCTGTGCGAGCATCTTGTTTAATTAACAGGTTGATAAGTTAAGTCTGGTTATCTAGCTATCTGATCTGATCATAGTTAGAGAAATCTAGATTCCCTACGTCGGAGCTAGATTTCTCTGAAAAGGCTATAGTCCGATTGGTTAGTTAGATGGTCCGATAAGACGAGTCAAACTGGTAATTAGACAAGGTGAACAATGTATCGGCTTACACTGTGATCATTTAATATCTTGTTTCAAGACACAGCTGATCCATTATTTTACATATTGGCCTTGTTACATGCTTTATTTTATTATTCAAAGGCTGGTCTGTTATATCAATTAAGGTCCGATCCTGATTGGTCCGATTCTGAGGTCCGATTTGGTGTCTGATTGAGGTCCGATCACTCGGTCCGATTGACGTCATCATTAAGGTCCGATTCTGAGGTCCGATCAGTATCGGCCGATGCGTGTCTGATTGGGTCTTGGCTAAAATTCGACGCTACTCCATCGTCTGAAATAGAGCCGGCACAATCATAGAGCAATTTAACTGTTTTATTCCCTTGTCAATTTCAGGTCAAATTGACTGGCACGCCGCGAACCTGAACTGGAGTGTAGACTGGCACTGGAGCGAAGCTGATCTCCCCGGTCATCTTGTGCTGCACGCGGGGAATACGTCCGCCGATTTTCCGCGTCAACACATTTTTGGCACGCCTGGTGGGACACGAGAAACAAATCCAATATGTCGTCGTCTGATGCTGAACAAGAAACTGCAGCAAGACTTGCTGCTGAGAAAGAAGCTGCTGAGAAGGCTAAGAACGACAAGAACAGGGCGCCTAAGGTGACCATGCCGATTACAAAGGCCGATCTGTCCAAGACTCAGTTGGATGCAGTTCAGGCCCACATTGATGCGTTTGAGAAGCTATGCCTTGGTCAGTTTGGGCGTAATCGTTCAGGTCCTATACTCAAAGGTCCTCTCCCGGATCCAGAGTTGATCAAGAAGACAACTGAAGCTCGGGAGCATCAGGCTAATATGTCAGAGATGATTCACCAGGCCGTTCATCATGCAATGATCAACCAATCAGGCACTCTGGTGAATTCTTTGGACAATCTCATCAAAAAGGCGGTGGACGATGCTGTTTGTTTAAAGGGTCCAGTATTTATAGCAGATTCTACAGGAGCATCAGGATCAGGAAAAGGAAAAGAGACTGCAGATAATACAATGACCGTTGCTCCACAGATGCCAATTGCTCCACCACCTCCTGTTGAACTGGCCAACGGTTTTCTGTTGATGGCCGATGGAACTATTGTCGGCCCACATGGTGAAAAGTATGCCAGGACTCTGAGCGAACAAGAGAAACAGCCTGCTGCTGCGAGGCTACGTACAGAGGTTCCTTCACATCAGCGTATGGTCGGAGATTACAATAACTATGTGACGGACATAGCTGATGGAATGCCACATGGAAATCAACAGTCCGATTGGTCACAAAAGATAGCCGAGGTGATCCAGAATCAATTCGGCTTGAAGCCTAAAGATGAAGCGAGGTTGTATCGGCACCCGTACCCATCTTACTTTGATGCAGTGCCACTTCCTCCACGCTACAGAGTGCCGGATTTTTCCAAATTCTCCGGGCAAGATGATATGACCACCATCGAGCATGTGAGCCGATTCTTGGCTCAGTGTGGTGAGGCTGCTTCTGAGGAGGGACTCAGGCTCAGATTTTTCCCTCTGTCACTATCAGGGCCGGCGTTTACTTGGTTTACGTCGTTGCCAGCAGGATCAGTCACAGGGTGGTCCGACATGGAGAAACAGTTCCACAAATACTTCTTTTCTGGTCTCAATGAGATGAAGATCTCTGATTTGATTGCTATCAGGCAAAGGAATGATGAGACCGTCAAGGAGTATATTCAACGATTCCGTGACACTAGAAATCGATGCTATAGTTTGAAGTTGTCTGACATGCAGTTGGCCGAGCTTGCATTCCAAGGTTTGCTCGCGCCGATTAAAGAGAAGTTTTCTGCCCAGGAGTTTGAGACATTGGGGCAATTGGTTCAGAAAGTGTCAGCTCATGAGGTCCGATATCAGGAGATGAAGCGTATGAAGTTTTCTAAACAAGTGTCTTATCTCTCTGATACTGAAGAGGAGGCTGATGTCAATATAGCTGAATGGACTAAATCCAAGAAACCAGTGTCGCTCCCGTGGATCAAGCAGAATCCTGAGAAGTTTGGATTCGATATAACAAAGGCCGATAAGATCTTTGATTTGTTGCTCAGTGAGAAGCTTATTCAGCTTTCTCCAAATCACTCGATTCCATCGGCCGATGAGTTGAAGAAACGAAAATATTGCAAATGGCACAACTCAACGTCTCACGAGACCAATGAATGCAAAGTGTTCAGAAGGGAGATCCAATTGGCTATTGAGTCAGGCAAAATCAAGTTTGAAGACAGCAAGAAAGCCATGAAGATCGATGGTCATCCCTTTCCCAATAACTTTGCTGATTTCTCCTTTTCTGTTAATATGGTTGATGCTAGTGAAAAGGGGAAGGTCAAGGTGCTTACATCGGACCACGCCAAGAGTTCTGGTGCCGTTGATCCTGTGGTTCAAGTTACTGTTGAAGAGCTACGCAGGAATCATCAGGCATTTGGGCGTGAATCTAATGCTCCTGGTGGATATCGGCCGCGTGTGACTTCCCAAATGCTGATCAACAAATACAAGAGGCAGCAGGCAGCAGTCCGAGCGTGGAGGGAACGCGAGGAACGAAGACGTCGGAGGCATGAATATCAAGCAAGGCAGCTTGATGAAGAGTTTGATGGTCAGCGCCGACGTGGTGGTAGGTCCGATGGCCGACGCCGATATGATGAGTGGTCCGATGACAGACGCCGGTACGATGACAGGTCCGATGGCCGGCGCTGGTATGATGGTAGAGTTGATGATCGCCATCACTACGGTTATAGGTCCGATTGGTATACAGATGGGCGTCAAGCTTATAACCGGTACGATCAAGATGATGATCATTGGGGGTGTCCTTTCTTCGTGTACTGCTGGAACGAGAAGCTTAGACTGCCATCAAAGGCAGATTGTCCGGAATGTAGCTTCCAGTATGAAGAGTACAGAGCTTCCAAAAGAGGTCGACGATCAGTTCATGAACGGATTGGCGTCAGGATTGATGATCATCATCAAAATAATGAAGGCTGGGTTAACACTCATGGCCATAAAAATAATGAAGGCCGGGCTGATGCTCATGGCCCTGAAAAAATGGAAGAAAAGGCTCCAGTTCAGAATCGGACTGAAGAACCTCCAATGAGGCCTGGACAGTGGTGCCCGTCGGGGATTTCTAAGTCTAAGAAGAGGCGTGTGCAACGCTTGCGCTATAATGAGCAGATCCAGGAGCAAGAGTTGGCAAAAGAAAAGAAGTGGCGCGTCAAGATGGCCAATGATGATGAAGCAAGTACATCGGCCGCAATAAATATGGTTTTGATGTTGCCGTCCGATTTCGCTGCTCCTGATGAACAAGACGACCATGAGGTCGATTATGAACTGGAAGAAGTCGCTGCATGCTTGGTTCTGGATTCAGAGAAGGCAGTCTTTGAGAAGCCAAATGCAAATGGGTATCGGCACTTGAAGCCTCTGTATATCAAGGGATACGTTGATGGAAAGCCGATGACCAAGATGCTGGTTGATGGAGGAGCTGCTGTCAATCTCATGCCCTATTCTACATTCCGCAAGCTGGGAAAAGGGATTGATGATCTGATTAAGACCAACATGACACTCAAAGACTTTGGCGGGAACGTTTCAGAGCCTCGGGGGGCAATTCATGTTGAATTGACCATCGGCAGCAAGACATTGCCGACTACTTTCTTTGTGATTGATGGCCAAGGTTCCTACAGTATGCTCCTCGGGCGAGATTGGATTCATGCCAACTGTTGCATCCCATCCACGATGCACCAATGTTTGATCCAGTGGCAAGGCAATAAGGTAGAGATCGTCCCAGCTGATGATTCGGTTAGCATTGCTACAGCTGAATCAACAATTTGGGAGTTTGAAGGAGTTGAGTGCCTGTCAGGGAAGACGTGGGATGGTGACTTCCTCAAGGTGTCCGATAAAGGACTAAAGCCGATCCAAGCAGTCGGCTCTGAGACATTGTTTTAAATGGATGATTATATAGAAGATCTTGAAGACCGAAGTGAGTTCGGTAAATTAGGATTTGGATTTACGTCGGCCGATGAATTAGAAGAAATAGATATAGGATCTGGTGATAGACCAAGGCCGACGTATATCAGTGCTAAGTTGGATCCCGAGTATAAACAGGAGTTAATAAAACTTTTGAAAGAGTATTCTGATTGTTTTGCTTGGGAATATTATGAAATGCCAGGTTTAAGCCGTGATATTGTTGAACATCGGCTACCTATCAAACCAGGATATCGACCACACAAGCAGTACCCAAGGAGGTTCAAGACTGAGATGCATGAGCCTATTAAGGCCGAAATAACGAAGCTATTTGAAGCTAAGTTTATCAGGCCATGTCGATATGCTGAGTGGGTATCAAATATAGTTCCTGTTTATAAGAAGAATGGAAAGCTACGTGTTTGCATTGATTACAGGAACTTGAACAAGGCAACCCCGAAGGATGAGTATCCGATGCCGGTGGCCGATATGCTTGTTGATGCAGCATCAGGCCATAAAGTGATGAGTTTCCTGGATGGTAATGCTGGTTATAATCAGATTTTTATGGCGGAAGAAGATATTCCCAAGACTGCGTTCCAATGTCTAAGTGCTCTCGGTTTATATGAGTGGGTTGTTATGACCTTTGGTTTGAAAAATGCCGGTGCTACCTATCAACGTGCTATGAATTACATTTTTCATAGGTTGATCGGCAGGATAGTCGAAATCTACATTGATGATGTGGTGGTCAAATCAAAAGGTTATCGAGATCATTTGGCCGATTTGAAGGAAACACTGGAGTGTACAAGACAACATGGATTGAAGATGAATCCACTCAAGTGTGCTTTTGGCGTATCGGCTGGCCAATTTCTCGGTTTCTTGGTACATGAGAGAGGAATTGAGGTGAATGATCGGAACCGTAAGGCGATTGATGATATTGAACCTCCAACGAACAAGAAGGAATTGCAGAGTTTGATTGGAAAGATTAATTTTCTGAGGAGGTTTATATCAAATTTATCGATCCGATTGGAGGCATTTACTCCTTTGCTGAAGCTAAAAAATGAAGAAGAATTGGTTTGGGAGCCTAAACATCAAAAGGCATTGGATGAGATCAAGCAATATTTAGCATATCCGCCAGTTCTTATTCCGCCACAGAAGGGTAAGCCGTACAAACTTTATTTATCGGCTTTTGATCATGCAATCGGCTCTGTCTTGATTCAAGAGGTTGATGGGAAAGAACGAGTTATATTCTATTTAAGCCGAAGATTGCTAGATCCTGAAACTCGGTATTCATATGTGGAGAAGCTCTGCCTTTGTTTATATTTTTCTTGCACAAAATTAAGGCATTATTTGCTATCGGCCGAGTGTACTGTGATCTGTAGAGAAGATGTGATCAAGTATATGTTATCAATGCCAATCATGAAAGGAAGAATTGGCAAATGGGTTTTTGCTTTGACAGAATTTGATCTCAGATATGAATCGGCTAAAGCGGTAAAAGGGCAAGTAATGGCTGATTTGGTTGCTGATCATTGTGGACCTAACATTAATGATGTTGAGCAAAATATTATAAAGCTTGATGAATATGGTCCGATGGAAAAGGCCAATGTGGTTGACGCGGTTCCTTGGACTGTATTCTTCGATGGTTCTTCTTGTAATGATGGTTGCGGATCGGTCTGGTTATTATTTCGCCTCGGGGGGCAAGGTTTGAATTTGCTTTTCCGATTGAGAAGTGCACAAATAATCAGGCAGAATATGAGGCACTGATGAGAGGTCTCCAGATTCTTAAAGATATCGGAGCTCAGTTTGTTGAGGTATTTGGAGATTCTTTGTTGATTATCAATCAGTTACTCGGCAAGTATGATTGCAAGATGGATGCTTTGTTATCTTATTTTGAAAGATGCCGAGATTTGATTAGCCAGTTCGCATTGGTGACCCTTAAGCATGTTCCAAGACATCATAATGAAGAAGCAAATCGGCTGGCGCAAAAAGCGTCTGGCTATCGGCCTACGTCTGATGTAATGGTACAAGAGATACCAGAAGGAGATTGGAGGAAAGAAATCGTTGAATATTTGAAGGATCCTACTGTCAAGACTTCTAGAAAAGTACGCTATAAATCGATCAGACATGTCTTGATTGAGGGAGTGCTTTATTTTCGCTCGATTGATGGAGTCCTGTTGAGATGTATCGGACCTGAAGAAGCCAAAGTTTTGATGGGAGAAATTCATGAGGGTGTCTGCGGGGCTCATCAATCGGCGTTCAAGATGAAATGGATGATAAGAAAGAATGGGTATTATTGGCCGACGATTCTAGAAGACTGTTTTGAATATTATAAAGGATGCCAAGAGTGTCAAAGATATGGAAACATTCAAAGGGCTCCAGCATCGGCCATGAACCCTGTTATCAAGCCATGGCCGTTTAGAGGATGGGGAATTGACTTGATCGGCCAAATTTTTCCACATTCAAGTAAGGGGCACAAATTCATATTAGCGGCAACAGATTATTTCACCAAGTGGGTTGAAGCTATTCCTTTAAGAGAGGTGAAGACACAGAACGTTATTGAATTCGTTAGAGAACACATTATTTACCGATTTGGAATTCCACAAACGATCACAACAGATCAAGGTACGATGTTTACATCGGACGAGTTCAAAAATTTTGCTGCTGATATGGGTATCAAGCTTCTTAATTCATCGCCGTATTATGCACAAGCCAATGGTCAAGCTGAAGCTTCCAATAAAAGTTTGATCAAGTTGATTGATAGAAAGATTGAAGAGTATCCAAGAAAATGGCATATTGTGCTTCCTGAAGCTCTATGGGCCTATCGGATGGCTTGTCATGGATCGATCAAGGTTTCTCCGTATGAACTGGTTTATGGACATGAAGCCGTTCTTCCATGGGAAATTCGTACTGGATCAAGACGTATCGAGCTTCAGGATAAATTGAAGGCCGGCGAATACATGGAGCTCATGAATAGTGAGTCCGATGACTTGGCTGTTCGTCGGCTGCGCGCTCTTGAAAATATTGAGGCTAATAAGCTCAGGGTGGCGAGGCATTATGATAAGAAAGTGAAAGGGAAAGAGTTTAAGGAGGGCGATCTTGTCTGGAAGGTTATTCTGCCAATTGGTTCTAAAGATCCCAAGTACGGCAAGTGGTCACCGAACTGGGAGGGACCTTATCAAGTCGTCCGATGTGTTCCTGGAAATGCTTATATTCTACGAACACTTGAAGGAGAAATGTTTCCTAAAGCGTTGAACGGAAAATATTTGAAGAAGTACTACCCTAGCATTTGGGTAAACTCATAAGAGCCGATGCTATGCGTCAGGCTTAAAAGCCGATGGAAAATCGCCTCAAGAACAAAAAATAAGAGCCGATGTGATATACATCGCCTTAAGGGCTATATACAAACAGAAAAATACATTACATTATCAAGCCGTTCGATGACGGATCAGGCTGTTTGAAAAGGGATTGCATATATATTCATATATTTCTCATACAGAAGGATTTCAGAAGATAAAAGGATCTAGTAGACGCCGATGTACTTTGTTCATCATTGCCAGAACTAGATTGAAAGAAGGAAGGGCAAAAGGAAGCGCAAGTTTGAGGAGATATCTTCTTCCTTGAATCGAAGAAATCCGCTCTGGATGCAGTCCCTTGAAGAGCGCGCCGATGGACACGCTCCGCCCTAGCCTGTAAAGGGCACTCTATTACACCCCTCTGAAAAACCTTCCCTTTGGTGAACCATGAGAGGAACCTCACGAGGATTCTTCTAGCGGAAGTTCCACCTGGATTCACTGCGGGATCAGAAAAGGGGGGGAGTACCCTATACTTCTTCACGAGAATTCTTCTAGCAGAGGAGGAGGAAGGAGTCGAATCCTATATCAAACAGGAGGAGTTTGTGCTCTACCATGAATATTGGTTGTGCTATGACTAAGGGATGGTGAAAGAAGAAGGCTTGAGGCGGTTATTTATAGCTGGCAATCGGTGGATGCATTAGAGGAGGAATGGAATTCGGAGGACGCTCGTGGGAACCGTCCAAATGAAGGACAGTATTCTCGTGGAAATGCGGCATTGATTCAGGGCTGCCGTAATTAAAGGAGGGGCGTCTTTTGAGGGGCTGCATTGAAAAGTCGTATCGACCGGGTCAGAAGACGTATGGATACCCATGAGGTAAATGTAGGGATCCATATCTGTTCGTTGTCAGAGGTTATTGCCCAGGAGAAAGATCGGGGAGCCGCGCAGTGCAGAGATGGAAAGTTTCGGCGCGAAAATCGGTGGAGAAGTTATGGTGACAAATACGAATTTTGGAACAAAATGATATTTTATTCCAAAATTGGGGGGCATGTGTTGACACCGGATTTTCGCACCTGACATACTGGGTCGGATGATGACATGATGAAGTTGAGACTGCGAAGTGGACCCGTTGACTGGTCAATGCCAAAGGTGACAGAGAAGGAAGCTGATGCTGAAAAGGAGTTCGATGAAGCAGGAGTCCGATCCAATGACGAGTTCGAAAGGGAAGACACGTCGGCTAAGGAAGAGGCGTATCAGATTCAGGGACTATTTCCTTTTCAGAGGACGTATGAGAGTCCCGTTGTATCTTAAGTTTAGTTTACCTTATTTAGTTAGTCTGGTCCGATCAGGACTCTCCACGACCAGGGTATAAATATGAGCCCTCGTCCATTGTAAAGAACAATTCTCACAATTCAATACAACCCGGCTTCACGCCAAAACCCTAGTAGTAGTTACCGACGAAGCTCATTGGTGGACGGGCTGCATCAGTTCTGATCTCCGGCTTACCAGTAAGTTAGTCAATTTATCGAACTAGTATAGGCTTTGAATTGAGGCGCATCGCCCTTTCTCGTTTATACTGTTCAACCGATTTATCTCTGAATAATCAAGATTGATATAGATTCCCTACGTCGGAGCTAGATCAATATTGATTATTCAACAGATTATCGTTATCGGACTATACTTTAAGCCTAGATTCCCTACGTCGGAGCTAGGTATCAAGATTAGTCTAGATTCCCTACGTCGGAGCTAGAATAATCTTGGTTACTAAAGATAGTCTTTGCGGTTTGTTGGAGTTGCTAGATTGGTTTAGATCTACGCCATGTGAATCAATTCTACTTCTTCAACGACTTTGAGCACAGGTCTTGGTCCGATTTAAGCAATATTTATCTTACAGCATCGTTCTATGTCCGATCCTGCCTTGTGGTTTAATCTGGTTGTTCTTTGAGTATTACACTGGTGTAGATTCCCTACGTCGGAGCTGGATCTGTGTAATGCGCTTAGATTAATCTTTGACTGTCATGTTTGGTCTAGATTCCCTACGTCGGAGCTAGGTTCATCTTGATTAGTTAAAGGAAGCTTTGGTTATGCCTTATTGCTATTTGAATGTTAAGTGTGGTGTAGATTCCCTACGTCGGAGCTGGATCTTGCTTAATCGTTCAGTAGCATATCTTAGAATCAGAACGTATCTGTTAATGTTTTGCCTGCTTATTTTGCTTAATCTGATCAACACCTGTGCGAGCATCTTGTTTAATTAACAGGTTGATAAGTTAAGTCTGGTTATCTAGCTATCTGATCTGATCATAGTTAGAGAAATCTAGATTCCCTACGTCGGAGCTAGATTTCTCTGAAAAGGCTATAGTCCGATTGGTTAGTTAGATGGTCCGATAAGACGAGTCAAACTGGTAATTAGACAAGGTGAACAATGTATCGGCTTACACTGTGATCATTTAATATCTTGTTTCAAGACACAGCTGATCCATTATTTTACATATTGGCCTTGTTACATGCTTTATTTTATTATTCAAAGGCTGGTCTGTTATATCAATTAAGGTCCGATCCTGATTGGTCCGATTCTGAGGTCCGATTTGGTGTCTGATTGAGGTCCGATCACTCGGTCCGATTGACGTCATCATTGAGGTCCGATTCTGAGGTCCGATCAGTATCGGCCGATGCGTGTCTGATTGGGTCTTGGCTAAAATTCGACGCTACTCCATCGTCTGAAATAGAGCCGGCACAATCATAGAGCAATTTAACTGTTTTATTCCCTTGTCAATTTCAGGTCAAATTGACTGGCACGCCGCAAACCTGAACTGGAGTGTAGACTGGCACTGGAGCGAAGCTGATCTCCCCGGTCATCTTGTGCTGCACGCGGGGAATACGTCCGCCGATTTTCCGCGTCAACAGATATGGAGGTAGTATATTATTTATTTTTGTTTGGGATTGCTTTATCATTATAGATACTTTAAGTGTGACTTATATTTTTTATATTTGCATTAAATTCTATTATCTTAGTATTAGGCCAATAAACAAAGGCTCCACATTCTCTCTCAAGGCCTAGAAATTCTCACATTAATCGGAGAAATAAGAAAAGTTAAAATCATAACTGTCATTACAATAAAAATAGCCTGAAATACCCTTATACTATTTATGAACTATTCACTAATGCCATTATAAAAAAATTGACCTCAAATACATGGGCTAAATATACTACTTATTTATTTAATCTAAGAGAAGGAAAAACACAATGTTACTTTGATGGGCTTGATTTTGCTGATTTTGCCGGCTTATATCATGTGAATGTATAATACTTAAATGGAATAAATGATTCAGAAGTGTACCATGAGGTGCCTTTTTTGAAAATCTTATGTTATTTAATTTATACCTATATGGTCTTCATTGTTATAAATATCACTTTCAATCCTACCTACGTATCTAGCTTTAGCTTAATAAACCTACCAGCACTTTGCTGCCAGTCTCCACAACATCAAGGTGTGTATGTGTTCCTAAAGATGCATTGCAATATGAAAAAGAAATCAAGGTATTTTATCAGTTGACAGTGTTGAATTCATTGCCGACTAACCTTACAAAGCTAATGAGCCACGCCACCAAGTACATACATGATATAATCTCTGTGTCGTAGCAAACAAAGAATGGTGAGAGACAACAACTCACGGGAAGAGAACAAATATATTGGATCAATAATGAAAACAATGGAGTGGTAAAGCTTGATTTGGCAATAACATTGAGTAAAAGAGATGAAGGCTGGATCAAAACATTTCTACAACTGATGTACAAACATTAATCACTATTTTACTGAACTTGGTCCTTTAGATTTCTTCCTTTTACACAAATCTTCTTTATCAAACGGTGGTTCTTAATAAATCTGAATATGCACCATTTATGAAGTTAAAAGTTGGTTTATAAAAAAATCCTTAATAAATAACATGATTAATGTAGCCACGCAAATGTGTGGGCTGTGTCACTAGTTTTAAATAAAACGGAAGTTCAAATATATTAGAAAAAATCGACGGCGATTAATGATATACAGGAATAGTGAATAGCACTTCATTTTCTCGTCAAACCGCCGTGGCGCCGTCTCCGATGGCCGACCCACATCGTCTGACCGTGTGGATTCTCCTAAACGAAACTTTACTATTGCAGAGACAAACATCCAACTCTCATACTCGAATCGATCCGCGCCAAATAAAAAAGAAAACATTGAAAAACAGAACAGGCAGTGAAGCACACCTGCCTGCCAGGTGCCAGCGACCAACGGAGAAGAAAATTGGAGTTTTTTATTGGTCGGTGGGCCTTGTTTTTTTTTTAGGAAATAAGCTATACCTCATTTTAATTTGCATGAGTCAATTCACCACGGCGGATATGGCCTAAAAGCCTAGCGCCGTTTACCATTTCATTCAAGACCTTGGACGTCAATGCAAAGTCACACGCTTTCAGGTTAGTTACCACTCGATTTTTCGTAGGATCTTTTTCACCCGCGCTAGTCCTGGTCTACTCCATTGCAAACACGAGCCAATGAGCCATCCTGATCCGCACGCCCCGTGCCTAGGCTTATTTGCTTCAACTAATTAATCCACCATTGATCTCAAAAAATAAAATTAATCCACCGTTGCATGTACTCTATGCATGCTATGGTTGTTAATGGAGTGACAAGAAAATGACCAAAGGTTTAATTTGGTCGTCGCGTGCACCTACCGCCACAATCGTGCATTACTGCCACGACTAAGTATGCACTACTGCCACGACTAAGTATTTATATATATATATAGACGCAGTACATACTCCTATATATACCTCTCCTTGTTAACCAAAGCGCAGTAATTATTAATTTACGAAATTAAGTTACTGCTTCCGTGACATTCCATTAACTATCCGTAATGGAGATCACGACGATGACGAGCGCCATGGTGAAGCCGGTCTACCCGACCCCGCACCCACTCGCCGGCGAGAGGGTCGCTCTCACCGTCTTCGACCGCGCCGCCTTCGACACCTTCGTGCCCACCGTGCTCGCCTACCCCGCGCCGGCGCCGTCCAACGAGGCGCTCAAGGACGGCTTGCGCAGGGCCGTCGCGCCGTACCCTCACCTGGCGGGCCGCCTCGCCGTCGACGGCAAGGGCCGCTCGTTCCTCCACGTCAACAACGAGGGCGTGCTCGTCGTAGAGGCAGCCGTCTCGGCCGACCTCGCCGGCGTGCTCGCCGACGGCATGGCTGCCGCAAACGTCGGCGAGCTGTACCCGACGCCCCCAGAGGTAGACCTCTGATTTGATTTAAGTCTAAAACCTTCACATCGCATGCATTATGCATCAGAGGCTTTTGGCCTTTTGGGAACTGATCGCAACGTGCACACACCTCGACTGACACGTTCGTGCCTATGCATGGTACGTTACGAACGCGCAGGAGAACGTCGGGGCGGCGCTGCTGCAGATCAAGCTCAACCGGTACAAGTGCGGCGGCCTCGTGATCGGCATCATCTGCCACCACCACGTCGCCGACGGCCACTCCATGAGCGCCTTCTTCACCACGTGGGCGAGAGCGGTGCGCGAGGGCGACGGCTTCACCGTCCCAGCGCCGCCCTTCCTCGACCGCTGCGCGACCGCTGTTCCCCGCCGAACGCCGGCGCCGGTGTTCCACCACCGGTCCATCGAGTTCAAGAGAACGGAAGGCGGCAACATCGGCTCCAAGCCCTACGCCGCCGCCCCCTCGGAGAAGACGAAGAACCTCGTCGTGCACTTCACGGCCGAGTTCGTCGCCGAGCTCAAGGCGCGCGTGGGAGCCCGGTGCAGCACGTTCCAGTGCCTTCTCGCGCACGTGTGGAAGAAGGCCACGGCGGCGCGGGGCCTCGAGCCGGACGAGTTCACGCAGGTGAGGGTGGCGGTGAACTGCAGGGGCAGGGCCAGCCCCGCCGTGCCGGTGGACTTCTTCGGCAACATGGTGCTGTGGGCGTTCCCGAAGCTCCAGGTCAGGGACCTCCTGAGCTCGAGCTACGGCCGGGTGGCGGACGCGATCCGCGACGCCGTGGCGCGCGTCGACGGCGAGTACATCCAGTCCTTCGTCGACTTCGGCGCGGTGGCGGACAGGGGCGGCGAGGAGCTCGTGGCCACGGCGGCGGCGGCCGGCACGATGCTGTGCCCGAACCTGGAGGTGGACAGCTGGCTGGGGTTCCGGTTCCACCAGATGGACATCGGGACCGGGCCACCGTGCGCGTTCCTGCCGCCGGACCTGCCCATCGAGGGGCTCATGATCTTCGTGCCGTCGCGCACGGGCGTGGCGGCGGGCGGCGTCGACCTGTTCATCGCCGTCGCGGAGAGCCACGTCGAGGCGTTCAAGCAAGTCTGCCACTCCGTCGGTTGATCGAACGCCGTCATCAGCTCACGATTTGGATTCCAATGCATGGGTATATATATGCATAACGATTAACCGTGATTATTAGCTATATGAACGTTTACCTAGATACAGATTAGTGTTCCGTTTCAAATAAAAAGACACAGATTAGTGTCTGTACCGTTGGTTAGAAAGGAGAGAGAGATTCAGGTAGTTTGAAACTTGAATGTAATATGTATTTGTGTCCAAGTATGTACTTGTCTCCATTGACTTTGTATTAGAGCTTCCAACTTTTGTATTATTTAAAATATTATATACATATTATTTATTTTATTTGTAATTTGGTCTATTATTATATAGATTTTACATGTGACTTATTCTTTTGAATATTTTTATAAAAATTTTGAACAAGAAGAAAGGTCAAAATTTTAAAAAATTTGACAACGATAACTATTTCGATACAGAGGGAGTATTCGTCATTAAAACCATTTTACTATGGTGTGACTCCTCCGTCCAAAAAGAATGCAATTCTAGCACAGTGTCACGTTTTAGTATCTCAAGTTTGCCCAATTATAGATTAAAAATATCAATATTTATAATATAAAATAAATATCATTAGATTAGTTACAAAATATATTTTTTAATAAATTTATTTAGAGACATAAATATGAATATAACTTGTTAGAAACTTGATCAAACGTGAACCACTTTAGATGACACGCAACACGTAGTTGCATTCTTTTTGGGACAGATGGAGTATTTTGTAAATCCAAGCTACATTGCACCAGTGAGTGAGATGCATGGGGACCGGAAGTGGTCGGAGGTTGACGGTGAAACGACCTGGTAATGAGTAGGTCCACTCGGAGGCTCGGAGCACGCATGGTGGCGATCATGTCGTATTGTCGTTTACTTCATGGCCAAAGGGAAACTTTAAATTTTATGGAAAACCAGCTGGATAGTCACTTGCGACCGCAGACTTATCTTGACGGAAGAAAGACATACAGTCAAAAGAAGTGGTGGTTTTGTGCAGAAAGATCAATGTACGTCAGGCCATGTACACCTTTGCTGTCATCCTGTGTACTTAATTCGTTTATATATCGTTATGTACGCCACTATTTGAGGAATTTCCTTTAATCTTTTTGTACCTGTCTAAGTTTGTAAATGGATAGATGTGTTTATTGAAAATTTGCTAGTGTTTGGACTAAAATTTGTGGCCAAACTTGGATAAAAAATTAATAAAAAGTTTCGACAAAAAAAGTTGCCAAGAAACTATATAGCAAAAAAATGTCTTGATACAGGGATTTGATCGTTCTTTTTGCTAAACTTTCTTTGTCTACACTTTGACCCAAAAGGGTCAGCAAGAAAATTTGACAAAATGGTGTTGGTATGAATAAACCTTTTTCTGCCAAGCTTGAACGGGCTTTAACAAAAACTTTTGCAAAAACAAAGAAATCCCATGCAACAAAATCGAATTGCAAGAAAAAGAATCATATGGAGAAACCGGATTTGAAATGAAAAAGAGAAATATAAAGAAAACGATACGCTGCCCTTTAGTCTACTAGGCACCACTGGCTGTGAACCTGCACTATCCTATGGTACGTCCTCAAAAACTAGATATGGTTTTTCTGCAAAGAAATTAGAGATATGGTTGTGCAAATAGAGTGGAGGGATCTGGAAGGACTTGTGGACAAAGGCGGCGCCATCTCCACAAACTGCGTGATGCCACTACTTTAAAAATATTGTTGTACAAGAGAGTTTGATGGGGATCTGGAAGGACTTGTGGACAAAGGCGGCGCCATCTCCACAAACTGCGTGATGCCACTACTTTAAAAATATTGTTGTACAAGAGAGTTTGATGAAAATAAAAAATCATTAATTTTTCTCGTGCATGACCTCGCTTTGACTACTTGACTTGGTGGACCGTGGAGGGCTGACATC